>CP141136.1:25587448-26787448 GCA_035236585.1 Warburgia ugandensis
CTACCGGCCCGAGCCTTTCCATGGGGACGGACGTTAAGTCTCCCGTTATGGTGTCGACGGGGAGCGGCGGTGGTTGATACCCATGGAGGGTTGCCAACTGGAAGACATGATGGCCCATATTCTTGTTATGTGTGCATGTATGATGAGCATGGTTATAGATGGTATGCACAGGTGTGACGACACTCGAGGTTGACTATGTGTACTCGATCGGGGGATGTTAGTGCGATGTGGTGGGACCCATTACCTTAGGGTGCCCTTATTCTTGTTGTATGCTCCATGTTATTGATTCATGTCATGTTTTAACTTCGTGAATTTCATGTTTTAGCATATGAAATAAATTGGCATTTATTTGAACATGGCATTATGATATCACTATTTCCATAAATGTTAGACTTTTCATAAATGTTGTTCATTATTTCTTTCATTTATTACATTAATTGTCTATGTACCTACACAAGCGATAGCTTGCTGAGGCATTGCTTTGTTTTGCAATGCCTTAGATCTCGAGCGCGATAACAGGAAAGGCAAGGCTGTTGAGAAGCCGTGAGAGCTGCTGAAGACCATTTTTCTATAGTTTTAGAAAGTAATGTGAGTCATTAGAGTGGATTATCATTTGAATTTTATTATGGACTGCATACCTTATATTTGGATGTGATTTAGATCTTTGGATATATATTGGACATTTATATGGGATGTTATGATGGATAGACCCTGGGCCATATTATTATTGTCTTTTGGATGTTTATTTGATTTAAAATAAAGGCGCCTATTTATTTGACGTTGATTTATACGCGGATCATTTATTTATGTTTAAATTACGTATACGTCATTTTGAGAAAGGAAAAATTAACACCCGGAGTTTTAAGATAGGTTTAGTAAAATGTTAAATAAATCTTTTCTCATGGGATCCCAAATGCTCTTATATAAAATGCCATTATTATAAAAAAAAAAAAAAAAATTGTCTTAAAAATCCGGGGTGTTACATATAGTAACTAAGCCATTGGTAAAGTCACGATTTCTTCTTCTTCGATCCAAGATTGGTGTTTCCCATGGAAGCTGTTGAGTCCTTAATTTTGTCTAAAATAACCTTAGATTACTATTTTTTTAGATCATTTAACAAGGTAATTTTGTGATTTTAAATCAAGTTTAGCTATAATAGACCATCCAACCGTTATTTTGAAAAGTTAAATGATCAGATGATCATTATAGCTAATTACCTACATAAGATAATTCTAATTTTGTATTTTGTTTTGCAGATAATCCAGAGTACGTTAGACGGCTCAGGTAAGCTTATTTTGATGGGTCCCATGCCACAGATGGGCAAATCTGACCAATCATGGGAAATTTGACCAAGCATGGAACCCCCCTTATAAAGGAAAGAGAGGTCGAATTGGGGGGCTCTCTTCTTTTTCACTCTTCCTCCTTGAGGAGAGAGGTGGAAGGACTGTTCCTCTCCACCTCTCTCATGCTCTCCCCCTCCCACTTCTCTTTCTCCGATTGATCTCTATCACCTGCACCTCTCTCTCACGCTCTCTTCAACCTCTTCTTTTCCAGTTGGAGCAAGCAGCTCCTCCCCTTTTCCTCTTCCCACCTTCATCTTGTTTTTTTTTTTTTTTTCTCCTTTTGACGGAGTAGAGGTGGGAGGACTGTTCCTCACCCATCTCTCACCATCCCCCTTCTCTCTCACTTCTCTTCTTCACCATCCCCATCACCATCTTCTTCTCCACATAACCTACCTTCGTCACCCTTTTCACCGTCACCCAGAACCCAACCGCACCTGCCTCTCCTTCTCTACTCTCTTTCCCACGACTCCCTTTCCTGTCCAGTTCCTCTACCTTCCTCTCCTCTCTATTGCTCTATCTCAACTGTTCTCCAATCACTGCACAGACCCAGTCCAGCAAACCCCAGCTTCTCTTCATCTTCTTGCTCTTAGAGGAGAGGTGGAAGGACTGTTCCTCTCCACCTCTCTCGTGTTCTCTGTTTCTCTCTTCCCTCTCTTTCTCTCTTTCTTTACATCACACCAAACCCAGAAAACCCCCTTCTTCTCCGGTCAAGCTAACCTAAGCTCTCATCTCCTCTTTCTCCCCCCTTCTTTTCTCAGTTTGGTCTTAGCAACCTAGCTAGGGCTACCGCGCACCCTTGAAACCCAATCACCAGCCAGCCTGTGCCGGCTAGCTTTCTCCATCACCACCCAAACCAATCTAGGCGGCTTAAACCAGTCAGCTAGTTCTCCCTCTGTTACTGTCTCCCTCCATTACCTGTTCACTCCTCAGTCAATTTTTTTTACAAGCCCATTACCGTTCAATGCCGAATTGCACTGCATGAACCATCATTGGTCTGCACCCTCCATCTCCGGCCAAAATCCCTCCTTCTCTGCCTACCCAGATTGCGCCTGACACCTCCATCTTCATCTCTATTCCGGCATTCTTCCCTGCCTTCGGCCGGCCCAAAGGTGAAAACCCAAGTCGGATTTTTCTCCTCTGCCTTGTCCTTTTTTTTCCTCCTCTCTTCTTCCTTCTTTCTTCTTCCCCCTTCTCCGGTTTTCTCCTCAACGGGGTTTTCATTTGGTTTTCGTTAAAAACCAAAAATTCGATCCAATTCCAATTCTGCCTTATCAAATCTCATTAATTACACCTCTGTCCTCATTTTAGTTATATTTGTATCCCCATTTTAATTCCGTCTGAGTCCCTATTTTATTTACATATGTGTCTCTGAATATTCTGCCTATCCAGGGATAGTGATATCCAATGTTGCTTATTTAGTTTTATTTTATGTTTGCTAGACTTGAAAGTTATGTAAATTGCATCATTTGAATAAAGCTGAATAGTTAGTTTAATTCTGTTATTTTCTTTAAGTTTTAAATGACTAAAATTTGTGTAAACTCCAAAATTTAAGTTGAGTCCCTGTGAAAATTGACCCGAACTTGCACTAGCTAAACTACAGTAGTTGTGCACTTGCGAAAAACATCAACAGAAGCACCATCTTGCAGGGCATATTAGGAAACATTCTTAGTCAACTAAAATCAAGAAGATTTGGCATCACAGAAATTGACAATTATCCAAAATCAAATCTCTCGATTGATATCTCCATCACATTGATTTACTTCCTAATTTGTAATTCCAATCTTATCATATCCCTTGATGATGGGGTCTGTAACTGTATAAATGTACATGCAATACTTGATCAAATGATAAGAAAATTTCTCTCATTGTTACACAGGAAGGAAGCGTTAACTATTTCAAAAGAAGGAAGAAAGATGGTACTAGCAAAGGCATCCTAAGGACCACTGGCTTGGTGAAAGTATCATGCTTCAAGCAATGACATTTGCATTACCATGATCCAAGTAAACGTACTATTGCTAGCATTTACTCAATCCATAATTCAAAAACTCAACTTGACTCAAAATTAAGGCAATAGGGTTAGCTCGAACTAACTTGCGACTAACCCAAGAATTCTTAAGTAAAAATTTTAGTAATTATTTTATTTACTTTTAGTTTTATATAAAAAAATTTACTTTAATTGCATATATAGCTACTGGGTATTTTTTTAGAGGTCTAATAGATAAGTTGTTTAAGACTTGGTATTGCGTTTTAGGAGGTCTTGGGTTCAATCCTTAGCATAATTAAAGCATTTTTGTCAGGTAGGACTCCAACTCAACAAGTTAATCATTTGCTATGGGCTCAAGTAACCCAGCCAAGTTTTTCAAGTCGGCTAGTGAGTCTTAGAACTATCACCAAAACTGCATTGACTCAACAAGTTACTCAATTAGTTACCAAGTTGATTAATTTGGATGAGTATTTCAAGTCAACTTGCAAGTTTTAGAACTATGACTGAAAATACATGAATAATCCAAAACTACTGACATGCATTGGTCATTTTGCCTGTTAAGTCTGAAGCAATTTATGTTTTGAGCCAGCTTAGGGTCATATTCCAAATAATTAGGACAACGAGATCAAAGACATAGATAATCTATCTTAAATCCCTGGGTAAGGCCAACCAAATGAATAGTCTAGCTAGTCATGAGGACGTTATTTACTTCTAGATTGAGACACCAACATCAGCCATCAATTTGCCCATGATCCACATTCAATTTGCACTCTAGTGAGCAAGGGACCATTTGTAGGCCTAAACCTTTTAGGACCTTTTGGCATGTGGTTAGCAAAGCTATCCAAGGATTAGGTTATCTTGTGCTACTGGTAGCCAGTCAGCGTAAATGAGATTACTTGAGCCCGATTGGTAGGGTTTATTTAACTCAATTCAACTAATGAGTGGCCAGATTTTTTCGTAGAATTTATGGCAATTTTCGGGACAATCATGCAATGGGACTGTTTAATCTTTACAATCGAACCCTAAGAAGGAACCAAGCAAGTAGCCCATCAGAGGAACCAAGGTTTACAATTGACTCTGTATCCCTATGCCAACCAAGCAGCCCCTCGAGGACTTGTTCCTCTCTTCCAAAAGAAAACCAAAGTGGCAGGAGGCAAAGGTAGAATGTTACTAAAGACTTTGGGTCTACCTCCTTGTCCTATAACTTTCCCTTTCAGTCACCCGAAAGCAAAAAGGGAAGCTTCAATACATATGCACATTATCTACTTGGATATATGCCACAATTTCCACTTATCCAAATCCAAAATGCCATTAGCTTTTAGGCCGGCAAGTCCATTTTAAACTTTAATGTTTTCTTGTGACCTACCTTTCTTCACTTCAAGATCATGACTCATCGAATATATATATATATATATATACACACATCTTTTTATGTATAATTTTAATTAGACTATGTCATGACACATTCACAATTACAATCTCATGTGAAAGATGGAAGAGGTCTCTCTTTTCGTCTCCTTAGCTTGTAATTAACAAAAGAAAGCAGTCAAAACATGTGATATATGCATCTTTTTATGTATAATTTTAATTAGACTATATCATGACACATTCACAGTTACAATCTCATGTGAAACATGGAAGAGGTCTCTCTTTTCGTCTCCTTAGCTTGTAATTAACAAAAGAAAGCAGTCAAAACATGTGACAATTTGATTCCCATTTAGTATAAAGTTGTGGTCCTTGTAAAATTGAATTCATGGATAAAGATTTGTAGAACTTCTAGGTTACAATATAATGAGGTAGGCATTGCTGTGATTAAAAGTGGATAAGAAACTTGAATTATATATCCACTAACATGATGATATCATGATCCAAATCTTTCAACTAGAAACTTATGCAATTTAAGCAAAAAACATTATGGATAACTATGTTGAGAAATTTTCAATAATTTGATAGAACTTGAATTTTGGACAATAATCTTTTTGCCATTTCTTTTTCTTTATTGTTTACCAATTTGCAATTCAACTATGGAGAAATCCAGATAATTTGATAGCTACTATTTCTCTTATGACATTTATGTATAATTGAAGTATAAATTAATCGCACTGGACCAACAAATGTCTAGCATAGTTGGTGAGGTTAACTCAGCATCTCCCTTGGAATACACTTGGCTACAGGTTTGAATAATCACTTTCTCCTTTGGCTGGTGATTAAAAATTTAAAAGTATGTGTCTAAGTGAGATTTTGTCAACAATTTGCTTTGTAATTCTTTGCTCATAACAAATAATGATGGTGGTATTGTAACTACTAAACTTCTACTAATTAAGTAGGCTTTTTTAATACAAAATTCCATTAAAATCAATTGGAGTTGGAGTAGTACATTCAACAAACAAAAGACGACTCTAGTTAACTTTCCTAGGCAAACATATATCCAAACTATCAAATTGAAGGAAATCAACAATACACAAAGGGAGTGTAGTAAACTAGACTCACTAACTTTTTACATGGAGGCCTTCTTAGCAAGGCAATCAACATAACAATTAGCCTTCCTAAACACATGATTAAATTTGAATGAAAAAAACTTATTGATTAAATAGGTTATTACTTCATTAGAACCGTCCATGAGGTAATATGATATTTATGATATTGGTGCTTTGGTTTTGTATTCTTTTAAAGAGGTTCAACTTCTATAGTACATCTATTATGTTAAGTTAAATTTGTCATACTTCTCTTCTATGTGAAATTTCAATCTATGTAGTCTCTGGCCAATAATAAAAATTTATAAAGGCACCATCTTATAAAATTCTGACAGGAGTGGGATCATTCCCAAGATCCAAGCCATTCATTGTACTAGACATATCAAATATTGGTAACGCGTGATAACTAAATGCATTAAAATGATCCTAACTCTTTCCAACTACAGTGAACATACGCTAAATGAACCATTTTTTCCTTTGAAATTAGAGTACACACCAGTTCATAGCCTCAAAACAGCTCAGCCAGATGAGAGATACTTGTTGTGCCACTGCACTAGAAACCTTCTTCTTTTTTTTTTAAAAAAGTATGCACTACGCCAAAATTATTTGGTGCAGCTAAAAGAACTAATAGACATGAAGTTCTGTATCTAGCCGATCTAAGACATTTCCAACAAAATAAACGATCTATATCTTTCAAAAAATTTCTCATGCTTATAAGAAAGGGTCGCTGATTTCTCAGACACTCGAGAGTGTCTCAAGATTCTATTTGGCAATTTTATTCAAAGTATTTAATAACCAGCTACTAAATTGAACCAATTGTGTTCCATTACTTTAAAATGACTATTGATTTAGCAAGTATTAAATTAGCAAGGTTTAACTACTAGGGTTATCATGGTTGTGTAAGTGACGCAGGTACACAAGAACGTGTCTCAATAGTGTTAGTCATCAGTTTGGGTGTGCTCTATGGTGCGTTTGAGTATATTTATATAATAACATTAT
Organism: Warburgia ugandensis; assembly: GCA_035236585.1. Lineage (NCBI taxonomy): Eukaryota > Viridiplantae > Streptophyta > Magnoliopsida > Canellales > Canellaceae > Warburgia > Warburgia ugandensis. The sequence goes on from CP141136.1 coordinate 25,594,249, forward strand.
CGCTTAAGCAAAATAAAGAGAGAGAAAAAAAACCATTAGGGCTCTCACAGTCAGTTTTTGTAAGTACGAAATGTGATTTCTCACTTAGTAAATAAGTTTTCTTATGATTATTGTGGATAACAAGTTCTCTGTACATAAGTCATGTTTCGCTAGTTAATGTCCAATGCAGTTGGTCGAAGAAAAATTGACATCTTTCTTAGAATATATTTGCGTGTAGGTCTTGACTTATCCTTTCCTCTTCACATATCAGACTTTAAGAGTGTGAGTGAGTGATTTGAGAGTGACCCATGTCTTGCTGTAGAACCTCGTGAGAAACATCGGCAGGAATAAGAACCTTTGCTTTTGTAGGCAAAGTGTGGGTATGAAATTTGCGGTGGACACGCCAAACTCAATAGTAAGTGACGGTGATTTCTTGGTGATCTAGTCATGGGTGGCTTGTGCATCTGGCTTTTATTATGGTACAAATTGTAGCTGTCGATGTTCGACAACGAAACGCCATAGGGCCATGGGAAGGTTAACTGGTTTTCACCGCTTTGATTTGATTAGTTGTAACATCAAGCGTGGTATTAAACCTTAGTGGTCTCCTATCAGCTCTAATTGTGTCATTTTCCACGAGATTACATGGGAAGATGTTGCTCTTTTTAGTGCCTGTTGGACTAGCAGAAATGGAGGCAAATTGATTTCCACAAAAAAAAAAAAAAAAAATCTCTGTGGAAAGTATTTTGAACCTTCAAATTGAATTGCACAAGAGACCCAAGAATCTTGCATAGTATAAGGTTTTTGTACAATTCAATTTTAAGGTGTAAAACACTGTCTACAGAGAATTTCTTTTCACATGGAAATTAATTTCCTTCTTATCTGCCTTCCTAAAAGAGTTTCTATATGATGGACAGGAGATGTATGAGCCGGCAGATCAGGTGGGTTGGCTTGTTCAACCATTCAAATTGTTTAGGTCTTAGGTTATTTCTAAGGGCCGGAACTTAACCTTTGATTTTTTGACGCTTTGATGGTGAATACACTGATATTGCTGCATTAAAGAGGAGTGTTGTGGAGGTAAGTGAGAAACGAGTTCATGGAATCTAAAAAATGGCAATTCGGTTCTCACCTAGTCTAATGAGAATTCAATTCTCACATGCGAGTACTGTTGTAGTTACTAGCAAAGAACCAGCATCCCACCTCAGGAAATTAAATTTTATTTCATTTTTCCTGATGGGTAAGCGGTGAACTTGAACCCACAACTTTTGCTTGTGAGACAAGTGCCTAAGTTCAGGGAATTCAATCTTTTTAAGTGATTGTAACTGCATAACAACTTCTCTCGTGTCCACATAATTCAGTTCTAATTTGAGATCTAGATTCCAATTTGCACGCTCTCCCGTATGCCCCTCCCCCAACTCCCAAGGGTTACAAAGAAATACAAACGGTATGGGCCACTGAAGGGGCGCATCCATCCATCTTGAACCAGCCTTTTCATTAAAACTGGTCACTAGAATTGTTTACTCTAAAATTTCAAAGTATTGTAACTTGGCTGCCTTGGCAATCTAAACAGTCAAATTAGCAATTCAGCTTGATAACTCTATCATTTCGGACCATTGCAACTTGGTTGTCTTGGCAATCTGCAACTCTCTCTCTCTCTCTCTCTCTCTCTCTCTCTCTCTCTCTCTCTCTCTCTCTCTCTTGCATTTCACAAAGGAAAACATTACCATTGTCCAATTCTCAAATGAACTTGTATCTTAAAAAATTTCAACAGGACTTATTTTTTTTGGCTATCTTCTACTTGTCCATAAAAGTGCATTTTTCTTTCTTTCCTTTTCGTAGGTCCGTATAGATCCTATGAAACCGGTTCCCTAAAGCACCCAAAGTTCAAAGCCAAGCAATTAAAATACTCAAAAGGGTGTTACCACTTCCCAGCTAGTTTTTTAATCATCAATCAATGCTCATGATTACGAGTTACAGTTCACTGACACTACCCAAGAGTAGCGCATACAGAGAACAACTCGGGTCAAGGCCAGTTCCTAAAGGACGAATTAGACTCAAGCCATATCCAACATTTTAATCTTTAAGCAATACTCATGATTACGAGTTACAGTGCACTTATACTCCCGAAGTGTAGCACATACAGAGAACAACGTGGGTCAAGACCAGTTCCGAAAGGACGAATTAGACTCAAGCCAAATCCAACCCCAATTCCGAAAAGAGATACAAGTTGAAGTTTTTAATAATGAGGATATTTTTTATATTCAGAATCACTAAATGAAAATTGACTGCATCGATATGGTATCATTATCAGATGAGGGGAAAAATTTGGGAAAGGAAAAATCCACTAACTAAACTTCAGCTTGCTTCTGTTCATTGCTCCCCAACTCGATCAACCCTTGAGGAATGTCCTTGTTGGGGATGAATCTGCCAGAATGGATGTTTCTTCCATACCAGAACCATCTCCTCAATTGGCCGGTACTTTCCTTGTTTCCGGTAAGAAGTAGACAAAGGCTGTCGCCATTCTTCACGGACACATTGATACTTTGTTCCTAGATCAATCTCAAGGGGGTAGAATTCACGAGGAACGAGACATCCAAGTGGTCCCCCATGCCAAGCTAATCCTGATATGCAGACGCAGATTAGTAGCTACGACAATGTAGGCATAGTCCTTGGAGACGACTTCCACTCCAAATTTTATGGCAATGAAAATTCCGATGAGTATCTGCAAGAGCACTGAGAGAAACCATTAGACTACCATACTAGTGGTCCGATATGTTGGTCTGGCAAGTGCCTAGCATGATTAAACAGCTTAGTTCTGGGTCGTTCAAATGAGAATCACAAATAAGATAAAAAGGGACAGCCCTGGTGCTATGCAGGGTCTGGGAAAGAAAAGGACCATAGGTGTCTATAATAAGCAGCCTTACCTTGCAATTTTGCAAGAAGTTGTTTTCTCGTCTTGAACCTATGATTTCAAGGTCACACTATGACAACTTTACCGTTGCGCCAAGGCTCTCCTTATAGAATTGCAAATAAAATCTTTAAGCAGTTTCTTTTACCTGGCAAGTGATCATCCGAATCCTGCCTTCGAGAAAGAATCCTGCATTCGAGGAAGAGATTCCTAGTTCCGAGCTTATCAACGGTGAAGATCGGTTCAAAGTTAGCTATGATATTAATATACTAGTAGGTATTGCTTTCTGACCTAACTCCATGATCATCACATTGTCCCAGTGAGCTGTTGGAAGAAGGGAATCATTATCGCCATTACAAGATGGGCGCGATACTTCTCTGCAGTACGTTACGCATGGGTTCTCCCCGCACTTCGGCTGATTTATCTGGAAGTGATCACAAGACTAGAAACTTTTTACAAACAAAGGTTCAAATTCAACGCCTGAAAGCATGGTTTATGAGATGCCACGACCATGGAATCATTGAGATATTTTCCAAACTTTTTACACAAATGTTTGCCAATTTTTTGCAATATTTGCCTTGCCGACTATTCCCGAATCTGAAATCTCCAATGATCGATGCATCCAATATACGCCATCATCGTTTCATAAATTAAAAGAACTAAGAATTTAGGAGCCTTAACTTTCACAAAAACAGAGACCCAACATCGTTTCATGCGTCATTGTTGAAACCCAACATCAATTGCACCGTAGAAATGAATTCCATGAGCGCACATTCCCTGAATATTAATTTGAATATTATCGTCCGCCAAATCTAAAACAAGAAGGCAAGTACATTTGAAAGGTCTTTCACTTGAAAGAATAAGAAAAACTATGTAACGAAAAGAAAGGAAAATCTAGAAACTAAACATCCACTTTCTTCGCTCCATTGCTACCCATCTCGATCAACCCTTGAGGAATGTCCTCGTCAGCGATGAATCTGCCCCAGAACGGGTGCTTCTTCCACACCAGGATCATTTCCTCAATGGGCACGTTCCTTGTCTCCGGCAAGAAGAAGTAGATAAAGATGGTCGCCATCAACACCCAGAAGGCGAAGAAGAAGAAGAGGCCGAATTTGAAGCGGCACAGCATGGTGAGGAAGACTTGTGCAATGATGAAGGTGAAGAGCATGTTCACGGACACGTTGATACTTTGGCCCGCTGATCGGATCTCAAGGGGGAAGATTTCACTAGGAACAAGCCATCCAAGGGGCCCCCACGACCACGCGAATCCTGCTACGTAGATACAGATGATAGCCACTACGATGTCGGCGTAGCTCTTTGTAACATGTCCCTCTCCCGACGTTCCGTATTTTATTCCGATGAAAATTCCGACGAGGATCTACAAGAGAAGGGAAATCTTTAGACGTGACTAAAACCGCTAATCTGCAAATTGTGAACCAGATCATAACCAATTTCTTTTACCTGACAAATGATCATCTGAGTCCCGCCTTCGAGGAAGAGTTTCCGTCGTCCCAGCTTATCCACGGTAAAAATCGAAACCAACGTCGCGATGACATTGACGACGCCGGTAATCACAGCAGAGGCAAGCGACGCATTGTCACCGAATCCAATGGTCTTGAACAAAACAGGGGCGTAGAACATAATGACATTGATCCCAGTGAACTGTTGGAAGAACGGGATCATGATCGCCATGGTGAGGTGGGCGCGGTACTTCCGCTCGAGTATGTTACGCCACGGGTGCTCGATCGTCTTCGACTCATCGCTGGCTGCCACCAAGTCCTTGTACTCCTCATCGACGTCCCTGGTTCCACGGATTCTTACAAGCATCTTTCGGGCCTCATCGGACTTGCCGCGATCAATTAGGGAGTTTGGGGTGTCGGGGAGGCACAGGGAACCAACGGTAATGATCACAGCCGGGACAGCAGCGCCGGCCAAACTAAGACGCCAGCCCCACCCGGCTTTGATCTTGTCCGTACCGTAATTCACAAGGTTAGCGGCGAGGATTCCGATTGTGATCATGAGCTGAAAACCCATGTTAAGGGCACCGCGATGCTTGGCGGGAGCCATTTCGGACAAATAAAGTGGCACGGACTGCAAATTAACCCAAATATACCAAATTAGAACGTGCTAAGAGTCAGTTGAAAGAAAACATGTTGTTAACTGACGGATTACACAAAAATAAAAGATTGTAGGCTGAAGCAGATGAACACTTCGGATTGCCAAATCAAGCAATAATTGGAGGAAATTGTAAAAGAGATTTTAATCCCCCACAATGTCAGGCCACGTTAGTCATGTAAGATCAAGAGAGAGAAGTGGGTAGATATTAAAAGGCATCCATGGATGCGATTTTTGGAACCTAGTCTCCCGAAAGAGGCCCAATCAGATAAAAGGCTTGCATGACCGAAAAGATAAAACCAGTGAGCGGGGTTTTTTTCTTTTAAAGTGGAAAGCTTTCCATTGTATCAAACTATCAATCGCATAGTAGGAAAGAAGGGATTGAGTGCAGGAATAACAAGTCAAGCTGTACTGGATAGTGAATTTTTACCTATTTTTTTTTGGGTATTTTATTTATGTTTAAATAATTTTATCTATCAACTCCATGTAAGTCCAAGTTTTTAGATCCAAACCATTTAATGTTGCCTTCGACTTAGATGGCCCGTGCTCTATTATCTTGTTCTATCAAATACTACTTTTAATTGTAAAATGGATGATATCAAGTAAATTATCCAATGGATGAGAATTTTGAAAAATAACTATATAAGTCAGATTTTTAGGAATCTGGGTTCACCTAAAGTTACAGTCATTTTAACATTTTGTAAGGGCTGCCTAGCGGCAACAAGGAGCGTCATGAATCCCTGTCCAAAAGAAGAAGTCACTATCCAAGAATAACTTAATCCACAGACTGTTATTCTCATCCCAAATCAAACCGAAAGTTATGAGTTGAAGGTTGAAATCGAAGCCCGTCTATGGTGTAAGAATCAACTTTACTTTAACAGAAAAATCCAAAAAAGGGAATTCAAAATAAATATGAATTAAATAGATATAAAAATCGGCCTTTTCTATTTATTTTCCCAACTCACCATCATCATCGTTGTTAAAACGGGCGAATACGTCGCTTATGAAACGAAAAAGAGTGAATTGGACTAGCAAAAAATTGCCAATTTTAAAATAATAAATGAAAGAAATCGAAGATTTTCACGCTTAATGATTCTTCACAAAATAATAAAAAACTTTCTCTAATTAGAAATTTAAGTCATTTTTTTGTTATTTCCATCCAATTAATTTCCATAAGATTACAAAATTTGGGAAATTTAAATATCCTTTCAGCTCTTACCTTGGAGAAGCAGATAACTAGATGAATTAAAAAAGCATGGAATTCCAAAAAAATAGGAAATCTAGATACGGATCTAAACTAATACAAAACAGATAAAATTAAAGATAACTCCGAGAAATCTGTGCAAATGCATGTAAATTAACTAAAGAGGTGCAAAAATTATAAAAATATGCCAAAAATTATTCAAAGTCAAGAGGAGATCACCTACCAATATATTTAAAACAAAAATACAAGTTAATGGTTAAAACTAGACTATTTAAAATAAAAACAAAGACATGCACTGATATACCTGATTAGCAAATCCGACACCGATTCCGAGCAATATTCTTCCGATGATCAGCATGGCAAGGTTCTCCGCGGCTCCGTTCAACGCCGCTCCGGCAAGAAAAGTAGCTCCGCCACAAAGCATCGAAATCTTCCTCCCCAACCGTCTAGTCACAGACGAAGCAACGAAAGAGGCAACCAACGCCGCGAGGTACAGCGACGAAGTAAACGATGTGAGAACCTGACTATCAAACTTACAGTACTGATTAGTGTTGGCGGCGTCGTCGTGGCGCTTATGGTACACGGACGGAAAGAACTTGAGCAGAAAAGGATTCATGCCGGTGACTCCACCTAGTACACAAGAACAGATCAGTCACAAAGAACAATGGTCAGACAAGACGCGATCTATGATCCTTGGTCAGATTTCCAGAAGTACTCACCGGAAATTCCAATATCGTAACCGAAGATCAAGCCACCGGTGGCGGCTACCACGCAAGTTAAGAAGACGAAGACCGTCATTCCGCCGGGATATTCTTTCCCGTTACCGGAAGCAACGAAACCTCCCGCCATCGACTAGTTTTTCGATTGCTACTGGAACTTAGAAGGGAGATGGAAATCAACAGTGTGGCGTCGTGCTCGAGAGAGAGAGAGATTTGTTACATGAAAGGGAAGCACTTGGTATTTATAATTAGATTTTGGAGGAAGGGGGAGGAAAATGGGAAAAGGAGACTGCTTGGCTAGAGGGATAATTATTCGGACTGCAAATATGGGATAAGGCAAGATTGGGACTCGGAAGAAGAATGGAAATATGGCAAGCAATTCCGTGCCATTAATTTACACGTTTTTCTTGGTATATAGCCCGAGAAAGAAGGAGAAAGTGAAAGTGAATTACCAAATTGGGAACCCCGTTGTAATTATACATGTAGGAATTTTACTTACAGTTGAGAAACGTGAAAGGGGCATAATAGTCCGTGTAAAAGTGACGTGGTTTAAGATCTGTAGTTTCTTAAGATGGGTCTACAAAAGTAAAGATTAACGGTCTGGATTGGGCATCTTATGTAAGCTGAGGAATTGGGGGTCAAATATGCAGTTTCTTTGGTCAGTTTCCAGTCAATCTCCGCGTCGGAAGTACTGCGGTAAGCACTTCTAATTGGAACAGAAAATGTTAAGATGGGGCCCAGATTGAGAAGAGAGGAGTAATGGGAAATTTACGAAAATAACCTTATCCTGGGTCTCATGATTTCCATTCACTCGGTTTATGGTCACGGTCCCACTAGGACATTTACTGCTGAGTGCGTTCTATTTCCAGCTGGACGTTACAATTACCACAAATAACAGTAGAAATCGACGTGGGACCCACAAAAAGTTGGCTCAGATTCTGTCAGTTTGCAATCAGAGTTTCACTTGAACTTCTACTGCGCAGTGTCGTAGTTCAGTTAATGTTACAGTCCTGATATTCTCCGCGTCGTTGGGTAATTACTAATCTCCTCAACAAAATCTGATGGATGGCCAAGATCAACAAAATGCGGGCCCACACCTATCATGGATCCCATAATTCAACTTGCCTTTGTGAGATGGATAAGTAGAGTTTATATGGAGGCTGATAAAAATTAAATGGTCTTCATATGTTAGACAAGAGAGGATCATTTCATCAGGACCATGGGATGTGATCGGGGTAAGATCAGATAGAGCAACGGGTTTCATCTCAACCGTTCGATCGCTATCAAAGGACGTAACTAGGATAACAAATATTTAACCTACAAATGGTAACATTTTGTTTAAAAGAGAAATCCGTATGCTGTCCATCGGATCGTTTTACACGTCGAAAATCTACGGTCTAAAACCGTCCGACAGCCCACACATGTCGGGTGGTGGTCTGATGAAACTAACAACGTCAAGAACACCGAAAGTGGGAACGTGAACATATATAGGCACCCCGTCGTTTTATTATTTGCACACCTTATATTTATCATCTCCATATTTCTCTTGATTTCTTGTTTGGAAATAGTAAGAGGCCAAAATAATAGGGAAAAAAATGAAGGAGGCATCTTTATCAGATGATATTTTATAAGATTAGATGCTCCAAAAGATAGATAATCCAACGGTGTAGAGACAGGAAATTTGGTGGAGATATTACACAAGGAAAGAAACGCGTTCTCCACTTCTTGCAATCAAATGCCCATTATAGAAACACCATCCTTGCTAGATGACATCGAGCAATCCAGATTGTCTATCGCGAATGAGAAGGGCGTGGATGGCTGAGATGTCAACCTGAGTCTAGGCCTCCTTGACAATCCTAAGCTCTGGTTTTAGATCATTAAATGGACAGCTAGCGAGACCGTTTTCGATCATCAACAAATGTGGACGGTTTAGAATCGGGCATTCAGGGGAGATCTCAAGAGATAAACGGCTCGGATCATTGAAACAGAGGGAGCCAGTGTTACGTAAATGGCCAAAATCTGTTTGTCTAAGTAATATTTTTGTTATCCAGAATCTCCTTGTTTTAGTTGAATATCGCCTCCTACTAAGATCAGGATGAATATTTGAGGAAAAATATTCGTGGGCCCACTTTCTTAAAATTTTTGGACGGTGATAAATCTAGTTGGTCTTTAATACCATACGACCGTCATTCTTATCTAAATTAGATGGTGATGAATTGGGGTCCACCACTTTATTGGACGTGTGGTCTTGGATTCGGTTATAATTCAATGGTCATGATTGAATTATGAGAATGAGAGCTGGATTTGGAGAAAGTAGAATGAGAATCATGATTGCTGCACTTATTTATCAAGAATACGTGTAATTAATTTGCTTGTTTTTTAAAAAATAATCTAGAATATTATCTGATTTGGTGATTTATTAAGAGATTCTTAGTTTTTACTCAATTATTCTCCAAGAAAATGATTTTTTATATTATTTTATTGTTCAATTATCAATGATAAAGAGAAAATATCTCTAAAAACTGCCAAAAATTTCTTGCAACTGAGGTTGGATTGTTGCTTATCTAAACCGTTCATCTTCCTTGTTTGCACGAAATGCCAAGAGTCTTTTATATTTTCAATCTTAGTTCAAATTGGGGGCCTCTCATCATCTTGATCATCAATGACCGATTTTTGGAAACAACAAAGCTAGGACCCACATGATCATAATCCGGATAATAGATTAGATCAAACAAAATATTTTTTGCCAGTTTTCAAATTCCTAATCTGTTTTCTCTCGATTTCAAAACATTTATAGTTCGGATCACCCGATGGATAAATTACCTTGTGGGTTAGCCTAATCGAAATGTTTCCTACAACATGAACGGTTCGGATGACCAAGATACTGACCCGCATGCTTACAATCCACGGGAAAAAAACTCCAAATCCTATCAAAGATAATACATAAATTCTAAAAATAAAATTGATAAGGGCACCACTTTTTTGATAAAATATTAAATGGATTGATGTCTAAGACACTGCCCGTACCTACCGGCATTACAAACGACACTTTTTACCAAGACAACGGCCTCTAAATCTCAACCGCAATTCTTCAATTCATGGGACGATGACCCCGTCTGACCGTCAGATTTGCTGTATTTTAGTCGTTCAAGCAGAGCGTGCATGATTTCCATTGAGTCAAGCAAAGTGGTGGACCCATGAAGGTCCCCATCTCCATTTGTGTTGTACTTTTGGCGTTCTTAGAAGTCGCCATCGCTCGTCTTTTCTCTTTTGCTTGAAGGAAGGCAGCACTTTTTAGGCCCACGTTGAAAACAAACAACTATATGTTTAGCTTATGAACAAAGGTCTAGAAGTATCCAATCAAGACAAAATCAGTATTATTGGGATTGATTTTTTGTCAGCCGTCAGATTAAAGGATTCTATCGTGCCAACATCAGTTGCTTTGATGTCTCCGATAAATTGGTAATCCAATAATAATTTGTGTAGATTAGTGATCATGCAGAGGTACACAGCGAGCAAAAGTGCCAGGAATACACCGAGTAAGATTGTTGAACTGACATACCATCAATAAGAGATTTGTGTGGCCTTATGGAAGATTTAATCCAATAAGAAGTAATGGTCTAAGGTTGCATTTGGAAAGGTGTTTCTGCCATTTATCTTATTTTTGTTTCTGCAGTAATGGAAGAAATGTGTTTAGTGGATTTCCGTTTTATATTTTGTTGGAACATTTCTAAAAATGCTGAAGCATTAAAACAAGAAGAAAGTTGGGAAATACCTCTCATTTCTTTGAAATATAGAAATTGCTTCTTTAGTTTGTGCTTTTAGGATCCAAAAATAGAAACAGAAGAACTAATTGTCCAACACAGCAAAAGCATTCTTTCAAAAGCCCTATGTGAGGTCTCATGGATGAAGGATCTAGATGCAGAGAAAATCAACATCATTAAGATAGGTTCATCTTTGGTTGTGAGATTAATGGATTTGATCATGCTAACATGACACATACACCCCAAATGGTGTTTGCTACCGAGGGGGATTGGCCTGCCTTTTGTATTTTTTTATTTTTATTTTTATTTTTTTTCTGCTTGCTTACCAACTGGCTTTTACTATAAACTAGGGGAGCAATTATATGGTGCTACGAAGAGGATTTCATGCATGGTATATGACTTGGCGGCCTGGAAATAAGTAGGCCCAAATTTTGCTGAATTTATTCATCTACTAGGCGCATGTTGAAGGCCAAAGAGTCTCTTTCTCCACCGAACAAAAAAGGTCTCACCCATTCGATGATTGTAGCTAGGGATGCTAAGGAGAGAGTTCTCGCTCGCACATTCTTAAATCTAATCCTCGACCAAAGGAGGAACAAGCAAACCTCTGACCCAATCTACTTTAGAAAAGATACCGAATTGTCTGGGATAAACTGCGCTGGACGTGTTACCAACTAATTGTTTCTTGAACCACCAACACTTCCTCTCATACATTTTGCAATGTAAATGGGCTTTCTAAGGCACGCCTTCTGTAAGTAGTTTTGCTATAATGGGAAATGCTACTATTAGTTAGTAAAAGAAAAGTATTAGAATGGTAGAGACTCACGTTTCAGGTTGGGTCAGCCACGCATACATGAACCCTACAAGTATGCATTGGTTGGAGAATAGCACTGGACCCTATAAGTATGCATTGGTTGGCAAATAAGATAGAGGAATGCTGGTATAAAGCGTGATAGCACCCAACAACAACTGCAAAACACCCCTACTTTGTCATGGTGGACCTACATAACAGGGACCCAAGCCGTTTACTGTCTAACTTTATATATCTCATGGCCCAAAAGCCATTTCCAAAGAAAGTCACTGGTTTCCAACAGATTGCATTTAATTCACCGAATGCAAACCATTGTTTAATTGTGTAGAGCTTCTAACCATCTATTTTCTAACAAGATGGAAGCTCCATTTTTAGAATGCTAATGGCTTCCTTTTAGACGTGGCTGATGAATGGCTTGGATCAATCACATGTGCAGCCTACCATGAAAACTGGAAGGAACTTCACCGTTGCTGTGTCTCTAGCTATTTATACAAGCATTCCTCTATTTTGTTTACTACTGTAAGTGAGCTCAGATCCAGGATTGGCAAGCTACTATGGTATCTCAACAGTGAGCCACTCCTACTACCATAACCTAATGCAGTGGATACCCAATACGGCAATCTTTATTGTTTTCTTTTAGTAGACGTTTACGTAGTGGAGACAGTATCTTCTTATATTTTTCAGCCGTTTTATGACAAAATTTTGACCTAGAAATGTTGATCCCCCAAAGGCCAGTGTGGAAGGTAAGGCATTGACTTGAGAGGTTTGATAAGAGCCCTAGCACTGCTAGAACTGAATTTCTTAGTACCTTTCATTTTTATTATCTATCTTTGAACGACTGCTTGGCATGGGCCCCAATTTACAGGTTATTGTGATAGTCTACCAATCAACGGTCCTTATAACTCCATCCGCGAGCAACATGTGTGGGACAGTAACTGATCAGAGCTGCTACAACTGGACGTAAAAGTGCCCATGTTATAACAGAGGAAGATCAAATCCAATTCATTTCTCTCTTCCTTTGCTGCCACTTTTTCGTTTTTCTCCTTCGTATTCAGTAGTACAAGTGAAGATACAAAGAAAATCACTCACACACTCATAAATCTAGACTTCTCAGAACAAGATAGAGGGTACTAACCTTGAACCCACGACTTAGCATCTACGGGAGAGATGCCTTCTCTCACCAAACCACTGGGCTACTAGGTTTTTTGGGCTTTTCATGCAAAAATTAAGACGGTTTTGAGCAAAGGTGTGTTAGGGCAGACATAGAGTCACAAGAAGGGCCTCTCTGTGGCACTTGGTTAGTCAGGGAGTCTGCTCATGTGTGTGCGTTCAACATTGAAAAAAAAATGAAAGTGAGGAAGTTAAACCATATGAAGCTCGTATATACCTATTATAAATAGATGAAGGGGAGCCTTGGCCCAATGGTAAAAGTTGTCATCATATAATCTTGAGGTCACGGATTCAAGGCGTGGAATCAACCTCTTGCAAAATGCAAGGTAAGGCTGCCTACTATAGGCCCTTGTAATCTGCCCCTTCCTTGGACTCGCATAGACTGGCACTTCATGCACTGGAGCTACCCTTTTTATATACCTATTATAAATGAAAATTTTAAGAACTTGTACGAAACTCTACTTGATCATAGGTTTGAGTCGTTGCTTTTTTCTTTGACTGAAAATTAAATTTAGGTGAGTGTAAGTTATTTGATTTGTGATTCTTCGCTTAAAAACAAAAACAAAACAAAATTGCAAACAAACAAACGACCAACTATGCAGTAGCTAGTTTTCCGATAGATTTGTTTAAGAATAAAGAGCACACGGGTTTAGCTATCCTCCTATAAATTTATATGCCGATGACAGGGAACGAGCTACCCCTAGGCCAGACAGCTAGTACGTATGGTGATCTTGATTGTGGATCGAAGCCGATGGACAATTAGTAGTCGAATTTGTGGATCAATTACTCACTGTTTACGTCTGCCTTATCGAATCGTAAGCCGACAATTAGCGGGTTTTCTTACTAGGTTAAATGCTTGGCCCAGCCCGACAAAAATGGTGCATCAACCTCTCGATTAAGATAATCACTCTCTCCAAAACCGCATAAATTTCATATCCGAGAAGATTTCTTTAATCCAAATTACAGTTAGAGCAAACGACACGGGGCGTCTTGGGCAGCTTCATTATCAATCCAAACGTAGGAGAGAATCCAAAGCGTCCTTTTTGTGCCCTGCTGGAAGTGAGATTACAATTTGATTATCTCTTAATATATGTTCCAAATCAGGCTCAGCTGGGTCGGGACAGCTCTTAGTGTGTGCAAGTACAAGCGACAGAATGTTATATGACAGTTTACTTACGTTGAACATTACCGAGATAATTAGGGATAAACGATGCGGTTAAAGAAATCCGAAAACCTAAAATGATTAGAGAATCTTACCAAGCGTGCAGAAGAGATGTTAAATTATTTGTTCACGTTGGAATCTTGTGGCCACATGGGGTGCGAGCCAGACGTTGAACATGCTTGAAGACATGGCTATCAGGAGGGCTCGAGTCAAGTAGAAAGGACGAAAACCGGAAGCAGACAGATTGTTCTTGTGAAATCAGTCCCCATCAAAGAGCTGATATTGCGGTGCGACGTTGTAATAGACTATGTATTCACGTTATTTGCTAATAGAAATTAGAGTCAGGTCGGGTCAAGCAAAATTTTGGACAATCTTATCCCTGACCATAATGCTTTTATCCTAACCATAACTAATTTTTAGTGGTAATTTTCTGACCTTAACACTGTTCCAGTGAAAAGGTGCTGACCCTAACCTTAACTTGTAGGGTCGATTCTGGGAGGCTGCCCGATTAAATCTAACACCTGAAATCTTTTAATATTTGAAAAATTATCCGATAATTCTGTGACAAAACATTTAGTCAGTCACTTTCAGTTAGAGTTTTAGATTATACATATAAAGACATTTTAGTTAATATATAAATATATACAAAATGTTCGCCCCACTAATTTTTTACTAACTCATCCTTCGCATAAATTAGTGTTACACATTTTTACCTAGCTCAACCCTAATGAGTCAATTAGGGTCGGTTCCCTATTTGGCCTTTCCCTTTGCCATCGATGATAAAAATGCCTGCAATCTTAAAGGAAAGAAATGGATCTTTGAGAGTGGAAAAAGGTTTTACGGGAATTGAAGTCTTCTACTTCTAATCATGATCAAAGGATTATAAGTTGATGTCTTTTGTCTTCTAAAATTCACTTATGGCTGCTTAATGACAAGTTCGTGCTTGTCTCTTGTAGTCCTCTTTATGCAATGTTGGTTCATACTTGTTACTTAGCCTTGTTACTTAGCCTTCCGACTGATCAACAAGATGGCACGTCGAAGGGTGGCCACCGTCACCCGACAGGCTCCTCAAGGCGGCTTGCCGGTGCTCCTTGGGACTCGGAAGACAAGGATAGGAAAATCAGAAGAAGTGCCACAGCATCTTGTTATTGATAGGACAAAAATAATTGCATTGCCTTAATGGTAATAGCATCCCCATTTATCGTCGGCACAATAGTACTCGATCAGTGAGCTATTATGCACTTTTTTGAGGGTGGCTACTTCAGGAACGGAGAAGATGATGTTGAGAGTGGGAGCCTTATATTGAATTAACTAGTACGTGCTTGTACGTTAGCAGGTATTATACAATATGACATTTTAACGTCTGATTTTTTTGAATGTGTCAAGATGCATGATCAGATCAGAGATATGGCCATTAGCATAACAGGAGAAAGTCCACATTTCATGATTGAAGCTGAGTCCAGATTAGAAGCATTACCCAAGGAGGAGGAATGTGTCAATGTCGAGAGGGTGTCCCTCATGATGAATCACATTGAAATGCTTTTGGGTCGATCCCAACTGTCCAATTAACCAACCTCGAAGAACTTGATCTTTCTCACACTAAAATTTAGACATTGCCAGTGTCACTTTCTTACATGGAGAAGATGCACAGACTGGTATTAGATGGCTGCTACAGACCACAGTCGATGCCTTCACTGGCAAGGCCCAGGGACCTCAGGTTGTTGCACCTTAACAAGGCGTCTATCCAGGAGTTGCCATTAGGGATGGATGGTTTAGTAAACCTCACAAGCTTCTATTTTCATGGAGAAAAACACCTACTCTCTTTTCCTACTGGAATACTAAAACATCTTGGCCATGTGAGAGTATTGGAGATTACAAGCCAGTCAATCGATGTGGAGAGGCTGGTCGTGGGAGCAAATGTTACTGATTAGATGATAACATTGAGGCAACGGACTTGTCTGCGGATCTCCTTCACGAACTTGTCCAATTCCTCTAAATATATAACATGTGAGCAGCGGCCAGTCTTGCAAACCTTCTTTTTCAAGACAGGAAGAAGGATCGATAACAGCTATTGCATTCAAGGTCATAAAACTAGTTATGGTGGAAATCATACTTTCATACTAGTTGCTGGGAGCTTCTTCGATGGATAAACCTCTTTATTGCTCCCACACAACACTTGGAAGCTGGTTTTTGAAGAATGGCATGGCATGATTCACTTATGGCAGTGTTACGTCCATCACTGCAACAGGATAGAGTGCACTTTGACTGGAGGAAAAAAACTCATTATTCACCAACTTGGCAAAGTTGCATCTAAGTACGTTGATTGATTTAGTAACTATCTTCCGTGGAATCGTAATGCGTAGCACCCTTGCTAATCTGACACCGGAGCCGTCTCTTTTCCAGAAAGAGTTATGGATGAAGGAGAAGACCGATCATGAAAGAGGACGTCTTAGATCATTTGGTTTTGGATGGTTCAAATTCATATAAAATAGCCGCGCGGCTTGGACCTTCATATTTTGTATGATTTAGGTCAATCAGAAGTGAACATCCTATGGTCCAAACTCCAGCACTTTCTTTTTCCCTTGGTTAAAAATGTGTTCTTGAAGTTTCCCTTAGTCAAAATAACGTGTTGAGTACTGGTCATGACCTCAGTTAAATTAGGAAATTGCTTGTATAGAAAATTAAGCAATTTATTGTATGAAAATTTGCTTATCAAATTGTAGTGAAACTACTGTTTAGAAAACTGCCAAGACTTAGAAACTACTATTTAGGAAACTACCTAAACCTCAGAAACTATTGTTTAGAAAACTACCTAAGTTTTAGAAATTTTTGTTTAGGAAATTGCTTCTAGTCTTTAATCAATCTTGGAAACTGTTTACTGTAAAGAAAAAAAGGGTGTACCTATGATGGAAGGGTTGTTCCAAGCTATTTAAGAACTCCTTTGACACAAAAGAAGAGGGTTTTTTGGGTGTTTTTAGGCACTTAAGAAAGCTGAGATTTTTCTGTATTTTTGTCTTTCTATCCCTTGGGAATTCCCCAAGTAGTGAGATGTCTGGCCCTGCATCGGTAAGGCGGGTTGATTTCCTATAGTCTTAGAATGTTAAGCCAGTTTTATTCCTATCCTGCCTATCATTGGACATCATAATCTATCTAAAAAAAGCCTAAATGTGTCGCACAGTCACAACATGAAACATCTCCTCTGCCAAGTTGTTGACTGCTGCTCCAATGCTTAGTACGAATCTTTGTTGGCCGGTGTAATACGATGGAGGAGATAGTTTTCGCAGAAGAAGAAGAGAAAGAAGCTGAAGGAGCTAACAGTGATAACACAATCCGAAGTAATATGAGCTGGTGATTTCTAGTTTACTGAAGCCGAAAAGCTTATATACAAGGAGGGTATTGATATGTAATTCTCTAGGAACTGTCAAAATAGAAGGATGTAATAAGCTGAAGATGTTGTTCTCTTTCTCTAGGTAAAACTCATCACTTTGCCTCAATGGTTCCATCAAAGGAAGCAAGGAGTGGTGGGATCAGTTAGTGAGACCATCGTCCAACACCTTTTTGAAGAAGAAAACCAAGAATGAAGGCTTGGTTAGTTTAGATAAAGAGGACTCCGTGAACTTGCAGATTTTGAAAAGCTTTTGCTTTGAGCTTTATGACATTCTGCAACTAGGTTTTGGAGCTCTCTGGAGCTGCTAATTTCTGATACTGGATTTTTCTGGGTATGCTAACTTAATCTCCCTCGCTATTGTCTGGTTTTGTAGTTTCAAGGTTATTAATTTGCGTGTCTTCTATGTTTCTGGTTTCGGATTTTCACTGATTTCTTTGTCCTGCCATGTTAAGAGTCTAGACTTGCATTTTGTAATCAAATTTTCTTGAGTTTGATTTCTTTTTATTTGCTATTGTTAGGAGTAAGATCTACAGATCTGTGCAGATTTGATGACCATATTTGAGGTTCTGTGAGAGTACAACGACACATAGGACATAGAAATACGTGATTTTATCAAACTCGGCTTACATCCACGAAAAAGAGAGAAAATATTACAATATTTGATAGAATTATATAGGAGGAGGAGGAGGATCGAAACAAATCCTCTCTCTACTCTACTTTCTCACGCACACTCTCTCTTTCTTTCTCTCACAAATCTATAGAATATATATCTGTATAGCTTATTCTGTTAAAGATCAAATCATTCCCTATTTATAGAGTTTAGATGGCAGGTGCTGAATTCCATATTTTCGCCACCGACTATTGAATTTTCATAGTTGACTGTCGGTCTTTTGTTCACATGGATCTGACAGATTTTGACTTTTCTGGGTTTAGGTTTGTGTTCACATGGGTATGGACTCATCAAGTACTAGTTGTTGTATTTTAAGGTAGCAAAGCTCTTATCATTATCATGTGTCTATGTCATGCATATATAACATTTTCATGATTAGATGATCCAAATATGTAATCAGTGGCTTGCATATGCACAGTAATCACCATTTATCTTTGTTTGTGTTTTTTGCTCCTACAGTAGTGGAATTTAGTTCATTCTTGCTACCAAAAGCATCCTGTGCAATTGGCTGTGGACAATATGGTGGCTGTCTTTGTTTACTTCTTGAGGTTTGAATTGGCACTTTCCCTTTTATTCGAAAGATTTCAAGTATATTCAGGAATTAGAATAATAAGTTATAAGTAGTTTGCCTTATAACTCTTCCTTGTGAAAAAAAAGAAAAGAAAAAGCTAGTCATTAATTCTTTTTGTCTTTTCTAAATAGTGAAAAAACTTATTTGTATTAAAAACATACTTAACACCGATAACTTATGTGGTTTTAAATATAATAAAAAAATAAAAAAATCTATACTTCATTAAAAAAACTAACATAATCAGTTGCTTAGAATTTAGAATAATATATTGAGTCAGAAACTTGAAATGACTCATATACAGAAAAATCATATATATTGGATAGTGATATGTGTCCGTTGTTTCCTCATGAGTCCCACACTAAGACACGGTAAGAATGGCTACAAATGTAAGTAGACAATTCACGTTGTTACCCTTGACTTAGATGAGCCATGTTCTTGAAACCTCATTCATTGTGTATTTTATAAACTCTTACTTTAAGTTATAAAATGGACACTATTTTACAATTGAAAAGAATAATAGTTAGAATCGTCTAGTAGATGAGAATTTTTGAACATACAAAGCCCATCTCATTCAATTGTAACATTGGGAATGGTTTTGATCTTTAGAGTTGTTACTTCTCTTACATTTCGTGAAGGGCTCTCGAGTAAAAACAAGGGCGCATGTAACTATCCAATATATTAAGTGATTTTGTGGGATCATTTCTGCAATCCCAAATTTTGGGTTGGAGCCTAGACATGGACTTGTTTCATCATACCATTCATCCAGAGTCAATAGTCAATGGAACATGGTTTAGGCTGATATTCAAAGACAAAACCTCTCAAAGAATACAAAATCATTCCAACCAACACACATATTGCCTACTTTAAAAAGAGGGCAGCCCTGGTACATGAAGCTCCCGTGTATGCAAGGTTCGAGGAAGAGGCAGATGACAAAGGTCAATAGCACGCAGCCTTACCTTGCATATTTTGCAAGAGGCTTTCTCCATAGCCTGAACCCATGACTTCAAGATCACACAACCTACTGCCTACTCACATATAAAATGAAAATTGTAAATATATCTATGAATCAGTGAAATTTTATGGCACAAGAAATCTCTCAACTAGATAGATAGTTAGGATTTCAGCCTGTACATGGGTGTGTATGTCTAACTTTTTGAAAAAGTGCTTGTCTGCTAACACCATGAAACAACTAACAAAGTTAGACTATCTCATGTCAACTACAAACATTTAGCAGTTCCCACAGCAACCTAATCAAAGTCGTTAACAAGTGAGAAGTGAGACTTAGATAAACGGATTGTATCAGCCATAGAAGGGCCCTAGCAAGTATACATTGGGCCTAACATGATATGAGGTTGTGATTGCGAGTCTCAATTTTGAGACCTCTCGTTAATTTTCAACAAAAGGCAAATGAATTTGTGCTTGGGCCCATGTGTATGATCCCAAAAAAGGAACTTTGCATGAGTTAAGGGAGTGTGTTAAACTTATAAAGCTCAAGCTTTTAGGTCAATTGGTAATCCAATAATAATTTGCATAGATTAGTAATCAAGCAGAGGTACACAGCAAGCTAAAGTACCAGCGATACACCAATTGAGTAATATTGTTGAACTGGCATACCGTCAATAAGAGATTCTCATAATCAGTTTTTATAAGTAGGAAATGTGATTTCTCACTTGGTAAATAAATTTCCTTATGATTATTGTGGGAAACAAGTTCTCTATACATAAGTCATATTTCCCCAGTAAATGTTCAATGTAGTTGGTCGAAGACAAATTGACATTTCTCTTAAACCCACTTGGTGTACGTCTGAGTTATCGTCTCCCCTTCACATATCAAACTTAGGAGTGACAGTAAGTATTTGTTGTTGTTGTTGTTGTTGTTATTATTATTATTATTCGTGTTTCAGCCATGAAAGATGAGAGTGAACATATCTTTGATTTTGTAGGCAGACCATGAAGGATGGTTATTTTGTAGTAGACCTGCCCTGAAAAAACATTAGAAGGAAAAGAACCTTTGATTTTGTAGGCAGACCACGAAGGGTGGTTATTTTGTAGTGGACCTGCCCAAAGCATTTCTATATGATGGACAAGGGATGTATGAGCCGGTAGATCAGGTGGGTTGGCTTGTTCAGTCATCCAAATTGTTTAGGTCTCAGGTGTTTTCTATGATTGATTTTTGAGGCGTTGATGGTGAATGCACCGACATTGCTTCATTAAAGAGAAGTTTTGGGGAGGTAAGTGAGAAACGAGTTCATGGAATCTGAAAACTGGCAATTCGATTCTCACCTAATCTAACGAGAATTCAATTCTCACATGCTAGTACTGTTGTAGTTACTATCAAAGAACTAGCATCCCACCTGAGGGAATTAAATTTTATTGCAGTTTTCCTGATGGGTAAGCAGTGAACTTGAACCCATAACTTTGGCTTGTGAGACGAGTGCCTAAGTTCAGGGAATTCAATCTTTTTAAGTGATTGTAACTGCATAACAACTTCTCTCTTGTCCAGGTAATTCAATTCTCAATTAAGATATAGATTCCAAATTGCACGCCCTCCCGTATGCCCCTCCCCCAACTCCCAAGGGTTACAAATAAATACAAATTGTTTGGGCCACCGAAGGGGCGCCTCCCACTTACACACTTCTGTTTGTCTGAATACAGTGAAATATGGCCATCCATCTTGAAACGGCCTTTTCTTTAAAACTGCTAGCTAGATTTGTTTTACATTTCTAACTGCTGCAATTTGGTTGCCATTGGCAATCTAAACAGTCAAATTAGCAATTTAGCTTGATAACTCTATCATTTCGGACCATTGCAACTTGGTTGCCTTGGCAATCTGCCCAGTTCCCAAAGGACGAATACATACAATCCAAATCCATCCCAAATTCCGGAAAAGAGATACAAGTTGAAGTTTTTAATAATGAGGATATTTTTTATATTCAGATTCTCTAAATGAAAATTGACTGCATCGATATGGTATCATCATTAAAAGAGGAGAAAATTTTGGAAAAGGAAAAATCCACTAACTAAACTTCAACTTGCTTCTGTTCATTGCTCCCCAACTCGATCAACCCTTGAGGAATGTCCTCGTTGGAGATGAATCTGCCCAGAATGGATACTTCTTCCATACCAGAATAATCTGCTCAATTGGTGCTTTTCTTGTTTCCGGTAAGAAGAAGAAGATAAAGGCTGTCGCCATTCTTCATGGACACATTGATACTTTGTACCCAGATAAATCTTAAGGGGGAAGATTTCACTACAGACAAGCCATCCAAGTGGTCCCATGTCAAGCGAATCCTGCTATGCAGACGCAGATTAATAGCTACGACAATGTAGGCATACTCCTTGGAGGCGACTTCCACGCCCAAAACTCCAAATTTTGAAGCAATGAAAACTCCGATGAGTATCTGCAAGAGCACTGAGAGAAACCATTAGAATGCCAAACTAGTGCTTCGATATGTTGGTCTGGTAAGTGCCTAGCATGATTAAACAGTTTAATTCTGGGTGGTTCAAATGAGAATTGCAAATAATATCTCAAGCAACTTATTTTTACCTGGCAAGTGATCGTCTGAATCCTGCCTTGGAGGAAGAGCTTCCCTCTTCCGAGCTTCTCAACGGTGAAGATCGGATCGAAAGTAGCTATGACATTAAACACACCAGTAGTAACAGCCGAGGCCAGTATTGCTTTCTTACTCAACTCCATGGTCTTTAATAAAACAGGCGCGTAGAAATGATCATCACATTGGTCCCAGTGAGCTGTTGGAAGAAGGGAATCATTATCGCCATTACAAGGTGGGCTTGATACTTCTCTGCATGGGTTCTCCACGCTCTTCGACTGATTTCTCTGG
Organism: Warburgia ugandensis; assembly: GCA_035236585.1. NCBI lineage: Eukaryota > Viridiplantae > Streptophyta > Magnoliopsida > Canellales > Canellaceae > Warburgia > Warburgia ugandensis. Next base: position 25,616,545 of record CP141136.1, read on the forward strand.
AGTGATCACAATACTAGAAACATTTTACAAACCATAGTTCATATTCAACACCTGAAAACGTGGTTTATGGGATGCTAGGACCATGCAATCATTGAGATATTTTCCAAATTTTTCACAAACGTTTGCCAATTTTTTCGAGTATTTGCCTTGCCGATTATTCCTGAATCTGAAATCTCCAATGATCGATGCATCCAATATGCACCATTATCGTTTCATAAGTTAATAGGATTAAAAATTTTGGCGTCTGACTTTCACAAAAACATAGACCACGCATCGCCGCAAACCCAAGATCAGTTCCACCGTAGAAATGAATTCCATGCGTGTACATTCGTTGAATATTAATTTGTATTTTATTGTCCACCAAATCCAAAACAAGAAACTAAGTACATTTGAAAGGCCTTTCACTTGAAAGGAATAAGAAAAATTATGTGACGAAAAGAAAGGAAAAATCTAGTAACTAGTTACTAAACAGCCACTTTCTTTGCTCCATTGCTCCCATCTCAATCAACCCTATTAAGATTTATTTATTTGATAGATAGTAGTTTGAGTGGCTTTGAGAATTGGTTTTATTATTCTGTTTTAGAAACCTGAGGAATGTCGTCGGCAGCAATGAATCTGCTCCAGAACAGATGCTTCTTCCACACCAGGATCATTTCCTCAATGGGCACGTTCCTTGTCTCCGGCAAGAAGAAGTAGATAAAGATGGTAGCCATCAACACCCAGATGGCGAAGAAGAATAAGAAGAGGCCGAATTTGAAGTGGCACAGCATGGTGGGGAAGACTTGTGCAATGATGAAGGTGAAGAGTATGTTCACGGACACGTTGATACTTTGGCCCGCTGATCGGATCTCAAGAGGGAAGATTTCACTAGGAACAGCCACCCAAGCGGCCCCTATAACCATGCGAATCCTGCTACGTAGATACAGGTGATAGCTACTATGACGGCGTAGCTCTTTGGGACATGATCCCTTTCTTCCAACAGTTCACTGGGTTCAACGTGATTATGTTCTATATCCCTGTTTTGTTCAAGACCATTGGATTCGGTAACAATGCATCGCCTGCCTCAGGTAGTGATTACTGGTCGTCAATGTCATCGAGAGGGTTGGTTTCGATTTTTACCGTCGATTAACTGGGACGATGGAAACTCTTACTCGAAGGTTCTTTGGGACATGTCGGCGTAGCTCTTGGGGACATGTCCATCGCCCCGTTTCAAATTTTATTCCGAAGAAAATTCCCGACGAGGATCTACAAGGGAAGGGAAACCTTGGTGATCTCAGACTACTAAAAATGTGAGGTGATTAAACAAGCTAATGGTGGGTGGATCTAATGTGAATTCTGAACCAGATCATAACCAATTTCTTTTACCTGACAAATGATCATCTGAGTCCTGCCTTCGAGGAAGAATTTCCGTCGTCCCAGCTTATCAACGGTAAAAATCGAAACCAACGTCGCGATGGCATTGACAACGCCAGTAATCACAGCCGAGGCAAGCAATGTATTGTTAACGAATCCAATGGCCTTGAACAAAACAGGGGCATAGAACATAATCACGTTGAACCCAGTGAGCTGTTGGACGAATGGGATCATTGCCCAAAGGGCTACGCCGACATCGTAGTAGCTATCATCTGGATCAACGTTGCAGGACTCGCGTGGTCGTGGGGGCCCCTTGAATGGCTTTTTCCTAGTGAAATCTTTTCCCATGAGATCCGTTCAGAGGGCAAAAGTATTAACGTGTCCGTGAACATGCTCTTCCCCTTCATCATTGCAATCGAGTTGATACGCCTCGGGTGCTCGATCGTCTTCGACTCATCGCTGGCTCCCACCAAGTCCTTGTACGACGTCGCCGGTTCCACGGATTCTTACAAGCATCTTTCGGGCCTCATCGGACTTGCCTCGATCAATTAGGGAGTTTGGAGTGTCGGGGAGGTACTAGGAACCGACAGTGACGATCAAAGCAGGGACTGCAGCGCCGGCCAAACTAAGATGCCAGCCCCGCCCGGCTTTGATATTGTCCGTACCGTAATTCACAAGGTTAGCAGCGAGGATTCCGATTGTGATCATGAGCTGGAAACCCATTTCAAGTGCACCACGATGATTGGCCGGGGCCATTTCAGACAGACAGAGTGGCACGGACTGCAAATTAATCTCAAATATACCAAATTAGAACATGCTAAGAACCAATTTAAAGATAATATGTTATTAACTGACGGATCACACAGACAAAAAGATTGTAGGCTCAAGCAGATGAATGGTTCAGATTGTCAAATCAAGCATTATTTAGGGGAAGATGTCATTCAAGCATGCTTTAGTTGTCAGAGAGATTTTGGTCCACCACAATACCAGGCCACATTAGTCATGTAAGATCAAGAGAGAGAAGTAAGTAGATCTTAAAGGCATCCATGGATGACATTTTGGACACCAAGTCTACCGGAAAGAGGCCCAATCAGATGAAAGGCTTGCATGAGTGAAAAGATAAAACCAGTGGGTGGAGCGAGCCTCACTTTTCTTTTAAATTGGAAAGCTTTCGATTGTATAAAACTATCAATTGCAGAGTAGGAAAGAGAGATTGAGTACAGGAATAACACGTCAAGCTGCCCCGGATAGTGAATTTTTACCTAAATTTTTTGGGAATTTTATCTATGTTTAAATAATTTTATCCTCCTGATTCTTATAACTCCAGGTGGGCCCAAATTTTTAGATCCCAACCATTTAATATTGCCCTTGACGTAGATGGCCCATGTCCTATAATCTTATACTGGATCATCCTATCAAATACTGCTTTTAGTTATAAAATGGACGATAACAAATCAAGAAAAAATTGGTAGAATCATTTAATTGATGAGAATTTTGAAACTTAATAATCCATCTAAGTCAGTCAAGAAAAATAGTGTGAAAGATCAAGAAAAATACTGTGAATGATTCGGATTTTCTGAAATCTGGACTCCCCTAAAGTTATAGTCATCTTAATATTTAGCATCCAAAACAAAAAACAAAAAAAAGTCACTATCCAAGAATAACTTAATCCACAGATTGTTATTCTCACCCCAAATCAGGTCGAAAAGATAAAGAGTTCGAGTCAAAACCAAAGCCCTCCTTTAGTGGAAGAATCAACTTTACTTTAAAAGAAAAATCCGAAGAAGGAAATTTAAGATAAATACTAATTAAATATATATAAAAATCCGGCCTTTTCTATTTATTTTTCCAACTCACCATCATCATAGTTGTTGAAACGGTTGAATACGTCGCTTTGGAAAAGAAAAAGAGTGCTTTGGACTAGCACAAAATTGCCCTTTTTAAAATAATAAATGAAAGAAATCGAAGATTTTCACGCTTAATGAGTCTTCACAGAATAATTAAAAAAAACTTCCTCCAATTAGAAATTTAAGTCTTTTTTTTTGTTCTTTCCATCAAATTAATTTCCATAAGATTACAAAATTTGGGAAAATTAAATATCCTTTCTGCTATTATCTTGGAGAACAGATAGTTGGATGTGTTAAAAAAAGCATGGAATTCCAAAAAAAAAATAGGAAATTTAGATACGGATCTAAACTAATATAGAACTCATAAAACTAAAGATAACACGGAAAAACCGTGCAAATGCAGGTAAATTAACTAAAAAGGTGAAAAATATATAAAACTATGCGTAAAATTATTCAAAGTCAAGAGGAGATCACCTACCAATATATTTTTAAAAAAAATACAATTTAATGGTTAAAACTAGACTATGAAAAATAAAACGAAGACATGCATTGTTATACCCGATTAGCAAATCCGACACCGATTCCAAGCAAAAATCTTCCGATGATCAGCATGGCAACGTTCTCCGTCGCTCAGGCAAGAAAAGCAGCTCCGTCACAAAGCATCGAAATCTTCCTCCCCAACCGTCTCGTCACACACGAAGCAATGAAAGAGGCGGCCAACGCCGCGAGGTACAGCGACAAAGTAAACAAAGACCACCATTGTTATACCCGATGGAGAAATTACTTTTTGTGTTTACCTGATTGAAATGTTTCGCTAGCCTCGAAATCTCAACCGCAATTCTTCAATTCATGGGATGATAATTGGGTCAGTTTGACCGCAGATTGCTGTATTTTAGTCGTTCGAGCAGAGGGCGCTTGACTTCCATGTAGTCAAGCAAAGTGGTGGACCCCGTGAAGGTCCAGCAGTTCCATTTTTTTTTGGTAGTTTTGGGGTTCATTTTCTAATTCGAAGTTTCATTGCTCGTCATTTCTGTTTTGCTTGTATGTTCGGTTGAGGGTGACTGGGAAGGAAGGGAGCACTTTTTGGGCCCATATTGGAAAAAAAAAAAAATTATGTTTAGCTAGTGAATAAAGGGTCTAGAAGTATCAAGAAAAGATCAGCATCATTAGGATTGATTTTTCGTCAGCCGTCAGATTGCCGGATTCTATGGTACGAACAGGGCGTATGTTTGCTAGAAAGGAGTTTGACAATGCCTTCCCCTATCAGTCGCTTTGATCGTCTCCGATAAGTCTTTACGATGAGATTTGAGCGGATCATGGTTGTGACGTCGTAGATCTGATTCAATAAGGTTAATTATGGGGTGTGAGTGGGTCCTAGAAAGACTATTAATATCAATGCCAATTTTGATAACCAATTTTGGTTCAATTTCCAAAACTTCCGCTGGGTTATTAGTGAAGATGGAATTGAATTCTATGCTAGAATTATTACGTGGCTTTAAAACTCGCTCCATCATAATAGAACATAGTTTAGGCTGATATTTAAGGACAAAACCTTTCAAAGAATACAAAACCATTCCAACCAACTCACCTAAAAAAAGGCAGTACTGGTGCACGAACCTCCCACCTATGTGAGGTTCAAGGAGGGGGCGGATCACAAGGCTCTATAATAGGCAGTCTTACCTTGCATTTTGCAAGAGATTGATTCTACATCTTGAACCCATGACTTCAAGGTCACATGACTGCAAACAAAAGTGTCAGTGATACAACAATTGAGTAATATTGTTGAACTGGCATACCATCAATAAGAGCTTTTTGTGGCCTGATGGAAGATTTAATCCAATAAGAAGTAATGGACTAAGGCTGCATTTGGAAAGGTGTTTCCGCCATTTCTCTTATTTTTTGTTTCTGTAGTAATGGAAGAGATGTGTTTAGTGGATTTCCGTTTTATATTTTGTGGGAGAAACATTTCTAAAAATGCTGAGCATTAAAACGTGAAGCAAGTTGGGAAAATACCTTACTTTTCTTTGAAATATAGAAATTGCTTCTTTAGTTTGTGCTTTTAAGATCTAAAAATAGAAACAGAAGAAGTAATTGTCCAACACAGCCTAAACTTTCTTTCAAAAGCCCTGTATAAGGTTCCATGGATGAAGGATCTAGATGCATTCATTCAAGAGAAAATCAACGTCATTAAGATGGGTTCATCATTGGTTGTCGGATTAATAAATTTGATCAATTTTGTTGAAATTATTCATCTACTATTCGCATGTTGAAGGCCTAAGAGTCTCTTTCTCCACCGAATAAAAAAAGTTTCGCCCATTTGAGGATCGTAGTTAGGGATGCCAACGAGAGAGCGCTCGCCCATACATTATTAAATTTAACCCCGAACACAGGAAAAACAAGCAAACCTTTGACCCAATGTGCCTCACTAGACATGTGTTAGCACACTAATTATTTCTACCAACTCTTCTGCTCGTACATTTTGCAATGTAAAGGGGCTTTTTAAGGCACACCTTCTGTAAGTAGTTTTGCTATAATGGGAAATGCTACTAGTAGTTAGGAAAGTCAAAATATTCGAATGGCAGAGACTTACAAATCAGATTGGGTCAGCCACGCATACATGAACCCTGCAACTATGCATTTGGTTGGAGAATGCCACTGGACACTATAAGTATGCATTGGTTGGCATATAAAATAGAGGAATACTGGTATAACGCGTGATAGCACCCACCAGCCCTCACCCCCAGCGCTCCCTACGCTTACCCTTTTCCCCCCTCCCCGCTCACCGCCTCCCCTGGCAGCCCCCACGCCCGGCCAGCTTTCCCCGCCCCCATCCTTCCCTCGGTGCCCAACCCCCACGCCAGGCTGCCCCCACGCCCGGCAGCCCCCAACCACCCGCTCCGCTCCCCGCCCCTACCCTTTACCTCCCTCCCCGCTCACCGCAGCCCCAAACGCCGCCACCCTTCCCTCGGGGCCCACCCCAACGCCCGGCAGCCCCCAACCACCCGCACCGCTCCCCGCCCCTACCCTTTACCTCCCTCCCCGCTCACCGCAGCCCCAAACGCCGCCACCCTTCCCTCGGGGCCCACCCCAACGCCCGGTAGCCCCCAACCGCCCCCACTCTTCCCCGGTGCCCACCTCCTCCCCCTCCCCCGGCAGCCACCGCCCCCAGCGCTCCCCGTCCCTACCCTTTCCCCCTCCCCCTCCCCGCTCACCGGCCTCTCCCCCTTCCCCCGCTCACCGCCTCAACCCCAACCTCCCTCCCCCTTCACCGGTACCGCTACCACCCACGCACGGGGTACCCTGACCATCCACCCCACACACCAGTGATCGGTCGTGGCAAATTGACGGTAAGGGTAAGAATGAATTTTTTTAAAAAAAATGACGGTAAACGTGGATGCAACACAAATGCAAAGGCAAATTTGCAAAGTTTTTGAAAAAATGGCAATTTTGTAAAAATAAAAAAACGGTGGATTTTCTTGCGAAAATGCTATAAAGTAACGGCAAGCAAAAAAACCCTTTTTAGAATGCTAATAGCTTCCTTTTAGATATGTATCAATTGCTTGGATCAATGATATATGCGGCCTCCTATGAAAAATGGAAGGAGCTTCGCCGTTGTTGGGTCTCTAGCGCTTTATACAAGCATTCCTCTATTTTGTTTGCTACTGTAAGCCAGCCCAGATCCAGGATTGGCAAGCTACTGTGGTATCTCAACACTGAGCCACTACTACTACCGTAACCTAATGCAGTGGATACCCAATGTGGCAATCTTTGTTGTTTTCTTTTAGTAGACGTTTACGTAGTGGAGACAGTAACATATTTTATTTTTTAGCCGTTTTATGTCAAAATTTTGACCTAGAAATGTGGATCCCCCAACGGCCAGTGTAGAAGGTAAAGGTATTGATTTGAGAGGTTCGCTAAGAGGCCTAGCACCTTTAAAACTGAATTTCTTAGTACCTTATCTTTGAACGACTGTTTGGCATGGGCCCCAATTTACAGGTTATTGTGAGTCTATCAATCAACGGTCCTTATAACTCCATCCGCGAGCAGCATGTGTGGAACAGTAACTGATCAGAGGTGCTACAACTTGACGTAAAAGTGCCCATGTGATACCAGAGGAAGATCAAATCCAATTCATTTCTCTCTTCCTTTGCTGCCACTTTTTCATTTTTCTTTTTAGTATTCAGTAGTGCAAGTGAAGATTACAAAACTAACCACTCACGCACTTGTAGATCTAAACATCTCCGAACGAGATAAGGTATTAACCTCGAACCCACGACTTAGCATCTACAGGAGAGGTGCCTTTTCTCACCAAACCACTGGTCTACTAGGTTTTTTTGGCTGTTCAGACAAAAAATTCTTGAAAATTAAGACAGTTTTGAGCAAAGGTGTTTTAGGGCAGACGCAGAGTCACAAGAAGGACCTCTCGGGGGCACTTGGTTGGTCATGGATTCAAGGGGCTCTCATGTGTGTGTTCAACATTGAAAAAGAAATGAAATTGAGAAAATTAAACCCTGAGAGGCTCGTATATACCTATTATAAATGAAAATTTCAAGAACTTAGTAAAAAATTCCACCTGATTATAAGTTTGAGTCGTTGCTTTTTTCTTTGGCTGAAAATTAAATTTAAGAAAGTATAAGTTATTTGATTTGTGATTCTTCACTTAAAAAAAAAACAAAACAAAATTGCAAACAAACAACCGACCAGCTATGCAGTGGCTAGTTTTCGGATAGATTTGTTTAAGAATAAAGAGCCCACGGGTTCTGCGTTGTTTTATTTCTCATCTTATAAATTTATATGCTGATGGCAGGAACAAACTATTCGTAGATAAATTATGTTTTATATATTGGGGTGGATTTGCATGTGGTTCATATCCATATTAGTGAGAATTCTACATATATATAATGTGCCAGAGAGAGAGAGAGAGAGAGTTTGTATGTAAAGAAGAGAGGAGGCAAAAGGAGGCTTTGCTCCATCCTCCTCACCCATGTAATCTAATCTGGTGATATTGATTCTTACTTTCTTATGGATGTAGACCGAGTTAATCTGAACCATGTAATTCGTTTGTCTTTTCTCTTGCGTACGCTTCTTATTACGTATCATAGATCTTGGTTTGTCAGATCTGTCAATCCGTGACAGATTTGGCACAAATCCATGGGCTCGACAGCTAATACATATTGTGATCTTGATTGTGGATCGAATCCGAGGGACAATTGCTAGTCGAATTTGTGGATCAATTACTCACTCTTTTCGTCTACCTTATCGAATCGTAAGCCGACAATTAGCTTGTTTTCTTATTGGGTTAAATGGTTGGCCCGGCTAGACAAAAATGGTGTATCAACCGCTCGATTAAGATAATCGCTCTCTCCAAAACCGCATAAATTTCATGTCCGCGATCATTCTTTAATCCAAATTACAGTTAGAGGGAACGACAATCCGAACGTAGGAAAGAATCTAAAGCGTCCTTTTTGTGCCCTGCTGGAGGTGAGATTACAATTTGATTATCTCTAAACATATGTTCCAAATCAGGCTCAGCTGGGTCGGGACAGCTCTTAGTGTGTGCAAGTACAAGCGACAGCTGTTATCGGGCAGTTTAATTACGGTGAACATTACCGAGTGATTAGCCATAAACGATGCGATTAAAGAAATCGGAAAACCCAAAATGATTAGAGAATCTCACGAGGTGCTGGTCCTAGGCGTGCAGAAGAGACGTTAAATTATTTGTTCAGGTTGGAATATTGTGGCCACATGGGGTGAGAGCCAGACGTTGAACATGCTTGAAGACATGGCTATCAGGAGGGCTCGAGTCAAGTAGAAAGGACGGAACCTGGAAGCAGACTGATTGTTCTTGTGAAATCAGTCCCCATCAAAGAGCTGATATTGCGGTGGTGCGCCGTTGTAATAGACTATGTATTCACGTTATGTGTTAATAGATATTAGGGATGGCAACGGGTCAGATTGGGTCGAGCAAAATTTTGGACAAACTTATCTCTAACTGTAATGCTTTTATCTTAACCCTAACTAATTTTCGGTCATAATTTTCTGACTTTAATTCTGTTTCAGTAAAAAATGTAAAAAAGTGTCGGCCCTAACCGTAACTTCTAGGGTCAATTCAGGCAGGCTGCCTAATTAAATGTAACACCTGAAATCTTTTAATATTTGAAAAATTATCCGATAATAGTTATCAAGTGATTTTCTGAGACAAAACATTTAGTCAGTCACTTAATTATTAGATATATGTAAGGGCATTTTAATTTACTACATAAATATATATATATAAAATGTTCGCACTACTAACTTTTTACTGACTCGCACTAACTGAATCTTCACATGAGTTAGTGTCACAAATTTTTACATAGCTCAACCCTTCCGAGTCAATTAGGGCCGGGTTCCCTAATTGGCCCAACCCAAGTTCGTTCTTGTCTCTTGTAGTGCTCTTTATACCCAGAGAATCACTCAATCCCTATCGAGGTGCTATCAGAGAATTGGCTGCTAAGGGCTTATAGAGTTTCGTATCACAGATATTGGTTCGTACTTGTTGCTCAGCCTTCCGGCTGATCAACGAGATGGCGGCCATCGTCCCAGAGGCTCTGCAAGGGCGGCTTGACCCGCTAGAAAAGTCAGAAGAAATGCCACAGTACTCTTGCTATTGATGGGACAAAAACAATTGCATTGCCTTAATGGTAATGGCAGCCCCGTTCATCTTCGGAGCAAGAGTGCTCAATTAGTAAGCTATTACACACTCTTTTCAGGGTGACTGCTTCTAGGCTAACCTCCTGGCTGCTGGGGGGATGGAGAAGATATATTGAGAGTAGGACCTTATATTGAATCAACTCGCACGTGATTGTACGTTAGGAAGAGGTATTATACAATATGATATTTCAACGTTCGATTTTATTGAATGTGTCAAGATGCATGATCTGATCAGAGATATGGCCATTAGCATAACAACAGAAAGTCCTCATTGCGTGGTTGAAGCCGAGTCCAGATTAGAAGCATTACCCAAGGAGGAATGTGTCAATGTCGAGAGGGTGTCACTCATGATGAATCACATTGAAATGCTTTTGGGTCGATCCCAACTGTCCAATACTCTCTACCTTGTTGTTGTGTGGAAATAGTCACTCCAGAACATCGAGCATTCATTCTTTTAAGCACATGAAAGGCCTTGAGAGTTACTGATTTATCAAGAACTGAATGACTCTTTTCCACCATAAGAAAACTGAAAGTACTGAATCTAGCTGGCACGGACATTGAACAAATGCCTGCTGGGACTGAATGACTAACCAACCTCGAAGGACTTGATCTTTCTCACACTAATATTTAGATATTGCCAGAGTCACTTGCTTACATGGAGAAGATGCACAGACTGGTATTAGATGGCTGCTACAGACCACATTCGATGCCTTCATTGGCAAGGCTCAGGGACCTGAGGTTGTTGAACCTTAACAAGGCGTCTACCAAGGAGTTGCCATTAGGGATGGAAGGTTTAGTAATCCTAACAAACTTCTATTTTCATGGAGAAAAACACCTACTCTCTTTTCCTACTGGAATACTAAAACATCTTGGCCATGTGAGAGTATTGGAGATTACAAACCAGTCAATCGATGTGGAGAGGCTGGTCGTGGGAGCAAATGTAACTGATGAGATGATAACATTGAGGCAACTGACTTGTCTGCGAATCTCCTTCACGGACTAGTCCAATTTCTCTAAATATATGACATGTGAGCATCGGCCAGTTTTGCAAACCTTCTTATCCAAGGCAGCAAGAAGGATTGATAACAGCTATTGCATTCAAGGTCATAAAACTGGTTATGGGGGAGATCGTACTTTCATACTAGTTGTTTGTAGCTTCTTCGGTGGAGAAACCTCTTTATTACTCCCACACAACACTAGCAAGCTGGTGTTTGAAGCATGTCATGACATGATTCACTTACGGCGGTTTGCCTGCGTCTTAAGTTTGAGGGGTTTGATGGAATGTTACATCCATCACTGCAACAGGATAGAGTGCTGTTTGACTGGAGGAGAAAAACTCATTATTCACTTACTTGGAAAATTTGCGTCCAAGTAGGTTGATTAATTTAATAACTATCTACCGTGGAATCGTAATGCGTAGGAACCTTGCTAGTCTGACACCGGAGGGTCTCTTTTCCAGAAAGATAGTTATGGATGAAGGAGAAGACGATCATGAAAGAGGGCGTCTTAGATCATTTGGTTTTGGACGGTTCAAATTCTTATAAAATAGGCGGCTTGGACCTTCATATTTTGGATGATTTAGGTCAATCAGAAGTGAACATCGTGTGGTCCAAACCATAAGACTTTTCTTTTTTCCCTTGGTCAAAAATGTATTCTTGAAGTTACGCGTAGTCAAAAAAATGGGTTGAGTACTGGTCATGACCTCAGTTAAATTAGAAAACTGCTTGTATGGAAAACCAAGCAATTTTTTGTATGAAAATTTTCTTGTCAAATTGTAGTGAAACTACTGTTTAGAAAACTGTCAAGTCTTAGAAAGTACTATTTAACATACTACCTAAACCTCAGAAACTATTGTTTATAAAACTACCTAATTTTTAGAAATTATTGTTTAGGAAATTGCTTCTAGTATTTAATCAATCTTGGAAACTGATTATTCTAAAAAAAAGTGTAACTATGACGGGAGGGCTGTTCCAAGCTATTTAAGAACACTTTTGACACAAAAGAACACATTTTTTTGGGCATTTTTTATGCACTAAAGAAATCTGATATTTTTCTGTAATTTTGTCTTTCTATCCCTTGGGAATTCTCAGAGTAGTCATATGTCTGGCCCTGTATCGGTAAGGTGGTTGTTTTCCTATAGCCTTAGAATGGTAAGCCAGTTTTATTCCTATCCTACCTATCATTGGACATCATAATCTGTCGAGCCTAAATGAGTCGCACAGTCACAACATGAAACATCTCCTCTGCCAAGTTGTTGCTGCAGCTCCAATGCTTAGTACGAATCCATGTTGGCCGGTGTAATGCGATGGAGGAGATAGTTTCCGCAGAAGAAGAAGAGAAAGAAGCTGAAGGAGCTAACAGTGATAACACTCTCGAAGTTATATGCGCTGGTGATTTCTAGTTTACCGAAGCTGAAAAGCATATGTAGAAGGAGGGTATTGATATGTAATTTTCTAGGAACTGTCAAAATAGAAGGATGTAATAAGCTGAAGATGTTGTTCTCTTTCTCTAGGGAAAACTCATCACTTTACCTCAGTGGTTCCATCAGAGGAAGCAGGGAGTGGTGGGATCAGTTAGAGGGACCATCCTCCAACACCTTTTTGAAGAAGAAAACCAAGAATAAAGGCTTGGTTGGATTAGATAAAGAGGACTCCATGAACTTGCAGATTTTGAAAAGCTTTTGCTTTGAGCTTTCTGATATTCAGCAACTGGGTTTTGGAGCTCTCTGCAGCTGCTAAATTCGGATACTGAATTTTTCTGGGTATGCTAACTTAATCTCCCTTGCTATTGTCTAGTTTTGTAGTTTCAATGTTATTAATTTGCGTGTCTTCTGTGTTTCTTTTGTTTCTGATTTTCACTGATTTCTTTGCCCTGTCATGTTAAGAAACTAAACTTACATTCTGTAATCAGAAGGGGAGCATTGGTGCAATGGTAAAAGTTATCATGTGACCTTGAGGTCATAGGTTTAAAGCGTAGAATCAGCTTCTTACAAAATGCAAAGTAAGGCTGCCTACTATAGGCCTTTGTGGTCTGCCCCTTACCCGGACCCTGCATAGCCGGGAACTTTGTGCACCGGGCTGCCCTTTTACTTACATTCTGTAATAAAACTTTCTTGTGTTTGGTTTGCTTTTTATATGGTACTAGTTGTTGTGACTTATATTTGCCTACATGATCTCTGATCATTATCTTGCCTATGTCGTATATAACATCTTCACGATTAGATGACCCAAATATCTAATCAGTGGCTTGCATATGAACAGTAACCACCATTTATCTTTGTCTGTGTGTTTTTTGCTCCTATGATAGTGGAACTTAATGCATGTTGTTTGGGACTGGAAAAATATCATCCTCCATGGATTGGCTCACCTGGGGATCACCTTTGATTACCTATCATTTATTTGCTCTTCTTAGGGACATCCACAGCTGCCCCCTTCATTTGGTAATTAAGCATCTGCTAGTTGAGATGAGACCATCGACAGCAAGGAAGTAGATAAATTCTTGCCAATCCCCTACTCTATTTAGTGGCCTTGATGTGAGTTGTTGTATGTGTAAACCCTGAGGACTAAAGCTCGTAGCCGAATTGCTTGTAGGCCTATGTGTCTGGTGTTCCATGTCATTCATCTTCCGAACTACAGCTTTGAGGACATCTTCTCATTCAAAACTACCCATCAGTAGTCTTAGTTGTTTAGTGAACGTTTAGAAAGTCGTTGCCCTTATCATCATCATTAAGACTGGATTCCAATTATTGGTCCACCAAATGAATCTTATTCCTCCATTCTGCTCTGGTAAGTGTCATGGCTTCATTTAGTCTTAAAGTTTTTAAATGTTTTTTTCACCACTTCTAACCACGTTCTTTTTTGCCTTCATCTTGCCCTTTAAAAACCTTCTACTTGCATTATCTCACTCCTTCTAATTGGTACTTTTTTGGGTCTTCTTTGGACAATTTTAAACCATCTAAGTCTAGTTTCTCTCATCTCGTTATCTGTTAGTGCTATCTTTAAGTTTTCTCTAATGTTTTCATTCATATTCCTATCTTTTCTTATCTTCCCACTTATCCATCTCGATATTCTCATTTCCATGACACTCATTTTATGAACATGATGTTTCTTAACTGCCTAACATTCTGATCCATAAAGCATTACCGTCTTTATGGCCATCATATATAAATTTTCTTTTAATTTAAGTGGCATTCAACGGCCACTGTGAAGCCTTGGCCGATGAGGGCGGGCCAAGAGGGCTGGCAGGCTTCTAGGCAAGGTGAGAGACTGAGAGTTAGTCCCACATCGCTAGGGGGAAAGTTACTGGGCTCTTGATAAGAGTGATGAGGACTTCCCTTGCAACGAGGCCTTTTCCCTGGGCAACTGGGGAAGAACAAAACCGTGCGGGGTGTATGGGCACTCCAAGACGGACAATATTGTTGCAGGTGTGGGCCCTCGTTACAAGTGGTATCGAGCCGGACCGGACCCGGTGTGGGTGGCTAGCCGCACGTGGGTGCTCGTGTGTGGTAAGACACGCGGGGACGCGTGTCCCCTAAGGGGGAGAGGTTGTAAAGCCTTGGCCGATGAGGGCGGGCCAAGAGGGCCGGCTTCTGTGCAAGGTGAAAGACCGAGAGTTAGTCCCACATCGCAGGGGAAAGTTACTGGGCTCTTGATAAGAGTGATGAGGACTTTCCTTGCAACGAGGCCTTTTCCCTGGGCAACTGGGGAAGAACAAAATCGTGCGGGGTGTATGGGCACTCCCAAGACGGACAATATTGTTGCGGGGTGTGGGCCCTGCCGTTACAAGTGGTATCGAGCCGGACCCACCCGGTGTGGGTGGCTAGCCGCACGTGGGCGCTTGTGTGTGGTAAGACACGCGGGACGCGTGTCCCCAAGGGGAGAGGTTGTGAAGCCTCGGCCGATGAGGGCGGGCCAAGAGGGCCGCAGCTTAGGCAAGGTGAAAGACTGAGAGTTAGTCCCACATCGCTAGGGGAAAAGTTACTGGGCTCTTGATAAGAGTGATGAGGACTTTCCTTGCAACGAGGCCTTTTCCCTGGGCAACTGGGGAAGAACAATATCGTTGCAGGGTGTGGGCCCTCGAGCTGTTACAAGTGGTATTAGAGCCAGACCCTGACCCGGTGTGGGTGGCTAGCCGCACGTGGGCGCTCGCGTGTGGTAAGACACGCGGGGACGCGTGTCCCTTAAGGGGGAGAGGTTGTGAAGCCTTGGCCGATGAGGGCGGGCCAAGAGGGCTGGCAGGCTTCTAGGCAAGGTGAAAGACTGAGAGTTAGTCCCACATCGTTAGGGGAAAAGTTACTGGGCTCTTGATAAGAGTAATGAGGACTTTCCTTGCAACGAGGCCTTTTCCCTGGGCAACTGGGGAAGAACAAAACCGTGCGGGGTGTATGGGCACTCCGGCACGGACAATATTGTTGCAGGGTGTGGGCCCTCAAGCTGTTACAAGTGGTATCAGAGCCAGACCCCGACCCGGTGTGGGTGGCTAGCCGCACGTGGGTGCTCGTGTGTGGTAAGACACGCGGGGACGCGTGTCCCCTAAGGGGGAGAGGTTGTGAAGCCTTGGCCGATGAGGGCGGGCCAAGAGGGCTGGCAGGCTTCTAGGCAAGGTGAAAGACTGAGAGTTAGTCCTACATCGCTAGGGGAAAAGTTACTGGGCTCTTGATAAGAGTAATGAGGACTTTCCTTGCAACGAGGCCTCCCGATGGGTGAAGCCCAAGAGGAGTGAGGGACCTATGGGAACAAAACCTTGAGGGGTGAAGCCCGGAGTGGCGAGGGACCCAAAGAGGACAATATCATATCCGTTGTGCACTCTGATACACGGAACGAGGCCTTTTCCCTGGACAACTGGGGAAGAACAAAACCGTGCGGGGTGTATGGGCACTCCGGCACGGACAATATCGCTGCAGGGTGTGGGCCCTCGGGCTGTTACAGCCACACAAAACTCCAAATGTACATCTCTATTTGTTCCGACCTGCTTGGATTATCTAGATAACCTCCCTCTCAATCACTCCACCTTCTTGAAACATTAATCTTAACTACCGAAAGTGGTATTTTATGAGTACTTCCTGGTTATCAATCTTAATTGGCATTCCTCTCCTACTCTTCTCCTCGTTAAAATTGCTCCTATGATAGTGGAACTTAATGCATATGACTAGTAATCAATGTTAACTGGCATTTCTCTCCTACTCTTCTCCTCGTTATAAGTTTTCTGATTGA
Source organism: Warburgia ugandensis (assembly GCA_035236585.1). Classification (NCBI taxonomy): domain Eukaryota; kingdom Viridiplantae; phylum Streptophyta; class Magnoliopsida; order Canellales; family Canellaceae; genus Warburgia; species Warburgia ugandensis. The sequence goes on from CP141136.1 coordinate 25,632,647, forward strand.
AACAGCTCCTTTGCATGATCATCTAAGGGCAGTCTCTGTGCACGAAGCTCCCGCCTTTGTAGGGTCCGGGGAAGGGGCAAACCACAAGAATCTATAGTAGGCAGCCTTACCTTGTATTTTGCAAAAGACCCATGACCTCAAGGTCACATAATGACAACCTTTACCGTTGCGCCAAGGCTCCCCTTCATCTCCTTCTTAATTAAGGCAACAAATTGATCTATGCCATCGCCCCATTTTGAATCAAAGTGTGGCATGCTCTTAGATATTCATTTTTGCCGCTTCATCACTCATCTTCAGCGTTCGTTCTGAAAAGGCAAACACTAATCTGAAGCCTTCAATTTATTACTCGTTACATGATATAAAAGCCATGGCGGCAACTAACAGGACTTTGCCATCTCATTTCTTTTACTTTTTTCTGAAGGAAATAATTTATGGATGTAGAAAATAACAATGAATGATTGGATCCATTCATCATGTTTGTCGTGCCTTAAAATGGTTATATACCAAATTTCATTAACCATTGGAATTTGATGACTCTAGCCATGTTCTTTTTTCTAATTTTAACTCATGTCCATTGAAATTTTTAACTATAAAATACAGTATGTTAAGCCTCTCACTTTTTGCTCCGAGCCTAAATAGAGCAGGCCGAAAATATAAATGGTTTAGATCATCCAAATATAACATCTATCTTAACTGGGTCCATTTTCATTTGGGCATACTTTTCCAGCGTCCAGGACGAAGAACTCTTTACTAAAAAGGTCTTAAATATTCATTTAAGTTATGTTATCATTCATCTCTACCGTTCATTAGAAAACCAATCTTTAATCTTTACTATTTATGAAAAGGGCACAAAACCCTCTCTCTCTTGAAGTTATTCGGTGATGGGTACATCTTTCTCATGCGTGCAGGCCCACCTCTCACCATCTTTTGAATGATCCATTCCGTTTCTTAATTTTGCCGCCCATCATAATAAGCATTAAATAGTTTGTTAGCAATGATCTGGACCATCCATCCACTAACATAGATTACCAAATGTTTTATTTGCTGCGTAAATTAGTAGAGCTTTCTTATTAGATCATTTTTTGACGCACCATTCAGTAATTACCTTAGCCATGGTTAATTATTGTTTATCTATGTTATTTCAATTAACGGGCAAGATCAACCAAAGCTGGGACTTGATCTAAAATTTCGGTGACCCAGCCTAACCATGAGATAGCCTTACTTTTGGGGTCTCATGGAGCGTTTTCATGTGGACAACAAGAAGATGATACAAATGGTGCTTAATGATCTGAACCGTCCGTTTATCAGATGAGGCCTGCTATGCATATATAAGTATATTTATTGGTTAATTCAAGCCCTTTGATTTGGTTGGCGTCCGTTGATGAAATATAAGCGCCTTTTTTTGCAAGAAATCTTATATTAGAAGCCGATGCTACAACTGGGGGCTCATTTAACTAATGATCCAGACCGTTCATTAGCTGGGCCTCGCTATGAATATCCCAAGCATGAAACAAAGTTGCACTCTAGCGTAAGCCGTTGATCTTTTCTAAAATGATCCATCGTTTGGAAGATCCAATTTATTAAGCGGTTCTGATCATTGCACAAATGGGCCATTCAGAAAATATATTCATGATTGCTGATCCAAATCGTTCATCTTCTAACTAAAACAACCTTCTCCATGGGATGATCTTAATCCTTCAATTACTGCAGATTGAACTAATAATACTAAGGATAATAGCGTTGAAGATCATCACAACGACGTAGGCCAATATCCGATGCTGCCAAAAGATCAATGGTTCGGATCACCACAAAGTTGATCCTTCTGCACTTTTATCCTTACTCAAAGCAAGCAAATGATAATTTTTCTTTATGCAAAAGACAAGGTTTAGAGCTGATTGTGGCACTCATTTGCTAATAATGGTGGGCCCTCTCAGCACTTAGGGACATTTCCGGGATCAAGTACTTAAACCTTTAAATCGCATCGGAGCGTCCAAGAGCGGAGCCGTTTTCCATCCAAAGGTTACATTTCATCATGAAGCAACGTCTAGTTTCCCTCAACGGTCGAAAAACTTAAACAAACAAAACCCCTTCCCAAAACATAATTCTCCTTCATTTCTCTCTGCAATCTCCAAGAAAAACTGAAAGATTCTTTCATTCTTCTTCTCTGAAAATTTCTTTGATTTTCCGGCCAAAATCTCCAAAACCCATCTCAGAAAATGAGCATTCTGCAATACCCAGATGCAATGAGCACCCAAAATCTCCGAGTATGGAACAACGACGCCTTCGTCGACATTTCCAACGATGCTGATGAATCCGCCACTAAAACTTCTTTCATCCCTCTGCAACCCATTGTTTCCAACGGATCCGAAACTCTCGAATCCGAATCAAGCAAAGAGAATCGAAGCCCAATTGCCGGCAAATCTCCGACACCCATCAAATCACAAGGAAAGCCCCTGAAACTCCTCTTCAAACAGGGCCTAGCTCCTACTATCTCCTCCGACTCCGACAAGATCGATGATGAAATCGAAGAAATCGAGAAAAAAATCAGTCGGCTTTCGTCGAGGCTAGAAGCACTGAAGGTAGAAAGAGCCGGACTGGAATCGAAAACGGTGGAGAAACGCAACGGTCGGATTATTCCAGCCAAATTTATGGAGCCAAAGCAGATTCCCAAAACTCCGGCTCAGAAATCCATCAAAGAATCTCCGGCGAATGAGAAATTCAGGCGGCGAGGTGTCAGCATGGGCCCCGCAGAAATCAGCGCTGGTGTCAGGTTCCGGCAGGATAGTAAGCAGGAGATTACTCCGATCCGTTCGATACAGAGTCGACGGAAATCTTGCTTCTTTAGGCTTCCAGAAATCGAAGAAGAAAAGGATTCCAAGGTAAACAAAGAACGGAGGAGATTGAGTTTGAGCCCTAAACCTCGACCGTCCGTTACGAAGATCTCCGATCCAAAACGAGGGCTATCCACCGTTGGATCAAAGAAACCAGTAAAAAAGGATGATCTTATGCTGCGATCAATACAGCCGCAGAAACTCTTCCAAGGCCCAGAAAAAACGGCCGGATTGAAAAAACCGGCGAAAAGTTCCCGAATTGTTCCCAGCCGGTACAGCCAAATTCCGGCGGGTGGAAATTCACCGGGAAAAGACCGTGGCAAAAGGTCTTTGCCCGGAAATGACAAGGAAGAAAGTAAAAGGGGCGAGAAGAAACGGTCTGCTTCGGTTGGGAAATCACGTAATTTCTTGCCGGCTGCTGATCGTAGTTCAATTCCGGTGACGGAAAATAGGGTGAAGAAGAGGTGGGAAATTCCGCCGGAATTGAAAGATGAAGTTCGTAGGAGCGGGGACGGTAATTCTCCACCGTCGATTTTGGAAGTGGCTGAGTTGCTTCCGAAGATCCGAGCCGTCCGATTCGTGAACGAGAGTCCTAGAGACTCAGGATGTGCAAAGAGGGCCGTCGATTTAGTTTGCAAGAAATCGTTTTTTAGCGAGGATGGGGAGGTGGGTCCATCCGTTTGTCAAGCTTTAGAGTTTGAGAAGGAAGAGGCTGAGTTGCTTCCAAAGATCAGAGCCCTCCGATGCGCAAATGAGAGTCCTCGAGATTCGGGATGTGCGAAGAGAGTGGTTGATTTGGTTGGGAAGAAATCGTTTTTTACTAGTGAGGATGAGGTGGGGTCATCTGTTTGCCAAGTTTTGGAGTTTGAGAAGGAACAATGAGAAATTAGTGTTTTGTTGCTGCCTTCTCTTCAATCGGAGCCGTTGATCTCTTTCCTCCTTTCCCCATCTATTTCTAGCTCAGGTGGGGCCTTGAACTGGTTAAGCTCTCTTTGCTTCCTCAGAAATGAATTGTGCTGATTTTTCTTTTCCATTTTTGTTGGTATTTTCGAGTACGGAGGGATGTGGGAATAAAATGGAAAGGATGTGGTGCCACAAATTCCTCTATAATTACTTAGATGCTTGCTTGATCACACCTCATCTTCTTCGCGAGTCGAGTGATTTCTAGACCGTTCATCAAATGGTTATACGGTATTTGTAGCATAGATTAGTGCCCGGGTTTGAGTGTGATAATAGTACATTCGTGATCAGACTTGAAACGATCTAAATTTAATTGCACATTTGCAAAAGTTAGGGTGATAATTGGGTAAATTCGTGATGGACTAACCCATTAGATAGCTCATGCACTAAAAAGCACCTCATTATACAATCACAATCTGTAGTGTAGAAATTCTTAGCCAATCTGAGGTTTAGCATCATCTGATGAGCGAACACGCTTTTGGGCTGTGGTCTATCTAAGATCGTGGATACACAGGGTTAATATCATCTGAAGAGCACACTTTTGGGGTATGGTCTATTTAAGATGCAATTGATAGGTGAATGATAGTTTGGATTGCCCATCTGTTCCAATGGATTACACTTATCAAGTGACGTTCGATCAAGCAAAGGTTATGATCTGCTAACAAGTGTCTAGCGCAATAGTTTGCACACAATTCGGCATCTGTCCTGAAATATGCTTACTTGCAGGTTTGAGTTGTTCCCTTTCCCTTTAGCTAGAGATTAGATTTGGAAGTGTGAGTGCACGAGTATTTTGCTTTGTAATTCTATGCTTGTAACCACAAGGCAAATGGTAATGTAAAATGAGAGCTAAATAGACAGAAACCGAGGATTAAGTATTGGTAACGATATGTCAACAAATGTCTACTGTAGTTGGTCCTAGAAAACTCAGCATCTCCCTTGAAACAAGCCTGTTTACTGGTTTCAGTTTCCGCTTTCGCCTTCAATCAGAGATTAGATTTAAGAGCGCGTGGGATTTGCTTTGTAATGCATCAATGCATGCAACAGCAAAGCCTTGTAGTGTAATTTCATTGAAAAAAACCCTTAAAAGTTCGAGGTTGTGTCCGGTTATGCGTGGGTAGCTCCTTGCCAAGGCAATGGGCGGCTCAATATGTCAAGGAGGAACCCCACATTGGATGTGCTTCACAATCTTGTCTTGCCGAGGCACGCCTCTTCTGAACCAGATATGAAGTACTTCCATGACAACAAAAGTGACATCAAAGACACAATTGGGTGGCTAGAATTTACCCACTTAGCTAGATGGTTAATGGGTAGGTCCCCCTTAAAAGGGCCTACCCATTGACCCCCATCCCACTTCTTCTCTTGGTACATGGTCTGTTGACCGAATAAGGCATATCTGCTGCCATCCTCTAGCTAAGCGATGGATGGTACACGGTCTGTTGACCGAATCAGGCATATCTACTACCATGCTCAAGGTAAACGATGAACTCCTCTTCTTTGTTCTTTAGCCAAATCTTGCCTTTACTTTTCCTCTCTCTCTCTATCCGTTCCATAATCACCGGTGGAAGAACGTGGCCAGGCGAAGTACAAGTTCTATGTATGGCTTGTCCATAACCAAACATACTGAATCATTGCACAAGTGAGGCCAACCACCATTTCCGACCCCTCATAATTTCACCTATAGCATTAAAAAATGCTTATACATCCTACCCTACTCGGGGGCATCTCCATCTCACAAGGAAATGCCTTAGGTAGGATGGTGAGTGTTATGTCAGCTCTTGTCACATGCCTGATAAAGGGTAGCAATAGTAAATGTAAGCATGTAGGTGTAGTCGTGTGTAACGCTAAGGTCACAAGGCATGGAAACAGTTTCTTACAAAATGCAAGGTAATATTAGGTACTATCGACTCTTGTGGTCTGCCTCTTCCTTAAATCCTACATAGACAAGAAACTTTGTGCAGCAGGGCTGCCCTTTTAGGCCCCAGGGTGCTTGGTCATCGTACCTGTTCGTCTTTTGGGAACTCGGATTGGATGGTGATAAACCTTAGATTGATAAAGACTTCTTCGTCACTGCTTTTTACTTTTTGGGACCATTTTAACCTCGGACCGGCAACCTAGCATCAAAAGCAAAGGTGCCTCTTTTTGCGGAACCATTGAGCTACTAGGCCGCTTTGGCTCTTAAAGCTGGTATAAAGTCTTAAAAGACTTACTTTTAGAAGTAAAAATGGTATTACTACCTATCAGTTTGTGGTCCACTAGCTTTTTTTGGCTCTTAAAGCTAGTTCAAAGTCTTAAAAGATTTACTTCTAGTTAGTAGAAATTATATTATCGCCTATGAGTTTAGGGTCCGCTTGAGACTCTCCATCATGTTACTTTACTCTCAGATATGAGCCCTATAGTGGGGAGAACTGCTCCTGTACTTGACCAACTTTTGGCCGAACCAGTTAGACCCACCATTATTTATGGTATTTTGCTGAGCGATTGCTTTGATTTGTTGGACCATAGTGGTCGGTGACTTCCTTCCTATCAAACCATGATTAGATGTTTCTAAGTACTTGATCATGACCTTGATAAGCATGTCATTATATGCTGTAATTGAGTTGCCTTCTTCTCTTGCATGTTCTCAGTTCGGCTCACTGAAAAAGTAGAGGAAGCTGACTTACCAGGCAACCAGTGAAGACCCACAAGACCACAAGTTGATTGCCATAAAAAGTGCTACATGTATGATGGGACTAATTACCGAATTAGCAATAAACTGTATGGTTCTTATGTTTAATGTTCTATGATGGAACAACAAAGTCATTGGTGACGGGATCCATGGTGTCGCTTACCTTTGTAGGCCCTCACAAGGAAATGTACGCGTGATCAAGCCTGTTAGACTAGACTAGCAGATTCGATAGATCATGCCGTGCTTCAAGATGCATCCGTTATAAAAGAGCACGACAGCTACCGTCTAAAAAAAACTCAATCTAGTGATCAATTGGAAACATGGTAACACGGTCTAGACAATCAATTCACCATCTTTTGTTTCAAAACTCCCTTGCTTGAAGGCTGTTAACTGCACCATCACAATCAATCGATCATCGCAAACTTACCATATTCAATCTATAGAATATCTTGATCATTGGCTCACAACCACATAATTGGAATTATGGGTGGCCTAAGGACCCACATTCATCTTAGAACAGTGTTTGGATGCAAAAATCTCACTATAAAATCACTATAGCCAGATATTGCAATCGCAATCCTTTCCTCGTCTATTGCTATAAAAAAGGGCAAAAGCCCCCACATATGAGGGTCTAAGGAAGGGCCGGCCTACAAGAATCAATAGTATGCAGCTTTATCTTATATTTTGCAAGAGGCTGTTTTCACGTCTTGAACCCATGACCTCAAGGTCAGACTAATTCTGCCGTTGAGCCAAGGCTCCCTTCTCCTAATCTATCACTATCTCCTCCCTAAATACTATGAGCAACAAAAGTTGATAGTAAGCTTCCGAACATGCTTGTCTGCAATTTTACGTGACTGCCATGTGCTTTCTCTGTATCAAAAGCATACAAAACGTCGAAAATTTCTTCTCCACTTTGCCATCAACCAGCTCAACCACTTCATCTACCTTTGCCGGAAAATATTCTCGGTTCAATTTGACGATAACCCCAACTCCTAAAACTCAATTCAAGTTAAAGCAATTTACACTATTAATTCCGAATGTTTTGGTTCAATTCGAGAAGAACCACAACTACTAAACTAAATTCCAAGAATAGCAAGTAACGACTATTGATTCCGAATGTTTTAGTTCAATTGGAGTACAACCCACCAGCCTTTACTTCAATTCGAGAAGAACCAATACTCCTAAAACCCAATTAGAGGAGAAGTAACGAACACCCATTGATACCGAATGTTTTAGTTCACTTCGAGGATCCGATCTCCGTTTACTTCAAGGAAAAGCAACTTCCTATTAGTTCAATTCAAGAAGAACCAGAACTTCTACTTCGCATTTGGGGAAATTTCACTTGCAAAAGCTAGTTCAGCAGTAAATCACGCAAGAAGGGATAAAATATAACTCCAAAAACCTTGAGAAGAAGCAAAAAATTGCGGAAAAAGGTTGTTTAAAGTCTGTGCAAAGGCCATGTTCATACATCGTATCTCGAGAAGAAATTTGAAAATACTGACAACATGAGAATCTATAAGACATTATTATGTTAAAAAAGAATTGCAGTTTAAGAGTGTAAAATCCCGCTTAATACTCTCCGAAATCGATTCTCGGAAACCTTCCTCACAATTTTCTTTGCTTCAACAACTTCAGTTTCTGCAAGTCTTTCCAAGTATTTGACATACCCAGAAGCTGCAATTTTTTTCCTTGCACTGTTGCTATTGGTTAAAGACATTAACGTAGAAAGCAAGTACTTGTTATTACCTGATTTCTCTTCTTCTGGATCAAGCAATTGGAGAACACGAACGATATTCGAATCGTCTTGAACGAATTTTCGACGATTTCTTGGAATAGAAACCATGCTCGATAGTGCTTCGGCTGCCATTTCTCGAACTTCAAACGACTTTGAATTGAGTAATTTTACGAGTTCCGGCATGAATCCTAGATCACCCATTGATTTCTTTATGTCCTCTGAACTGCCACAAAGGCGGAAAACCACTTTCACCGCTGATTCCTGAACAGAAGCTTCTCCATTTCGTAGTATAAACAGTAAATGGTCGAGAAAGCCCAAACTGACTAAAATGTTTACACAGTTCATCGAGAAGAAACAAAACCTCTCGATTGCTTGCAATGCAATTTCTCGAGTTTTCGAAGAAAAAGAAGATTTGGGATCTAAAATACGAACGAAGGATTGAATTCCCCCCTCCCTCACAACCATCAATCGAATTGTCTCATCTCCACAGGCCATTACTTGAAGGAATTCAGCAGCACGAATCTGCACAACCTCTTCCTTTGATTTTGTGAGCCTTACGAATGTTGAAATTGCGCCTTCTTCGACCATAAACTTCTTAATTTCATCGACTCCGGCGAGATTTCTTAACACACAGCAAGCAGAACTCATTAATTCTCCGCTGCTATTTCCGTTGCTGCAGATCTTTAACAGGATTGTCACGCCCCCGTGCGCCGAAACCGACCACGCATTATCGGAATTCTGTGTTAATTTCTGTAAAGCTCTAGCTGCTTTCTCCTTAGCCGCAGCACTTCCGATGTCCAAAACCTGAATCAATGGTGCGATAACTCCGGTACCTATGAGAAATCCTCTACAAGAAGCAAAGCTTGCGAGTGCCGAAATCGCCTCGGCTGACTGTTCTTGAATTTCTGCCTCTGCAAATTCAAGGAAACTTGTCAGAAGACTAATAATCTCAGGTAAATCCACCACGATCCTCACATACTTCTCATCTTCGCAGAGAATTTCGTTTAAACCGATCAAAGCCTGGTTTTTCATCCCCGAATCACCCAACCTCAACCGCGTAAAAAGATCTCTAACATAGAATTTCATGTCATCTGGACTGGCACCAGCAGATGGCCTAGACACAACAATTGCATAGCCATTGGTGAGAATTCCAGCAGCATAGATTCCATTAAGCTTCTTGATATGCTGATCGAATTTCGCTGCCACAACATCCAGATCACTCTGCATTAGGAGCTTCCCACTGTACGAAAGATCAACGCAGCGACGAGCCAGATCGCTGCAATCGTTCACCGTGGAAACTATCGACGAAACTAGAGCAGATAGAGGCGAATTCTCGACGGAATTGCAATTCTCGGTTGCCACCAAGCTCGAATACAGCTGCTCGAGCTTGTTCCGGATCGATTGCCATTTCACCGGGAATATTTTGATCGAATGAGTGATTGAGATCAAGTAGGAAATGAGCTCGATAGCTGGCCGGAGATCGGATTCTACGCTAACAATTTCGGATGTATTCTGCTCTTCTACTCTGTGTTCTTCTTTCATTTCTTCCTTCATAGGAAAGACTGACAAGAGAAGAGTAGTGAAGTCATTTCCAGGCGAGTTGGGTAAGATACTCCCGTGATGTTGTACGAGAATCCCGGCGGCTGATCAGGAATTCGGAGGAGGATGAGGATAACCGTCACGTATTCACAGGAAGGGTTCTATTCATCTTTATATCTCCGGTGGGCATGTGTTGATGTTCACAAGGGAATTCAATTCTTATCAACTGGAACTGTATATGCTCGTATCGGACAAGATTGACCTCAGTTTCCCCACCACGGTTGAAAAGGGTCAATGGAACAGATAGAGGGTATTTTGGTCATTTGAGAACAAGCGATTAGCATTTTGTTAGCGGTGGATAGAATGGTGGGCAGGGGTGAAGAACAGAAGAAGGCCAAAAACGAGGTGGATTTTCCGTGTACCCTTGATATCTTGGTCTGGGCCCACAGAAATCTAATAATTGGGCCTATGGATGTCGATATTGGGAAATAAAATCCAATGGCTGAGATCAAAGCATTTAGATGCTTCTATATCTATTTCAAGTCTGGGTCTAGTGAGTCAATTGGTGCGAGTTTTTGGATGCACCGTCGCTCTCATTAGATTATCGAGGCATTGGAGGGTCCTAATCAGTGTTTCTTTCGATCTATACCCTACAAGTTGAAGGTCACGATAGATCAGCCCGCTCTTCCACTGCAAAGGGTCCGTAAGGAACATCTTTAGTTCTCAAGGCACCAAAAAGGGGGCGTTTGGAGTGAATAAAGGGTCAAAATTTTATCATCTCCAAGAACAATCAAGTAGACCGGATAATCTTTTGTCATAGAAACAAGAACCATTATGTAGACTGTTGGGGGATTACCGTCGGCCCTATCTCCATATGGGTCATCTGGATCGTCGATCTAGCGGGTCCTAACAGATAGACAGTCATACTGAAGCGTCTACTTAATAAGATATTACTTGTTCCTCGTATGTGTATGTTTTGTCTTACATGAACTTCTAAATTGGTTTTCTTCTCTCTCTACTTTCTATTGTTGGAAGTTTGCAGATATCTAAAACTGCCCTTCTGTTCTATCAGAAGAAGAAGATAAAATATGAGACGTCAAGACAGCAAAAGAATTTTTTTAAGCTGGAAGGGGGTTGGGTGCAGGACCACCCAACCTCCACCATTACATGCGTTATGCTCAAGCTAAAAGTAACGGTTGCATGTATAAGACAACCTAAATTTATGTCTAACTAGGGATTGGCCCGTTGAGTGTGTAAATCAATTGCTAGTGGGAGAAGAGAGAAGGGGAGCCTTGAAGCAACAGTAGATTTGTTGTCGTGTGATATTGAGGTCACAGGTTGAAGTCATGGAAATAGCATCTTGCAAAATACAAAGTAAGGCTACATATTATTAACTCTTGTGGTCTATCTCTTTCCCGGACCTCACATATGTGGGAGCTTTGTGCACCGAAACTGCCCTAAAGTATATAGGATTCATTAAAGTGCAAAAAAGGATCGCTTCCCGTCTCCAAGTTTCTCTTATTTCTGAGGACTGATACAGCATACAAATTTCATATTTAAAAGAGAATCTGCTGCAAAGCTTTGGAACTTAGCTTTAATATTTTAGGAAGCCTAGGAATTTTCCATGAAAAGTGTTTTAGGCTTTGACATGCCGCCAAAACCCAAAAATTATATGCCACGAAAGATTTTGGGCCTTCAGCATAATTCAATTTCAAGGCCTAAAACAGTTTTGAGGGACAATTATTTTTTATATGAAAATCAATATCTATTTATTTCTTGCTAACTAAAGAGGCTCTACGCATAGATGACCGCCCGTTCTAAGTGGTATTATAGATTAAAAAAACACAAGAATACCAAAATAGGGTGGTCCTTGTTGAGTTGCTTATCATTTAACCTAGTTATTTTGCTTGATAAACCAGGATCAAATGGCTAATAGCAACATAGTGATTGTCAGGTCGTGGACCTCCATGATGGGATCTTGCTCGTTAGATACTATGCATCAATGGTGGTAAGGGTGATACAGTAAGTCCTCAGATCTACCGATAATCGAAACACCGTGCAAATGATCTGACTGGGCTTCTCATTCTCACCCAAACTACTCGGTGGCCAACGGCAATCTAGAGATACTGCTCAACATTCTTTAAAAGCCATTATTGGAGATGCTAACAAACGCAACCGCTTTCATAATGACTTCAAAAAGATGCCTATAATCACATTCTTAGTCCAAATTTGGCCCCTAAACCTTCATTACGTTTTGTTTCTTCCTAGGTGGCTAAGCCAGAAATGGACCCGTAAATGGGACCCGTCACTCGATGTCATAACTTTATTTGCTAGGATACATCAAGGCATCACTTTCAATTTGGTGGCCTGCAGCAAATGAAGAAGAGGATACAGTGTGAGAGGAGTGAGACGGTAAGGTTTTGATGGACCACTCAGGTAATTAGTGCAGCCCCACCTTTGAGGAAAATTTAAAAAGACTTCTTCAGCATATCTTTATCATAGGGATGATATTGCCTCCCATGTGAACCCTTTTGGCTGCCTTAAGTTTGGGGTCACCTTTGTTGAAGGGAAGGTAAATTTCACTACAAGGGATGGAGAGAGGAGTTCCCTTGGGTGCCTTTAATAAGACTAGATTGGGAGACAAACCACAAAAGCCAAAAGGTCACCCATGTCAAAAGAAGCCAAAGTGAGAACATAAAGGTATTGATCATTCCAGCCAAAATGAAAAGAGAAAAAGGAACAAAAGAAGATGAACTTTGAAGGGATCTATGCAGTGGTGCATGGACAAGTGGATGCCATGAACAACAATAACATATCTAATAAACAAAAAAATTGATTATTGATATCATTAGGGTTTAATCAACTAAGGTTGATCCAAAAGTAATGATCATTTTCTAATTATGAACTACATGAATCTAGTAATGTGCTTAAGTGAGTATTATAGTACCTAAACGACAACTAGGGCTATTAGCTCAATGGTAGAGAGCGGCCCTAATAATTGTGCCATTGTACCTGGGCTGTGAGGGCTCTCACCCACATGGATTGTTCAATGTGCTCATCAACGCCTAACCTGGAAAACTAAGTGAACTTGATTTTGATTATCTACCTCTAGATTTAATTAATGGTTATTTCCAATAGTGAAAAGCTGGCAATTTTCTTTTTACATCTTCCATCAGTGGACAACGATGATGAAATCATCGAGTGACTCGATCCCAAGCCCTTATTACATCCAATGCATTTCTTCACACTGTGCTAGAAGTGGATTGGTACATTATGGCAATCACTAATTTACTAATTACAACTGCATTATAAGTAATAAATACAATGAAAATAATCCATAATTATTTTCTTGTTTTAATAATCACACTCCTCGATTTGTTTTGATTTTACACATTCCTAACCGTTCATCTGGAGGCAGACAATGCTCAATGACTTCTTCATTGGATGATCATAACCGCTAATATATAATCATTTGGCTCCATTTATAATCAATCATACATCTCCACCTAACAATAATAATAGACGGTCTAGGTCTATAGCGTGTACAAGACCCTTTTGCTAGGCTTCACACATTATTGTATTTATCGCATTGTTTCATGAAGCGATTAGCAAGCCTTAATATATTGTTAAGTACCAAGACAAGAATTTTATTATATTAATCATTTGGTGTTCCAGTTGTTTGATGCACATAATATAAAGTTGGAAATTGAATTGATGTTAGGTAGGATAAAGGATTTGGTTTTATTATAAAAAGAAAGTGGTAGCGTTGCTTGAGAAATCATGTAGTAGGGAAGAAGAAAAGCTAATTGTACGTATACCTTAGCTTCCAAGAGACTGGGTACATGCAACAGAAAGGGATGTCTCTACATAGGAAAGTGAAAAAGTTTTGATTGAGCTTTCAGTGTGGGTTTGGTGAATTGTTATTGCTTATTCTATCTAAGAAGTTCTTCAATTGGCTTAGCTTGTATGGGTGTGTATAATTGATTGGTCCATTTCATGGTGTCTGTTCGTCAATCTCTCTTGATTAATCTGGACAAATAGATGGTTAACCCTTCGGATTATGATATTTTGGCTCATAATTATATGATAATGGTGGTGCTTTCCTTTGGAATGATATGAGGGCCTGCATCTTTAACAATCCAAATATCCAAACCAGTTATCCAGTAACATGTGCTATGAATGAATCATGCACGAAAATCCGTTGCAATCTGCCTTAAAATGGATGTCTACAAAATACAATTGCAATGATCTACATCCACCTTTACGGCTTGTATTAATTCAAAAGGTTTGCATATCAATTAATCCCAAAATATGTAGATTAAATGGAGGACATTACCTCATGATATAGTTCAGATGAATGCAAACGTCGAAGCCTTAGTGGTCAGCACACTGATAAATAAGAAAGAACTAGGCATTCAATTTTATTGAAGTTCCACTAACTAATCGATAGTAAGTGTTTGAAATTACGCCATTCATCTCCTTGCAGTGTTCATCTGTAATTTTTATATAAAAAGGGCAGCTCCGGTTTGTGAAACTCTCTCGTATTTGGGGTCCGAAAAAGGAACAAACCACAAGGGTTAATAGTATATTCTTATATTGTATTTTATAAGAGACTATTTTCATATCTTGAATTTATAATTCATGTAAAATCCATTAAATAACATACCTTCGTAAATATTACAAAACTTACGAAAGACTTACACCGTCCCTACATCTTCCATTTTATCCGCAGCTGCTTCAGAGAGTAAGGTGTCATGGGTTCCATCTTTGCCTCTCTCTCACTGGACAATTCATTTGGTAGTGGTGAAATATCTTTCTGATGTGACCTTGGAGATATTTGAGTTTTGGGATTGGTGCTGAGTCAAATGGCAGTCTACTAGAGATTCTTATATCCTAAATGGGCTCCAAAATCTTTAGTAAAGCCCAATTTTGATTTTCTACTGTCGGATGGCAACATTGACCCAAGGAGCTCATTAGGTTTTTCCTAAGCAGCTGAGCTTGTGTAACAAATACAAAAGTCAAAAGTCTTGTCACGCAACTCATCCATAACCACTGCCAACTATGACACAAAAATTCTATACTCCCTTGCTGACACGATCTTTTAAATTAAACGCTTACCTGCTAAAAGCCGCAGAGTATACTTGTTGCAAACAAAGGCAGCCCAGCTGCACTACAAAGGTTTAAATTATACAATCTTATCTTGTATTTTGTAAGAAGTTATTTTCATGCCTTGAACCCATGATTTTAAAGTCACACAACTTTTACCATTAAGCCAAAGCACAGATAATTTACTTAGATGCAAACAATTAAACACAAATCTTCATCACTCTTGGTTAGAGGTTTAAGGTAACATTTTCTCCTTTATTAGACAGATTTTAGATAGATTAAGGAATTAAGATTATAAGTTATAGATAGTTTGCTTCATAAATTCTTCATTGTACCCAAAAACAAAATAAATATATAAAATATCTAAAAACTTAGACTCTCTCATCTCTTGAGAATCTTCCTAAAAATAATTTATTTAATCATTTTTTCTTATATAAAGGACAGCCTGCACAAAGCAAGCTCTCGTGTATGCAAAATCTGGGAAAAGGATGGACGACAAGGGTCTATACCCTTGAGCAGCTTTACAAAATCTTGTTTGAGGAAGAAGATTTAGTACTTAGTTGAGACGTGGCTTGGTGTTCCAGTTGAACTGTGACAGCGTCCATGTCAATTCGCATATCCAGTCACTTCCACCAATAGAAACGGGAGCAAGTGTTCCACAATCTTCAAGTTAGAAAGAGAACCGCCCATAAGGTAAAACCCGCCATTTTCCGCCAGTGGATAATTGGAGTGCGGAGGGTATTGGAGGATACCAAATAAAAAATGCTAATTGGATCACGAGTTTAACCAGCTTACAATGAAAATCTAAAGTATAGTGCCGCTCGCCGCAGACCAAGGCGCCTTGTAGTATGCTCACTGGCTTTCTCCTTCAAATTTTAAGAGAGTAAGTGAGTAATTTGTTTTGTAATTCTATATGTATATATCTACTGCACATATACAGAGAGAGAGAAAAATATATATATATATATGAGTACTATTCAATACAAGCAAACTCCATGAAACATCCACCTCAAGCTATTGGATACGAAGGATGCCAATCCACTCACCGAGTCAAAATTGGACCAAAGCTCAATATTAGTGACCCAAAGTCCAAAACCCAGGCCCAGACAGACGTCCATGTCCAGATGGTTTAGCTCAACTTAGGACCAGGTTTAGATAGTTAATTTCAGCTTTGTACTAAATTCTTTTTCAGTTTATGAAGGTTATTATGGAACTGCCAACCCCTAATTAGGATAAGGTCTTCATGATGTCATAGAACTGATTCCGACTGAACTACATCTGATTTTATCTCCTATATCGGTTTCTGGACCCAGCTTAACGATGACCATCTACCAAGGAGTGAAATTTTTATGCACTGACATAGTCACTGATGATCAGCTGAGCTAAATTCGACCCACAGTTCAAAAGTAGTAAGCTGACTTCCTTACTGAATCCGTGACCTGATGTAAACAAATCAATCAACGCCTTAAAAGCCACATTTATTGTCTCTTCTTGCTCTTTTTAATCTATTCACCAAGATAAAAGTGAGCTCCAGTAAGGCGTTGATTTACTGTATGTATCATAGAATGGGATGTTTTCTTAGACTCGGTGAAATGCTGAAAACTTGAAACAAGTTCACTCGGCTGAGTTATGTGCCAGTTAATGAGTTTTGGCGCATGGTACAAACTGAAGTTATACGTCCACATTCTACTACCCATATCAGGTCCCGGACCTACCTTAAATTCCACTCATCATCAATAGAAGCCAAATTCCTAACTAAATCCGTAACCTGTAATGCACACAATTTACCAGTTGAGTCCTCAAAAGCTATCGTCTTTTCTTGCTATCCTTACCCCATTCACCGAAGTAAAAGTGAGTTATTTCAGGGCTTAGACAGCGGTTGCAAGCTATAAAGGTTACACTTTCAGGAAGAAGTTGGCTTCGTAACTGAATCCATGACTATAATGCACACAATCGAGTCCTCAAAAGCAGTGTATATCAGTCTCTTTGTTCTTCTTCCTCATTTCACTGAGGTAAAAGCTAGGTGTAAAAACTCAAACAGGATTTTGCCAAAACTCATTGGCTCAGGCTTACTGCAAAGTGACCTCTCGGAAAATGCGGGTATTATAATTAAATATTACTGGTGGACATTAAAATCATATTCTCAACATTATTTTAACCAAATCATGAAACTCTAAGACAGCAAGTCACTCGTCCAAACCAACTCACCTGGCTTCCATTTATGAGGTGAAATGGTATCAAGGCAAAGTTCCACGGTTGACTCCGTAAACTCTTCCTCTAAGCTTTAGCTATAGATAATCCGACATATTCATCTTCTTGAGCCTTCTCAATTTAAGCCATCTGCAAAAATTTATGTCTATTTGATGCTACTAGATTTCTTAGTTAAAAAGTATTTTAATTATAATTATTGAACTTTTCAATAAAAAAATTTAGAAAACATAAGCAGCTAGAAGCAATTAATGGACATGAGTTTTTGCATATAGACTACGGGAGGGTGAAGAGGATGGGTGAGCCAGATCATTCAAAGGGTGGGTGGTTTTGAAGGGAGGGTTCATAGACTACATTTCTCAGATAACTAATTGTAAATAAATTATTAGTAAAAATCTCACTCGATTATTTTAATTTACCTATAACTAGTTGACTCTACGTCCCTTGCTTCCGTGATCCAAGCCGACTGGCCGCTTTTTGCTGCCATGGGTAAAATTGCGCTATTTCAAGGCTTATCAGAAAGAAGTAAGATTCCTAAATGAGTCCGTGACCTTAATGTACACAATCAAGTGAGTCTTCAAAAGCCACGTATATCGTCTCTTCTTGCTCTTCTTCCTCCCTTCACCGAGGAAAAAGTGATATCCATTTCACGCCTCAAACGGCGATTGAAAGCTACAAAAGGTTACAAATCCCGAAGTTGAGTACAAACTACAGTGATACATTGAAACGGATAGAAAATGTTGCTAAATTAGATTCCCAAACTCAATGCGGGTGGTCATTTCACATCGAGGAGGAATCCTGAACGATTACTGCCCTTGAATGTGACTCGACGACCCCCGGCATCTCTCTCCTCATCACCCAAACAGTCGAGATAGAAGGTCAATTCCTCATTATAGCTTTGTACACTGCCCAAGATGTCTAATCATAATTCCATGTATGCTGCAGTAATCACTAGTTGGAAGCATGGGACCATGAACAAGTTTTCAATGGGCACCCCTAATTCAAGCAATAAATTTCGGATCGTTGTTACTATCATTAACTAAGCGTTGAAAGTGGAACAACTTAAATAGGCAATAATGAGTAGAGTTGGTGAGCTTCCTCTTTGAGTAACTTTGTCGACTCTTGAGTTCACCAGCTACGATTTAAGAGGAATGATGCACGAAAGCCTTTCAAAGAGTCTCTAACTTTGTGACAAAGGTTTCGAGATTGTGCACACACGTGTGTCTATCATTCAGCAAAAGAAAAATAAAAGATTAAGAGTAATACGGCACTAAAACCTTCTAGCACAGCGGCACAAGGAAAAGTCTCTTGACTAGGTGATTGTCAAGGTTGTGCATGTTTGTGGGTGTCTATGTAATGCCCCAGGTTTTCTTAAATTATTTTATATATATTATTATTATTTATTAAAATAATTAGAATTCTTTAAAAATATAAAATACATATGCAATTATAATCGCAGTAATCATATCAAGTGAAATACCAAAAGAAAACGTCAAGGGTCAATCGACCCTAGAACCACGAATGAAATCAAATATAATCTGCAGCATGCTCTAGTAAACTTTGAAAATCATGGCTAAATGCTGACCAAGAAAAGAAAATGCAAGTAACCTATTAGAATGATAATATGGCCAACGGTCTTCTCCATTATGCACCACATCTAATCACAATGATAAATTCATACTCATAAAAGTTAAAAGGACAGGTTCATGCAATTCATAATGTATATGTATAGCCCAAGTACAAGTGTAATATCAAAGCAAGAAACCACGTACGTCAAGATTAGTCTCTATGCAGAATAGGTGGTCCTTTGTCTTCTTCCATAATCCTCTCAAAATCTGAGGCATTATAAACCAAAGCAATGCTTCAGCAAGCAATCGCTTGTGAAGGTAACCACATTTAATATCAAGTGAAAAATAAATAGTGTGACGTATAAAAGTTAGGGTTTATAATAAAGCTCATGGATGTAAAACATTTAAATAAGAGGTTAAATCATCATATCTCAAGAATGAAATAATGCATAAATAATAAGAAGTCCAAATTGAATGCAATAACCAACAAGGATATAATTAGGCACATAAAATGTAGAAATATCAGAAAACACATATCATGGCATGCATAACATGAATAGTGCATGCTTATAATGTTGGTAGAGTTAAATATAAACAAATCCATCATATCAAGCATGAATGCATGTCATAAATAATAGGGTACACAACTAACAACGTCCCTTACATAACTAGCAATGAGTACTTATACCATTTCCCCACGCTTATTCCTTTTAGGGCCGCCTACGACACAATTACCCTTTAGGACACATTATTACACGATGGGTACATCAGGATATAACCATCCAGGAAAACCTGTAACTGCATGTGCACATAAAATAAGTGCATGTATTACTATACTGCAATGGCAACCACTCTAAGGTATAAACCATTGCCGCTCACCGTTGACACCGAAATAGAAAACTAGTGTTCGCCATGCATGGGGTTGGTCAGACGTGCATGGGTGGCCTGGCCATGATTACCACAAACCGCATGCAATTGCCCAATATCAGGGCAGTGTCTATAATCTCTAAACTCAGGGGGCAAGTGGTCAATCTTATGACCTTCCTAGCATAGTATCCACCAGGCAAAAACACCCATCACAAAATTGATATAAAAAATCCATGCTTAATCATTCTCAAGAAAATCAAGTTAATAAGGTATTTAATGCATCGATAATCAAGCAACAAAAACCAGCTTATAACATCTCAATAGTCCAATCAATGAAGCATACAATGCATCAAGAATAGTTCATGAATCTTATAAATTGAAAAAGTTATATAACATCAACAACACGTGCTAAAAGATAGTCTTAGGTAAACTACAAGGTTGACATATATATGAAATCATCTAGTGAACAATTATGATTTATGAAATTAGGGGAATACTCAATGTAATCACCTAACTCAATGAGTGGAATATTCCAATCAGACACGTAACACCATCAACTCACACATTTTGATGTACCTGTGTGACGACCCGGGTTTTTCAACCCTATATATGTAAAAAAAATTAGAAAGGTGGGGCCCCATTTTTTAATTTTTTTAAAATCCAAAACAGTGAAAAATAATTTAAATCGAATTTCATTTTCAGAAAAATCCCGAGGTCAGCCATTGACACAAAACAAGATTTTATTTTTATTTTTATTTTCCAAGTAAACATGTTTAAAATAGATTTGCTATTCCAGGATCATCCAGTCATCAGCCACATTCCCTTAACAGTATAATCAAGTCCAATAACATATGTACATACACAGTCCATGTGAAATTTGAACATACCTCTGAATGAGACTTCTCGATCACTATTCTTCTAACTCCTCATGTGTCCTATCTTTCTTTAATATCTGAGGCATTGCAACAAACGCAATGCCTCAGCAAGGCTTGGTAGGTACATAGACATTTAATGTATATCAATGGAACAAAATTGAATAATTGTATTGATACAGTGAGTAAAGTAATTTTTACAAGAATATAATTATTTTAAGCAATGCTAATAAAATCTCAAAACATCATATACGATAAAACATGCATCTCATGGATTTAAAACATGATATAATCTCATGTAAATGAGCATACAATAACAACAAGGCACCCTAAGGTATATGGGTCCCACGAGTGTCCCATACACTTGTATCACAGATCATGAGTACTCATATCAAACCTCTGAGTGTCGTCACACCCAGGCATACCATCACATCTTCATGCTCATCATGCATGCACACCAAATAAGAGTATGGATCGTCATGCCGCAGTGGCAACCCTCCATGGGTCTCAACCACCGCCGCTCCCCGTCGACACCATAACGGGAGACTTAACGTCTATCCCCATGGAAAGGCCCAGACCGGTAGTGTGGACTATCCATGTTACCAAACCCCTACCGAATGCCATCTACGGGCGGTGTGTCTATCATATCAAAATCTCATCACATCACAAATCTCGGAGGGTGGGTGGCGGCCCTCTCCCTCCTAAGATGACATCCACCGGGTGAGAGCACCCGTCATAAAACTCAAAATACGAAAATCCTGTATGTCGAAACCAAGAGCACTCGTGGCTCGCAATCCCTAAGGCACGCTCCTCATCCTGGAGTTAGCCTCTAAAAAGACCAGCCACCAAGCCTCTACTTTTCTTTCCCATAAAACCTCATCAATTTCAATGATGCAATAAGGAAAGATAATTTTTCTACGTGTGTATAAGTATATAATCTCAATCTCATAAAACCATCGATCATAGTCAATTCAATACATGATTGAAATCAAACAGCAATCATAGCATAAAACTCTAAATCTCACTAAATCATCGATTAATAATAAGTGCAATTTAAATCACCATCAATCATAATGCCATGATAATACAAGGTTTTAAAATCAAAATGAAACATTAAATGTCGTCACCTACCTCAATTGTCATTACTTAGCTCGTGTCCCCTCTTCAGTCGAGTCCGAGAATACCTTGGTAAAGTCCTGAATGATGTTCAAACATAAGAGCTAGACGTTATTTCTAGGTTCACAGGGTAAGGTTAGATCTATATGATTTGTTGGTTTCTAGGGGTTACTCTCTGATATTTTTAGGTTGATCTTTATCTAAGAATGTCCTGCATTTTATTGTATAATTGGGTCCGTGTCAAAATTACGGACGCAACGGTCCTTTTGGCTTGTCAAGCGGAGTTATATAGGCTCCGAAATTGGATTTTTCAAGGTCGCGCCTTAATGGACGACCCAATTGTAGTGCTGGGGTCCCGCACGCCGCGGTTCTAGAATGCGCGCTCTACGGTTTCTAGTATACGCGTGCGCCTTAGTTGCATTGCAACCAGGCTCATGTGCATACGTCCGAATAGTGTGCCAGGGTGTGCGCTATTGCGCGGATGTGTCTTAGGCGCGGCTATGTGTGCCTCAGCTCCTAGGACGTCCCATGCGTCCCTGTCGAGCTAAGACAACTATCTGCACGTGACGCGTGCGTGAGGACAGCCCCCAAGGAGCTTGGCATGGGTGTGCGTCAAGCCAGGCGCCCTGGACTGCGCCGTGCACCCTAGGACGTTCATGCGCCCCTAGGAGGCACTCTCTCTCTCTCTCTCTCTCTCTCTCTCTCTCTCTCTCTCTCTCTCTCTCTCTCTCTCTCTCTCTCTCTCTCTCTCTCTCTCTCTCTCTCTCTCTCTCTCTCTCTCTCTCGACGGGTTTTCACCCGTCTGGTTTTGTTCACGGAAAGCCGGTGATTCCGGCCGGAAGAGCACCCAGATCCGGCGTGGATCTGGGCTGGGAAGGAAAGGAAAGGGGAACGAGGCCAGTTTGGGCAGCCTGGAACGGCGCCCTGGTGGCGAGTTTTGGAAGGGAACCCGTCTTCTCCGGGTTTCCACGGCATTTCCCCAGCCGGAAAACACCCGCATCCGGTGTGGATCCGGGGCAGGAAGAATGGCAACTAAATAGGAAGGGTTGGGGGGCTTACCTGTAGCCTGGGGACGCCCTTTTTCCGGGTGGTGCGGCTCCTCCTTTCCGCCTGTCCAAACCCTTGTTGCTTGTAAACTCGATGAAGGTGGAAACTCCTATTGCCGACCGGAACGGAGAAGGGCATGGGGAGATGGCCAGCCCGACTAGGGCTTGGCCGTTGCGGAGATTGCAGAGAGACGGGTTTCCGGTTTTGCCGGAAACCCCGCCTCAAACGACTGGAAAAGACGCCGGAAAATGGGGTTTTTGGAGAGGGGAGATGGGGTTTTTATAGCCCTGCTATGGCGGTGCTTGCCAATGGCAGTGCCGCCATTGTCGGTGGCAGAAATCTCTGGAAACTAGGGTTTCCTGATAAATCGAGAGGAAGAAGAAGACGGGGTGCCGTTATCAAAACGGCCCCCTGTGTTTTCTGCGTTTTTCGTTTTTTAATTTAAATTACAGAAATACCCCTATCTTTAAATGGCCGTAACTTCTTTATACGGACTCCGTTTTGGGTGATTTTGGTCTCGTTGGATTCATTTTTCCGAGACGCATCTAATGGTACGATTTTCAGGACCAAGTTTCTGGGTTTAGTTAAGGCGACTAGTGAAATGACCAAAATGCCCTTATCTTCAAAATTGAACTTTTCATGGGCTTTTAATATTACAAAAATTGGGGTCATTACATTATTACCCCCTTAAAAGAATTTCGTCCTCAAAATTTCCATAAGTTATTATCTTCCAGGTATTTGTCTCTTAGATGATTTCTTGGTGAATGCCTTCCCCCTTAGGAATCAAATCTAGGGTCATCCTCAATTTATCATTTTTATTGTTCCTCCTATAAGGCCTCACCTATAAGAGCCGTTTTCGCTGCGTACTCTGATGCTTACTCTCATACGTGCCAGTTTAACAATACCGGTCTCTAGCTGTAATGCATTTATCTCAAAATCCTCAGATGCTTATACTTTTCTCATTGTGTATAGGATAATCTCCTTGTAGGATCATGCTTCTTTATTCATGTATAAATTACTCCTTTCAAGATCATATTATCTTACTTCTCCTATTTCATTTCGAATATCATAGGATAATCTTTTTTTTTTTTTTTTTCCTCTTGTCTTCCATCTAATGATCTCTTCATCATCCACATCTCCTTCTAAAACATCATATTGATCCTTGATCACACCCGAGTTGCTGAAAAACAAAATGGACTAGTCGTTGTCCTATCTTGTTTCCTTTTTCAATAGAACTTTATTTAAGCAGATAGCTGCAAGGTAGGATATCATCAACTTTCCCTTTTATGGATTACATCCACTGGTGTTTCTCATAAGCTAATGGACCCGATAAGATTCTACTTGCAACAATTGATATATACATCAAACTACTTTCATCTCTAGCTGGTCACCCTTCTTCTTCGAAAATTTCTTGCAGCATAATGTCCGAAATTTTGATACTCTACTCAAAGTCTTAAATCCCATATGCTTTATCTCTATTACACTAAAATCGTCACCAACTCAACTATTATTATTCCTTCGAATTTGATTGGTTTATCTTCCCAGATGATTCAAGATGAAAGATTTGTATGGATCTATTCTTTCCTCAATAAAGTCATGACCTTTTTCTATTCACCCATTACTTATAGTTGTATCTCTATCTCGTTCTCTTTTTTCTTCTTAATTGGTCAAAATCAATGTCTCCATTTGAGTGATTGCATATACTCGATCTTCTTGTCAGACAGAGAAACTTAATACTTCCAGGAAATGTTGAAGTTTTCTAATATCATCGAAATCCTTAATTGCCTATAGCCTCAAGAAAATTCATACAATGTCTTAATAATGTCATTAATCTTTTGGTCATGCTATACTTCTACTCAAGTTATCATTATTAGATAGCACTTTACTCTTCATAATACTCCAATTAAGTTATCCAAAATTGCTCTAAGTCCTTCAGGATCCATACCATTGTGATCTAGTACTAGTCACAGTTATCTCCTAGTATCATCTTGTATTCTTATCCTTATTAGACTATCATCAAAATCTTCTAATGACTCTCTTGTATTCAAATTCTTTGTCACTCTTCTCAAAGTCTGCCTTTTACATCCCCTATGATACTCATGTTATATCCCTTTTTATAATATACTCATATTACAGGTCAGATAGCCATCTGGGTTCTTCAATTTTCTCACCTTTGATGAGATCAATATATTACAGGTCAGAACTATCTACTAATAAGTTTACTAACATCTTCATTCATCATTCTCATCATAATCTCATCCATATATGAGTTTCCTTGTTTGCACCTTAATCCTTAAGTCGTCTTAGACTAGATTTTTGGACAAGGGTTGCACTATCCTCTGCCTAATTATTTGTTAAACCAAGCTGTGTTTCACTTATTTATTGATGGTGTGCCTCTTTGTGATTTGATATTATTCGTGTTCTAGTCATCTCTACTACTTCTATTTATACTATAATTTATTCCTCAACTAAATCCACTTCACGTTTAGATGAATATAATACTTCCTTAAAATTCTCAAGTTCTCATTTGTTGAACCATCACTGATCTTGCTCAATTGCAGTTATACTAGCCTTTATACTTTTCAAAATTTATAAGCATAGTCCAAGTTATAACTTGAATTCTTAAAAGTAATTTATATACACATATCTTCTATCATATAGTAAAGTTTTCACCGAGAGAACTGATTCACAATCTTTATTCTGAATCTTTACTCACCATTAACAATTGTACCCTCTAAAGCGTCATACCCTCTTGTTCTCACATTAGATATTATATTCACAGTATGGTTTCTCCATTAGCAATCATCTATTAACATGAATATTTGTAGCTAGAGACACTAACTCACGCATGCCATGTAGCAATTTCTTACCCTTAGGAGCTTCATTATTCTCATAAGAATTTACTTTTCCTTTAGTTGATCGTTTTTCTTTTTCCATGACTATTCATGTCTCCCACTTGAATCATTGTCTATTAATGATATGATTCAACTATATATATGATTTTCACTCTATCCTTCCACTTACTAGTTCAACTCCTAGCATCATTAAATGGTGTTTATTCTAGTTTCGTAATTTACTAAATGATTTACTCATTTAGCTCCTACCAGTTCTCATTCTCACTTTGGACTGTTATTTTTCATATGGACTTTTGGGATTGGCTGTGAGTGGATGAACCTGCTCTGATACCAACTGTGACGACCCGGGTTTTTCAACCCTATATATGTAAAAAAATTCGAAAGGTGGGGCCCCATTTTTTTTTTTTAAAACCCAAAACAGTGAAAAATAATTTAAATCGAATTTCATTTTCAGAAAAATCCCGAGGTCAGCCATTGACACAAAACAAGATTTTATTTTTATTTTTATTTTCCAAGTAAACATGTTTAAAATAGATTTGCTATTCCAGATCATCCAATCATCACCACATTCCCTTAACGGTATAATCAAGTCCAATAACATATGTACATACACAAATCCATGTGAAATTTGAACATACCTCTGAATGAGACTTCTCGATCACTATTCTTCTAACTCCTCATGTGTCCTGTCTTTCTTTAATATCTGTGGCATTGCAACAAACGCAATGCCTCAGCAAGCAAGGCTTGGTAGGTACATAGACATTTAATGTATATCAATGGAACAAAATTGAATAATTGTATTGATACAGTGAGTAAAGTAATTTTTACAAGAATATAATTATTTTAAGCAATGCTAATAAAATCTCAAAACATCATATACGATAAAACATGCATCTCATGGATTTAAAACATGATATAATCTCATGTAAATGAGCATACAATAACAACAAGGCACCCTAAGGTATATGGGTCCCACGAGTGTCCCATACACTTATATCACAGATCATGAGTACTCATATCAAACCTCTGAGTGTCGTCACACCCAGGCATACCATCACATCTTCATGCTCATCATGCATGCACACCAAATAAGAGTATGGATCGTCATGCCGCAGTGGCAACCCTCCATGGGTCTCAACCACCGCCGCTCCCCGTCGACACCATAACGGGAGACTTAACGTCTGTCCCCATGGAAAGGCCCAGACCGGTAGTGTGGACTATCCATGTTACCAAACCCCTACCGAATGCCATCTACGGGCAGGTGTCTATCATATCAAAATCTCATCACATCACAAATCTCGGA
Source organism: Warburgia ugandensis (assembly GCA_035236585.1). Lineage (NCBI taxonomy): Eukaryota > Viridiplantae > Streptophyta > Magnoliopsida > Canellales > Canellaceae > Warburgia > Warburgia ugandensis. The sequence continues at coordinate 25,659,319 of CP141136.1, forward strand.
GGGTGGGTGGCCGGCCCTCTCCCTCCTAGCATGACATCCACCGGGTGAGAGCACCCGTCATAAAACACAAAATACGAAAATCCTGTATGTCGAAACCAAGAGCACTCGTGGCTCGCAATCCCTAAGGCACGCTCCTCATCCTGGAGTTAGCCTCTAAAAAGACCAGCCACCAAGCCTCTACTTTTCTTTCCCATAAAACCTCATCAATTTCAATGATGCAATAAGGAAAGATAATTTTTCTAAGTGTGTATAAGTATATAATCTCAATCTCATAAAACCATCGATCATAGTCAATTCAATACATGATTGAAATCAAACAGCAATCATAGCATAAAACTCTAAATCTCACTAAATCATCGATTAATAATAAGTGCAATTTAAATCACCATCAATCATAATGCCATGATAATACAAGGTTTTAAAATCAAAATGAAACATTAAATGTCGTCACCTACCTCAATTGTCATTACTTAGCTCGTGTCCCTTCTTCAGTCGAGTCCGAGAATACCTTGGTAAAGTCCTGAATGATGTTCAAACATAAGAGCTAGACGTTATTTCTAGGTTCACAGGGTAAGGTTAGATCTATATGATTTGTTGGTTTCTAGGGGTTACTCTCTCGATATTTTTAGGTTGATCTTTATCTAAGAATGTCCTGCATTTTATTGTATAATTGGGTCCGTGTCAAAATTACGGACGCAACGGTCCTTTTGGCTTGTCAAGCGGAGTTATATAGGCTCCGAAATTGGATTTTTCAAGGTCGCGCCTTAATGGACGACCCAATTGTAGTGCCTAGGGTCCTGCACGCCGCGGTTCTAGAATGCGCGCTCTACGGTTTCTAGTATACGCGTGCGCCTTAGTTGCACTGCAACCAGGCTCATGTGCATACGTCCGAATAGTGTGCCAGGGTGTGCGCTATTGCGCGGATGTGTCTTAGGCGCGGCTATGTGTGCCTCAGCTCCTAGGACGTCCCATGCGTCCCTGTCGAGCTAAGACAACTATCTGCACGTGACGCGTGCGTGAGGACAGCCCCCAGGGAGCTTGGCATGGGTGTGCGTCAAGCCAGGCGCCCTGGACTGCGCCGTGCACCCTAGGACGTTCATGCGCCCCTAGGAGGCACTCTCTCTCTCTCTCTCTCTCTCTCTCTCTCTCTCTCTCTCTCTCTCTCTCTCTCTCTCTCTCTCTCTCTCTCTCTCTCGACGGGTTTTCACCCGTCTGGTTTTGTTCACGGAAAGCCGGTGATTCCGGCCGGAAGAGCACCCAGATCCGGCGTGGATCTGGGCTGGGAAGGAAAGGGGAATGAGGCCAGTTTGGGCAGCCTAGAACGGCGCCCTAGTCGGCGAGTTTTGGAAGGGAACCCATCTTCTCCGGGTTTCCACGGCATTTCCCCCAGCCGGAAAACACCCAGATCCGGCGTGGATCTGGGCAGGGAAGAATGGCAACTAAATAGGAAGGGTTGGGGGGCTTACCTGTAGCCTGGGGACGCCCTTTTTCCGGGTGGTGCGGCTCCTCCTTTCCTTTGTCCAAACCCTTGTTGCCGGGTAAACTCGATGAAGGTGGAAACTCCTATTGCCAGACTGGAACGGAGAAGGGCATGGGGAGATGGCCGGCCCGACTAGGGCTTGGCCGTTGCCGGAGATTGCAGAGAGACGGGTTTCCGGTTTTTGCCGGAAACCCCAGTCTCAAACGACTGGAAAAGACGCCGGAAAATGGGGTTTTTGGAGAGGGGAGATGGGGTTTTTATAGCCCTGCTATGGCGGTGCTTGCCAATGGCGGTGCCGCCATTGTCGGTGGCAGAAATCTCTGGAAACTAGGGTTTCCGGATAAATCGAGAGGAAGAAGAAGACGGGGTGCCGTTATCAAAACGGCCCCCTGCGTTTTCTGCGTTTTTCGTTTTTAATTTAAATTACAGAAATACCCCTATCTTTAAACGGCCATAACTTCTTCATACGGACTCCGTTTTGGGTGATTTTGGTCTCGTTGGATTCATTTTTCCGAGACGCATCTAATGGTACCATTTTCAGGACCATGTTTCTAGGTTTAGTTAAGGCGACTAGTGAAATGACCAAAATGCCCTTATCTTCAAAATTGAACTTTTCATGGGCTTTTAATATTACAAAAATTGGGGTCATTACAACCTGTCAGGTCACAGTGCTACACCACATCATTTACTACCCTAAATGTGCCCCATTGTCTAATTTAGTCTTCGTTTATATTACTTGGTGTTCATCATATCTCATTTTATAAATCAATCAGTGTGACAAATCCTCTGATTTGGCAATTAATCCTAGATCAACGGTCCAAATCATTTTATTTCCTCTTATACCATTAATACCATGTCTTAATATCAGTTTTCCTTCCATCTAATTAATCAACTGCTATATCTAATTATTAATCTGAGTTGTGATTAGCTAAATCAATGTCTACTGATTGCTAGAGAGCTTAATTCGTTCATCTTGTTAAGTCTGAAGGCGATCCAACTGTTGGATCGTTCTTTCATAATCTCAACTCATATTTAGATCATTAAATCAAGTCCTATGTGTCATGATTACTTTAATCCTCATGTATTTTTCACATTTCAGGTGTGTATCCATGATTAGTATCTTGATTTAACAATCTGATCGATTTTAATCAGTCAAATCTAAGGTCCATGGTTAGATTGATGGTCAAGATCAGTTCTCTTAACTTATGTATGCGATATGCCCATCAAATCTACCAATTCATCTCTTATGTTACACATTTGTTCAATTTCTAAGGCCTAATCATCCTTTGATCGGTCCGATTTAAGTTATTAAGTGATATTTAGTAATTTGATCTAGTTGGATGTGGTCAAATCAAGGTTTTGATGATAAATTTAGGCCATGATCACCAAGACGAATCCAATGGATGTCTCAGATCAAAATTTGGGTTTTTGTAGGCTCTTAAATTGTCATTTTTGTGTTTCAGGTCCATTTCAAAGGTCTAGATCAAAATTTGGATCGAGAACACAAAAAGACGGCATCCCCAGGATATGCGGTGCTCGGAATGCACATCTAGGACTCGCTCTCCTACATCTTGATCACTAGGATGCACGCATGTGTGTCCCCATCACCAAGACGTGCGGTGTCCGCATGCGTGCTGCCGCGTTGCGCGTACGCATTGGCCTTGCACGTCGGCCGAGATGTATCTTGGGTGTGCCATCCATCGAGGACAATGCACCTGGCCAGGCTCAGGGAACGGATGAAAAATACACAAACAAGGGAAAAGCAAGGACAAAGGGGCCTTACCTGATAGTCAGCGATGGGAATCAGCAGAGAGAGAGAGAGAGAGAGTCGACCATCGCTTGCCTTGCTCATGAGCAAGGGAGGGGAGAGAGAGGTGTTGCTAGTTTTTTCAATGTCGGTCGTTGTTGCCAGAGCTAGAGGTAACTTCACGTCAAAAAAAGATGGGGGGAAAACGATGGTGAAGAAATAAATGCAAGAGAACACATTTAAAGCCCCTATTAAATTTATTTTTATTTCATTGTATTTTCAAATTAAATGCAAAATGATTATCAGCAATAATCACCCCCTAACTGGTAATAATGGCACGCCAGTTCATGAGATTTTGTGCCCTTTCAATGGGCCCCACATGCATAATTAGTATTATACCCTTTTTACTTAATTTATTAAAATAATTTAATTAAAATAGTTAAGAGATTTTCATTCGAACATTGAATTTAGTGTTTTTAGTATTGTTAGATTCTATTTTTTGTGTACATTCTAAATATTGATGTTTCAACTAATGAATCCCTCTTTACAAAATTCTAACCCTCTTAGAACTCAATTTTCACAAAATTTTAGAAAATTGTAATTATATATTTATATAACTTTCTCAAAATTAAGGGTATTATATCCTTCCCTCTTTATAAAAATTTTTGTACATACATACAACTATATAAATAACTCCAAGTGGGTCTGTCTCATTTCGTCTTCTGTCTCCCATGTGACCTCTTATTCAGAGTGATGTTGTCATAGAACTTTGACCAATGAAATGGGGTTAATTCTTAACTCTTGAACCTTACTATTTAGGATTCGTACCAACCTCTCCTCAAAAGTCAAATCAGGCTTCAATTCTCCATAAATTTGCTCAAGTACATGGGAAGTGTCTGGCACATATTTCCTTAACATGGACACATGGAAGACATCATGAACACCCGCTAACTATGGGAGTAAGGCCAGCTAATATGCAATAGCTCCAACTCTCCGTAAAATCTCAAAAGGGCCAATGTATCTGGGACTAAGCTTCCCCTTGCTACTGAATGTCATTACTCCTTTCATAAGAGAAACTTTCAAGAACACATGCTTATTAACAACAAACTCTAAGACATTCCGCCTCTTATCAGCATGACTCTTCTAATGGCTGTGGGCTACCAGCAGTTGTTTTTGAATGAATCGGATCTTCTCAGCACATTGTTCTACCAGCTCATATTTCATAATTCGTCACTCTCCCACATCGCTCCAACATAAAGGTGACCAACAAGGTCTGCCATAGAGTACCTCGTATGGAGCCATGCCGATGCTCGCGTGGTAGTTGTTATTATAGGCAAACTCTACCAGTGGTAAATGATCAACCTAGCTACCTTTTCAGTCAATGACGCAAGCCCTCAACATGTCCTTGACATGTGGATGGTCCTTTTAGTTTGGCCGTCTGTTTGAGGGTGAAAGGTTGTGCTAAATCTCAATCTTGACCCCAAAGCCTCCTGGACACTCTATTAGTACTTTGATGTAAATCGAGTATCTCTATCTAAAATGATCATTAAGGGGACCCCATGTAGGCTCACAATCTCCTTAATATACAACTTCGCTAAGCTATCCACAATCTGGTTCTATCTAATGGGTAGGAAATTTGTGGACTTTGTCAATTTATCAACAATAACCCATATCATATCGTGTTCGCTTGTTGTTCTCAAAAGGCCCACTGTGAAATCCACAGTGAGGTGATCCCATTTCCACTATAGGAGATCCAATGTCTGAAGCAACCTAGATGGTCGCAAATGCTCAGCCTTGACTTGCTGACATGTCAAACACCGTGGCATGCATTTCTCAACATCCTTTTTCATTCCATTCCATTCCATCAAAAGTGTTATCGTAAATCTTGGTATGTCTTTGTACCTCCAGGGTGAATCGCATGCTATGATTGGTAAGCCTCCTAAAGCAACTTACACCTCAACTCGTCATTTGCAGGAACTACCAGCCTGCCCCTAATTTTAATGCCTCCATCTATTCCTCTAGTAAGGTTGACCTTGTCTACTGAGTCCTGACTCTCAACATCCCTACTTTGTGCCTGTAGCGTCCTATCAAGGAATCTAGAACTGATCGATAAGTTGGCGATCACTACCTTAAACTTTCTACCCAAGGTATCAACAACAACATTTGCCTTTCCAGGGTCATATTAAATAGTAAAATTGAAGTCCTTGAGTTACTCTATTCATCTACGTAGCCTCATGTTCAAGTTACTTTGTTAAAGAAATACTGAAGGCTTTTGTAATTAGTAAGTACCTCAAATTTCTTGCCGTACAAATAATGTCTTCAGGACTTCAATGTGAACACCACGGCTACCAACTCCAAATCGTGGGTAGGATAATTCATATCATGTGTCTTTAATTGTCTAGATACATAGACAATTCCCTTCCCATGCTATATCAACACAGATCCTAATCCCTTACCAGATGTGTCACAATAACCACATAACTACCAGACCCTAAGGAAAATGTCAACACTAGTGTGAAAGTAATTCTCTTTTTGAGCTCTTGAAAGCTCTCCTCACAAGCATCACTCCAAATGATCTTGGTGTCCTTCCTAGTCAAGGAAGTCAAAGGCAATGCAATTCTCGAGAACCCTTCGATAAACTAACAATAATACCTCGTAAAATCAAGAAAAACTATGTACCTTAGTTACCATTGTAGGCTTCTCCCAATTCAACATTGCCTCCACCTTAGCCGGGTCTATTGCCACTCCATCTTTCAACACCACATGGGTTAGGAAGTGAACTTGCTCCAACAAAAAATGACACTTACTAAGCTTAACATATAAGCAATGGCGACGTCGCGTATACAACACCACATGAAGGTGTTCCCTGTGCGCCTCACAGCCGAGTGAGTAAACCAGGATATCATTCACAAACATGATAATAAACTTATCCAGATAAGTTCAGAAGACTCGGTTCATCAGGTCCATAAACACTGTCGGTGCATTAGTCAACTCAAAATGCATCACGAAGAACTCTTAGTGGCCATAGCAAGTCTTAAAAGTAGTTTTAGATATGTCTTCCGCTCAAATTTTCAACTAGTGGTAGCCTAATCTCAAATCTATCTTTGAGAACACTTGTGCTAATTAGGGCTGCTTTAACAAATCATAGATGCAAGGCATGGGATATCGGTTATTCACAGTAATGATGTTTGGCAACTGATAATTGATACACAACCTCATCAATCTATCCTTTTTCCTCATAAAAAGGACTAGCTCTCCCCATGGAAACCCACTTGACCTAATAAAGTCTCTTATCAAGTAACTCCTGCAATTGAACCTTGAGCCCTCTCAACTCAGCTAGGGCCATCCTATATGGTGCCTTAGAAATTGGTGCTATACCTAGTACCAAATCTATAGTAAAGTTGATGTCCATGTGAGATAATAATCCTAGTAACTCCTTAGGAAATTATTAGCGAAATCTCGCACAATGTGTATATCCTCTATGCATGGATGCTCGCCATCCACTAATATCAGACAAGCTAAGAATACCCAGCACACTCGTGCATAATATCACATTACCTTCATAGCTGAAATGATACAAGTGCCAATAATACTCCTTGTACCCTGGAATATGATCACTACTTGACCAAGTACATCAAATATAACCTACTTCTAATGGCAGTCCATAGTAACCCAGTAAGTGGCCAGCCAATCTATCCTTAGGATGATGTCATAATCAACCATATCAAGTAAGATGACATCAGGTCCATCCTCTCGCTAGCTTTGGTAAGAATGTTCAAGAGGTTTCAGTCTTTTAGCATTGATCACGTACCAAGAGTGTCTCTTTGCACTGGATTAGGATTATTTGTACTCCCTATAGTCATTATGTGGAATTGATTACATAGTATTTGAGTCCAAATTTTTTTTGAGAATTCGATCTTAAACAATAGATGTGCTTTCACATGATAATTTCACTATTCTCTTAAAATAGTATGCATCAAATTACCCATTAACTCTTTCATACTTTACTTTATATTGCAATATAAAACAATATACACATGTCAAATCACATCAACTAAGTTAACTAATATATCATAAACTAGGTTATTCCATTATAGTAATATCAGAGTCTTCTACATTCTTACATAATTTTAATCATACTTTTGAAGAGTTTGTTCATTCTCATCTAATATATATAATTACAACCTCCACCACATATTCAGGGGACCCTGCCTTGAAGTGACAGCCAACTTCATTCATGACCGTGTGAAACTATGTCTGTCTAAGTCGCACTGTGGATTTGTCCATTTTTTGGTATCCTGGGACAGTCCTGAATGAAATGCCCAATCATTCCACATTCATAACATCGGTGTGGTTGCCCCTACTTAGGTTTCTGATGTCATCTGGCTCGAGAACAAGGTTAGTCAGGATGTACTCCTCTACACTTAGGACATCGTTTCTTTTTAGGGGTTTTGCCCTTTTTGGTTAATTATTGCTGATTCTAAGGTTGTTGCGACCCAGCAAAAGAGAAGGCCTCATACTCTCACTAGATTGCTCCATGTTATCAATGCATCATTCGCCTTCCTACTCTCACTAGATTGCTCCACGTTATCAATGCGTTATTTGCCTCCAGTAGTATTCAATATAATCATGGGCTGGATCTGGGCCTACTATTGCTGTTGCCATAGATGTGACAAAATGACCTGTAGCACTTGCACCACAATCTCTACAACTTGACTTCCTGGTCTTGAAGACTTGATAGGGGTGACAACAGGTGGGGCATGGGTGGACCTCATTCTCCTCCTTCAAGGGGCCATCTGTTAAAGTTCCAATGTCACATTATATAAGTCTCCCCTTCTATCTCAAGTTTAGTGTTAACTCATGGGCTATTGACCTTAATAGACCTTTGGAGTGGTGATGATAGAGTAGACTAAGCTTTGATACCAAACTATGACACCCTGAGTTTTCTAAAATCATTTTATATAATAATATTATTATTATTTATTAAAATAATTGAGATTTGTACAAAATGTAAATGCAATTATAATCGCAGCAATCATATCAAGTGAAATACCAAAAGAAAACCTCGAGGGTCAATCGACCCAAGAACAACGAATGAAATCAAATATAATTTGCGGCATACTCTGGTAAAGTTTGAAATCATGAATAAACGCTGATCAAGAAAAGAAAATGCAAGTAACCCATTAGAATGATAATATTGCCCAGGGTCTCCTTCATTATACACCACATCCAATCATAATGATAAATCCATACTCATAAAAGTTAAAGGACAAGTTCATACACTATCACTAATTCATAATGTATATGTACAACCCAAGTACAAGTGTAATATCAAAACAAGAAACCACGTACATCAAGATTAGTCCCTATGCAGAATAGGTGGTCCTTTGTCTTCCTCCCTAATGCTCCGCCTATTTGCTCTTGCTATTAATCCTCTCCAAATCTAAGGCATTGCAAACCAAAGCAATTCCTTAGTAAGTAATTGCTTGTATAGGTGATTACATTTAGTATTCTCTTAATTTAATAAATCATGATTGTTCATTAGATGACTTCAGTTACATTGGCAATTTGATGCATGTGTGTGTGTGTGTGTGTCAAGCTTGTGGTTTCCCTAAGACTATCTTTCAGCATGTGTTGTCGATGTTATATTACCTTTTCGATTTATAAGATTCATGCACTATTCTTGATGCATTGTATGCTTTATTAATTAGACTGTTGAGATACTATAAATTGATTTTTGTTGCATGATTATTGATGCATTAAAATACCTTATCAACTTGATTTTCTTGAGAATGATTATGTGTGAATTTCTGATACTCAATTTTATATTTTTCCAATTTTATGATTGTTGTTTCTACCCAATGGATGCTATGCTAGGAAAGTCATAGGGTTTGCCACCCATCCTCTAACTTTAAAGATTATAAACACAACCCTGATATTGGGCAGCTGCATGCGGTTTGTGATAATCATGGGCAGGCCACCCACACACGTCCGACTAGCCCTCATGCATGGCGAACACTAGTCTCCCGTTTCAATGTTGATAGTGAGCGACAGTGGTTTATACCTCAAAGTGGTTGCCACTGCAACATAGCAATCCGTGCACTTATTTTGTGTGCACATACAGTTACAGGCATTACTAAATGGTTATACCCTAATGTACTTATAGCATGATGATGGGTCCTAAGGGGTGATTGTGCCACAAGCAACCCCGAAAGAAACAAGCGTGGGGAAATAGTATGAGTACTCATGGCCGGTTATGTGAGAGACGTTGTTAGTTTCATGCCCTGTTATTCATGACATGCATTCATGCTTGATATGATAGATTTGTTTATATTTAGCTCTACCAGTTTCATAAGCATGCACTATTCATGTTATGCAAGCCATGGTATGTGGTTTTTGATATTTCTACATTTTATGTTAGTTTGAAGTTGCAACCCTCAATCCCACCAAGGATGAATAGAAGTAGGAGAGTGCATTGGTGGTTTCCTTTCTAATCTTTTCAGGACCATTATGTAAAAGATGGGTGATCATGCTCTATTTTAGCACTAGAAGATGCTCTCTAGACCTAGGAAAAGATGCTGGTAAAAATGTAACCTATCGGGGGCCTTGCTTTAAATGTTTTGATCAATTCATCATCTTTGGCATGCTTTAGATTGCACTAGCTACTAAACTTTATGACTGTTGGATGATTTGAGTCATTTGATATGCCTTGAATTGGCTAGCTAACAAATTTCCTAACTGTTGGATGGTTTGAGTCATGCCCTTTTTATGTTTAAATCATGTCCATTGAAAATTTTAATTGAAGCAGCAGTTAGAAGTCTCCGATGGACATGAATTTGTAATGCAACCTAAATCAAGCAGTTCGAACAAGATGAATAGTTTAGATAACCCAAATTTAGGACTATCCAGGTAGTGTCCTTTGATCTAGGGTCCTTCGGATGAGCCATCATCAATACAATTAATATATATGATTAAAATGCTACAACAGTCCCATAATGTAGTTCGCCTCTTGATTATCTAAAGCCTTGCTACAATCTTCTCCAATCCCTCAACATATCCTAATCTGCGATGAGCAAAGTAAGCTATGATTTGTTATCCTCAAATAAATTAGGCTCGCATAGATTAGTATCCTAAGGCTGAGCATCTAAAGCCTCATGATCTAGTTCCTAAGGCTGAGCATCTAAAGCCTTGCTAAAAATCTTCTCCAATCTCTCCTATGTTTTAAGTCCCTGTCAAACCTCAATCATAATATCTAGTTTATGTCCTGATTACCTAAGCCCTTGCTAGACTCTTCCAAGAATAACTTGGCACAATCAATCAACATTCCACAAACCAAGTCCAACACATTCTTTAAACATGCTTACCCTTCACATTCTTCCTCAACAAAGAGATGAAGCGCATACATTCATCAATTTCCAAGTGCCAGAATCCAAGAGGAATGAACCACCAGCACCAACCACATACTCATTAGACAAGATGTTGTTTAAGTGTTCAATTTTGGTTAAAATGCCCCTAACTTAGCATTCAATTAGATCATTTAATCGATCAAAATTTTAATTTTTAGCTTCATTTTTAATTTAGCTCTAATTGATCATCAAATTATTAATTTGTCAAAATCAACAGTCAAATGATCATTAAGAGCTAATTCGTGAATTAAAGTATGATCAAAATGAATATAATTACATTTTGTATGGTGTAGATCAACTAAATTGAACATTGAATGGCTTGGATTAAATTAGTAGACTAGATCATCATCAAAGAACAAAAGGCACATGGGCAATTGACTAAGGAAGTGAATATTGAAGAGGAATAGAAACATGCAAAGAGTTAATGGGGAAGTTTCCAAAGTGGAAGAACCAAGATTAGAAGAAAATTAGAGGCGAATGTTTGAAAAGAGGAAATAGATGATTATATAAGAAAAGAAAGCAATCTCTTCTTCTTAACCCTCCTAGGCTGGAAGAGGAAACTGTTTCCCCCTCCTTTTCTCCTCTCCTCCCATCTTTTTCCTCTTAACTCTCTCTTGCGTTGAAACATTGGAGGTAGTCACCCTCTCTCTCTCTCTCTCTCTCTCTCTCTCTCTCTCTCTCTCTCTCTCTCTCTCTCTCTTGCATCCAGCTGTCCCACCTTTCTCTCACTAGTTCTCTCTGTCACCACTTCCCCCTCTCACTTTCTCCTCTTCACTGCCTCTCTTAGTCTCTCTCTGCTCCTCGTTCTCTGCTTCTCACTCTCCTCTCTGTCTGCGAGGAGCCGGCCAGCCCCATAACCCATCTCTCTTCTTCCCTCTCCTCTCTTTCTTACCCACTCCTATTTCTCCTCTGCTATCTCTCTCACTTTTCTTCCGCTACTGTCTCTCTCTTGTTTCTCTGCTCGCACCCCCCAGTCCTCTCCTTCGTTTTTTCCCATGTCTATCTCTCTCCCAATCGCCCTTCACCAATGAAACCAGAAACCAACCACCAAAACAACGGCCTTGCCCAGCCCTTCCTCTCTCAGATCTTTCTTCTCTAGAAGGAAAACCCACACAGACCCCTCCTTCGTCTTTTCCCTCCCCCCCCCTCTCTCTCTCTCTCTCTCTCTCTCTCTCTATTCCACCAACATCTCCATCCTTCTCTCTATTCCACCAACATCTCCATCCTTCTCTCTATTCCACCGTGCACAACCATCACCAATATACCCCCTCTCCTTCTCCTCTGGCTCCCTCTACTCTTCCTCTGTCAAGTTCCCTGTTTCCTCTTTTGTTTTAATCATAATTTTGTGTTAATTCTAGTTTTACCTATGCCATTTAAAAAAAATTCCATTTGCATCCTTGATTTTAATTTCCTTTGTGTCCCTGTCTATTCCAATTTTATTTTATCTTCATTATGTTATTTAAGAATTGTCCAATCCTAGTCAAATTAACTAAGGCTTAACCTAATAAACGAGTTAGCCTTACCGATTAAGATTTCTTAATTTCTCATCTGTTTCTCCTCTAATTTTTAATTAATTTTTACATTTTATTTTTAGGACACCCCTGAACTTAATTAATATCTTTGATCTTTAATCTAAATTCATAAATTGATATAGACCATCCAAAACCCCAAATCCTTCTTTAGTCTAGATCTTTAAGATTTTTGAGAATCTGACAAGTCCAATCATCAGATCTTTAATCAAGGACATGATGAAGACGGTTATGAAGGCTGATCGACTCCAAGAATACCATATTTAAATAACAAAAGTAGAATTTTCTTATTATTTAGTTTATTTTTTTTATTCTAGAATTAAAATTTTTGTAATTTTTAGCACTTGATTAAATATGAACTTTGATTCCATTTTCAGTATTTTTTTTTTAATTTTAATTTTTGACAATTAAATTTTATTTTAACTTTTACTTTTTAAGTTAAGTCCCCGTGGAATTGACCCATACTTGCATTAGTTACACTACGATAACCCGTGCACTTGCAGAAAACAACAACATATGTAGGCCTAAAGAACTCTTTCTCTTTTCCCACCTTTACTGTCCACCCAAGCCTATGCATTCCTCTGGCCCCACATACAATCGTCCCTATTCCATGGATCTTGACTATAACCCAGCCAAACTCCAGTTGCTGACCACAAATCTTGAATCCAACTCCATGGGGCAGCCCCTCAGGCATTAATCCTCCTTTTCCCCTCCTATAACAAGGGCCCATCACTCCATCTTCTCTGGTTTAGGAATTTACATTTCAAAAGCTCCCAGAATTCAATTCTTCATGATAAAGAAGCAGCTGCAAGCATGTCGGGAGGCGAGGCAATAATCGGCGAGACAGACATGCTGCAAACCATGCAGCAGGATGCACTTCGGCTTGCTGCGGAGGCCCTCGACTGATATGACGTACCAGACTCAACTGACATCGCCTGCAACATAAATAAGGCATGTAGCCAATTCTCTAATGACTGCCAAGAGAGGTAAATCAAATCCATTTGCATCTGAATTCATTTCCATGTTTTGTTTTGTAGGGTGCAGGAATTCGACCACGCATATGGACCAGGTCGGCAATTTATATAGATGGGACAGATTTTGGTTCCCTTTTATGGCTGTTTCATCCATTTGCGCGTCGGCAGTCTGGCGATCTAGTTTTTTAGGGGGGCTAGTGGACGTCCAGAGATCAGTGTAGAAGGAAGTCCGGAGATCAATGCAGAGGGGTTTCCGGTCTTGGAGACTGTTAAAGCTCGAATGTTTTGCTGCTTCTTTACATTTTATCCCCTTCTCGGCCCGCCTTGTAAAGGACAAACTTAAATGAAAGAATACATCTTCAAGTTTGCGTAGCCTCAGTTTTCCTACATTTTGTTTCCTTCTGTTCAAATGTGCTCACGCCGGAGTACATCGATGCAGTTCGGTATTCTCAAACTACCTCTGCGGAAACCTGCAAGGTTGGATAAAGCAGATGAACCACTACGGCATTTAATAATAGTATTCAAACTGTACAAACACCAAATTTCCTAAAGATAAAGAATTTCCGTGGTTATAGACAAACTTCGTAGAATGAAGGGGAGCCTTTGAATTTGAAACTGTGAAGTTGTCGTCTTGTTACTTGAGGTCACTGATTTAAGGCATAAAAACAACATCTTCTAAAAATGCAAGGTAGGGCTGCATATTATAGAGTCTTGTGGCCTGCCCCTTTCCAAAACCCCGCATAGATAGGAGCTTCTCATACCGGGGCTGTCCTTTTTAAACAAACTTCATAAAATGGCAATTTACTTTGAGATTCAACTAATGTTTTTGATAGAAATCATTCGTTGCCTACCCAAAAAACCATTTACTTGTCGGGTCATGCCCCAAAAATCGACTCCATTGCGTGAACCTATATAATCATACAGAGGCTATTATTTGTATTTCTCACAACGCTAGACAACGAGTGCGGAAGATTTATGTAAAGGTCTAAAAGATGAACTCATGTAATGGACCTCACTTTACATGTCTTTTAATACTTCTAAATGGAAAGTAGGTCTAAAAGATCATATAAAATGGTGTACTGCAAGAATTCTAATTCTAGAGGTTCTGGAAAAACAAGGCCCTTAAGTGGGAACACTTTCTTAATCATCCAGTGACCCAGATCATAGTCCCGGAAACCACCCCAGCTGGGAGTTGATGCAGAACTTAAAATTGGAATGAGGGTCCCACCTAGGTTAAAACCGTAAACTGGCATTTGAGGACTGATCGGAATGTAGCGAGGGCTGGCCACGTGCGCCAATATAATAACCAACAACCATTCACTGTCACATCTTACATCACACTTCGTTGGCAACTGGAACAATTGTAAACCATTCAATTTGGAAGCCGTCAATCGTTTTGTCAAAGACAGAAGGGCCGAACTTCTTTTGATATCAGGATTTGTCCAATATGGCAAACACAATACAAGGTACGGTGTCTGAACAATTGCAATCACTATGGATTACATGGGTCAATTGCCTCTGCACGCCAAAGATGAAAGAATAGAGGGGTAGGAGGTCGGAAAGATGAGAGAGTATGAGCATACCATGCTTCAAATTTTTCCGAGTGTAAGAACAAAAGGTGGAGCATCCCTTCTCGGTCCAGCAATCGAACGATAAACATAAACCTTCTCAGCCTGGGTGTCATCAGCCTCATCTTCTTTGATCACCTCTACATTCAGCCTCGGCATCTCCCTCGCCAGTTGCCTACACCCATTCATCGTAACATTGCACGCCGACATCCAAAGCGACCTCATTGATTCATATTTCTCCAATCCTGAAAGTAGAGCCGCATTCCCAAAGGGACAGTCCCTTATCTCCAATTTCCGCAGCTTTGGGCAGCCCTCTAGCACATACTGCATCCCCCTGTCACTTCTCCCAGCAAAAGCAACCGACAATGTCTCCAGGTTCTTTGCATACTTGCCAATGTATTCAAATGTCCGGTCAGTTAAGAGGCCTGAGATAGCAAGCCTCTGAAGCTTGGTGCAGATCTTGACAACTGCACCAAAAGCCTCATCCATGGGCTCATTGGTCACGTAGTCAGGCTGACATGGATTCATAATGCACAGGCGGAAATGGGTGAAGCCGGGGCAGTTCCGGGCAACTGTCTCCACAGCAGCATTTGTCATCTGCCGGCAGAAGTAGAGAACATAGTGGAGGTAGCGACAGCCACGAGAAACAGCAATAAAGCCAGATTCCGTAACCCCGTTGCCCCCTCCGAGGGCCATATCCTGACCAAAGGGGTCAGCAGGGAAGACTCGGAGCTCTTCAAGCAGCCTACAGCTGGATCCCACAGCCTCCAATCCTTTGTCCTGAACCGTGTCTAGAACCTGTACAGATGAAGAAAGAAACACGTAAAGACCACAAAAAGGATTTTATTGCAATAAGGATACACTGGACCGGAAATTTTCTTCCATAAACAAGTCTTTCATCTAGCTGACTTCGGTACTTGGTATAATAATAGGAAAGGTGTCACGTTACAGGTGGGTTTTGTCTTAGTTGGACTGTCAATCGGATCCAACTGTAGTGAAGGTAGAAGGTGAAATGCAATGTTTTTATTGGTCATACATTTATTCATCTCAGCAACGACTTTGACTGGCAACAGAGAATAGTTAATTCAACATAGGATTTGTCTTTACTGGTCAATTCAGCAAGCATGATATTCTCTTGGGAACCATAGGTAATGTCATAATTACATAATTGAAAGATAAGACAAGCTGTGGTTTGTCAATTCTAGTTTATCAGTTTGTGGAGAGAGTGACGGTGAGAAGAGAATTTCGAGTAGTTGAAGCTGAGGTAGCAATCTATCATCACGCAAAGCATTGGTCCCTCTAAGGAACAATCTGGAGTATGCTTGTATTGTTTATGTGTATAGGGGAGAGCAGGGAGAAGAAAAAACAAAGGCTTCTCTTTGCTCTAATCTAAGCTACAGTTGATGCAGACAGACGATGTGGTTTCAACAGTAGCCAACAGTTCTAGCCAATAACTTATTTCGTGGGTCACCAGTAGCAATCACACTTTCATAAAGAAAACCTAGTCTTTTATTTTACATGAGTCTGAGGTAGTGCCACAACATAAATATAGAAATTTATCTACAGAAAGTCCTAAAGATCAAGCTGAGGAAAGATGTAATGAAGGGAATCCTAAAAAGTGGCAATATGTGTCGCTCTGGATGTGGTAAGACGGTGAAAGGTCAAAGCATATGAATTGTCATGGTTCGCTTTTATCTATTTGGTTTGAAAAGGAACATCTGGATCACTTGCTGTGCTTGATCTTGGAATAGGAAAGACCCGGAATATCTCTAAAATGCTTCCAGCTTTGACTCCCGATAACCATTTGCTAGATGTTTCTCTTTCCCTGATTTAAGAATTTCATGTGGATTGAGATGCCAATTCTGGTCATGAATCAAACAATAACGTCTAACCTAATTCCAGTTACACCTTCGACCATATGATAAGAGACCAATCTTTAGGAAGACAACTAATTAACAAATAACATATGCAATTGAAGCAGCCGCAACAATGACAACCCAAATACTGGAATAAGGGAATAATAAAACTTAGAACCACCAACAAGGGAGAACAGAGAAAATTCTTACCCAGAGCCGTCTAAGATGTGGGCAGCTGGCTAAAAGCTTAGCCAGTTCTGTACTCTGCAAAGCAGCATAGCTCAAATTCAAGAAAGTGAGATTTGTGCATGCAGGATATAGTGCGGGAAGATAATGTGAGGTAACTTCCCATAAACCTGAAAGTGTGTGCAGATTCTTGCAGCTAGTGAAAGCACTTTCAAGATCTGCATATTGACGAAGAGTGGGCTCCTGTGAAAATGAGCCAGTTCCAATCTCCATCAGTTGAGGTGCTCTCACAAGCAGCCTCTGCAACTGTTCCAAGGTAATATTTTTATTTACTTTCAGCACCTTCAGTGACTTGCACCTAGCAACAAGATTCTCCAGTGTACAAAAGTTCACGTCACTGCTCAGATTAGCAAAGTTCAACGTTTCCAAAGAAGTGAAGCTCTCTGGGAAGCAACTTAACCAGCTGCCACCAAGATCCTCGATCCCATTCTCTTGTATGTCCAGTTCAGTCAAGTTCCTGCAAACCAATATTGACTTAGACACTTGAACATAACAATCAAGAAACCAGACTGGTAATTGAAGCAGCAATTGGCTGGTGGAAAAAATTGAAACTGATCTGCTCTTGAATATTCACATTGTTTTTGGTCCAGAGATTAATTTAATGACTATATCTGAAGCAGGCCCTATGCACAATGCACAAATATTCCAACAACAACTTCAAACCAGTTTCTTCTTGTTTCCAAACCACCTAGTTTCAGACCACAAACTTTGGAAAGATATTAGCCTGTCATGAATAAATCAATTTTAAGTACATGCTTTCAGAAGAAACAGCAGATCATTTATATGCAATCAGTGAAGCCAATTATCAGCTGCAAAGTCAAGGAATCGAGTGAAACTGGTCAGCTTTTCAGTATAATCCCATCTTCAAGAAAATAAAGAAGCTATATACCTGAAGTTGCGATGGGAATTCTAGTTCAAGTAAATGATGGTTTTTGTGTTCCTCTGGCTCTCTGCATTCATTATAGAAGAGAAATTTGAAGAGCCGGCAAACCCCGCTCTCAACATAGACAAGGGTTAAAACTGCAAATATATTGCCAGAAGAAGGATCTTCATTTACTCAATCAGTGAAGCAAGGCACTGATCCAGACTGTGACTCTATACTTGGATTTAACGGACCCCAATAAGATGCTTTTACTTCAGTGAAAGCCAACCAGTAGGCTTAAAATAGCTAACAACCACACAAATCTCCAACTTATCTTAGGACCTGTGAAAATATTGAAAATCTGAACATCTTGGGATAAAAGCACAGACGTTTCTACTGAATATCTTCAACTCAAGTTCCTAATCCAAAACTAACCTTACCGTCACAACTGATCCTAACAGATCTAGCTTGATCAAAAACCAGAAACCCAACAAAACAATCCAATAAAGACCATCATTGTAATATTAAATCATGTAAAATAGCAAACAGCCACCCATTCAAGATAACATCAAATAACAAACAAAAGGAGAGAAACGTACCGGCCATGGGTTGCGATGGAAGCAAGCCCATCAGTGCTGAACCCATCACAGCTCACAAGAGAAAGAGCTTTGAAATTAACGAAATAACGTGCAAGAAAATCCAAGCTCCTATCGGTAACAGTCATCCTCTTAAGCCGAAGCTCTTCAAGTAAAGGGTATGAAGATGCAAACGCTTCCAGCCACGGATGTATATCAGCTCCCCAATTGGGCGGCACCAGATTGAAATCCGAAAACCTGGGCTTTCCTTTCAGTGTAACACTCCTAATATTCGGGAATCTCCGTACGAGGATCTCCGGCGAAACCGAGTAACAGTTTCCGATAAAGACATGAGTTCTACTCCACCTCTCTGCACTATACCAGTCTTTGCAAACCAGAGAAACAGAACTTCTGTCTTTGTGAGATTTCACAAAAACCAGAACTCGCTCTAAAACCTCATCAGGGAAGGAGGAAACAGGATTTCCTTCTTCTTCAGCCGAAACCTTCTGCCTCCTAGAAGCCATATTATCTTTAAAAGCTAAAATCCTAGCAATATTCCGCCATTAAAGGCACTCTTTTAAGCTTCTGTGAAGCAAGAACTCCTATTTCTTTACGGTTTAACAGTAGAAAACGAAATGCAGGTTATAAGATCTGAAGAAACCGCCATGGGAACAGCAGTTTCCCTCAAAAAGACCAAAACAACAGATTTTTTGAGAAATTTGAATACAAGCCAAAATTTAAACACCCCCCAAAATTCATCTTTTATTTTTTTCACTTCGGATACCAATCTGTTCTAAAACCAGAGAGAGAAACAGCTGATTCAACTTCTACGAAAGAAATCAGGAACAGGAAAAGAACAAAGGAAGAATAACTGAATCAAAATATGAAATCAGCTAACACCAGGAAAATCTCCTTTTTCCGCTTCTTCAGCCAATCTCTTCTAAAACTAGAGACAAAAGCAGTAGATTCAAATGTTACGAACTACAAATCAATCAGAAAAAAAGAAAAAACCCCAGAAAATTCCTGAAACTGAATACAAAATCAGCTACTACTACTACTACTACAAGTAATCATACAAATCCGTAAAAAAACCTCCTTTTTCCGCTAAAAAAGGAAGATTCAACTTCCATGAACTGAAAATCAAGCAGAAAAAAGAGAAAAAAGAAATTTACGAAACTGGAGACGAGACAGCTGAGAAGGTGAATGATCTGCGAGAGAATCAGCTCTCGAACTAAACCTAGAATTTCTCAGCTGGTGAAAAGCAAAAGGAGGCGGAGAAGAATCTAAAAACCTAGAAATAGGAAGATAGATCCACCATTGGAGATCACTGCTCAAGGTTCTTCCAAAATCAGAAGAGATTTCCGGTTTAGGGTTTCAAAAGGGGCAGATCTTCACCAGCCCTGCCATTAGAGAATCTCTCTCTCTCTCTCTCTCTCTCTCTCTAAAAAGGAGGGAGAAGGCTTGTAGATAAAGACCAGAATATGGAAAATGGAGTTTGCGTGATGTGGAAAAAGGAAAAATATTAATGTTTTCCTTTAAGTAAAAGAAAAAGCGGAAAGGAAAAGTTTTTCGAAGCACTCCCTAAGGTGCTGCAATGGACGCTCAAGTTTTGCACGGTGGGTCCACCTTGGGTGATCCGACGGTCATCTTCATTTGAATTGCTTTGGATTAGGTTTTGTGATCAAATCAAAATTCAGATGATCATCCAATTCACACAATTTTATTATTGCTAGACATATAGATGCAGGAGTTGTGGCGGGAGTAGACTGAAGGAGTAGATTTGCCCCAAGTGATGACTTTTGGTAGATCTAAGCTGTTGATTGTATTTGGTGTTAGGTGCATAGAAATGAATACACTTAGACGATCTTAACCACTTTTTTAGGTCTTTGAAAGAGCGATGGTATGAATTTCAACTTAAAAAATATAAAGTAAGAGTATCCAATTGACGTGAAATATAATATGTAGCCTAACTAAGTCATTCTAAACAAGATGAATGGCACAGATCCACCAAATTTTGATCACTAAATATAACATCTACTGTAAGTATCCACCATTCTAGCACTCCTAAAGACATAGTGTCTTTGATTGGATGATCAGACCGTTCATCTCGTTAATTTAGCTTCTAATATCTCAGAAACAAAAGGATAGGATGGTTGGACGATTATATTACCCTAAATAATGTGCTCTTTGCCTCTTATTTCTTGTGCTCGTCCCATCAAATAATAGAGTCAACCAATACGCACGATTTTGAACTACTAGAACATCCAAAGGTGGGGAACTCTGATCAACGGTCACGATCATCCAACCATGGCCCCTTGTTCGAAAGTGGGACGCTTCTATAGCAGTACCTTATAAGGTGCTTCCATGTTTAATATCTTTAACCAAACTGACAGAGATGCCCGTTAGCTCTCTCTCTAATCCGCCCATGTGCGCAGTGCGCACACTGAGCTTTTACAGTGCCAAGTAAGCATTTACACCTACGGTAAAGTACGACTGGTTCCAGATTATTGCTGATGCAAAATCATTGATGGGGCCCATGAGACAAGAGAGTTTTTTTGTGGTGGATAATTTTCAGCGTTATCAATTGGGCAGTTACATAATGAATGCGAGCAGCTGATGTTGGGGGGGAACGTACTCATTTTGCGATCAACACCGTCGATGGTGTATAAGATAGGCTGTACGTTTCAGATGCAGTTGGATTTTGGTGCGTAGCTCATCTATAGTGTGCACTGTGAGATGATCGGTTCAGATCATCAAAAAAGTAAGCTCTATATTTTTTGAGATCTGATTGTTTCACACAAATTAGAAATAAAATATTAACCAATCAAAAAGCTTGAATAGCCTAATGTACAAATATATTTTTGTTATGGTATGTATAAGATAGACCTCAATGGATGAATGGTTTGGATCCCTTGTATGTTTAGGATTTATAATCCCCTTTCACTTGTAGATAATAGAACACAAAAATCAACTTATCAAAAAAAAAAAAGGCAGTCACGGTGTACGAAGCTTCTGCCGATGCAAGGTCCAGGGTGGACCACAAGGGCCTATAGAAGTGCAATTAAGATTTTGTTTTTTCATTTATTTAGAAGAATCATTTTTTATACAACACTCATTGATAGAGTGGAAATGGGATTCACTTCTTTATTTCTACTTCTAGGAGAGAGAGAATCATGAAAAATGCATTTAAAATATCTTATTTTTATTTATTTAGAAGAATTGTTTCTATACATCACCCCAAAATATAGGGAAATGAGATTCACTTCATAATTTTTATCTCCAGAGAGAGAGATTAGGGGTCTGCCATATGAATCTTGTCTCTACTCCACTATTAAATATTATACTTTCATTTAGTCCTAAAGTTTTGCAATCTTTCTTCACGACTTATATTCACTTTCTTTTGGATCTTTCCTTGTACTTTTAGAAATTTCAACTTGAACCGTCTTACACCTTCTAACAAGTGTCATTTTCAGTCTTCATTAGATATATTCAAATCATCTAAGTCCAATCACCCTTATCTTGTTACCTATAACTATTACAAATAAGTTTTCTCTGATATTTTCATTTTAATTATATCCTTTATTGTCTTATCACTTATTCATCTCAACATTGGCATTTTGGCAACCCTTATCTTAAGTACATCTTGTTTCTTAAGCGCCATACACTCTTATTCATAGAGCATATTCAGCCTTATAGCCATCTTATAAAAATTTTCTTTCAATTTAAGCAGTGCCCACCAATCACACAAAACTCAAAGGGAACCTCCTTGTCAATCTCTCCTCTCTCGTGAGTAATCAACCCCAAGTATTGAGAAAGAGACTCTGCTATTAAAGACAAAATCAACTCCTTCAAAGCGTTTCTCTCGCAAGCCTTATTTTTAGTGTCTCTCATGTTTACTTTTAAGGAATCACAAAAAATGTGCTTGAATTTTTTTTCAAAAGAATTATTTCTATATATCCCCATTGAAATGTGTTTCAAAAAATTTTATTTTTATTTTTAAAAAAGATTATTTCTCTACGTCCCAAAATATTTGGATACAAGGCTTATAGTAGGTAACCTTACCTTGTATTTTTTGGGAGAGGTTGTTTTCACGCCTTGAACCTGTAACCTCAAAGTTACATGACGACAACTTTTACTGTTAAGCTCTAGAATGTAAATAAAATAAAAGAAAAAATTCCAAACACTTACGTTACTTGGTCATTTCAAATGCAAATTGAGCATCATAGTTATCCCCTTTACTTCTCTATTGCTTTGAAATAATTCTCATTCTCAGTAGGAAGGCAAAACGAGTCAACCCGCAACCTAGTCTGCTACCTTATCCAACTAGCATAGGCTCCCACCATTTGCAAGACAAAGATTTGATGTTTCGCACTTCCTTGTGAAAGGTCATTTTGGTCAACCAAAGGCACGAATAATGCTAATTAACCTTGCTGCACTTAGACGAGTTGGTTAAGTTCCATGATATCATTAATTTGCTTGGTCTTCAATGGATAAGACATAGCCATAGTGCAACTCTACCAGAAAAATATGAGCTTATCCAGTTGACATGTGAGCCCCTACCCTCTTGGTGATTTGTGTCTTTCCCCAACCAAAAGGTTGAAGGTTGAACTTCGATTCATCTCCAAACTTTTGAAAAGAAAACTCTATATTCATTGTCAAGCCTAGGACTTGCATAATTGAGACTCACTCTTGTGCTGCTGTATCTACAGTATGATCCACTTCACAAACAGTTTGGATCGTTGAAAAGAGTGAGCCCTACTTATAATCTTGCGTGCTACTATTCTTCAAGCAAAAATACTAGGAATTAGAAAACAAGCAATGCTAAAACAAACCCTGCATTTACGAAGTTCTCGACTTTGGATGGTCCGGCCCACTCATCTAATTGCTTTAGCTTCCAAATGATGAATTTTGACTATTATTTATACCAAGTTCCTAGGCAAAAGTACAAATTTTCAGACATTAGAGTTGTGTTTGGAAAGGGTTGCCTTGGCACAATGGTAAAAGTTGTCGACCTTGAGATCATGGGTTCAAGGCATGAAAACAGTCTCTTATAAAATACAAGGTAAGAATATGTACTTTTGGCACTTGTGGTCTGCCCCTTTTCCGGACCCTGCATAGCTGGGAGCTTCGTGCACCAGGGCTGCCCCCTTAAGGGTTGTGTTTGGGAAAGGATGGAAAGTGTTTTTAGAAGAATTCTATTTTCAGATTTTGTTGAGAAATATTTCTAAAAATAACATCAAAATGGGAAGAAAATCCAAAGATGTAAATAGGAACTATTTCTTTAATTTGTAGTTTTGGGCTCTAAAAATAAAAATAGAAGAACTCGTTGCTTTTTATTGCCCACTGCGCACGAGGCGCATGATAAATTGAATTCTAATTTACTGAAATAAAATAACTGGATAATGATATTTCTGCTTATTTTCTCCATTTGTTATTTATTTATTGTTTGGCCATTTTGATTACCGATGCGAAGGCGACAGCTCCTCCGGTCACTAATTTTCACCCGCCGAGACCGGAGACGCCGTACAGCCCTTCCTTTCTAGCGATTCCCTCGTGCTACCGATGTTGCCCCTCGGGAGTGCGAAGATCATCGCATTTGCCACTGAAATCTGTTGAGTTGGATTTTCTTTTGCAGAGAGATTCCTCTTGTTCTGACCGGAGGAAATCATCATCTCTGTTATTGGATTTGACTGGTGGATACCTACTTACAGAAATCATTGAAAAATGAAGTCCTTCTTTTTTTGGAATTCCCTTATTTCTATAATTTCTTGATTTTCTTCCATTTTGATCCTTGTTTTTTTGTGCCAATTTCTTGTGTTTCTGCCATTTTTCCGACCTTTAAGTTCAAATGCAAAGGAAAAAGTAGATTTGAGAATCGCTGCCGTGGGACCCGCCTTTGCATGAAGGGTCCACCTTTGCAGTTCGTTCATCAGATTCATGGCATCAAATGTAAGCTCGAATCTATCACTTACCTGAATCTACTGAAAATTGATTTTAGGGTTGTATTTCAACGGACCTTGCAGATTAAAGGCCTCAGTACAAACAAATTTCATGGTCGAATCTCTTAGGTACATTCCAGATTTTCTTGATTCGTTTGAAAATCAACAGGTTGCAGGTTTCAGAATTTCAACGAAACAATCTCCTTTCGGTTTGTTTTTATCTGACCTGAAATTACGGGAAAATCACGTTCTCAACTCTCTGATTTTCAAAGAATTCCCAAAAATCCAGATTCTAACTGGAGAATTTTGTTCTCTAGCTCTACTCTGTCATGCAAAGGGCCTGGTTTTCTCCACTGGAACAAGATCATTGCAGTCCGATTATCTATAAATGCTCATTTATTTGAAAAGAAAATAACTGAATATTTAATGTGGGGTCTTCAATTCTGTGTTTCGAAGAAATACCTTTCACGTTCGTAAAGGCTACATCAACATCTGCTGGCTGAAAATGACTGAACATTCCTCCAGGACTAGTTTCGTCATTTCAGGAGGGGGTTTCCCATAGTTCAGTGATGCCTCGGCCCAGCTTTATTGTCTGTCTTGGGAATGGATTTGATGATCGAATCCGTTCATTTGGTGGAGTAAGGCTCCCTATTTTGGTTGATCACACACGATCATCTGATCCTTCCAACCGCGAATCTACGCTACTCTAAAAGGATGTAGGAATGATCCAATCTCTTTAGATTTTGATCTCAATATATCTAAAAGTCCGCAGGTTGGATTAATCAAATGTGGGGTCCTTCGTGCAAAAGCAACCCCTTCCGTGGCAACTAGATGAAGGATTTTGATCATCGATCAAGCAGGATCCATTTATACGGAGTAGATTGCAACTCCTCAACTCAGTGATGATCTTTCGCTTTTTCCTTTTACTTACTAACAGTTGCGAGGCTCCTTTGTTTAAATGACAGATTTGCCCTTAGATTAAAACAAGGGAATATGAGTGGACTCCTGCTTTTGAGATGCTAGAATTGTCCAGTCATTGTGATTTTCTATCTACGATATATCTAAAAGTTGAATCGATCAGACGAACGGTTAGGATCGGTCAAAAGTGAGCTCCTTAAGCAGCATCTCCAGTCCCAATCAGATGAACGGTCTTGTTCTTTGATCGAGCGGGTCCCACTTTCCACTTTCTCCTTGGTTCGTGATTTGTGTGAAAATGAAAATTGCTACATTACGAAATGACAAGTTTACCCCCGGTTCAAACTGGGGAAATTTGTCTGGATTATCGTGTGGTTTCAGTTAAATGAATGGCGTGATCATGCAATTCAAGTGACTAAAGCATCCATTTTCTATTAGCTAGCAATGAGAAAAGCATGCACAGACATAGCTTTAGCATAAGGTTCATGTAAAAGCTACTTCATTTTTTCTTTTTTATTTATTTATTTTGAAGCAGAAAGAGATGTGAAAAAATAAACTTGCATTCTCAGAAATGTTATATTATTTCTCTTCCTCAAGAAGTGTGGACAAATTTAATGCAAGATTGAGACATTGGAGAACAACATGAGATCATCCGACATGTTAGCATGGGATGAACAAGATGATCACTCAGCTATTGGTTGATTAGTTAAAGGTTTCTCTGTAAGCATGCACTATAGGTTGTGTTTCGTCCATTACAAATTAAAATTTTAGGTTTCATCCACTATGAGTCAACATAGGCGGGAGCTTCGTGCGCTGGGGCTGCCTCCTTTTATCCATTATGAGTCTAACATGTTTGAATTCCTTCAATTATTGTCGATTGTTAGTTACTCTCAACAAAGATGATGTTTTCTTAAGTTGTATATTGTTTAGAGCTTATACTTTCTTCATCAAATCACCCAATCTCATTTTGGCGTCACTTCGACACCCTTATATTCAATGGAACCAACCGTTGAGTTAAATTCGATCCTAAACTAGATCAATTAAGAAGCCATCCAACTTTTCTCAGCAAGTTCGGATGATGATCAACGATCATGATTGATTGATCTAACAGGACAACTAACAGATAAAGAAGCTAGCGAAGATCTCGATAAGTGGCCGTAATAAAACTAATCCCCGCCACTTAACTATCTCGAATCTCCACTAATTAAACTAATTTAGGACTAATAAGGTGATCAGGAACAACTGGCAGTCAATATCACAGTGGGTGTTCCGCTGGCGAAACGTGCATCTTTATTTTATTTAGGTCACTTGATGGGTGGGCCCATCGAATCCTGCTTCAGACGTTGACAAAGTCGGTTAACGTTAAATTCTTTATTAAGTGCCGATTATTTATAGAGAACTTCACATGAAACGGTAGTACGTTACTGGACTAGTGGGGCTAAGAGATCGATGATCAAGGGCATGAGTTAGAAAGATCTGAATCCTTCATCTTTTGGCCCTTAACTTGTAGATGAAAGGACGAGAATGTATCATCAACTCTCACTTTCAAGCAATTGATAATAACGTTGACATTTTGTTTTCTCCTGCATCGGGCCCACCATATCTAGGTCCCAATATCGAGGATCAGATGTTGCAACCATTAATTTTCATTCCTTGCATCATCTTATTTAGAAACCACCCACAATGGAAAATCTATGTTGTGGTCCCCCCAATTACAATCTCCAATCAGCGATTCACGTTTTGTGGACTAAACCCTAAAGAAAGGCTCACGGATCATCCAATCAAGACAAAATCAGAGGTATTGGGACCATCCGTGCCTAAGCTGCTGTCTCAGCGGTTGGATCGTAACTCATGCGTCAGATGTGGGCTCAAAGAAGCATTTATCTGACCATCCATAGTTCCATACGATGATGCTCCTTCGAAAATATTAAAAATGAAATAAAAAACATTTCAAACATCTAATATTTAAATACGTTGTGACTCACGAAAATCTAGAAAAAAAATCATGGTATTGCAGTTTCGTGAAATTCTAAGAATATTATAAAATCTAGATTTCTCTTATAATACCCATGCATCTCCTCGTGGGCACCTATCTATTTTATTGTTTCAGGTTTTTTCTCATTTAAAATTTGGATTAAAATTATTTTTAATTAGAACTGCCAACTTAAAACAATAAAAATATCAAGGGCATCATGGTCATTTGCTGCCATTGCACTGTATTTTATGGCTGCATGACCTCGATTCAAAGTGTCTCCATCACCTGAATAAGCTACAGTAATCATAAATTATTAGCATACTAATTGGTATTTAACTTGACAAAATCTCTTTCAAACAACTTCTCCGTTTATTTTCATCTCCAAAAAATTATTCCTCAACTGCACAGGACCAAGTTGTATGAAAAAAAAAAAGGAAAAAGAAAAGAAAAGAAATTTCCGTGCCCATTTCTAATTACAGCAAGCCCGTCGGTGTCATTTTCTAGATTGGCGGGAGTTTAGTGGTTAGATACCGATCCCTTGTTATCCACCTGAAACGATCAAAGGTGAGGATTTCTTGATTGATCGATGATCGACAACTTTGGTGCATGGCTAATCTAAGATGACTTTTCTCAGAAAATTAACAGTTTCAATTGCTGGTAAGCAGAGAGGAAACTAAGTCCGATGGATGAATCACGACCACGCAACCGCATTGTGATTGATGCTCAGGCCTCTGATCGAGAATTCCGGGCCCCAGTTTCAGATCACAATGCTGCGTGGTTCTTTTTTTCTTTTTTTGCAATATATTATCACTATTATTAATTTTCTTTTTTGCAATATATATATATATATATGTACAAACCCATACAAATAATATCACATTGAAAAATATTTATTATTCCTTTAATCGTGCCCTAAGTGTCGGAAATTTGTAATATATTTGTACCCCGCTCGTGACACCAACAATGTCACTAGAGAAGACCTGACCAACATAAATTCATGCTTCCCTTTTAATTCAGTAACTGTTGAAAGGTTCTTCCAGGTCATAAAGTATGTTATATTATAAATAATTTAGGAAATTATTATTGTAATAATGATGAGGCTGTCTAACTTCGATTTTTGAAGGCTCCACGTCATTAAATGTTAATTAATTTATTTTTTAACAAGATTATTTATTATTATATTGGAACGGTATTTATAATAAGTGCCCTAGTGCGTATGGCCTGTTATTTTCATGTGACCAGCTCCCCTGCCGGGACGCTCTCTTTAGAGCATGGAAGTGGGCCCATGAAAAAGGTGGCATTTTACTAAAGAAAACATGCTCTCGTGAGGACCGTGACTGAAGCAACTTTTTGTAGAGAGTGATTGCTGGTACCCGCATGAACAGTGACTATGACCTGTCTTGTTTTGATTTGCTTGGGTCCTACAATCCACGGCCAAGATGACGTGATTGGAGGTTTGGATAAGGTGCTGATGCTGTGCAATGAAAAATGGAGGAGAACGAGCCAAAGGTTGGGATTGGTCTTATCCTATAAATCTGATCCACTGAGTTTGGGTTGTCGAGGTATCATTGGATTGAGATGGGTAAAGCAACTAACAGAAGAGAAGTGGGAGTTTTGATCAAATATTTTATGAAGTAGATTGAATGAGGGTTTTAAAAGGATAAGGAAAAGGCCAGAAAGAAAAATAGAAGGATAAAAGTGACGAAAAAATATTTAAAAATTTTAGAATTATATGAAGCCTTGACATTTAATAGAGAAAAATGAAGAAATAAAATTTATGCAGTCAACTTCTAAACGAGATAAGGTCTTGAGGATGATGACGGGTCAAGATAAAAAGCTTTCCCTGTAAAGCACATAAAAAATGGAGTTTATCAATATGTTTCCTGACCAAATTTCAAAGGAGAGCTAGCGGGTTAAGTTAGGTCCATGAGGCCCAGCGTTCCAGCGAACCCAACCAGCTTACAGCTATTTGAATGAACTTTAACACGAGCCACAAGTGGTCTTCTATGTTTAGGAGCTGACTCAAAGCGAGCAAGATCACAGCCTGAAGTTATAAATGGACTGTGAGATCTTACAAGTTATCCAGGCTTCGGCATGAAAGACTTGTCACACACAGGTTGTCAGACGTCCGAGAAATGCTCAGTGTTTCTTCCTTTTGCAAATCAGACACATGCACCCCGGGCTAACCTCGATCCTGTGACTTGCCATGGAAGGGGTCTCCTTTTGCCACTAGCTAGAAGGCCATAGCTCGAGAAATTGTGCTACGATGTTTATGCAATTGGTGGTTGCCTTACCAAAAAGTACAAGTAGGTATCATATTCTAAGCAATTTATACCACCTAGTTTTTTTTACCTGATTTAGATATTTCATCCTGAAAATCTTACAACCAGACAATTCCAATAATCTTTATGATCATGATAACTTGTACTAGAAGGGGAGCCTTGGTGCATTGGTAGAGTTGTACTCTGTGATCTGATTTGAAGGCCACGTGTTCGAGGCATGAAAATAATCTCTTACAAAAATTTAAGGTCGGACTGTATATCATAGATTTATCATGGTTCACGGCTGCCCTTTATATCTTACACCACCTAGTTGTCTTCCCAATCTCCTCCTCTATTTCCATAGCCTCTTCTAGTCATCTGCTTATGGATTTTGTGAATAGCACAAAGTAGATGTCGATGAGAAATAGCTTTTGTTTTTCCTTTGTCCCCATGTTTTCTTTCATGGCCAATTGACTTTCGTATGTAAGTGTTCTTCTATATTTCTCTTGGTGAGGGCCTCTTTCTTCTTCATACACCAGCTTCAGTCATGAATGGAGGGAACCGCAGATTGTCTGAACTTGGTGAGATATTATAGAGCAAATCTTAAAGCGACTATATCTAATCCATTGTATTCGCTTAAGCTCTGTCTGCATCTCATGGAGCACATGGGTCATGGCAAAGAAGCGCCATTAACTTCCTTGGATAATTCTGGGAGATGAATGGAATGTTGAAGTGGTATAGAGTCTCTGCAGTCCCTCCGATGATAAAATCTACAAACTGAAGTTGTCAGAGACTTCAAAGGCAGTGCCCTGTAATGTAATGTATTTGTTGAAGATTGGATTATAATGGAATATTTTAATTGGATCAGGATGGACCGTTGTAGTATAGTTAGTGAAGTACGGGATGTTATAGCATAGCTAGTACAAGTACGGTTCGATCCCTTGAAAAATTCACTTGAAAAGTTGGAGTTTACATAGAATTTAAATTACAAAAATTAAATAGCAGAAATTAAATAACAATATATAGAAAAACTTAAATTTATTAACTTGCACAGTTTTGAATTTCAATAACAAAAAATTAAACCCAATAGGCAAAAATGAAATTTGATGGACAAATGCTATTCTTTGAATAGTAATTGAAGCCATTCATGAATACTAACGACCACAGGAAAATGAACACGATGAAAAAATAGCTATTTCTATTATTTTGAACTGCAGAATTGAAGGCAAAAATGGTGATTCAAGATGAAACCCGAAGTGAGTTTTGCTTGAAACACAAGGAATTACAAAAAGGTAAAAGAAATCAGGGGGAATCAAAGCTTGACTCAATCAGAAATAGGGAAGAACATTGGTGGTGATGATTGTAAGTGATAAAGACAACAGGAAACAATGGAGATACACAATGGCTGAAACAAAAAGTAATACGACAAACAGAGAAGGAAATCGGCAAAGGGTTTTCATCAGAGCAGGCTGACAGAGGCCATGGTTGGGAATCAGGTGCTCTTGCTGTCCATAGTGTCTTGCTAGAGGTAACAAGATAGTGAGAAAGAGAGGGAACGAGAGAAAGGGAGAGAGATGGCTTCCAATGTTGGAGCCTCTCCTCCTCCTTGCCTATTTGGGTTGCAAAATCAGAGAGAGGAAGGTGAGTTCCTTCCAATCTCCCCCTTAGCCTCCTTTCTTTCTTTCTTTCTCTTCTTTTATAAGTTTTCTTTAGTGTTTTTCTCATTCGGTGCCATGTACACTGCTTGCATGCAGCCCATCTTGTTTAAAAATAAAATCTGATCTTTGACATTTTCCTTACACTCAAGATTTGCAAGATTCCCTTGCGCATATCCATCTTGTAAAGTAGGGCCCATATATCATTTTGATGAGCTGGTCCTAATTAACTTGATCTGCATCATCCAAGTTTATTCTAATTGATCTGCAATATAGAAAATCTAATTAGATTTATCTAAACCATGATTCAATCATCTAATCAGTTCCAATGATCATCTAACCGTTAAATTTTGTAGATCAACTATTAGATGATCAATTGGAGCTATAATAAACATTTAATCTAAAAATTGATTGATCAAATAATTTGATTAGATGCTAAATTAAGGGTTTTAAGCTAAAATTAGACACTCAACATATTCATGTTCTGGAGTGCATGTTTATGATGTTTTAAAGTTGCATTAGTGTTTCAAATTGGGTTGAAGTGAAAAGATTGGAAGACCATATAATAATCATTACCAATCATTTCTGGTGCATCTTTGAGAAATCTTGACATGTCTAGGGTTGGATGGAATTGGATATGTTATCCTAGAACTATTTGCAAATGAGTTAATCTCTTTATTTTCCACTTGGAGAATGGGAATATAGAAAGGGGTATTCTAGGCAGTCGACATGCATATGAAGTTCCTTGTCCCTTGAACAATTCGGATGTTTGGTTCACACCAAGACTATGTGTGTGTGTGTGGAGATAGTAGATGTCTCTCGTCCACTAATATGAGAGGAACATTATTAGTTAAGATACTTGAAGACACTCAAATTCATCACACTTGGGGAGTATATGAGACTACAAATTCATGTATGTTCTTTAAGACCAAGTCAGCCATATGTTGGAAGAGGGTACCTAAAAATAAAACAACAATTGGAAAACGACCTCATATTTCTTTTCATTACGTGAGTTATGGTAAAAGTACAATTCATCGATCTACTGGTCATAGATGGTTTATGTGGAAAGTCTCATGCCATCGACAACCTACTTCATCAATTGCTCAACATTTTTATACCATAGTTCTAGTATTTTTTACCATACTAGGGGGGCTATTATTAGTATGTCACATGCATACTACAGATAGATATAGACCGGAGACTGGGACCTTGGTTTCTCTTTTCATTACTAGACATGGGGCTTTTAAAGTCAGTTAAAAAAGATAATTGAAGTTGCTTACAAAGTGACTTCTATCCAGCCAACTTGGAAAGTCACCAACTTTTAAAGTCACTTATATAAACAACTTTAAAATTGAAGAACTTTTGAAGTCATTTATTCTAGGCGACTTCAAATGTATGTGACTTTTGAAGTTGCTTACCATAAATGACTTTAAAAG
The DNA here is from genome assembly GCA_035236585.1 of Warburgia ugandensis. NCBI lineage: Eukaryota > Viridiplantae > Streptophyta > Magnoliopsida > Canellales > Canellaceae > Warburgia > Warburgia ugandensis. Next base: position 25,691,743 of record CP141136.1, read on the forward strand.
TTGTTTTAAACTAATAGACTTCAAAAACCCAACCTTTTTCGATGGAGTTTTAAAGTCGCTTAACATAAATGATTTCTAAAGTGGGTGACTTTTGAAGTCATTTTTTTAAGCGACTTTAAAAACCTAACCTTTTTTTTTTTTTTTTTATGGAGTTTTAAAGTTGTTTAAACTAAATGACTTCAAAAGTGTATGACTTTTGAAGTCATTTTTAACTAAGCGACTTCAAAAGCTCAAGATTTTCATGGACTTTTGAAGTCACTTACACTAAATGCGATGACCCGGGTTTTCTCATGCATTTTTAAATGCAATACCTAATTTCCTAAGGCGGGATGCATTCCTACTTGAAAACCGTTTTATAAAAACCATGCAATGTAGCGGAAAACCTTTTAGTTTTAAACTCATTTTGAAAACTCCGAGTGTCATTTGCCTTCACAACAACCAAAGTGGTTTTTAAAAAACTTTAGAAATCATAAATGTTTTTCCCCAAGTCTATCCAGTCACAAAGACACAAATTTCAACTGTAATTAAATATAAATACATGTCCAAAGGGTAGAGAGTTTACTCACATGTATAAGTGTTTCCTTTTTGATTCACTTGCTCGTAGCACTAACATAGATGTCCTTTACTTGTGGATGGAATCATCCTGAAAAATGTTAAGGATAGGGTGAGTATATACTATACTCAGTAAGAGTCTATCACTACTAGTTTTATAATGCATGCGATATTTTAAAATCATATGCTCTTTCCAAAACATGTGCATGTCTGAATACTCAAGTTCAATATCGATATAAAAATCCGTTGTCAAACTGAAATACTAACGATTTAAAGGATCACATAATCCAAAATCGAAAATATCATATACATATATATATCATAACATTATGATATGCATAAGATGCTTCATTGAATCCAACTCATGGATCTCTAGTATGGTATGGTCGACCAACCTCATATCATGCCATATGCAATGCAAATAAGTCCATAAACCATAGGGTCCAACTATGCCCACGACCTCCTCGCCGTGTGGTCCCCGAGTACCTGAGGACACTCGATCATAGCCTCCACGGGGCCTATGACACGTCGACCTAGTGCCGTGACACCAGTGGTAACCCCCTGTACCACATGCAGTCGACATAGGGACTTGCCTCTTTTTGGGCATGGTACTTATCCACCTAATAGTGGTAGAGGTCGGGTGGCCAACCCAGACCCCTCGGCATAGCACCCACAGGCTTACTAGCCCAAATCACATAAGATCAAATAAGCCAAAACCACTTTTCAAAACCTGTCCTCTTCAGGTCCCTCACAATTGCCTGGCCCTCGGCACTCCAGCATCTTTTGGCAACCCTCAAGGATATGCAATCTTTGCAAGAACTTAATGCTCATAGATCATGCAATTTATGCAATAGTTTGCAAAACATATCTATACATAATGTATATACAAAACATGTCTATGCATAAAGCATTTGTCACATGCATGCTAAACAAGTCATATACTTAAATCATGTATTTGCAAAACAATCATAGTTCTTTTAAAAGAATCTAGTAGCGATAGAGCACCTACCTGACTAGGTTGTGCTAACCCCTTTGTCCTCGGACGCTCCTGAACATGGTTTGGGGACTCAAGGTTAGTTTGGCCCATCTTTTATGGGTTTTTGAGTAGTTGGTCTTATTATTTAGGCATTAGGGATCCATCCCTATGCCTATGGGTGGCCTAAGGTCCTAATTGGGCCTTGGTATCCTCAGTTTTCCAAAGGTCTAGTGGCCACGCGCCACTATCCTATTCTAAGGGTCATGACCACCTTTGATTTGGCCTTGATTAGAGATTTTATAGTTTGGGTGTGTCCGCGTCGTCGACATGGACACAATACCTTTTGCGGCGCCTCAATCGGAGCTCTAGATCTCAAGTTATAAGTATTTTAGTGTCGCACGTACATAGGCGTCTTAAGAATGAAAAATCAGAATGCTAGGGTGCTGCGCGTCAGCGGGACCATCTGCAGACGCGCCAGGTTTTCCACCTGATTATCTCTTTTGCGGGTGTGGCCTCGGACTCGCCCGTTTGGTTTTTTTTAAATGGGACGACGTGTGACGTTCCTATTGGAACGTCTTGTTTGGTGGGGAACCGGGGTGTCCTCAGGACACCCTGGTTCGACCCTGTCGAACCAGTGCGGCCCAAAGAACGTCCCTGGGTCCTTGGTGAGTCTCCAGGGCTCCATTTTGCATGGTTTTTCATGTAAAAACCTAGGGAAATTGTTCTTGGAACTATGGTGGAGATGGGTTTTGAGGGATCTTGGGCATACCTGACTCGTTGCTGAGTTTTTCTCCTTGTTTTCTCCTCTAAGTCACTGCTCCTCAACGAGTTTTCTTCAACGTTTTGGGCTGCCATTAGAGGTGCCCAAGAGCTCTATTTATAGAGCTAAGAGAGGGTTTTGGAGGGGCCTCTCACCTCCTTTGAATGGCGGTGGAGAAACCTCAAAATGGCAGTGATTTCTCCTCCAATCACCACCATTTTAGAACCCTCTAGAGGTTGAAGATGAAGGGGTGCTTGTATCAAAATGGGCCCCTGTGTTTTTGTAGTTAAATCCTTTTTTTTATAAAAATTATAGTTTTGTCCCTGAACTTCAAAGGGCCATAACTTGCTCATTTTAACTCCGTTTTGGGTGATTTTGGTCTTGTTGGATTTCTTTTTTCGAGACACATCTAATAGTATCATTTTCAGGACCGAGTTTTTGGGTTCAATCAAGGAAACTAGTGAAATGACCAAAATGCCCTTATCTTCAAAACTGAACTTTTCATGTGATTTTAATATTACAAAAATTAAGGTCATTACACTAAACGAATTTAAAAGGTTACACTTTTAAAGTCGTTTAAGTATAAATGACTTCAAAAGTCTATACTTTTGAAGTCGTTTATCACTAAATGACTTTAAAAGTTGTGTTTTTTTTTTCAAATATTTTATCCTAACACTATGACCTGTGTGCAGTTAAATAACAAACATCTTAATACCCAAGCAGTATCGCATGTATACAATTTAATACAAGAAGTATTACCTATATGTAATTGAATAACAAGTAGTATTACCTGTATACAAATAAATAACAAGTAGCATCACTTGATACTCAAACAATCTTTATAAGCATTCAAAACTTGTTCCAATACAATATTCATCCACCTCTTAATACAATACCACCTACATACATTGGTTTTCAAACATCATATACACTTAATACTTTAATCTCCATAAACATGAAAAACCAACATCCATTACAATGCATCCACATCTTTATAAGCATTCAAAACCTATTCCAATACAACCTTCATCCACTTCTTAATACAATATCACCTACATACATTGGTTTCCAAACATTATATACGCCTAATACTTCAATCTCTACAAACATGAAAAACTAACATTTACTACCATGCATCCACATCTTTATAAGCATTCAAAACCTATTCCAATACAACATTCATCTACTTCTTGATACAATACCACCAGCATACATTGGTTTCCAAACATATACACCTAATACTTCAATCTCCATAAACATGAAAAACCGACATCCACTACAATTGTTGAGTTTTCCGCAAGTATACGACTATTGTAGTTTAGCTAATGCAAGTTCAAGTCGATTCTACTAGGACTTGACTTGGAAGTGGAGTTTGCATAAATTTTAACTTACAAAATACAACAAAAATAAAATTCCAATTCATTAAGTAGTTCATGAGTAAATGGTTCTGAAATTAAGTACAAAGAAATGAAAGAAAATGACAATTTAACTAGAACTTCCCTGTTTTGACTGCTATGTCACGCAGCTAGTCACAAGTGGTACTAATCAGTTAATAGACAAAAGAAACTACAATTGTAATTAAAATGGGGATAACATAAACTATAATTTAAATAACTATCTTTTATTATAGTCTTTGATAAGCAAAATAGGGATAACATAAAACTGAAATAACAACGGGATATAGTGGGAATTAAAAAGGGGATCCAAATGTCGTTTTAATTAAAGAGCAAAGGGTAGAAACAGAAAATTTTCATTTTTCATTTCTTTAACCGATGAAAAGAAGGCCTATCGGGAGAGATGATGCAGAGAAGAAAAAGACGAAGAAGAAAAGGATGATGGGGGAGAATAGTAGAAGAGGAAAATAGGGGGAACTAGGGAAAAACCCGAAGAAAGAGGAGAAGGGGAAAAGGAGGGAAAGAGGGAAATCTAGGCTAATCGGAGAGAGGTGAGGAGAACGTGGGTGGCTTTTCTAGGTGGATTGGCTGAGATGGATAGATCAAAGAAGGCAAGCATGTGGATGGTGAGGCAGGGGGAGATTTGGAGCAATGGTAGGAAGATCGAGAGATGGGTGATTCCGGTTATTTGCTAGAAACCGAACGCAATTTAGGAGGGAGTGTGGTGTAGTGGAAAGAGCAAATAGGGAGATAGCAGGGAATAGAGGACTTGGGAAGAGATATCTGGGTCAGAGGAAACTGAGGGAGAGGTAAAAGTCCCAATGTGGTCTGCTAGGCTACGTATCAGGCAAATAAAGGGAAAGAGTGGCAAAGATTGGTAGGAGGAGAGAGGCTGGTGAAAAGCAAAGAGAAGAGAGATGGAGAAGAAGAAGAAGAAGAAGAAGAAGAAGGGATCTGGGCAGGGATGTCGAGTGGTGAAAGGAGAGCCTGAGAGAGAGAGAGAGAGAGAGAGAGAGAGAGAGAGAGTGTGTGTGTGTGTGTGTGTGTGTGTGTGTAATATCCTTAATTTTTGGTATAAATTAAGAAATTATTAAATAAATCAAATTAAAAATTTATAAATGGAATTTGATCTTAAAAACTTAAGAATTTGAAAGTGCCCGTCGATAGGATTCCAACGCCACAAAGAACGCTAAAAACAGAGCTCAAACGAGAGAGTAGGAGCCGTTGAAGTTATAGGGGTATTTTAGTCATTTGACAGAAACGTAAACACAGGGGCCCGAATTGATAACGACACCCCCATTCTTCTACATGCCTTTATTGGATCTAGCAAAATCATCGAAGAAACTAGCGGAAAGAGACATGAAAGGAAGAGTTTCTCTTTCCCTTAGACTCTAAGGTTTATATATATCCCCCTCATGCGCCAAAACACTTCGCCTTTCCCCATTTTTCACTGAGTTTTACTCAAAAACCCTAGCTTTGAAAATTTTAATTTTTCCGATGAGTAGAACTCCGGTAACATCCATCAATGGCTAACAAAGCGAGGTAAGCCTTAAACCCTGATTTCTATATTAAATGAATAGATTTGAACAATACAAAATACATGGAAAACTAGGAAAAACAGGAACTTTAGGTGAGCTACTGTTGGAGCACAAATCCATTGAGGAAACCATGTTTGATTTCAAATTGGACCGTCCACATGGTGTATAAGAGACCCAAGAACAACCCTTTAAATTTGGAAAAGATCCAACGGCTAGGTTCTCTAGAAAACGTGAAAACCAATACCTAGGGAAGTTTTTAGGAACTTGAAAAAAATCGTATAATTTTTTTTTTTTTTTTTTTTTGGAAAAATCAGAGCAAAAGGAGGGTATAAATGAAATCTAGAGGAAATTCTGATAAAAACGGCACAAAAATTGCAAGATTTGGAAGCCAAACGAGAGTCGACGTCGCACGCGTACGCAACGTCGCGCGCGCGAGGGAGACATCATGCGCTGTCTCAGAAAGTCAGGATGCGTGGAGTCTTGGCGATCGTGACGCGTGCGTCGGTGCGCCACGGTACCGAGGACGCACACGATGCGTCCCCGTGGTGCTTCTCGATGGCGGGCGTCTTCGTGACGCCAATTTACGTCTGTATAAACCGGTGTAAACCAGTGCCACCGGTATAGACCCCCTTATGGTGGTCGGTTAGCCCCATTTTGTGAGTATTTTCACAAAAAAATTGATTTTTGAGAGTTATAGGAGTTCAAATCACGATCCGAAAGAGGCATTGTGACTGTATTGACGACGCGGACCTAGTTTTAACTTAAAAACTTATAAATGACTACTTTTAATTTAAATTTTTTTTTAAAATAGTGACGTGACATGTATAGGTGCACTTGAACATACCAGTTAAGGGGATTATTAACAAGCTAAGTGGTCTCACATTGAGGTAGGTGACGATAATTAATGCTTTGCCTTGATTTTAAAACCATGCATAAACATAGCATCATGCGTAATTGCGGTTTAAATTGTATTTATTATTTACCGTTAATTTCATAAGACTTTGAGTACATTATGATTATTATAAATTGAAATATTTTATTAAATAAACTCATGACAAATGTTTTAGGAGCATGATATTAATTAATTATGCTTAAATAGAGACTTCTTTCTTATTATATATTGAAAACGTATGGATTGGTATGGAAATAAGAATAGAGGCTTGTTAGTTGGTCCTTTTATAGGCTAATCTTAGGATGAGGGGCGTGTCTTGGGGATTGCGAGCTACGAGTGCTCTTGAGTTTTAGCATATACATATGATTTCCGTGTTTTTATATTTGATGATGGGTGCTCTCACCCGGTGGGCAACATGTTAGGAGGGATAGAGCGGGCCACCCACCCTCCGAGATTGTGATGTGATGATATTGTGATATGATAGACACCTGCCCATAGATGGCATTTGGTAGGGGTTTGGTAACATGGATAGTCCACACTACCAGTCTGGACCTTTTCATGGGGACAGACGCTAAGTCTCCCGTTATGGTGTCGACGGAGAGCCGCGGTGGTTGAGACCCATGGAGGGTTGCCACTGCAGCATGATGGCCCATATTCTTATTATGTGTGCGTGTATGATGAGCATGGTTATGGATGATATGCCTAGATGTGACAACACTCAGAGGTTGGCTATGAGTACTCATGATCAGTAATATTAGTGCGATGTTGTGGGACCCATTACCTTAGGGTGCCCTTATTCTTATTATATGCTCATTTACATTGATTCATGTCATGTTTTAACTCCATGAAATGCATGTTTTAGCATATGGAATAAATTGGCATGACTTATGATACTGCTATGTTCATAGATGATAGACTTTTTATTTTATTAGTATTGTTATTTATTTATTTCATTTTATTACATTAATTGTCTATGTACCTACACAAGCGACAGCTTGCTCAGGCATTGCTTTTTTTTGCAATGCCTTAGATTTCGAGCATGATAACAGGAAAGGCAAGGCTGTTGAGAAACCGTGAGAACTGCGGAAGATCCTTTTTCCTAGAATTTTAGACAGTGATGTGAGTCAATAAATAGGAATATTATTTGAATTTAATTATGGACTGTATACTTTATAATTTGGATTTGATTAAGATGTTTAGACATATGTTGGACATTTATATGTGATGTTATGATGGATAGACCCTAGGCCATATTATTATTGTGTTTTGGATATTTATTTGATTTTAAATAAGGGCGTCAATTCATTTGACGTTGATTGATATGAGTATTGTTTTAAATCTATTATCATAAAAATTTATTTATGTTTTAAATTATATATGAGACATTTTGAGAAAGAAAAATAACATCCGGAGTTTTTAAGAGATGTTTTAGTAAAATGATAAATAAAACTTTTCTCATGGGATCCCAAATACTCTTATTAAAAATGCTATTATTATAAAAAAAAATGTCTTAAAAACCCGGGGTGTTATATATATATATATATATATAGAGAGAGAGAGAGAGAGAGAGAGAGAGAGAGAGAGAGAGGAACAATCCTTCTGTCTCTTTCTGTGAAGGGGAATAGAAGAACGAAGGTTAACAAGTGCGGGAAGCAATAAGGAAAATAGAGAGGCGTGAGCAAAGAGAGTAGAGAATGAGTGGGAGGCAGTAAAGAGGAAGGGGAAAAGAATGTAGAAGAGAGGAGGGAGAGAGAGAGAGAGGGAGAGTGAGAGAGGAAGAAGAGAATGGGACTTCCTGCTTCTTATGGTTCAACACAAGAGAGAAAGAGAGCATGAGAGAGGTGGAGAGGAACTGTCCTTCAACCTCTCTCCACTAGGAGGGAGAATGAAGAAGGAGCCAATTGCCAGTGGTAGATGCCATCTTATAAGAGGGGTCCAATTTGCTTCTTTTTCTGTTGGTTTCCCGACGACTGCCCATGCTGGTGTACTGTCTGCCCATGCTATATTGTCTCCAATGCACCTGGTGGGCATGCGACCATATGGTCGTTGGCATGCTTGATGTTGTCAGCATATTGGCATGCAGTGTCTGCCATGATTTCTCGTGATGTGAGCCTTGCGCTGGCAGCATGCAACCTCCTTATATTAGTGGGACCCATCATATCTTTTTATTAATCTAATACTTATAAGGTCGATCTGAGTCATCCAAAGTTTATTTTGATCAATTTACAAAATAGAAAACTAACTTAGAATCATCCATACCATTAATTACCCATTTGATTAGCTTAATGATCATCTAACCGTCAAATTTTCAAATAACAGTTGGATGATCACTTAGAGCTAAAATTGATTTAAAATTATAGAATTAGTTAGTTGAATAATCTAATCAAATGCTAATTTAAGATTATTTTAGGCAAAATTAAACACTTAACAACAGTGCATCCACATCTTTCTTGATATATTACCACCTATGTATACATTGAATAACAAATATTTTATAAACCTGATACTTCAAACAATCTTTATAAACATAAAAAATCAAACATCATATACACCTAATACTCCAATCCCCATACACATTTGAAACCAACATCTACTACAATGCAACAATCTCTTTCTTAATACACTACCACCTGTGTGTACATTGAATAACAAACATTCTATACTCTTGATAATTCGAATAATCTTTATAAACATGAAAAACAAAACATGCAATACCAACATGCATCCAATACAATAATCTCCAAATTCACTTAATCCATACTAATTTATTCCCACAATCCAAATTTTTAAAGAAAATAATAAAATGTAAAGGAACACACACAAGTGAATGAAAAAATTACTTTATTATCTATCCACATCTATCTTGAAAATAATTTATATAAGAAACTACAACATATGCATTGTCCATGACATCCACATTCACTTCATTTGTAAATCCATACACATTCTAAATAACCCCCTCATTCTTTATCTCATAAAAGTTATATAATTCAATTGCCACATATTCACTTTATGTTTAAACTATAAATTCACTTTATCCATAGTCATTTATTCCCACACTCCAAATTTTCACTCATTCATTGCTTAAAATACAAATATATGTGTGTGTGTGTGTGTGTGTGTATTTCAAAGAAAATCACAAAATCTAAAGTAACACACACAAGTCAATGAAAAAAATACCTTATTATGCATTTCAAGTTCATGTGGTTACTTCAAATAATCTAATTGAAACTCATTATATATTCAGCGCATTCAATTCATATTTCATTGAGATTTACCCTGGAGTAACACTTTTTGTTTGCCTACTCAAAAAGCACAGTAACCTGAAATACAATCTATTTAATTAAGCTAAAACTTTTTAGCTGGATCCATAGAAACTATTGAAAATTACTTTGATTATGAAAAATAAAAGTGCTCTACCTTTTTTAAATGGGAGACTGGAGTATTATCGAATATGAGGGTCGTTATGTACCTCAGGATATAATACCCACACCCCAATCAGATTGTTGTTTAGGGCACTGTGCAACAACGATAATAAAAAAGAACTCATAAATATAAAGGGGCGGCCCCGGTGCACGAAGCTCCCGCCTATGCGGGGTCCAGGGAAGGGGCGGGCCACAATGGCCTAAAGTAGGCAGCCTTACCTTGCATTTTTGCAAGAGGCTGATTCCACACCTTGAAACTCATAAATATCATTTGTAATAATGTAGGTTTAATTAGTGATAACTTAGAGCAATTAACTATTTAATATACCTTGACATTCTTCCACACGAATTTTGGTGGTTGTGTAAGCTCGGCCATTGTAGGCCATTTAAACTAAATCCTACAAATTTAAATTTCAAATGTATTATAGATAAATAAAAAAATTTACTTATTTACACATAACACATGAAAAAAAAATGCTTACTTATTTATAATATCTATGAGAGTGGGATGGATGTGCACTCCACAATAATAAAAAAAGAAAGCATGACCACCATGCACATCCAAAAGGAGCAGCATCTAATGAGACCTACATAAACATTCATATGGATTGTAATGGAAGTTGACAATCCTTAAGTAAAGAATAATTTGGCAAGAAAACAAGAAAATTAAAACTTACTATTGTAGGAAATTATTAAGCATTGTCCCTGAGAGCAGCAAAAGAAGCTTGGTAAAATATCTTGAATACGCCTCTTAATTGGCCATTGCTCCATCGCTCCAGAAATGATGCTAGGGTCAAGGAATTGCTAAAGTGTACCCTCAATCTCAAAAAGGCTAGTAGCATTATTTAAGAAGCTACATAAAAGAAATAATTATTACATATATTATTAAAATATAACATGTAATTAAATCTCAAATTATTTATAAGCAAGTATGTGCATATACCCCATGTAGGAGTGCTCAAGCTGATTCCATAGGCAAACTAATAATAGATCCTCTGCCATAAATGGTACTTCAATAACGTCCTTAGCAAGCACTCCCCACTTGATTTGTATAGGATTGATTGTCATATTATCATTGATGAGATCATAGATTAACCTTAGGGATTGAGGCATGTTAGGTGGGACTTCCACACAGTCCTGGGTCGGCTGCTGTAAAAAAATTTAACTAAATAATATTAATTTATAAAGAGGGCCTAATTTATGATGAAAGAAAAACCAAAGATATATACAAATACTTGTTCCATTGGTGCATCAAGCAAAGGTGACACTGGAATGACGGCTGATCTTGGTGCCTTATTTTGTCGCTGATTAATGTATAGAGTTATTAAACAATTAAGTGAGGTCTTTAGCTAAAAAATATTAATGAGGAAACCATGGACTCTATGGGAGTGGCCAGTGAATTTGGGCAAGTAACTTGATATGCAATTGCTTGCCCAATGGTTATAATATTTTCCATTTCTAATGGGAATGGTAGGCAGGCATTAGAATTCAAATCCATAGATAATGGACACCCACTTAGTATGTGGTGGCATACTAATTTCCTACAAAATATTTGATTCAAGCTCATAGCATGAACAAACTGCCACGATATTTTGACGGGAATACAAGGTCAACAAGCATTGACCCACTTGCAAATCAACTATGCAATAGAGAGGTTGAGATATAGAATTATTACAAAAAGACAATGAAAATTTATAGTTTTGTCAATGTATATACCTCATGGGCAGGAAATTTTTTTTTTAGGGAGGCGGATGTTCTTTATTATCTTCTTTAGTCAGGGAATTGTAGCTTGCATGTGATGGAGGTACAGTGGGGCGTATATTATGAGCAAGGGGTGGAGTAACAATCATCAAACCTCCCTCATGCATCTGTCTAAATATATCCCTTTATTTTCTCAACGAGCTCATTATAAGCCTACTCATCATCATGAACTTTAGGTACATCCTCCACCAAAGAATTTAGAAGGAACAACACCGTGACCCATGCCTCTAACTCAACTACGGTGGTCCTGTTGATTGCCCATAGCCCAATACAAGATGTCGTCCTTAGCAGTAGTGTTGCTTAAAGTTCCTATAGCAGTGCTTTCTTGGGTAAGAATGTCCTGCAAAATTTAATTAGAAAAACATGATCATTTCATCTAATTAATTGTAAAAGTTTATAGACAGGTGGAACCACTTACTATGCACAAAGCAATTTGCATAGTAGTTTTATTTGCAAACTTGTTGCCAGTACATTCCACTGAATGTGCCATCTTCTAGAAGATGGAGTGATCAATGGGTTCCATAGTCCCAACTATTTTTTGCTGTCAAGCAAAGACACTATAGTTAGAGAACATGTATATAACTATACTAGCATTAAATTGAATGGGATAAATTATCATTTACTTCACACTTTTCTAAACAAGCATAGCCCAACCTAGACAGGTGGTGCTGCATATTTGTTTCATGCACCTTTCTTCCCCTTGCACTCCTCACTTGCACATTTGTACATACGTGATCAATTGCAATAATTGAATTTTACATGTAATTAATTAAATGAAGCATCATTTCTGCACATACCTCAAATTCGGCAGAGATATGGTTTTGTACAAATGCATTCTAAGCCTCTTGGTCAATGACATTGGAGTAAATGGATGGCACAATGTACTGCTTTGACGAATTCTTGACATCTATAGCTATGTAATTCTGAACAAGGTTGTTCTTCCATTTTCTCTGTTGCTCACCTGCTCCCTATAAAGCACGCATCTTCTTGTCATTCGAGATGTCAAAGCCAAACTACAAATTGAACACATCAAATTACTATATTTGAAAAATAAGGAAAGTTATAATGTAAATAATACATGTACTTAATGTTTACATACCTTCACTATTTCCCATATTGAATCTTTTGTCGAAGATGGCACATGTCTCCGATCCTCAAATGTGATAGGAACCATGCTTCTTACTATAGAGCAGAAGAAATTACTATAAGCATGTGCACTCTCACCAATCTCTTGCCTTCTACTATTGTATTTGATAGTTTCTTTAATTCCCTTCGACTTTCTCTTAATAACCTTTTCCATTGTTATTCGCCCTCTGCCCTTTCTTTTTGGAGTAATGCTCATGTTGACCTCATGTTCAGGCTCTTCAATGTGACTGTTAATCTTCAGTTTGATATTCTTCTCCTTCCATTATTACTACAAAGAAACACTTAATGATATTAGAAAATGACATAAAAAAGGTAATGTAATTCATTAAAAGAAACCAAACTGATGTTCTTGATAAATATAAATTAAGTAAAAAATAATTAAAGGAGACTCCATCTCTATCCATTCACATAAACATGCGTTGGAGTTACTAAATGTTATTAGAAAAGTGCATGAAAATAAAAACATGCATTGGAGTTACTAGATGTTATTACCAGACATGTTAAGAAACAAAAGAAAAGAGGAAGCAATCAAGAACCTATAAGATTTCGCTTGTCAACTTGGATTCCTTTGAACGAATGCCTCCAATGTTAGGCTTTGCACACAAATAACTTAATTCTGTAGAAAACAATAAAAATTGGTCATGAAAATCAATCAATAAACAGCAGTAATCCACCCTTGCTCCTCACCAGAACACAATTCCCCACCCCTACTCACCACCACGTTAGAACCCAGCTCCCCTCCTCCCCCTACCCCCTACCCCCTGCCCCCACTGAGCACCCTCCTCCCCGCCTCTGGCCCAGCTCACTCCACATGAACCCTCCCAGCTCCTTCCCACCACCTGTCAGAACCCACTAGCCCCACCCCCACCCAACTCCTTCCCACGCCCACCTCCCCCACCCAAGTCCTTCCCACTGCCTGCCTCACTTATAGTTTTTTCCATGACACAAATAGTCAAAATATATAAATGAAAAGTAAGTAGGGAAAAAGAGAGAAACATAAGGCTCAAAGATGAAGCCGTCATACCAAAACCATGAGAAGAAGAAGATAAAGGAAAAAATGGTACTTTGACAGCTATTTATATCAATGAAGACTTTAGAAGTCGTTTAGTGCTAAACGACTATGAAAATATTAAACTTTTGAAATTTCTTAGCACTAAATGACTTTAAAAGTGAGGGACTTTTAAAGTCGTTTATGTATAAACGACTTTAAAAGTTCATTCCCACAAAATAAAATATTCTTACCAAATTTATCGTGATACTTTTCAAATCACTTCCTTAAAATGACTTCAAAAGTTATGTATTTTTAAAGTCATTTATTTGTAAATGACTTTAAAAGTTCTTCCTGCAAAAAATTTCCTTCTCATGCCAATCTTTTGAAGTCGCTTACACTTAAACAACTTCTTAAGTATATATATTTAAAGTCATTTATTTTCAAATGACTTCTAAAAAATATATATTTAAAGTCATTTATTTTCAAATGACTTCTAAAATATTTATAAAGTTGGCAATCATATAAGCGACTTCTTTATGCCTATTGTAAAACCCTCCTATGTAGTAGTGTAAACATAGTTTAAATAAAAATATAATTAAAGGAGACTTTGTCTCCATCCATTCACATAAACATACAATATCTAACATATGTGACAAACTAACCTCAAACAAAACAGATAAAGGATGCATGAAAAGTATTTGCTTGCTTAGTATAGATATTTATAAAAGGGCTACAAATCCCATATACCTTTCACTAGTCTTTAACTCCATTGCTTCAAGTTCAGATGAGAATACACTTTAATTCAAATTCATGTCATAAATAGAATTTTAGATGAGAATACACTTATTCTAATTCTAATTCATGCCATAAAAAAAATTTCAGATGAGAATACACTTATTCTAATACAAATTCATGTCATAAACAGAGATTTCAGTTGAAAATACACTTATTCTAACTCAAATTCATGTCATGAATAGAGATTACAATGAGAGTACACTTACTCTAATTCAAATTCATGTCATAAATAGAATTTCAAATGAGAATATACTTACTCTAATTCAAATTTATGTCATAAACATAATTTCAGATGAGAATACACTTATTCTAATTCTAATTTATGTCATAAATAGAGATTTCAATAAGAGTACACTTATTCTAATTCTAATTCATGTCAAAAATAGAATTTTAGATGAGAATATACTTATTCTAATTCAAATTCATGTCATAGACAGAATTTTAGATGAGAATACAGTTATTCTAATTCTAATTCATGTCATAGACAGAATTTTAGATGAGAATACACTTATTTTAATTCAAATTCACATCATAGATAGAATTTCAGATAAAAACACACTTATTCTAATTCTAATTCATGTCATAAACAGAGATTTCAAATGAGATTACACTTATTCTAATTCTAATTCATGTCATAAATAGATATTTCAATGAGAATACACTTACTATGATAATCAGATGATTCAGATTAATCGATGATAGCAGGTGTGACTCAGAAATCCAAATTTAATGCACCAATCATATTTTTTTGAATAAAGAGGTGTCAATCATATCAGTATACTATCACATAGTCAAATTTGGAGACAATAGTCAATCAAAGGAATCAACAAGGAATTCTGGAAACTTGGAGGAGTTTTGTAGCACCCTGGGTTTTTATAACATTATATATATAATAATAATAATTGCATTCGGAATCCTATGTTAAAAAGATTCTATTAATTATTTTACTACAACATTTCTTGAAAATCTCTGGGTGTTATTTTCTGTTTCCAAACATCAAAATTGTAATTTAAAACATAGTATAGTTTTGTGATAATAGATTTGAAAACAATACACATGTCTACCAACATTAAATGCATCAGTGCCTTTATTTTCAAAATAATAAATATCCAAAACACTATCATAATATCGTTCAGGGTCTATCCATCATAATATCCCATTAAATGTCCATCATATGTATAACTATCTTAATCAAATCCATAAATAAAAGTATACAATCCATAAAGAAAGTCAAATGATTGTCCTGTTTATTAACTCACGTCACTGTCTATCAAATCAAGTAAAGGAATCTCTTACTACTATCATGGTTTCTCAATAGTCTTACCTTTCCTGCTGTCACGCTCAAGATCTAAGGCATTGCAAACAAAGCAATGCCCCAACAAGCTATTGCTTATGTAGGTACATAGACAATTAATGTAATAAAGATGGAATAAACAAATAACAGTGGCGATAAAATAAAAGATCTATCATCTATCAAAATAAAATCGTTATAACTCATACCAACATAGTATCAAATTATCAAGTTCGATAAAACATGCATCTCACAAATTTAAAACATGATATGATCGATGCAAATGAGCATACAATAATAACAGGGCATCTTAAGTTACATGGATCCCATAAGCGTCGCATACACTCGTATCACTGATCATGAGTACTCATATCCAAAACTCTAAGTGTCGTCACACCCAAGCATACAATCTCATCTCCATGCTCATCATGTAGGCACACAAAATAAAAGTATGGATAGTCATGCCGTAGTGGCAACCCTCCAGGGTCTCAACCAGTATCGCTCCCCCTCGACACCATAACGGGAGACTTAATGTTTGTTCCCATGGAAAGGCTCAGACTGGTAGTGTGGACTATCCATGTTACCAACCCCTACCGAAATCCATCTATGGGCAGGTGTCTATCATATCACAATCATATTACATTACAAATCTCGAAAGGGGGTGGCCAGCCCTCTCCCTCCTAGCATGACGTTCACCGGGTGAAAGCACTCATCATAAAACTCAAAACATGAAAACAAGTATGTCAAAAACCCATCAGCATTGGTGGCTTGCAATCCTCAAGGCACGCCTCTCATCTCTGGGTTAACCTCTAAAAGGACCAACCACCAAGCCTCAACTTTTTTTTCTCATGGAAACCCATCCATTTCAGTGATAAAATAAAGAAGGAAAATTTCTAATTTAGCATAAATAGATCATATCATTCTCATAAAATTATCAGATCATAAAGCCATTCGATACATGATTGAAATCAAGAAACGATCATAGTATAAAGTTTAAATCTCACAAATCAATGACTAATAATAAGTGCAATGTAAATCACAATCAATCAAGATGCTGTGATAGATGCAAGGTTTTAAAAATCAAAATAAAAAATTAATTTTTGTCACCTATCTCAATGTGAGATCACTTGGTTCAAGCGTATAACCTCTTTATCTTATACGTTCATATGTACCTGCCAATACCCCAATATTATCTTAAATTTTTTCTACATTAAAAGTAGTTAATTATAAGTTTTTTAAATTAAATCTAGGTCTACATTGTTAATACGATCGCAACCCCTCTTTCGGATCGCGATTTGGACCTCTGTAGCTCTCAAAATCAAGTTTTTTGTGAAAATACTTCATAAATTAATAATATTAATTTATAGGGGGTCGGGCAGTGCACCGATTTACACCAGCACCCTAGGTTACACCGGCACCCAGTTTATACCAGGTTACACCAGTGGCCCTAGTTTACACTAGGTTACATTGGTACGAGACATAAACCAGTGTCGGGGAAGATGATCGGAGTCCAATTGTTGTCGGTGACCTCACAGGTGTCCAAATCACGCCATTTTTTCACCATTTTGCTCAGAATTTCATATATTTTTCATTTTCAACACTCCTTTGGCTTGATTTTGTCAAAAACTAAGGTTTTTATGTGATTTTTCCCATGTTCCTAAAACTTCCCTAAGTACGATTTTTCATGTTTTTCATAAACACCACCTGTTGGATCTTTCTCAAATTTAAAAGGCTTGATCTTGAGTCTCTTATGCACTAGATAAACGGTCAAATTTCTAATCTAGCATGGTTTCATTGTTTGATTTTCCTCCTAACAATATTGTATACAGAACTCTAAGAAAACTCTATTTTTTTTTCTACGTTTTCCATGCATTTTGTTTTTGATTTATACACACTCATGTAATAGGGAAAATAGGTATTAGAACTTACCTCGATTTGCCGGCTGGGTATTAACATCACCAGATCATTACTTGCAAAAAAATTTTAGTTTTTGCAGAGGTTAGGGTTTTGGGGGAAAAATGGTGCGATGAAGAGGAATGAGGAGATGATTGAGGGGCAGACTGGAAAAGAAATTGTATTTGGGAAGGAGGAATGAAACTCTTCCCTTTTTATGTCTTCCATTCAACGATTTCTCTGGTGAAATCGTTGGATCTAATAAAGGGGATGATGTTAAGGGGTACTATTATCAAAACTGCTCCCTCTATTTCGGGCTCTACCAATTTACCAAAATGCCCTTATAACTTCAACAGCTTATAACTTCTTCATTTGAGCTCCGTTTTCTGTCCTTTATGGCATTGGAATTCTATCGACATGTACTTTCTAGTTTTTAAGTTTCTAGAACCAAATGCTATACATAAATTTTTTAATTTAATTTATTTATTTTATCACTATTTTAGGATTAAAATTGAGGATATTACAAGTTTGGACTGTTGACTAGTGGTTGTACAATTAAGGTAGGTAAACCAGAGGAAAACAAAAGGTGTTTTTGGTAGGGAGGAGATCACACGTGAAGACGATTTGGTGTAGATCAAACACTCGTTTCTTCCAATTTAACGCGGATCACTAAAATTCATGTTTTGAGTTCTTCATTGTGCTCACCTAAGGCCAAATAGTGCCACTAATGCACTGTGTGCAGTCACTATGGTTGAATGGATATTGTAATCATGATTTCTATTTGATTTGTCAAGCAAACCCTTGAATCGATCTTTGATCGTCAAACTGGGGAAGGGTTTGCTTGAGATTTGGCAAAAATCTAAGAATATAGATTTTTTTTTGGGGTTTCTGAAATTTGGGTTGTGCGCAAGATCTTGCTTTGGTGTTGATCAATCTATGTGTTGGACAATGCCATTAAGCAAATCTTGTCGATGACAGGAGAAGGGAAAAATGAGAAAAGAACAAAAGGGTTTTGGTTTTTCTCAATCTAGATTTACATGCACAAAGAATACTTCATCTATGTTGTTTGGCTAGTAATGTTGAGCAAGTTTTAACTGCAATTGAAGAGGGAAAAATGGGAGGGATGAAGTGGGGAAAGAGAGTAATTAACTTACTATTGGCTGCCGTGGATTTGCTGGTGGGAATTTGAAGATGGGAAAGAGGATAAGATAATGGCAGCAAGAGGGAGAGAAGCAGATGATTGAACTAGTTAGGTGGTGTGATCAAGCGGTGATGAAAGCTTTTGGGTGTCATGCAGTAGTTAACAACGAGTTGGAGAGGGAGAGGAACAAATAGATTGGTGAATAAGTAGCTAATCAGGCAGCCTCTACCAAATGCCACCAGTAAGCCGGAGAAGGAAACAAGAGGAAGGAGTCATTGGGGAAGAGGGAGGCGGTGGTGGTTGATGGGGTGGTGCTCCCAATTGTAAGGTATAGGGTGATCACCAAAAGTTAACCAGGAATAAGCGAGGAAGAGGATAGGGGTGAGGGATGAGGGGTGTGTTTGGCAAATCAACAATGGTAAGATGGCGTTGCATGCAGATGGTGAACAATAGAGAGAGAAAGAAATAGGTCTATCAAAATGGCATTTAGTTGATGGGTTTTTCAAACATTAAGTGTACACTTTTCAAGTCGTTTACTAATAAATGACTTTAAAAGTAACAACCTCTTAGTGGCAAAGATGCATCCCACATTGAGACTGATCACATAACTAGATTGTTAAAGGTCATTCATAAAATTTCATGGTTGACCTACTTAATTTTAATAAATATATGTATTTGATTGACACTAAGCTTCCAAAGTTTACTTACGCCACAAAATATTGTAGAACACTCCTAAAAAACTAAAAATATGTGATAACCAATGAAGTACAAAAACTATAATAATAAAAGAATTTTAAGCAACATAAGATGATTAAATTAATTATTAGGTGGGAATGTGTGTGTATTAGCTTAAATTTCCATGTATATTTCATGAGCTGGGAAGTGTGTGTGTGTGTGTGTGTGTGTGTGTGTGTGTGAGAGAGAGAGAGAGAGAGAGAGAGAGAGAGAGAGCCTACCTAAAGGGAGAATAATAGTGACAAGCAATGTGGAGACACACACGCATTCTCTCTCTCTCTTCCTCTTCTTCTTCTCCTCTTGGGTTTTAATATGGCAAGGGAGGTTTTATTTTGTTTCTTTTACAAGGGGGGATTTATATGTAGTATTTGAATATTGGACAGTTCATTGAATATTGTCTTATATTATTCATAAATCTTTCCTACTCAATCTCTCCACCTTAATTTTATATGAAACCATCTTATAGTGTCACACAAAATATAAGAAGATTTTCAGAAGTTGTCTTTTCTTATTTTTAATAAGACGGTTGTATTTAAACTATCTTTTTTTTCTCGTCGTATAGAACTCTAATTTTAGTAGTGATCTTGTTTATTTCTCCAACTTTCAATTGTTGGTTCTCACCTACGCTTTTGCTTGGAGGATGAGATCTAGTATTTGAAATCAATTTCTTTGCTCCTTTAATTGCAGATATTATTATTTTTTGAAGTGTGCCTCTCAACCACAATTCAATAAGTTTAGTTTGTATAATATTCCTAGCTATAAAACATGTAGATAGGCATGAGTTTTTAACTACTATGATGCATGGCCAGAGTACCAATTGTGCATTATCTTAGTATGACATAGAGTGATCACATGGAAATGAGATTTCTCTTGTTAGAATTTTAGTTGTGGAAGATTGTTGGACTATGGTACATGCAGATATCCCATGGAATGTGTTGCCCTCCCCGCCCCCCCCCCCCCCCCCGCATAAATAGCCGTGATTGGTGGAAGGCCACCATACAATCCTTCATGGAAAATTGCAACACAAATCCATGAATTTATGTATAGCCACAACTTCAGATTGTTAGACATATAAATATCGTTGGCCCACCTTTTATCAGCTTAAACTTTGAGGTCAAATGGTAATCTAACTTGGTGCGTCATAGACTAAGAGGGCGTGAACTCAAATTCTAAAACCATTCATGCTAAATTTCAAAGCAAAGTGGATGAGTTTGCCCTTGGTTCCATTTCTAAGAACAATAGAGAAAAAAAGTCCTTCCATGTGAGATGGTTTGTTAGATATATAAATATTTTTAGCTTACTTCCAATCAGCTTAAGCTTCTAGGACGAATGGTATCAAACTAAGAGAATTTCTTAACACAGACAGAACCCATTTTGCTACTTCTCTTATATCATGGTATACTAGAAGATGGAACAATTGACCGAACCCATTCTATTTCATTAGACATCAAAATCATCCTGGTTGGGTTTGGGTGAAGTCAAGAGAGCAGTGTAAAGGCGTAGCTTGTCCTCCCCTAGCGAAGAACATCTTGAAAGGGGTCTCCTGGGACGAATGAAAGATAATGACGTGAGTGTCAACCGATGCCTATATCTTCTCCATGCCAACTGAATGGCAACAGCGGCCCAAGTTCGCCACCCCGGCGAGTAATATCTTGCGCTTCTCTTAACTCTCTCGTTGACGAATGTGTAGCGAAAATGTTGTGTCACGTACTTCACATCGCTTGCTTCCAGTCCGAATACTTCTGTAGTCTCGACTGTAACTAGTGTAGATGACGACGGTGGTAGTCGTTCGATGAATGGGCGCCTTAGACACCACGACAAGAGCTCATCACCACTGAAGTTACCAGGTCCTAGCATGCAACAACTCTTAACACCATCTCTGAGTACTTGGCTACTCCGTAAGTGTCCTCGTACTATAAACAGCATTCTCTGAACTGGGTCTCCTTCCCTTGTTATCTGCATGGAATGATTGAATGAGTTAGTAGAGCTTGTGTGTGTGTGTGTGGGTTGAGAGGAACTCTAGCTGAGACTTGGAGAAATTGAAACTCACTGTTTCTCCCTTGGGAAATATGAGCGACTTTACACGGTCACATATGTTCTCCAAGATCAAGTCATCCATATGTTGGAACAGTGGCACCTGAAAGTCATGGAACAGTCACAAAACAAAACTTAGTGGGCTTATAGTATGTGAATGACGAACTTCACAGGCACTAGCTTATGGGAGGTCGGACCCAAAACCGAAGCCAGGCCGCCGGATCAAAAACCAGGCCATATGTAGACCACATTTTTATTATTTTGTACTTCATGTTCATCTCTTATTTTCAATTTTATACCTAAGCTTTCCATGCAGCACACATCAACGGCCACGAAACGTGCCGCCACGGAGTCTTGCACAGAGTTACATCTATGCTGTATCCGGCTCAATTTGTAACCGGATTAATTTGGATTGTTGGTCAGGTCCTGAAAGCTAGAGAAGGTGTTACCTGCCGGACGAGATCCAGGCATAGATGGTACTTGATGTCTCTCCGGAGGCCTTCTGGGAGGTTTCGGATTATCTGGCACTCATCGACCCCACGCATAGCGGCCCATCTTTGCCGTTCGTACTGCCTCACCCTCTGCCTGAATCCCTTGGGCAAGTGTCTCTTCCTCATCCACCACTCTACATTCCTCATCTTCAACTGCATTGCCTGTTTCTTAGACGTAGTTGCATGTAGGAAAACCTGCCATCCCATGTACAAACGTTGGAAAATATTATGTACAGCAATGAACCTCCAGATTATCGTGAAATGCCCAATAATTGGGCCCATTTTATTTTTTGAGGCATTCACTGGGGGCCCGACAATGGGTTTACTTCTTTATTGGTCCCAAATACGGATGATCCATCAGTCAAGATAGAATCCGTTAGGCATTTCTTATTGGACTGGAAACTTGAGATCAAGCAGAGTCAAATTCACTGGGTATCATTGACTATAGAGATTTTCTAGCTAGACATAAGCTCCGGAGGAAGGATTCACCATATTAACGGTGGCCACCGTGCCAAAACTGATGACCAGATTGTTAAGCAATGCTTAGGATTATTTCCTATTAAGCAATGCTTTTTTCTTGGGCCAACAGATTATGCAGGATTGTTCATCAAACATTCATTTGTCACCCACTCGACGAGTGATGATCCAATATTCCCTTGACGATCAAACATTCAAATGGAGAGCAAAAAGCCTTCTAGTGCAGTTCCTTGCTGATAAGGCGTCCTCTTCTTCTTATGCTTGGTTGGAGGTTAAGGTGACACTTTCTCCCTTGTTGCTTGGGGAAATTTCAAGTAGATTTAGGTTAAGAAAATAATTTCCAGGTAGTTTGCTTCACAATTCTTCAATATATAAAATAAATAAATAAATAGTGAAAATCTGCCAATGTAAGTCACTAGATCTGCAATTAATTGAGATGAATAGATGGCCCATTCATAGTGGAACCCAATAGAGAAATTCTATGCATCCAAAGCTGTCCCAAGTAAAAAGTCCTATCCTTGTAGCAACTAGCATTGGATAATTTTCTGTTAGGACTATCTCATTTCATCTAAAAATTCACAGATTGATCTGATAATTTCTAATTAGCAATCGATTTCAATACCCAAAATCTTGAACTTACATTCTCATACCTTGATGTTTCCAATCAGCATGGTGACCAAAAGAAGCCCGCTTGTTATAATGATGATATTGAAGATGACTTCTAGCCATTCCGTTGTGCTCTCAAGGCTCCCAAAAGTGCTGATTGCAACACATAAAATTTGTTACGAAGGATTAGAAGAGTACTAGGCCATTAAACTGTCAAATAATTGGTTCAAAAAGATAGATCCAACGGTGGGTCTGTCCTATGATAAGGACCCATCATTTTTGGCCAACTAGATCAAACGGACCAAATAAGTGGACCTCAAGTAAGAGACATGGTGCTAAGTGGCACCATATGTAATCATACTTACAAAATTTGGGTTCAGGAATATATCAGTAAGGAAAAAACCTAAGAACATGATACTTACCAATCTTATATTCATAAAATTAGCATTTAATTTAAGTAAATTGCTGTTTCTTTAAATAATTACAAGATTCTGGTTCTTGAAATATTTGAGACTTTTTAAGTTTAATTTTGAGAGCATAATTGTGAATTCCATTCTTGTAGGAGTTCTGTTTTGCGTACTGAAATAGAACATCCAGTGTTTCAGCTATTCTGGTTGTGATAAGACCCGTGTGGCATCTAGGTATACTAACTCAATAAGGAGTTCGACATACTTTTTTTACCTGCATGGTGAATTTTTTTAAAGATCTAAACTGTGTGATCCTACCAGTGAGAAATAAATGCATTCAGATTATCCTAATCAGTTGTTTTAGGTCCATGAAAAGATTAAAATAATTGAATGGTCAAAATTTTCAATTCAAAGAAACTTGAGATATAAGAAGACCTTCCCAACATGATGCACGGCTTAAATCTACAAAAATATTTCACCATGCACATCAAAAGTGTGAGTCCACTACTTTAGACTCTGACTCCTACCGCTGAGTCTTTTACATTTTCAGGTGAAAAATAAGGACAAACACTGCTTACCTTAGAGTCATTAGACCCCAGAAGATAGGAAAGAGTATCTTCTCCAAGCGACTTGTACTTGTGAGTAGAGGAACTGTCCATTTATAAGCTCCATAATCGAAGTTATCACTACTAGTAATGCATGTAGACCTTACTTGTCCATTATCTCCCCAAGACAATCTTTCCTTATCTCTAACCAAATCTGTTCCATAGTAAATGGGCTGTTGACAACCTAAGATCCTTAATCCACAGCCATTTGTGGCTCTGCACTGCTCTTTCAAGCACTTCGTAGCTCTTTGAATTCCCAGTAAGTACCAGCATGCACCAGCGGCCTACGCACATTAAAGCAAAGTGATCGATCTTATGCGTTGTTTAATCAAGGATTTAAGATTGCGGAAAAATAAGATAGATCTTCTCTTATATGGACTGTCAATGCATATGAGAAATTATATGATTGCTCCTGACTGATTGCATGAACAAGTACAAGCAGGGCCAAGATTTGGAGAGATCCAAACTGATCATCTTCAAGACCTTGTCTTAGATTAGCCATGGCATAAAATTTCATGTGACCCAAAACTCGGCCCTGCTTGTACTTGTTTTCCTTCCGAGATTTTTTGGGTTGCAAATGGATGGTAAAAACATTTTATCATTTATTATGCAGCTTATAGAAAAAGGGCTAGGATCAAACGATCAATGAGGATGGTTCAAATAAACTTGACCCCTTTTGTAGCCTTCTGGTGTAGTGGCTGCAGGAGCCTCTCACTTGGGTGACTAGGGTTGAGGCTGTACATGGTCCATCTCTAACTTCAAAAAACAAATAAATAAAACATAAAAATAAAAAGTAAAGCATGTCGACGATACACTATGACATAAATATTAAAATAAATGCAGCTTAGTTGTACAAATATTGAGATAGCCGAATTGGTCTAAGGTGCTAGATTAAGTTTCTCATCCAAAAATGCGTGGATTCAAACATCAACAACGACAATTTAGCCATTGATCTTCATCCTTTCCATAGAGTCACGTCTAAAATATTGCATTCTTTTGATAATTGTACCATTGTTTTCTTGAAGTTTTTTTAGTGCCACTGATTTTGCTACTGTCCACTTTGAAATTCAAAATAGAGCACAAAAAAAAATGGCCCCACAATGTAAGGATCATTAGATAACATGATTTTCTGAACTGGACGTGTTTATGCCCACATCTTTAACATGATTTTTGGAAGTGGACTTGCTTACTGGCACATCCTCATTTGGGGTTTTGTGGTGCCTTTATATGAAGGGGCCACCTTTTTTGTACTATGAACTGTTCATCTCCCTTATTATCTTTTTTAACAGTGTATTTATTATGTTAGCGTTGCAGATCTTCAACTTTTGTTTTCCCAGACTTGCTGCTCGTCTTTTACATTTCACATGTTTCAAAAGAAGTTAGACAATAAGACAAAGCCGCTGGGTCTAGGCAAACATTCAAGAAAACAACAACAAGGGAATTTGAACATTTTCACTTGAAGTGACCAACACTTTACAAAAGGGAGTAGTTTTCAAATGAAGCAAGGAATCAAGACTTAAAGCAATGAATACTCACATGAGACGCAACAAAGTAGGCAATCATGTTGAGAGCTATCCCCCACCAGACAGTCCCAAAAATGTAGCCGGAGAGGTTTTGCATTCTCCGAAGAAGACAAACTGAGTGATAGACCTTTGGTAGATACTGGAGGAGGAGCATGATTAAGAACACTGTCATCACCGTCGTTATCGATCCGTTGTTTATCAGAATGGGAGCTACCATCCATGACATAACCTGCAACAAAGATCAGGCCTCATGAAATACTGATATGCCAACTTACATGAATCACAGCCTTAATGACCAACAGGTCGTGAGTTCGAATCTTGAGACTCCTCACTATTCAATCCGCATGCAAGAGCCCAAAAAGAGCCTCGGAGTGTTTTAGACATAAATATTGTTGTTAAGAGTGGAGGCTAATGTGTAACCTTGGAGTGATGGTTAGAAAACCATTGTAATTAACTGTTCTTTTCTTTTTTTTTGGGTATTTTACAAAATGATTAATTAAGAGAATTTAAAGGCCCTTGGCAGATGAAATGTTGAAATCTTCCTTTTTTTTCTTTTCTTCTTTTTTTGGTAGACTCAAATGTTGAAATCTTGATTGTTTTCCAACCCTAAAGCTCCGTTCTTCTTCATGCAACTTTAGCTGCCAATACCAAGATAAAACCGTGACCTAGAGTCGTCATGTTTGAGCATGTGTTTTTCACGCGCCGCGCAGAGACAGAGACAGAGAGAGAGTATATGCCCATGAATTCACAGTGCAAAACTAGATGTGTTTACAGCCTCCAAAAAGTCTAAAAGCAACGGGTATTCCCACTACCACATGTAACATTGTTCTCTGTCTCTGTCTATCGATTTAAATGAATTGGATTCGTATCCTTTTAGGGTGAGGCCCACAAGATGATAGGTTCTCATTAATGTACATGAACAGATGTACAATGTATATATTTTGGAGCAGTCTCCTGTTTTTACCGACATAAACTTTTTTGTTTGAAACAAGATGTGCACCTACAAACAGGTAAATGTCACTATTGTAAGGAAGCTTCTCATTCATTTCCCCTTCAAATAATTAAAGCTGAAAATGAAAGCTCAAACTTCAAACATGCTAAACACATTCGAGTTTCTATGTTTTGGTGAATCTAGACCACATAATTCATGTTCTTCCTCTGATTGACTCCTGAAATATTCTCCTTCTCTTCCCTGTTGCAATTATGAGCGCAACAAATTGGTAGCCTGGCTCTAAATTCCACACCTACCTCCTGTTCTAAGGTGTGTGTGTGTGTGTGTGTGTGTGTGTGTGTGTGAAACCATGGAAGGACTGTTTCCCCTTTCTCTCCAGCCTTTCCTATTTTGAAACCCACTATACCTTTCCATATCTAAACTTCCTATTGTATGAATCAGTGTTTTCTGATTATATGATAATAGTTTTTGTACTACACTTATAGTTCATAGGAAGAATAAGAAAATGCAAAACAAGGAGACGCTTGCCATTATCAGACATGTGAACTATGCAGAACAATATATACGAGTGGCATCAGCAATTAGTATGTTATATGGGCTTGTAAGAACATAACTATATGCTAACAAGCTGAAAATGACCATCTTTCTTAACTTAGAACAATTTAATCCCTTTCCTAAAACTATGGATTTACTGAAGCTAGAAAAATAATAAAACGAAAATCCAAGAAATTCTTTAGTAGTGTTACAGAAACTCTCCCGTACTATCTTATATACAAAACCGCCTCGTGATTAATATCTTTCAGCAAAAACAACAAATTTTCAAAACATGAACTAATAACGGTAGAAACCGTGCATACCACAGACACAGTCAAGCATTTGTCATGAATCAAAATGGCAGTCTGATTAGCTCAGCCAACTGGCATCAGTGTGTAACCCTATTTCCCGTAGTCCAAGTCCTAAAAGAAGAACGAAAATAAAAAGATGATGGCATGGAGAATCTCTCCACAGTCATCATGTTGTATTGAAATGGTGAAAAGTTGGTAATCATGATGGAGATTATTATAAACTGGGCAAGAACAAATACTCACCTGAGGAACAGGAAGAATAATAAAGAGATCAAAGAAGAAGCCCCTCTTAGATTTCACATAATGAAGCCCGGCCCCACGTCCTTTCATGTGAATCTTCTCCTCATCTTCCCCGTTGAAACGGGATCGATCCGAGATGTGTACCATCTTGAGCTGCAACCACATGTTCCATACATGCAAGGCATCAGTCATGCACCGAAGAGCTGTGATTGTGATGGCAAACCAGCCGTCGATGAAGAGGCACATACACGCATCGCTAATGGAGAGTGTGTAGAAGAACAACGGGTCAACGACGAGGCCGGTGGCACAAACGAGGAGGAAAACCCTGTTCCATTCTTGAACCCATTTAGTTCGAGGATCAAGATGGGCACCAAAGAGCCACTTTACCTTCAGGAGACCACATTTGCTTCTGCAAGTGCGTGAATTTGCCTCTTCTTCTTCTTCTTCTTCTTCTTCTTCTTCTTCTTCTTCTTCTTCTTCTTCTTCATCAGAGTCTTGGATATATACGTGTGAGCTTTGTTGAGGATCTGGGCTTGCCATGACAGAGGAAGAAGAAGAGCTTTGGAAGGTTTTTGTGGGGTTTGGGAGTAGTATATATTTGGGAGCTAGGTGAGAAGGACAGAAAAGGCCACGGGTAGATACAATAATTGCACATGTATGCAGGGGCAAGCTTGGATAGCCACCCAAATTACAAAATGTACCCCTGTTAGATGATATGATTTGTGTAGTTATCCAAATGCTCCTATGTGCATTAGTATTTGATCCTTAGTGTTTCGCATTACGAGGGATTCATCAAGGCTCCAAAGGTTGGCGATACGAATTATTCATCTTTTCTGGTTATACGCTCGTTTAGTTCAACATTTTGTACAACCAAATAAGGGTGCATTTGTTAATTGCTTTTTCATTCTCATTTCTAGAGCTTAGAAGCAGAAATTAGGAAGCAATTCACATTTCTCCCTAAAAAAAAGAAAAAGGAAAATTTTCAAATGCATTTTTTTATTTTTAGAAACAAAAATGAGAGAAACACCGGAAGCAGGCTTTCCAAAACAAAGCATGGTAGTGATTTGGACCATCTAATAGAGAAGATCTTTTGATGCATGGCTATGTAAGATACAGCCTAAAAAATGAACAATTAAAACACTGAATGTGTCATCTTGAGACTGATATGAATGGAAACCTATGCCCCTAGTAGATATAATTGAGCATTTCCAAAGCAATGTCAACCTTCAAGTTAATAAGCACAAGAGCTTGACTGCTTCGGTAATTTTACCGAGTAAGGTTGCAACTGAGTAGGACTTGATTCAGATTCTCCTTGAAAATCAGTGGCACTCATTCATGACCAACTTTCTTGTCCCTTGGGCTTCTGTTTACTTTCGCATAATTTCGAACCACCGAGTTTCCTTGCAGCTTCGGACCACTTTGTTTTCTTCCAAATCAATTATAGCAGCATGCGATCGGTCAATAGACCACAGACAGAGCAACTTACACGTCTCTCTCCCTCTCCTCACTCTTTGTTTCTTTCATCCACATAGGCCCTGATTGTTTTCGGATAAGGACGTTGATTTATCTCAAAATCACAAAAGACTTGGCATCTTGAGAACGAACAACTTTGAATATTTGAAGAACTGTAGCAAGTAGAAACGGATAGAATGGCCGGAGGGATAAATTACGGTTGAAACTTGAACCTGTAGCGTGATGATCTAAGACCATATCCCGCTCGAGAGAGTGATGGTTTTGTCAACTTCGGGGCCGATTTTCATCTTGAGAATGAACAACTTTGGAGATTCAGAGAATTGTAGCTACTCTGGATAGAATCAGATGGAAATTCCACATTCAAATTTGATCGAAATTGACCCGTACGATCCGGTACACAATCAAAATAATACAATATAGCGGTCTTTTCATCCGTTTACCTGCCGATTTCGAACGGAGTTTCTTAAGATAATTGAGTTATTATATCATGGTGGGCAGATGTGGGCTCAAACTTTCACGGGAGACTGACCAAGTATCGTGTGATTGAAGATCAAATGGCGCTTGAGATAATGATACTTTTGTCTACTTCCACGATTTTCGTCTTGAGAATGAACAACTTTCAAAAGTGTGAAGAATGGTAGCAACTCTTTTAGAACCAGAGGGATACTTCCAAGTTCAAATTCAGTTGAAATTGACCCGTACGGTGTAGTACGGGATGAATCCTTTGTTATGGAGCAACCCTTTCATTGGATTACCTGTCGATATTGGTCCGTAAAATTTTTGTTACAGATAAATGAATTGTTATATCATGGGGTGAACATTTTCGATTGAAAAACATGAGGCCGATTCTTCTTTTTTTGAATGTGAAAATTTCATTAATCAAATGAGCAAGCCATTCAACAGCACAAACAAAGCAAAAGATAGCCTAGACTTAGATTTAGAGTTTCCTAATAGTAACCAGACCCGGACAATCATACATAAGTGCTTTGACTATATACTTAAGGAGTTAAAGTGTGATATCAAACAGATATTCACTTAAACCCAACTTAAAGGGCGATAGCTAGTGATCTGAAGAATTAAATATTGGTTAAAAATTAGCCCATTTCAGTACCAGTTTTGCTATGGATGGGAATGTAAAGTTTTTCATGATCAATGGAATACAATTCTAAAACATGCTGAGCTTTGGAAAATTTTAAGAAAAATCAAACGGAGCTAATTTTCTGTCTTTTTCATCTGATGCTTAGGTTCAATCGGCCCCATTTACTGATTTTTCTGTTAGGTTGAAATGCTGAAGAAAAATCGGAAAATGGGAAGACAGAAAAAAACCTTAAAAATTGGAATTCTTTTTAAAAGGCCAGGGTTTAAATGGAGAAACACAGAAACAAATCCAAAAGACATATTTAATGGAAAAGGATGGGGCCTTTTAAAGTTTGAGACAACTCATGAAAAAGACCCGACTTTTTAAACAAACAAAGAAAAAAAACAGACTTTTCAGAACAAAAATTAAAAAAATGGATTGTTTTGTAACCATGATCTTACATGAATAAGATGTCGTCTCGATACCAACGGTTTAGGTCACTAAAAATATGGGACCCACATTTATTCTTTAGAACTCCAAATTTATATACCCAATTACATTCTGCTTGGAGGCAATATATACCATCATACTTTTGGGTCCTAACGATGCATGGAATATCTCCCATTCATGGACATATATAGCAACCATGTTACTCTTCCAGTGCATGGTCTTATCACAGCTTAACGTCTAGTACTAGCTGTCCCACTAGTATTTGAAAAGATTGCCATTTTCTGTGAGGATTAAATTTGCAAGTACAAAGGATGAAATCATGAGGACTGATTTCAAACTACAATGAGTTGATGGGGAGGTGATAACACCATTGTAGTAATTTCACTTGCTCAAATGAAAGGAGTAGCTACTATAGACACACCCTTGTTTTCTCTTATTCTTCTTTGCTAAGTCTGTTGTTTCGCATGGGAAAGACAGTCCACAGATTGAGTTATTCATGGATATCGTAACTTCTTTAATACTATTATTTTTGGATATAACAAAGAATTACTTAGCAAATTATCTAACATATTATCTTAGTTCTAAATGTACTTAATCTCTCTAACAACGAAGAAAATGCCACCTCAAACTATTAGATAAATAGAAATTGTTGGTCCACTTCTTATTAGCTAAAATCTTAAGGTTGAATGGCAATTTAACATTATATCAAAGCTTCATTGAACATTTCGAATTATGAGATTCTCATTAATGAAATTAACTTCCAATGCAAGGCATACAAGTTTGCACTTAAATCCACGTGCAAGAAGCTAAGAGGGAGCCTTTCATGCAAGAAAGGGTGCGTGAGACGTAAATATATTGGTAGCCAACTTCCTGCTAACTTTCTTCCTACCAACTACACTGATTTTCTTTCTTAATATTTTTAGCATTAGACCGTAGATAAAATTATCATCTGTGCTTGGATAATTACTAATACTCTAATTAGGCTGCCAATAGAAAAGGACATGGGCGTTACCCATGAAAAAGTTTATCCTCAGTTTGTTATCTAATGGACAGAGATATTTTCACTCTTTCCCAATCATACACAAGAGAGAGAGAGAGAGAGAGAGAGAGAGAGAGAGAGAGAGAGAGAGAGAGAGAGAGAGAGAGAGAGAGAGAGAGAGAGAGAGAGAGAGAGATAAAATCTTTTCTTATCATGTAGTAGTAAAAGGAAGAGAGAAGGGGAGTGAGTTGAAAAGTAGGGATAGAAAGAGAAGGAATAGGAGTTGAGTATTTCCTTCTCTCTCTCAAAAGACACCAAGAAATATTAGAGGAATGTTGTGGCAGTGAAGGAGAGAAGCAAACAATAAAAGTCAACTTAAAACAGGCTCAAACAAGAGAAAGACACTCTCTCGTGATTTTCATTTGGTTTCTTCTCCATATAAAGTTCTAAAAGATTGAAAGTCATATTCAAGAAAGTGAAAACGGTAAACCTTTTCTACTATGTTTATAGTAAATCAGAAACATATAGCGGAAGCAAAAGCGAAATAGATAGGAAATTTACCTCCAGCCATTAGCAGTTGATATGTAGTTTAAAGAGATCTTCTGATTCTTCAGTAGTATACGATAATGGCAAATTGAGAGAGAGAGAGAGAGAGAGAGAGAGAGAGAGAGAGAGAGAGAGAGAGAGAGAGAGAGAGAGAGAGAGAGAGAGAGAGAGAGAGAGAGCTATTGCTTGAATCAGGGACCCCCTTTTGTAAACTTAAAGATGGTTAATGACAGTTATCCTTCCATCAAGGATAATTGCAATGAGCAATTACCACACAACCATAAGATAGATCTTTGATCTGTAAATGTTATGGACCAATAAATTTCTAACAAAAACTACCAATGACCTTCACATTGAAATGATAGGAAACAATTGCAAAGCAAATGGTCACAAAAGGGACTAAGAATTGCATTGGATTTAATTTTTTATTGGAAACTGAAAATCACTTTCGTAGCATAATTAATCGTAAGTAGTAGTAGGACAACTTCATCCCTGACACACACCAACATTTGTAAAGTATAAGACTGTTTTGCATCTTGATGCTATTTGTGGATTTGGATGGTTCTCACATCCCAACAATTGACCTTTGATCACAGCAAAGCTGTTAGTAGTATCCCTAGATTTGGATATTTCTCGCATATGAAAATTTGATTTGACTTGTGATCACATGAAACTATTGAATTATTATTCGGCCTAAAAGCTTAAGCTAATAGGAAATGAGCCAACAATACTTATATGTCTAACACTTACTAGTTAGAAAACTCCTGCTTTTTTTTTAAATCTTGCATGTGACTCATTAATATGAGGTCCCCAAGACGCAAGTTCCCTTGGTTAGTAAAGCTACCATTATTGGCATACCTAAAAACTTAAGATGATAGAAAGTGGGATAAAAATAATTATATATTTAACAAAATAGATATATAAATCTCTGTATAAACAATGGTATATATTCAATAATAAAACTTGGAGCAATTAGATGAATAAAACTTACAATATAGTGACATACATTCCCTTGTTATCGTGCATATATTTTATTACTTCCACGTATT
This sequence comes from Warburgia ugandensis, assembly GCA_035236585.1. Lineage (NCBI taxonomy): Eukaryota > Viridiplantae > Streptophyta > Magnoliopsida > Canellales > Canellaceae > Warburgia > Warburgia ugandensis. Next base: position 25,724,788 of record CP141136.1, read on the forward strand.
CCGCTTAGGACTTCTAGAATCATACAGGAAACTCTTCCTAGATCCCATATTGTCCCCATCCTGGCTTGCTCTTCCTGCTTCCACGTTTTGATATTTATGGCCTAATCATTCCATCAAAATGTCCATATAAGTTAGCAGATGTAAATGGTACCAAGGATTTCCTAAATAATATAAAATTTTCACAGAAGACAGACATGACATCTACCTTCCTTTCCTTGTAGCAAACTTTAGTTTATTAAGAACTTGAGAATTTGAAGGTAGTGCCACTGGCCATTATGATATGTGTGGGTTAATTACATAAAAAACCTTCTATTTTTTGCATTTTAACTTATTATATTTTAAAATTTTATTGATTTTAAGAGCTACTCAATTTAACGAGTGAATCCAAATTTCTTCTTCTACCTTTGTTCTTAAACGCCCCTCTTTCCTCTCCAGTCTCATCCAAACCACGGCACCATTCCTCCATAATTTCTTCTACTGCTATTGGGATGAAAGTCTCCCAAACCCCATCAACTAACCTAGAGAAACAACCTCATCCACTATTCCTCCACAATAGGCCCCGTCTTTCTCTCTTCAATATCATCCGAGCCCTCTCTCTTCTATTCAGAATGCTGAGGAAAAAGCGGATAGTAAACTGACATGCATTCTATAAGCAGAGATCATACAACTAGAGGAATCGAAAGCCATTGACGAGAGAGGTGATGTCCCGGAAGATTTCCCATTTGAGATAATCGATAATCCTAGTGAATGGATAATCACCTAGAAGCGAGACCTTGCTAGTGAAAGCATCCTAGTTGTGGTTCACAAGCCTGATATTGTTGAGGAAGAAGAAGATGATAATGACAGTGACGACGGGGAGAGTTCTGCTAACCCAAGTATTTCACTGATTGTAACAGGCACTAAAGGAGATGCAACTTCTTTGGAATTCTGTTGCACTACTGATCTCGCACAGATCTCGGTGGATGGCATGCTGATGAAGCGCCCTGACGTTTCGCTTATGAGGGACCTAAATTTTGAGAGATGGATGAGAGGCAGCAGAAGTCATCCTACAAGTAATTGGAAGAGAAAGGCATCAATAGCTTCATGACGGAAGCCTGAAAGGATCTGTTTTCTTTATATACTTCTCTGTAGAAGCTCCTACTTCTTTGTATAATAGTTGGAAAAAAGCAAGGAAGGTCAGGTCTCTCTGCCTTTCTGTCAACTTCCAATTTGTTGACCAAACGTTACAGCAGAGGAAGAAGAAAGTTCTGTTGCCACTTTCCAAACAGGGATAGAGAGTGCCAAGATTGACCAGTCGGCGATGGCTTGCTGCTGTCCATTGCCGGACTTCAACCCCCTTCAACCCAGAGCAAGGTAAGGGCTTTCCGTCGGATGAAATCAACGATCTCCCTATTTTCCCATTTTATGTTTCAGTCGGTGGTCGGTGGGGAAGGTGAGACCAGAGTAAGTTTGGTGGTCTCCTTGTGGGTTACCAGATTCGGTGCATCCTAAAGACGATGGTCAGCGAAACGTGACTGCCACATACAGCGTCTAACGGCGTTTCTATTTCGAGTTTAATTTTAAGGCACGTCAAATTAAGTGGGTTTTTAGATCAATTAAAGATTTAATATATAATCATTAAAATGCAAAAAATGTGAGGTTTTTTGTGTAAAAAAAAAATCCTCTCTCTCTCTCTCTCTCTCTCTCTCTATATATATATATATATATATATATATATATATATATAATACTACGTGGATGACCAGCTCAGTTGTGCACGTGCGGGAAGCCCCATATCCAAATTTGGCTGGGGCCAACCAGGTCCTTTACAAAGCCGTGCATACAGTGGTTCGCCCCACTTAACCAACCTGACTTTTCCTGTATAGAGAGAGAGAGAGAATCACAGCCAATCAAATGTTACCGATGTAGAAAACTGGGATTGAAAGGCATCTTAGGCTTCATCCTACAGCGAGTATTTCCTAACTTATTTGCAAGGCATCTTAGTTTTTTATTTAATTAATAGAAAATTTGTAAATCTAATTATATTAACATGAATAGCATTGCCAGAGATTACCATTCAAAGTTTTTGTTATTTTTAGTTTTTCATCGTACCTTAAAATACATCAATTTTCTTTTAAAACTTTTTGCATGTTTAAGTTTCCTTCTATTATCAACTTATCTGTAAATGATGTTATATTCTCTCTTTTTAAGTTTTATCACTTAATTTTTGGACACTTATTAAGTTCATTTCTTTTTTTTTTTAATTTTAATATAAATATTTATAGCCATTAACCTATGCTATGAGGTTAAACTATCAGTAGTTATCACCTTACAATCCTTATACATAGCTTTTTTAGTATACCTAGGTAGAAAAAAGTCTATTCCACTATTATATGGTCCACTTTTAAAGGTTAATAACTGTTTATCCCTATTCTTAAAATATGTATTTGTCATAGTTAGGTTATATGCTAAAGCTACATTGAGGATAGCTTTCCAAATATCACACCTTTCATGTATCCCATTGTATACGTCTTTTTCTTTTCCTAAGTGGCCATTAAAGTCTGCTCTTATAACTATCTCTCTATATTGAGAACTTTCTGCATGACTTCCTCTATATGTTTCCAGAATTATCTCTTGATTCTATTTTCTAATCTTATTTGTGGTACAAATGCACTTATAATATTCATAATCTTCTCTTCTAGAATAAGTTTTATTAGTATAATTTTATCATTTTTTTAACATATACAATTTATCCTTTAATTCTTTATCTATCACTATCACTATCACTATCACTATCACTATCCCTATGCTATTTCTATTTCTATTCTTTTTTATATATTAGAGTTTATAACCGTCAATTTCTCTAACTTTAGCTCATTTTCACTTGGTGTATTTGATACAAATGATGTCGACTCAGCTATATTTGATCGTCTTTGCTAACTCAAAACTCTTACATGTCAATGTACGCAATAGGTCACTTACAAGAAACGCCGTAGCCTGAGATAATGTTAGAAATCGGTTCATGCATGGGATTTACCAAGGATTTTACTTGCCATGTGACACATACGTAACCTTCCTTCTTTATTTGCACTTGGGACTAGCAACAATGGAATTTATTTATTTATTTTCATGTTTTTGCTATTTTACCCATGCACATAAAAACTCATCTATTAGATGCCTCTAGGGCCATGCTTCTTGAACCTTTCCGGATTGTCTAATAGACGATGTTGAGCATCACACTATCCATTTTACAATCCCAAAATGTTTAGGAGATGTTTTACATGCAGGGATTCGAGGACAGCCTAAATAAGATAAATGGCTTGGATTAGTAAAAAAAAACAAGTAGCATGACATGCATTTGTTTCTAATGAAAAGGCCATAGAAAACTTTCCGTGATAGAAATTCTCTCTCTCTCTCTCTCTCTCTCTCTCTCTCTCTCTCTCTCTCTCTCTCTCTCTCTCTCTCTCTCATAGCTTTCTATGGCTTTCCATTGTTAAAGAAATTGCACGCTAAGCCCATTGTTACTATTTTCCAATGATTTAAGCCATTACGGGTTAAAGCTGTCCCAAAAAATTTATGTACCAAAAGGCTCATTTATTAGATACACCAGACGTAGGGCATCTATGACCACCCCGGTGAATAGCTCTGATCACTACACGATACTAATACAGCGTGCATTTTTTTCCAAAGAAAAAGCAGAGATGAAGGGCACCAGCCAATAAATGTCTACAGTTGGTCCCAACTCACTCTCTCTATTGGAATACCCTCGATCGCAGGTTTGGTTGCTGCTTTCTCCTTTGGCCAGGAAGACGCAGATTTACGAGCGTGGGTCAGTAGGCGAGTGATTCGCTTGCCATGTAACTTTAACTTTTATCACAAAAACGATTAGGGCACATTCGGTGCTTGAAGCGTTCATGCGGCACCATCAACCCTAGCCATCCATCTCCCAGACCTCATCCGAAATTGTTGAATCGACATTTTTTTTCACTTGTACAAACAATACATCACCCTTTGGAGCTGTCAGTCGAGATCGGATTCACCGTGAGGATTTTGGTTTTCAGGGAGAATTCATGATATGTATCTAATACTGCAGACTTTACCTAATGGAGGATCCAAGGGTGCGTTGCCATGAGAGAAAAACCGTGGAATCAAATTCAATTCCACCGTGGCCCGAAAGCCAACAAACAAGATTTTGGATTCCATGGTATGACTCTAATATTGCAGATTTCACCAAAAGGTGAATTCGATTTTCAAGAAGAGAAACTCCGGAATCAAAGCGGTGGTACAACTGTAAACACATCAAATTTGCAGCAAGCAAAGAATAAGTGAACAGAAACGAGGGAATAAGTGAACTTCCGACGTGACAATGAACAGAAACTCATTCCATTTATACTAGTTTAAAGAATGGAACTAAGAGCCGCGTGGACAAAGAATCATCAGAAAAAAGAAAAGGTAATAAAATTGAGGATGGATCCTTGGAAGTCACTATGCAACACCCAGATCGCATCATATACGACTCGAGTCCCTTCCGAATATGAATCGCCTGGTCCAGTCGGACACCACCAACATCCTTGTACGCCAACTAACTTGCTTGCTGAATTTCGGAAAGCATGAATGAGTAGTTATTCTTATGTACAACATTGCAAGAAACAGAAAATTTCTGCACATAACTACATATAAACGTCATGTGAATTCACCTAAGACAAACTCGTCTTCAGAGAGAGAGAATTACCTTGCATATACAGAATACCAGAGCCACTGTGAGCTTTGGCCTATAGAGATCCAATCGCCGGGAAGTTGAGCAGCAGTTTGTTCTCCTCCAAGTGGAGCAAATTGCCCCAAATGTTTGTACCTGAGATGTAGCAAAAATCACAATCTCACAAGGTACAGGAAAGAGATGTTGCAAGAAAGGGTTTTGCCACTTGAATGGTGCAAGAAATATGATGTAATATGGTTTCTCCAAATGCTAGAGTAGTTAATAATGTCCCACCGTTCAAATTTTTGCAAGGCAATTAAATAATAACCCAATTTTCTAACTGTCGAAGGAGCACTCACGTCAGGTTTTGTGGTGAATGTGCATAAGTGTCAAGTTCTTCCGACCTAAGTCTGGTCTGAGACTTCACTGTCTTTGAATGATGAGAGGACTCAAACCCACAACCTCGTGATACAAGATTTCATGATGCTAATAAAAGGCCATTTTATCATTCCGTGAGGGTAGACGAATCACGGCAGCTGATTATGAAACATGTTGCTTACTCAACTCATCATGAGTTGGTAAACACATGTTATTGCATTGAGGCTTTGAGTTGGTAACAAATTCAGGAACTACACCTAACAAACATGCACATTTATAAAAAATATACAAATAATATTATCTCTAAATACTAAGAATTTGCAACATTTATTCGTATTTCTTTATTGCCTTCCAGGCTGACAAATTAGTAAATTCACCTAACAAATATGCACGTTTATAATAAATATACAAATAACAGAACCTCTAAATACTAAGAATTTGCAAAATTTGTTCGCATTTCTCAATGGGTTTGGTTAATGAGCTGAAACAGAATAAGCTACTGTATCACATGCAGAATAAGGACTTTGCCCTAAAATTGATGCGCTAGATTGAATGAAACACTCTAGTCACAATGATGCTTTTCAGCTGAGCTTACCTAAAGGGACGGAATCGATGACGACCTGTACCCCTAAAACGAGGAGGACCTTCAGGATTCTCTTCTGCTAGCTTCATACGGTTAAAGCACTTAGCCAGATATGTGCCTTCTTGTGCAGCAACCTGAAAAGTCACGATATTTAAAGGAACTGTATTCCAAAAGTACATACCAAGACTTAAAATTTCGGTTCCACAATGGCTCAGAAGCAACATATAAGACATTTAAGGTGCCTTTCAAACTAACAACTTCAACATGAAGAACAAAGACTCACTTGAGCAGTTGCTGGAAGATTCTTCATCTGCGAATCCACTTTGGAAAGAGCTAGCTTGAACTCTTCAATATCCAGCTCTTTGGTTTCCTTTTTAGCATCCCCCTTCGAATCTTTCAACAGATCCATGAGATCTTTCATTTGTTTGTTCTTCAAATAAAGCTCCACTTGAGGGTATCTTATACAGATATCGTCCAGAACATCTTGAAATTCTTTAACTGTTAATGTACCAGAATTATCTTTGTCCGCAATTTTGAATATCGCTGCTACATCTTCCTGAAAACATGTTGGCACATCAACAGAAAATTTCCATTAGTATGTGACAACACGGTTGACTACATTAAGAAATAGACAACACTAGTAAGATATTCACCATGCTATCAGAATAGCAATTCATTGACGGGGAGCCTTGGTGCAACGGTTCAGTTGTCACCGTGTAACTTGGAGGACATGGGTTTGAGGCATAGAAATAGCCTCTTGAAAAATGCAAGGCAAGGCTGCGTACTATAGGTCCTTTATGGTCTACCCCTTCCACCGGGATGACCATTTTTTCTTTCTTTCTTTCTTTTTTTTAAATCTCAATAGCAAGTCATCATCAATATATGTAAAATATTTTCTTTGCTAACAAATGAAATTGGCATGACCTTTACCTTGGACTTGAGAGCGTGTATCAACCAATGAAGAAAAAGAAAATTAAGCATAAAAATAATGATTAATGCAGATATCTTAAGGGATGTATCTTATACTCCTTACATTCACTTCATGGGTACAGAAATTGGCAACCAGAAATGAAAACTCCACTGGATAAGTTGGTGGAAATGATCTGGAAGTACAAAGAAAGTAGGACTAATGGTGAGAACAGAAACTGTCTTCTCGGATGAGAAAGAAGTGAGTTTAAAAAGGCTATTTTCAATTAACTAACAAGGCAACTAAAAACCAGGCTTGGTGTTATCTTGTTGTCCTTCTGAATTGTTCTGCATTGTGGAAATCCCACATTCCGAAGTTTAAGTTTAGAAAAACAAACATACACCAAAATATTCTAGTCATCATCAGTTTAGGTTGATCACGTATTACTATCTTATCCAAGTTTAAGGCAGATCTGACATACTTATCCAAGTAATGTACAATTGGAGATTAATACTGGGAGGTAGTGAAACAAACAATCAGTAACACAAACATATCCATCATGAAAATGATAGAAATTCTTGCTTTTGACAGATTCTTAAATTCCTAACCTTCAGCTTATGGGAAGAGCTTATAGTGAATAAAACAGAAAGAAAAAATGATATGCTTTGTAAAATACTCCAATTTGCACACTCCAAGCTCATAGAATTCTAACAGTTGTCATATCTCTGCAAAATGGAATGCATGCTAATGACCACATACCATGACTTTACGCTGCTGGATAGTCGCACAGTCACCTAGTGCAAATACATCATCACATCCCTCAACTCGCAGCCATTCATCAGTTGCTAAGACACGCCTATTACCCTGTGTTTTTGGGAAAGAGTGAATTAGTAAAACTATAATTCTCTTAGAAGGATGCGGAAACCCCATGCAGTTAAAAAACCAACAAGAACTTGAACCAAAAAGATCTAGTCAACCTAAAGTAAATGAGAAAGAAAATACAGAATGGGGCTACTACATAGATAACAAACCTGGTCTATTTGCTTCATAAAATCCATAAAGAGAGGAATGGGACTACTAAACAAAAACAAACCTGGCCTATTTGCTTCATGAAATCCATTATGATAGGGCGTGTTCCAATACCAGTGGACCAGACAACCATGCCATATGGTACAGAAGAGATCTCTCCATTCGCCATCCCCTTCGTATTAATGGCCTTATCAGTTACACTAACCACCATAGACCCTGTTTTTACATCAATACCATCTCTTTGGAACTTCTCTTCAGCAAACACAGTGATTCTTTTATCAAACCTAATAAAAGAGAAATTCAAAACCATTAGACCAAAATTTGAGAATATAGATCAATAACATCTACTTGAAATTGTTGATTAGCATTACCAATGCAAAGAAAATCACTTGCTCCAATACAGTAAAATAGGAGATCAGAACAAGAGCATCTAGAGATGGACACCTAATTAAAAGCAGTAGAAGATCTAAAAAAACAACAACAAATAAGATGGAGATAAAAAACAATTGCAGTTGTTTTCGATCTCAGCAAATATAATTTGCATAAACCTACAGTTCAAATTTTCTTTTGGGAAAGATAAAGAGGAACTGTAAAATGAGAAAACAGAGACAGCTCACCTGATCACTCAGCAATAAAAGGACAAAAATATCAAAAACACCAACTAGCTGGAGTAATGTTGGAAGATGCCCACCATCAACATCATATCATTTCTACATTACTTCTGACAACTTACAATAAGCATGTTTAAGGAACCATCTAACTTACAACTGGATATGAGAATTGCTATATTTTCCTTACATGCTTAAGATATGACCTCCTGCCTCAAGAAGTGTTATTTTCACTAAGTCTTTGACGGTAGGATAAAGCTTGCTTAAGTCTTCAGTGACAAAATCATGCAATTCTGCAGCAAATTCCACGCCAGTTGGGCCTCCACCAACAACTACAAAATGCAGTTTCTTCTTCCTCTCCTCATCACTAAGGTTTGGAAGACTTGCCTTTTCAAAGCAGTCCATAACACTCCAACGGATTCTCTGAGCATCCTCTACTTCCTGTAAGAAGATGCATATTTTTATAAAGCACCATAAAACTTGTAATTAATGCAAGCAAGAAAGAGCAGCAACTTCTGTAAACAAATCAAGTGACTGTCTGAATGCTTTGAGAGCACCAAATATAATGGCAGGCAAAGTAGATTCTACCTTGAGAAAATGGCAATTTTCCTCCACGCCTGGAGTGTTGAATGTATTTGCCCGGGCTCCCATTGCTATGACCAAGTAGTCATAATCTACAAGAAATTCCTTTTTTGCTTCCGAGTTTACACTCTGAGTAGAGAGACAGTGTACTTTCTTATTCTTTGGATCAATCTTGACACATTCAGCTTCCCAAAATTGAATATCTCCTTTTTTCTGCCAAAGAAAATACAAAAACAACCGTGGCAATATTTCAGTATCTCAGGCTTGAAGACAACCATGACAATGAAGCTCACATCTAAGACAAAAAGCAGTGCTCAATGCAGAATTCGGGGTTTGAATAAAGGCTTAAACATTCACACCTAAACTATGACCAAATTAGCACCAAATTTTTTTTTTTTTTTTTGAGGCTTACGTTGATGCAAGAAATCCTTGAGAAATCAGAAACCCAAATTGTTCAGCATGTTAACAGGTCTCGACTGATTCAAGACCGGCTGAACTGTGAATGCCTTTTTGTACCATATGCAGAAGTAGAAATTCAGTAGAACTGATAGAAAATCAACTCTGAACACATTGCTGTACATAGAAAAGTTGGGGGTAAGAAGACTTTGGACTGAAAGTGAAAGAGGGGCTTGTCCTAACAAAAGAGTGCGTGGAAGAGCAAATCAGCTAAATAAGGCCAAAATATTTTTTGTCAACCAATATGAAGCCAGTCTGCAGTGGCACTAAAAAGTAACAGTTCCATTAGCATCTTTGACAAGAATAAGGAAGCTCTATTAACTTTTATTTCTCTCCCTGATTTCTTTTGAGCAAAGAAACTTGTAATGGGACTGCATAGATGATAACAATTTCTAGAACTTATTTTGAAGTTAGAAAGGAAAGTGAAAGCATTCAAGAAATTTCTTTTGGAGTGAGCTTCCCATGAGCAAAAGATTGATTTAAACCCTTTGGTTCCTAAAATTCCTGCAAGATACTGATAGAAAAGAAAATTTTGCAGTGAAAGGAATTTTATATTAATTTATATTAATTTTTTTTTACTATTTTCCACTTCCATGGTTAACGGTTTTAGAAATGCTAAGTTTTGAGAAGTTGGGTTTATAATCTACAAGTTCATGTAAAATGGTTTCTATAAGGCTACTCTTTGAGCTTGACAGCTCATTTGAGATTAAGAAAGAGATTTAGAATAGTTCAAAATGCAAATTGGCAATCTTGTTATTGATTTGTACAGATAAAACATAAATAAAGATACTTTTTTCAGATTGTTCTTCAAAAGACTCACTATTTTCTTCCTCTTTTTCTTTCTGAATCTGTACAAATGACTCTAAGAAGCAATAGTTGATTATCTTCTTGTTTCGCAAAGCTAGTAGTTGTAAATTTCACTCCACTGCAGCTGGATACACTTCTGATGGAAAAATTCTTAATTTTTACGTGTATGAATAAAGATTTTTGAGCCGGAAGATAGAACTAAGATAAGTGCAGGAATGCTAAGCGGACTTTTCCAAAACATATTAAAACGCAAGAGCAACATATAAAGCCTTAAGTTTAAACATTTGACAAATTAGCTGATTAAATGATTTCAGTGGTGAAAGATCATACAATAATTATATTAAGAAAAGATGAAGTCCACAAATAACACCAAATTTACTAAAGGTGACATGTAACTATGGCAGGGGATAAGAGAAGATTCTGAGATGGAAATGATGGCAGGAATAAGATCTCAATAGACAGTGGACATAAATTATATAGAGCTAAAAAGGGGCTCTGATATATACACTTCTTCTTACCCGGGCCACTCTTTTTGTAGAGAAAGATACCCAAGTAAGAAAAAGGGTGTACATATCATCGGCCCTAAAAATGTATAGATCAAAATAAAAATTGAAAGGTATAAGGAACTGCAGGACAAGTTATAAGTACAAATATCACCTCAGACTGGTAAAGTTGTCATTACCTTATGAATAATCCTACGTATTGGCTCAACAATACTTCGTGCTTCCACTGTACCACATGTTACGCTTGGTAACAATGGGGTAAACGCAAAATAATTACGAGGCGACACCACCTGAACATCATACTGGGAAGAGTCTAGATTTCTTAAGAAACTAGTGCCAGCCCACCCTGTTCCAAGCACTAATACCTTTTTCTTCTTGGACTCCAAAACATCTGGGTCTGATTTTGAATCCGAATATGCCACAAGACCTCCACCACTGCAATAATACCAGCAAAGTGAATAATTTCCTAAATGAAAATAAGGAAACCAAAACAATGTTGTTGTATTAGTTCCAAATATTAATGCTCTGTCAGTGGGTTAGTATAGAAAAGAGATGAGATGGCTATAAGTTATATACCAATGAAGTCTTAACAGGGGCATAGAAACTGAAGTTACTTAGCAATAAGATCGAAGCTTGGTGTAACACAAGCGACATTTTTCTCAAATGTAAGTTCAGTTTTTGGCCAACAAAGTAGCATTCAAGGACATGATGAAAATACATTCTAAATGTCAGAAATCTATATTAGATTGCGATTTTCAGTGGCTAATCATCTTATAGTTTGCTAATCAGACAATTAAAGTGGAGATGCTCATTCAAATAAACTAGCTAAAATTTCTAACAAATTCTTTTCTGAACGTGCTTACTTAATGTCTTTGAGAATAATTTCTATAAGTTACTCCGGAATAGAACTTTTCGTCTGTAGCAGAAATTGGTTTCTTTTCTTCTCATCCCAACTACGACTGCAATTGCTCGTTTTTGTGCCTTCCAATTCTTTGCTTAAAATGCTTGCCTGTCTTGTGGTTTAATTGCCTTTGTCTTTGTCTGCCGATTCTTGTTTGGTCACATTCAACAATACTGCTTATCCCAGTGGCTTTAACAAAGTTGCATGCCATATCTTGTCCTTAACTCTAAATCCATACATGTGTACACCAATTACCATGATCAATAACAAGGTTCATTTAAGTTGGACAATTGTGCATCTTTCCTAAGGATTATCTTGATTATACAATCCATAGGTACTAATCAGAAATATATCAAACATCCAAATGCTGACATTTTGAGGCTATAGCACATCCATGCAGCAACTCACCAGATCAATGGTTGAGATCACCTTAACGGTTACTATTTCTACACTACTAATCCATAGTGCAAACTAAGTCAATATAGATCAACATTTATTCAACAAATAAAATTAATCAAATACAAAATAAAACAAGTTAATAAAAAAAATTCCAATCTTACAACAAATGCATTTAAAAAATATTACTGCAAATGCTTCACTTTGATTATAAAGTAATTCAACTCTTAAACAAACAATTATCTTTAGGTCTTGAAAAATAAATGAAAATACAAACAAGCTGTTGGGTGAACCCGCATGTGGTCCATACCCATTTGAGAAGAGTCCTATGTGTGTGTGTGTGTGTGTGTGTGTGTGTGTGTGTAGAATGTTAGGGTTTGAGCAAGTAAGAGATTGTATATAGAGAAGAGAGGAGGGTTGGAAGAGGCTTTAAGCAGATTCCTCCTCCTCCTCTTCCATTGTAATCTGATTAGATGTTAATTCCTCCTCTCCCTTGCATGTAGGCTGAGTTTAGCCAAACCACATAACTCCTTGTGTCTCTATTGTGTGAGTGATTGTGCCCTAATTAGATCTATTGATCCTGAACGTCATATCTGCGTGGACGGATCTTGCACAACACAAGCAACTCTGAAACATGAAGTAAGACTCCAAAAACAGATATACAAGAAACAGTCGCAATGACTGGTAGTGGCATCTTCACGTTCATTCAATAAACTAAGATCACACAGTAGCATCACCACCGATCATTCAAGAAACTAAGAACAAACAGTAGCATCACCATTGCTCATTCAACAAAGCAAGATCAAGGAAAGCAAGTAAAACAAAGGGAACTCCAACAATCTCGCTTCAAGTACAAATAAGCGAACAAATATTCCACAGAAACACGAAATAAAAACATGAAGAACCGATCAAAGAGAGCACAACAACCAGAGAATTGCACAGAAACAAGTAAGATAACTTCAAACAAACAGAACAACTCGATGTCAAAAACTTCTACCTAATTACATACAAACACCTCCCAAACATTAGGAAAAGCTCCAAAACGGATCAAGCAGAGCAAAACAACAAGAGACTTACAGATAAACAGAGCAAGATAGCTTCGAACAAACAGAACAACTCAATCTCTAAAACTTCTATTCTATGACCAAAAAAAAAATTCCGAAACGCGAAGAGAAGCTTCAAAACCTATCATAAACAACAAAACAACCAGAGATTTACAGAAAAAAGAATAAGATAGCTTCAAACAAACAGAACGACTCGATTTCGGAAACTTCTACTCTATTATGCAAAAAAAAACTCTGAAACACGAAGAAAAGCTTCAAAACCGATCAAACAGTTGAAAACAAAGAGAAATTTAAAGACAAACAGAGTAAGACAGCTTCCAACAAACACAAAATCTCGATTTCAAAAACTTCTACTTCATTATAAACAAAAATTTATAAAACACGAATGAAAGCTACAGCAACAGATCAAGCAGAGCAGAACAACATAGAAACAGAGTCAGATAGCTTCAAACAAACAGAAAACCTCAATTTCAAAATCTTCCACTTCAGTACAAACAAATATCTCTAAAGCACGAACAAAGGCTTCAAGAACAGATCAAACGGAACAAAACAACCGGAGATTCACCGAGAAACGAACGGAGAAGAAGATGGTGATATACCTGACCGCGAAGACGACGAGGAACTTCGCATACGCAGGAGAATGTTGGAATGTTCGAACAGATCGCTCGAAGAAAGTGAAAATCCGCATCTCTCTTGCTCTGCTTCTGCAACTGAAAATGAAAAACGAATTCTGCGTAGTTTTGGGGAGAGAATATTTATAAGGAACAACGAACGAGGAGAGAGAGAGAGAGAGAGAGAGAGAGAGAGAGAGAGAGAGAGAAACCGAATGCAGAACTTGTGACTTGTCAACAAGAAACGTCTTTCCGGGGAAGCCACGTTCATGCACGTGGCCGTCTAGGAAGGGAGGAAAACAATTCCTACCACGGTGGAGTACAGGGAATTCATTTCCAGTCCTCTTTTTCTCGATCTCTCCAGATATCTGGTACGTGAGCTGACTTGAACTGTCCCTTGTCCGGCCTTTTTATAAACTTTTTCCTCGGTCTGACCGGCCTCTGCAGGTGAAATCCAAGCGTTGCCCGCTGGAAAAGTACGCAACCCAGGTAGGATCGAACCTCATCGTCTAATGGAGGGCCATGGCTAGGACGCGTCCCTACAAAACAGAAAATTGCTACGTCCTGCCCACAATACACAAATTTGGGTGCTGCACCCTACTTACACTAATGGATGATTCTGGCATTAAGCAAAATTTCTTGATTTTGTATTGACCGTTCATATCTTTTTGTGATTGAAATCAAGCTTTCAGATTCGAGTCAGAGAAATCAGATGAACGGGCCAGATCAACCAAACGTGAGGCCGTCATAGTAAAAGTGCGGCATAGAAAGCTGATACGTGTGGGTCACCCAGCACTCAGTTTGACCGGTGAAGGTCGGTCCAAGATGGTAGGGAGTTAAGAAGGCTCCCTTAAGTGCACGGTTATTATAAGCTAAAAGTACGGGAGGGCCAACTTTTATGCTAGGAAAACTAATTTTGTGATTTAAACCCACTAGGTTCCACTTCTAGATGATCTCATCCGTTGGCTTCCTTTATTTAGGCTACCTGCAGCAATTTATGCCAATTGGGTTCTTCAAACTACTGCTTTTTTCAGTTGAAAAATCTAACGGCCATTAATTGAAAAACAAAAACGGCATAGCTCAAATCATGGAAAGGTCACGTCTATCCTATCTAAGACAAAAGCTTCTTAGCGTCTGGGCCCCACAAAAAAGTATGACCTTTATGAGCCGTCTATTTCACATCTAAGATCAAACATTTGGAAGATCCAACGGACAGGGATTTTTGGAGCATGGAAATCTACCCTGGGCCACTGGGATCAGTTTTTAGATCACCGTACAATCTAAATACTTCTTAAATATTGAAATTTTACTTTCTTTGCCCTTGGGATCCCGGGAGATGCAATAAAATAGAAGTCGATTGTCTTCCAAGAAACCTGCGTTTCTCACGTCACATGACTCGATTGCCTTCGGAAGGGAAAAGGCATTAAAAAGTACGCAGCAGCCACCGAATGGGAACTTTCCCATTCGTCGTGATCTACACCGTCAAATTTGTTGGCATTCTCCCCTCTGTCATGCATGATTTGTGCCTTCTAGAAAGTCTTACCCGGCGCCCCAAATCTGTGGAATCTCCAATAAAGGTGGATCTTCGACGAAGTTGAGAATTGTTAGACAATCACAACCATTGGATCAATGCCCATTGGATATCCAAGGATTTAGAAGAAATAGTGGCATTTCTCGTGTGTAATGGAGGCACATAGATAGTTAAAAAAAACATCTAAATAATTAAATCTTTCCGAAATATACCCCACTGTTTTTTATCTTCGGAATAATTCATAAATTATTACATTTATCATCTTTGTTCAAATTCACCAAATTAAATGCAAATTTAAAGAATAAATGATTAAATTCTCAAAGATTATTGGTCTAGTGCAAAAAGAAATTACAAGATTAATTTACGTCCTTGTAATTTACTTTTCTCAACTATTTTCTGAATTTTTTTAATTTTACAATTTTTTAGCTTGCCGACTTAATCGTGAATCTGAACTTTATAACGACGGGCATATATAGAAATACACGCAGGATCGATCTCTGTGATTGGTGATCTAAATCGTTAATCTTCAAAGACAATAAATGCATGACATGCATTCTTCATTGTATGAAGAGCATTTTGGATCTGTAACACTCAAAATTGCATTTCATGAACACAAAGGTAGAGTTATAAGAAAAGCATTAAAATTTAAAGGATTTGAAAATTAGCCGAACTAAGCCAGAGCATATGCAATACAATTTTAGTAAGGAGAGGAGTAGGAATGGAGCACCAATAAAGATTTATAACCTAAAATTGTTCTTAAAAGGCCACTTTCGATACTTAGGATCGATGATTCACATAAGTAAAGAGATTGAGAGAGAAGTTACCCAAAGAATCCAAACAAGTTGTAACAAATAGAGATGCACCTTTGGAGTTTTGCGTGATAGGCAAGCCACTCAAAATGAAAGTAAAATTCTATAGGATTATTATAAGGCCAACCATGTTTTATAGGTCAAAGTGTTAGACAGTTAAAAAACACCATGTACATAAGATAAATGTAGCCAAAATGAGGATGTTGAGATGCATCAAAGACCGAAAACGGCTCTAGTTAAAAGGAGTAAAGCAATGCAAGCTAAAGTTCTACAAAAGCAAGAGGAAGGCTTAAAAGAACGTGGATAAAAGTAGTGATAAAAGATTTAAAAACTTTGAAATTAAATGAAGCCATGATACTTAATAAAGGAGTGTGGAGAAATAAAATTTATGTGGCTAACGCCTAATTGGGATAAAATCTTAATGATGATAAACACTTGGACCTGCTTGTCATTGACCACCTACATTTTACGCGATCAGTAAGGCTAGGTTGCGGTGACCACCATGTGAATAAGTGGCCGAGCCGAGGTCGGTATTTGCCTAACCAATTGGTAAATTAGGCCTTGTCACGGTCACAAAGTTCAGATACGGAAAAAATAAATTGACAAGGCAAATATGCCATAAATTCAACAAAGACTATTAAAAATATAAGGAAAAAGCAATTTTCAGCTCTAAATTTAAGTTTTAATTTGAACTTCCTGCTTGTTTTCCCGATAAAATTTAAGAAATAAAAATTTATTTATAGAATTTGAGTTTATTTTATAAATTCTTATTGATTTCTTGAAAATTGGAAATTGGAAATTATAAGAACTTTTGAATTATTATTTTTTTAAAAATCAGGGCATAAAAGTAGAAACTTATTCTAATCTTTTGCAATATTTGAAGAATTTTGTGACTAAGGACCCATCCTGTAGGTACAAGTTCCTGCCCGGGCACATGCCTACCTTGTACCTTGTCGGTGAGTGAAGTCGTGAGTATGAAGTTGGCATCTACCAACCGTGTAGGTACCTCTCATCCAGTTCAAGCCATACTAACTTCGTTTTATAGAGACTAAGTCTTTTGCCATGCCAAACCCTATAAGGATGACAAATTCTTACTATTATTAGTAAATCTAGTGAAACTTTAATTAAAACTTAAAGTTACATATATAAATGATTTTTTCTGAATTTTTCACAAATACACTTGCCTATTTATTCCCGAATCTATATTTTATGACTTTGAAAGAGCTTTCAACATAGAGTGGAGACTCAGCAACGTACACAGAGTAAATGATCTATTCATAGAAACCTAATTCATGTCTTGTTCTACACAACAATGGAATTACATATAGGTCTGAGCTTTCATTTACACAAAATTTAACAGGCTGTACAGAGAGGGAGAAAAGAATAACAGGAAAAGTACAAGTATGGAGGACAGTGTTCCAATTAGATTTTTATAATAAGATTTATTATATTAATTAGCCCTTACTAAGCAGTGGAAGACTTCCCTTAAAGTATAGCATTGATGAGTACCACAGACATCCTAGGCAAGGGCACATGCACACTAACAGATGGGAATATCATGCAGAAAATGTGAGGTGGGGAGGTAGCTGGTCAATAGTGAAAGATGTTCAAAGAGAAAGCTAAGTAAAGGGAGGTGCACATGCACCCAGGAGAGAGTGACACAAGAATCAATGACTATTGGAATTAGGAAAGCTCAGAGAGAAGACAAGAAAGCCTTGAGGAAACAGGAGGAAAACACCTTGATTTACCTGTTTGGAAATTGATTTCACTGTACTGCTTATGGGTGTGCGTTTGGTGCTTACAGTTTCACTGTACTGCTCATGGGTGGTCACAAAATGTCAAAGTAGTTTAAAATCCATCACCAAATAATCCACATCTCATAATACTTCATCATACTTAAGGGCAGCGCCAGTGCACGAAGCTCCCGCCTATGCGGGGTCTGGAGAAGGGGTGGACCACAAGAGCCTAAAGTACACAGCTTTACCTTGCATTTTGCAAGATGCTATTTTCATGCCTTGAATCCATGACCTCAAGGTCACATGACAACAACTTTTACCATTGCGCTAAGCTCCCCTTCATGATACTTCATCATACAGGAAAAAAATTTCGATTTACTGCCTCTACTTGGCAGAAGATAACTTTCTCAACTCAGCTTGGGTGATGTTTGATAATTGTCCCGGTAGTGATACCGTAGTTGAAGGCACAATTCATAGGCTTTCACATACAGTGAATCGACAGTTTATAAGCACGTCAGGCATTAACTAATCATCAAGGCTCTGTATCTTTCAATTGCATGAACAAAAACAAAGTTTGGGTGTTCCATTTGATCAAACATACGAGGGGGAAAGCTCCATACGGCGGAAAGAAAGCAACCATCTCCAACTTGTTCCGAGAAAAGCCATAGAATGATGATCAAACAGAATTCTTGGAGCTTATCAAACCAGAACCAACCAATCTTCGGACAATCGAACAAACAAAATCTCTATACGATTAGAGCCACTTCCAGAACTGCTCAAACCACTCAATCAATCACAACCCATCACAAATCCAGAAGAATAACCATCCAAGTAGAAGAGTTAGACCTGAATCAAACCATCTCTTCAAAAAAATCCACATCCCCCACCTCCTAAAAATGACAAAACTCCAGCACAACATGATCAGATCCATGCAAAATAGCTGCTAAATTTGGAAAATACCTAAACATCTATCCCAAATTAAGAGAGAGAGAGAGAGAGAGAGAGAGAGAGAGAGAGAGAGAGAGAGAGAGAGAGAGCTTACAATTCGCAATGCCGGAGCGCCAGAAACACCGGCGTCGGAGTTGCCGGAAGGGCAGAAAAACCGGTGGCGGGAGGGGAAAGATAGTTTTATTTCTCACACTTTTTAGAGGACTGAGATAAATCATGATTTTGTAAAATTTAGATTTTTGAATATTCAGTAGAATTTTTAAATATTTGTCTCAAATTTTTTTAAAATTGTTAAATATTTAGTATTTTACAAAATAAGTTTTGGGGTGGTTTTCGAAGACTGCAATAACCTGACCGCCTTTGCATATAAATTATTGCTGTTTATTAACTGGGTCCATTTTATAAAAAGATATCATAAAACTATAAGCAAAAAAGTCTATTTCTATAATTTATATAATATAACTAGCAGTTGAACTTGTTATTGTTATCATAAAACTTACTATAATAAAGTAAAAATAATTAATCAAACACATAGACAACCATTATCCAATTAAATAGTTGTATTAATTATCCAAACACATTATCAACCATGAATACGATCGTGAAAATACCATCTTTTTATGCCTACAAATCAATGGGATAAATTCGAGTACAATATTTAAGTGACATCAATTACAAGGGTCTATAATACGCAGCCTTATTCTATATTTTTGCAAGAGGTTATTCTCACACCTTGAACCTATGACTTCAAGATTACACGGCGACAACTTTACAGTTGCACCAAGGCTCCCCTTTTATAATATCTCAATGCACTAACATTCAAAATTTTGGAACTTTGTTAATACCACAATGCACTAATAATAAATATTTTAATATCTGCTTTATTCACCAAAATCCCAACTTATCTCAATGCAGCAACCATCTTTTTGTGACGATGTTATACGGTGCTCGCTCGACTGCTCGTATTTTCACGAGTGAAAATATGAGCAGCTAAAGTACTTGCAGGGCTCATCCCAAACCATCAAATACTGTTGATCAGATATCCACCAATATTTCAATCAATCTGATAATCCTACAACTCTTATTCAAAGTACTAGTAGGGTTCAGTCTTTTCGAGAATCTAAACCACAATCTAACAGATCATGCACCAATATCTGAATCAATCTCATAATCCTGGGCCTTTATATGCTACTTTTAAGAAGATATATTGAGGAAAGAAAGCAGCTAATATCTTAAATCATCAGGAGGAATGGTATATGTCAAAGGTTTGTAATAATCAAAATCCACGGTTAGGATCATTTTATAAGTGTGTCCTGCTTTTACTTTTACCCTATGTATATATGTACATATGTATATCCACTATTTCCTATGATCGTATGCTAGACGAGCCATTGCACAAAAATTAGAAACCATGCAACGGTTCTAGGCCTTTGATTCTAATAGACCTAGGCCTAGTAATTTAGGTTGGCGGGTCGTGTTCGTGTCGTGTCAAGACTAACCCATTATAGTATATGGGTTGATACAAACACGACTTACTTAATAATCGTGTCAAGAATCCGTTACTTGAACATGGGACGATTATTAAAAGAGTTGACGCGACACAACTCGTGTAACACAATTAAATAAATATAAAATAACTAATATATGACAGTTTTTGAAGAACCGTTCTATATTTTTAACCCGATTGGTTAACAGCTTACAGGTTAGATGAGTCAACACGACAAATTAATAAGTCGCGTGTCAAACAGGTCAACACGATGAGTCAACATTGATTGACCCAAACACGACACGATTTTTAACCCGAAAATGACACGAACTTAATAAGACTCAACCCTAACCCCCTAAATTCGTGTCGAGTTCGAGTCGTGTCATATTTTGTCACCCCTAGATAGACCTAAGTGCACATTTGTAATTTACAGTGGAGGATAGATGGGTAGTGGGCACTTGACAAGGGTAAATGAAATGCAAGTCCACACTTTGATTTATCTCTCTCTTTAATGGATTTTTTTTAATGCGAAAGAATAACAAAATATATTACTCACGTACACTCCTATATCTAATCCTAAAGGAAAAAGCAACTACTCGAACTTACCGTAGAGATGTAGAATAGTTTGGGAACAAGTGAGCTAGACATTTGTTGGCCTATTTAATGGTCGTTTATCCTATAAGAAAGTAGGAGCCCATGCGAGCTTCTTATGAGACTAGTCTTGTGCATCTTTGCTTTATACAAATTAAGAGTGGTTGCATCCTTTCCTATGGTTTCAAGGCTCATTTGTCTTGTGGATTCAAGATTTATTCCTAGGCAGAAGGCAATCATCTAATTTGTGTTTTCTCTCGTTCATGCTATGTGAATCACCTTAGACATATAAATATTGTCGACGGTTGGACTAATGCTTGACCTAAAAGTTTAAGTTTATAGGAAATGGCCCAACAACACTTATACGAGGAATGCTAAATTGATACACTGAGGTGTGGTCTAGCGACCACATTTTATGTGCCTACGTCTGAATGATCTGAATCGTGCATCTTGTTGCTCAAGACTTAAATGTGTTATAGATTAAAAAGCTTATGGTTTGAATGATCTAGCTGCTAAGATAACTATGTACATTCAAGGGTGTGTAAAGTTTTTAAACTATCTATTTATATACAAATTTTCAGATGCTGGAATCATCCAAATTACATTATTTCTTATCTATAAGATATCTAAATCTAGATCAATGTGATGAACAAGTCATATCATTCAAGGGTGGACCTGATAAAATGTGGTCGCTAGATCGCACCTATGGTGCTGTCAGTTTAACATTCCTCTATTTACATATCTAACACACCCTCCCATGGAAGGTACAGAGGTCTCAGGATCTGAAGTCACAAAGCTTTCAGTTAGAAAGGTTTTAATACTAAGTTGGATTACCAATCGAAGTAGGCTATTTTGTTCCTAATAACACTGCTTTCTCAGCAGGGCAGCCCCAATGCTTGAAGCTCCCACCTATGCGGGGTCCAGGGAAGGGGCGGATCACAAGGGCCTAC
This sequence comes from Warburgia ugandensis, assembly GCA_035236585.1. Lineage (NCBI taxonomy): Eukaryota > Viridiplantae > Streptophyta > Magnoliopsida > Canellales > Canellaceae > Warburgia > Warburgia ugandensis. The sequence continues at coordinate 25,746,339 of CP141136.1, forward strand.
AGTAGGCAGCTTTACCTTGCATTTTGCAAGAGGCTGATTTCGTGCATTAAACCCGTGACCTTAATGTCACATGAGGACAACTTTTACCGTTGTGCCAGGGCTGATTCTTAGCAGCAATGGAGCAAATTTAAGAGGATGGTCAGTACCGTGCCATCTTCTTCGCCCACGTTTGGCTAACTGCTGAGCAATAGACAACGATGATACAACCTCGCTAATGGGAAGCAGCCGTTCTTGAGACAAATGAAGATGACACAATGTGATAGAGTTTGCAACGCTTACCTGATTGTGTTGCTTATGGCAGTCTGGTTTAGGAAGAGAGATCTTCAAATGGCTTCTGAATATATCAAGCACATTACGGATCCTAGCAATGGTTGTTACGGTCATTTGGAGCCGAAGTGGGGTTTCAGCCATCAGTAGGATCTTCTGCTTCAAATGAAAAGGGGAAGAAGTCTTATTTGCAGCAGAAGCTGGATCGTGACCAAGTAGTTGCACCAGCAGAATCTTTTGCTTCAAAGGCAAAGAAGGATGAGAAAGATGAATATATGCCACGGCCAGTCATAGGAGGCAGAAGCGAGCGTCCCATTTCTTTAACCAACAGGTTGCATCAGCAGTAGCTTCTTCTTCAGATGGTATTTCCAAAGACAAATGAAATCAACAGCACTACATATGCCATGTTCATATGGATGGTTAGAGCAGCCGGCATAGTTGCCGGGAGGGTAAAGGCAAAATCTCCAGCTACTTAATTTCCAGCCAAGAACACTACCCCGTCGGAACTCATTCCTGAACTTAGCAGGCAATGAGATTTCTTTACATGATAATTTTATCAAGTCTCAGCATTGGCATAATTGAAGTTCGGACTTAAATTTAGCTTATCTCGTATAGACATCATCATCGAGACCTTATTTCAAATTTTTCATAAAAGGGCGGCCCCGGTGCATGACGCTCCCTCCTATGCAGGGTCCGGGGAAGGGGCAGACCACAAGGGCCTATAGTAGGCAACCTCACCTTGCATTTTGCAAGAAGCTGATTCCACACCTTGAACCTGTGACCTCTAGGTCACATGACGACAACTTTTACCGTTGCGCCAAAGCTCCCCTTCATCATCATCATCGTCATCATCATATAGACACAACGTCAAAATAATAGTCTTGGCAATATGAATTCCACAGAATTAGTTTCTGGGGATTTGTGTCAGAGAGAGAGGGAGAGAGGTACTTTCCAGATTACTGTAGAAACCAATTAAGCTTCTCTGTACTTTACATGATTGATGCCTAGGTATCTAGCATAAGGAACAAAGTTCCATCAAATAAATTTAAGTAGGACCTGCATCTAGCTAGATCTCAGCTGGACTAGCACTAGCAGTTGCTAGGTTTACCGTGGAAAAACAGCAATTATGGGTCCAACATAAGATGATTGAGCATCTCAGGTACAAAAATTATGAATGCTTCAGTTCCTTGACAGGAATCAGTTGCACCACAAAACAGAAAGAAAAAGGGAAGGGAATAGTACAGGAACTGGAGGTAGGGCCTTCTAGCATAGTGACACAAGAAAGAGCCACTCATATGGTAAGCCATAGCTGCTCATAGATGTGTGCGCCCAACATTCAAAAGAAAAGAACATATCACAGGACTTGCATGGTGTAAAGAACAAATGGAACCTATTTGAGCTTTCTCTCTTTTCTATGAACACCTATTTGAGCAAGTATACTGGGCGTGCACTAGTTGCATCAAATGCGACTCGAGTCTCTTCCAAATATGAATTTCCTTGTCCAGTTTTCTATCACCAACATTCTTGTGCGCCAACTGACTTGCTTGCTGCATGTAAATAAACAAATAGAGATGTTATTGATTCACACAAAATATCGATAAATATTACTATTATTGTTGTTTTATTTTTTGTTTTGAACTTGGTGAGGGGGTCAGCAGACTTGCACCAACAATCTTTGGTTGGGAAACAGCTGACCTTACCACTAGGATCGTGCTCATGATGGATCCCATTAGCTATTTCTTGTGCCTTTTTCAGTTAAGAACTGAGGTATGCTTCATTTTGTTCGGCAAACTGTCCAACTTCAGTTAGATACATGTTTGAAGCCCTACAGAATTCTCCATACATAAAAGTGCTCTTTATAGTTTATCAACCAATTTAAGTTCTCATTTGATATCACTTAAACACGAAATCAGATTAATAATTACTAAATGTACACGCCATCCAATTGTAATTCCAATCAAAGTAAACCCAAACAGCAGAAAGTACCTTTTACAAATATATTAATCAATTACAGAATGAGAATCCAAAACATCTTGTATGCACCTTCAAACGCAGAAAATGAGGCCTGCTAATCTCATGACTATTGCTAACTCACAGGCATTTGAAGTACTAAACAGAGAATGCAGCCATCCAAGTCTGCATTTAGCTATATAACACTTCAGAATTGCATACATACAAGTACAGAGCTTGCATCAATTGTCTAATCACTATATTCATGCACGGTTGAGAAGTGAAGAGTACCTGGCATACACAGAGTACCAAAGCCATTGGGTACTGTGACCCACGGAAACCCAATCTCCAGGAAGTTCAGCAGCTGTTTGCTCTCCTCCCAACGGACAAAATTGCCCAAAATGCTTGTATCTGAGAAAAACAACAGCAGAAATTCACAAAAAAAGACATATAAAGAGATTGTAAACAAGATTTGGTTGCTGTAAATGTTGAAATGTGAATGATTTACTTAACAGCTCAAATGGCTTAGATTTAGTAAACAAATCCATCTGTTTCCTTTTACTTTCTGGGATCTAAACTGTTGGCTTAGTTGACATTTACTGGTTTTTTGGAGCAATCAATGTTTGATACTATTAACGTAATTTAATCTGATGACTTATATTGTAGGAGTCTTTAATCTTATATTGATTTATGTCAAATTCATAAGTTAGAATGTCACTGGATCTGAGTCAGAATTTGTTCAACATTTAGAAACTTGATAAATGGTTCAGCTTAGTATATAAGATATTTCATGGAAGACTCAGCCAGTTACCTGAGTGAAATGTAATATATGTAATGTAACTATATGAAATAACTCTCTACGACTAACAACAATCAAGTGGCTGATCAGTTAGAAAAGGTAGAGTGAATAGAGATGGTTTAGTCTGATACTCTTTCGTTGCCAGAAGAGGAGAAAACTAATTTATCACTTTTGGGCTTAAATGTAGATAACCTTTCTTTAACTACTTTTTCTGGTTAGTAGAGCATAGCTACTATTCAGAAAAGAAAAAATGAGGCATGACATATAACTTCACAACATATAAATCGACTGTTATAGCAAGGCAAGTAAAACAAAAACCTGCCAGAAATTCCTACATTGATGTAACTTAAAGACTAGGAAAAGTACATTTCTGCCATTACAATGGCCAGATCTGAGTGTAAACCATGTCCTTTTCTTTTCAGAATGGTGACAGGATTAGACCCACTATATTGCAAATGTCTGAAATTGAGAAGAATTCCCTACTTCTGAATTGAGAATTCAACATATGTAAATGGAACATTTTAATCTTTTGATCAGTAGCATGTTATAAGGAACTTGATGTGAAGCACAGGAATTTGGCTGTTAAATCACTGAATAAGCTGCAAGGTTCCATTAACAAGAAACACTAATTAAATAAATAAATAAAAGAAGCTGTGACTGAATTTGCTACATCAATTACTTGATAGAAGTGAAGCAGAATAAGAAACAACTACTACGGATCATGCAGATTTCAGTAATTGCACAACTATTAAGTCTAGTACTTAATGCAACCTGTGCTTCAAAGCAGTTTCAGTAGATTAAAGCTCGAATCAGTAACTAATATCCACGTAAAAAGGAACCCAAAAGAAAAGACAAAACTTGCAAAAGACCCAAAGCTTTCACAAGGAAGACAATTCCATGGAGAATGCAGTAGGAAACGAAGTACATTCACACATCAAATTACAAGTAGGAGATTGGCAACATTACAGACCCACACAACACAAAAATCTCACAAGCAGCATACAGAAAAAGGTTAAAGGTTTGCAGTTTGCATCTTGTTGGTGACCCTTTAAACTAGATGATTAATTAATAGATGATCGCTTAACAAAAGGAACATAGAGAGCAAAGACAAAATGTTAGCATAGTTCGTACCGGAATGGGAGAAATTTATGGCGACCCGATCCCCCAAAATGGAGAGGACCTTCGGGATTAAGTTCACATTCCTTCATACGGTTAAAGCACCTAGAAAGGTATTGACCTTGTTGAGCAGCAACCTTATTATAAAGCAACCAAAAGAATGTCATGAGATGGTTGTTCTGAGTAGACATTTGAAACAAGTTTACTAGTTCCTTCACACAAACATATGAACCAAGCTCTGAGAGATATTAGTGTCCCCACTTAGCCATTATCAACAGATTTAGAGAAGAGAATAACCTGAGCTGTCGCAGGAAGGTTCTTCCTCTGTGAATCCACTTGGGAAAGAGCTGACCTGAACCCTTTAAGGTCTAGCTCTTTGGGTTCTTTTCTGTCATTCCCTTCTGAGTTAGTTAATAGGTCTGCAACACTTATCATATGCTTACTCTTCAAGTATAGTTCCACTTGAGGGTATCTTACACATATATCATCAATAACATCTTGAAATTCTTCAAGTGTCAAAGTGCCCGATTTGTCTTTGTCTGCTACTTCAAATATTGCTGAGACGTCCTCCTGAGAACATGTTGCATTAAACAACATTAGTTAATTTACACTAACATGTGATTTGATGTTCAACTAAATTAAGAGATTGAGCAATATTGAGTGTCTCTGTCCCAAGAGCATAGACAATTGCAGTTTTATCACGTCATGATTTTCCTCCAGCATCACTTGTGCACGGGAACTTTCTCAGATCACCAATTGGCCTCTTACCTTGCATGAGCAACATACTTTGCATGAATGCGATACAATCCAAGTCTTACTCCAGCTAAAGATATGAACTCAAAGTCACAAACAATTGGCTATACAAGAAATAGTTGACTTCTTGCAAAGCTTAAATATAATGTGACTAGAAAAGCTAAGAAATCAAAGGTATTGATCTATAGGAAAACTCAAATTTCATTCCTATATGCTCAAGAATATTCAAGAAAATGTAGAACATAAACTAACAGGAGCAAACACCACATACCATGATTTTACGTTGATGTATTGTAGCACAGTCACCAAGGGCATACACATCATTACATCCTTCAACCCGCAGCCATTCATCAGTTAATAAAGCACGCCTATCTTTCTGTGTACTTGGGAAAGAGATGTCAATCAGTATAAACAGAAAGTTTCAACAAAAACAAATATCATGGTATGAGGAAGACACCTAATATGCCAACCAAGAAATGATAGTAGAACCTCAATCAAATCTAAAGACTTGGTATTCAGTCTAGATCATGGGTTAAGAGCAGCATACTTGACCGATTTGCTCCATAAAATCCATTATAACTGGCCGAGTACCAATGCCAGTGGACCAGACAACCATTCCATATGGTATGGAAGACATCTCTTGATTTACTTTAGATTTTGTAGTAATGGCCTTCTCAGATACACTGACAACCCTGAGTCCTGCTTGCACTTCAATACCATCTCTTTGGAACTTCTTTTCGGCAAATGAACTGATCCTTTCGTCAAACCTACAAGAATAGCAGTCCACTAGACATAAGAACTAATTTTTCAAGTTCAAGTAATGCTATCCAATTGGCTTAAGAATGAAGTACAGTGTTAGGAGGAAAATAAAAAGCTATACTTCTGACAGCTTAAGCTGGAAATTCCTTGAATGTTGACTCTAACTGAAATATGCAGCAGCACTTAATAATGCACTCTTAGTTTAGCAGCCAAATGTGCAAGTACAGAAATATAGACACTATCAGACATGATATTTAATGCTGTCTGATATCCAAAGCTAAATAAATAACTTTTGATAGGAAATGTGTAAGAATTCTTACATATTTAAAATATGATCTCCTGATTGGATAACTGTTATCTTTACAAGGTCTTGAACCATAGGATATAACTTGACTAAATCTTCAGAGATGAAATCATGCAACTCTGCAGCGAATTCCACTCCAGTTGGACCTCCCCCAACAATTACAAAATGAAGAGTAGTCTTCTTCTCTTCTTCATTTAAGTGTGGAAGGCTGGCCCTCTCAAAACGATCTATTACACTCCTTCTTATCCTCCTAGCATCCTCAATTTCCTGCATGAAGATATATACTTTCACCTATCATAAAAAGATGTGTACTGTCCCAAAGAAGTAATCAAATTTGCATTTAATAAAGGTACGGAAGGAGCAATTTTGTCCCTTCACCAAGGTCAGAATAATCACACCAGCTTAGGGCTCATAGGAATGCCAACTATTTTCCATAAATTACAAACAACAAATTGAAATACCGTATGGGAAAATGACATTCGGTGGATGTTTACCTTCAAAAAGTGGCAGTTCTCTAACACACCTGGTGTGTTAAATGTATTTGCCTGAGCTCCCATTGCAATCACCAAGTAGTCATACTCAACAAGAAACTCTTCTTTCCTTTCCAGATTCATTTCATGATTAAAGCGACAGTGAACTTTCTTGTTTCCTGCATCAATCCTAACACATTCTGCTTCCCAAAATTGAATGTCTCCACCTTTCTATGAAATGAACAAAAAAGGAAGTAGAACAATGTTTCAGAAGTAAAAGTAAACCATCCCATGATGAAGATAAGCACTGAGCACTAAAACATACAAAAGTTTCAGAAACACGAAAGTGAAATATCAGATATGTTAGGAACTCAATGTTATGGAAATTTTAATGGACTACGTTATGCCACTGAATCAATGCTTGGACAAACTCTCACAATTGCTGCCGAATGGTTTGAGAAATGGATATAAGTTGCATAGTAATAAGAGCTCACTCTAACTGTTGCTACAAGTTGTCTATTATTTACTATGTAGGTAGTCAGGGGAGAAAGAATGTGACTTAATGCTAAAAAATTTTGGGCAAATATAAATGAAAAGAAAATTAAAAGAACTTAAAACAGGAATTTAGGCATCAATTTAATAACTGGTTTCCCCAGTGGAGTTCAGAATATCTATATCCGAAAACATTAAAAACAACAAGCTGAAGGAATGACATTTAGAGTACTAGTTTCCTGCAACTTACGGCACTTGAAAACATAACATTGCAGAAGTTCAATATAAAGAGATTAAAAATCCTTAACAGATATGCGAAGCTGCAGTCTGATTTAAACTAAAAAATTTGTATTTACCTTTCTTATAATGTTACGGATTGGCTCAACAATGCTGCGTGGTTCCACTGTACCACATGTAACACTAGGTAACAAGGGAGTAAATGCAAAATAGTTACGTGGTGATACCACCTGGACATCATACATGGAGCAATCCAAGTTTTTCAGAAAACTTGTCCCTGCCCATCCCGTCCCTAGAACTACCACCCTCTTCTTCTCAGTGTCCGTTTGGGATGATCTCACAGCCTTAGTGTCATATTCAGACTTCGACTCAGAATATGCCACAAGACCTCCACTACTGCATTTATCAGTTTAGGTGTTAGCAAAAAGAAGAAAATGTGTGATAAATGTTGTACAAAATAAGAAAATATTTAATCTTTTGTTTAGAGCACAAATTGAATCCATCATGTGAGTACCCACCTATAGACTCAAAAGAAATTGACCTAGAAAGTTAAAAGGAACATACAGAGTACAAGCAAGGGCCAAGAAAAATTATGCATATACAGTTTCAAAAGGAGGACTTAAAGAAATGAGGCAACAGTTGGGCCTCTGCCCTGGTTGTTATCACCCATGCTGTGCAAACTTGAGAGGTCTTGGATTCTATGCTGCAACTTCCCATTTCTAGTCTCCAGTCACAGGTACCAAAAGATGTAAGTGAATCAAAGCAAATGACACTTTTCAGCATCCATAAATTTACTTATGGCCAAAGTTAGAGCAGACAGAATATAATGTCAATAGTCAATGTACAACCATTTTATGTGAAGTTAAGAAGTAAACCAAGGCATTTGAGACACTGCAAACAAAACAAGGCAAGAGAAAGCACAAGACAAGCTGCAAGCATCCTCTCGATAGCAACTAGCAAAAGCCATAGATAATTGGTTCAGTAACAGAGTAGAACCAAGTCTGATTTGAATTCAGATGATCATCATGTGGAACCAATATAGGCTACCAGGGAGATTCTCTCATCAGTGTGTATCTTTCAAGTTGAGACTCAAACCATTTTGATTCTGAATATCCCCCCAGCATAATGCAACAGGGGTGATTATCATACACTGAATATGGTGTTATAGGTGCTTGCAATAGCAGACTTGAGATGAGATGAGATGAGATGGGTCATATAACTGTTAGTAGTGCTTGAGATAGATGAGATGAAGTGATATCTCCTCATCTCATAGCTAGTGGTGCTTGAGATGACTTGAGATGAAAATCATCTCATCTTAACTCATTAATACATTGAATTTCAGTCATCTCACTTCATCTCATGCCAAATTTTGGGTCATCTTAATCCAGCTGAAGTCATCTCCGGTCAGATCTCATTACATCTCATCTCAAACGGCATTAACCCAATGTTCATTACATGACATTTTTCTCAAAAGTGGAAAAGAACATCCATACCCAATGTAGCAGAAGAATAAGAATCATATAAATGGTTAATCTCTTGCAGTCAAACAGAGATCTGCCTTTCTCTTGTATCCCTAACTCTTGCAGAACAATGCCTAACAAAACGTTGCAACTCACTAACACAGCGCAACAAAGCAATTTTCCCGCACACGTGCCTGTTTCTTCTTCCATTACTTTTATTTTTTCTAGTCCATCAGGTTCAGATTATACCTCCGCTCCAGACAAAAAGTGATTTTCCCAGTTTTTTCATCCATTTTTGAATAATTTGAATCCTCTGTACACATTTGGAAAGAGCAACAGACAAAGTGATAGAACTCTTCCAATTGCACAAATCTAGGGCAGTAACAATTTGGCCATATGAAATGAGTTTTACAGTTTGGTCTTTCGATCTTCTGTCTTCAAACTTATTTCACAAAGTCTCTCTGCCTGCAAGTACAGTGGCACCCATCAAACACATACCCACCCACCATCCTTTGATCCTCGCTCAGATTTTTCCCTAATGTACAACACCCTTAACATGAAGTAAGCAGCCAACCATACCTTAACAAAGATTAACAGAGAAGAACCTTCAAGCAGGCAAGGTAAGCAGATCAGAAGAAGAAAGATCAAAGAAAGCTAAGCTCCCGAGACTCCATAAAAGAATGAAGCAAACATCAGCTATACAATTTATGAGAGAAAAACAGAGGGAAGAAGAAGAGGAAGATCAAAGTACCTAACAGTGACCAGTACTAACAGCTTAGAGACTGCAGGGGAGTGACAGAAAGCTCGAGCAGATTGGTTGAAGAATTGATGAACACCCATTTGAGATAAACAGCAACTTTGATCAGATATCTGAATTTTCCAGTTTTCAGGTAGGTGATGAAACAGGTACAAACTTATATCTGGACTCGCGGACTCAACGGGGGAGCCCACCCATCCTAGGACGAGGGAATTTAATCACGTTGGACTTTTAGACTTTGACACTTTTCCCCTTTCTAGACAAAGAACTTGTAAATCTAAAGTACATACTAGCCAATTCAAGCCAACATGTTAGGACACTTTAGGAGCCTGTTTTGTTGGCTGGAAATTGATTTCCATGGAATGCGTTTTACACTTGGGAATTGAATTAACTGAAAAATATGCGCCATGTAAGATCTTTATGTCTTTGGTGTATTTTTATGTAATTCAATTCCAAGGTATGCAAGACTATAAATGTCTAGTGCAGTTGGTCACATACAATTCTACATCTTCGTGAAGCAAGCTTGGTCACAAGTTTGCACTTTGTAATTCTCTGCTTGTACACTAAAGAAACCTCTTTAACACATTTGGTGTAATTCAATTCCAAAGCGTAAAACAACTCATGTAAAATTTGTTTTCTCTTGGAATTCAATTTTCTCGAAAGCATTTTCCGAAATACTGTCAATGATGAGGAATGCTAGATGAATACACACCTATGGTCTCGCCCTTAAAGCGCCCCACTTTTGCAAGAAGAAGCTTCTTCTTTGATAATCCAACATGTTCATCAAATTGCTATAACTTGTCTAGTAATTAAATATAATAATAACAATAACAATCATTTAGCATTCAAAATATCATACTTTTCATTGTTGAAAATGGGCGGCTTAAATACTTAGCATAAACAATAAACAAGGTCAATAAAGTGTAGCCCAATGCACAAAGCTCCGTGTATAAACAAGGTCAATACGACTCCAAAAGTTGGTGCAAAAGTAAAGCCATCAGAAGGTCATACCTTGCAAGGAGTGTCCGATTAGCATCAGAGAAAACCTGAGAGGAGAAGTTTTCGTATCCTACTTTTCTTCCAGTAAGAAGGGAGCATGGAAGAGTATATGGTAAGAAATAATACTTAATCAAGGATTCCAGATCTTCAAAGGCAACTAAATGGAGATTACTTGTGAATTAAGATTCTAAAATGAAGGTGACTTTATCAGCATCTTATTATATGGGTGGATCCAGAGACTACAATCTTATAAGCCGACTGAGGAGTAATGTTATCATATATTTTTGTTATTGGTACAACGAACCGTTATAAATCAAACTTCCGACAAGCATATTCTAATTTTTAATTCTACTTGAAATCTATTCAATAAAATGAAATTGCCACCTCAAATCTAGACCAAGCACAACAAGGAGAGATGCCATAATATCTGTGATTAACTGTGGTAGGTGGTTTTTGGCTTAGTGGGATTAGTTTTGATCAAACTATGTTTTTCATTTTTCTTTAGTACTTATTTTGTTCTTTCCTTTTTGCTTGGTGTAAAGTATGTATTATGTTGACAACAAATGCCTAGAATAGTTGGTTGAAGACAATTTGACATTTTTCTTGAGGTTTGCTTGGCTGCAGGTTTAAGTCCTTACTTTCTCCTTTGACTGCAAATTAGATTTAGGAACTGAAAATGCTAGGTTTTGGCTCTTTAGCTAGAAAAACACTCATTAAAGTTTAAAGAAGCATAAGGAAAAGTGAATAAAAAACTCAGGAAAAAAAATTCCTTTTTTAACAGATTAAATGAATCCCAAGATTGGAACAAATTTTGGTATTGTAATATGGCTGCTTAAGATTTTGCTTTCATTTGGGGCCTCTTCTTTATAGAAAGCAAATAAAGGGACAGCCCCGGTGCACAAAGCTCCCGCCTATGCGGGGTTCGGGGAAGGGGCAGGCCACAATGGCTTAAAGTAGGCAGCCTTACCTTGCATTTTTTCAAGAGGCTGATTCCACGCCCTGAACCCGTGACCTCAAGGTCACATGACGACAACTTTTATCATTACGTCAAGGCTCCTCTTCTCTTTATAGAAAACAAATGAGCTACTTATATAAAGAGGTGGAAATACTGGGGCTAATCTGGGAAAAAATAGTGTCCTACTTTTATATCTACTGAAGGGCCTTTGTGTCTTGAGGAATTCTAGGAAGAAGGCCTCAAGGAAACTTCCTTAGAAGTGCCTTTATTTATGCATGCTCTTACCTTTAGATATTCAAACAAAAAGTCACAAAGATTAGATGACTTTAGCATGCAAATAATTGCATTTTTTAGAGTTAAATTTTGACAATTATTTATAAAAGTTTTTAGAAAGCATTTTTTTCCTTATAAATAATACATTTTTTCAAGAATTGAGCAATGAGAGGAATGAATCACATCTTCTAAATATAGGAATTGTCTATGCAAAAGTCAGGTGTGCTTCTAGGGAAGCACCCTAAAGGACCTTTGGCCTAGCATTTCTCTTATGTCTTTTTAAAGAAAAAGAATTTGAGCCCTAAGATCAACATATACATAGGGAGCGGTAATTTCAGCAAGGAGTTGCAGGTGTAAAGTGTAGGTGACATTTGATTGGTAAAAAAAAAGCTTCCAACTGCCATTTCCTCTAACCTTTTCTGTTTTTTACTTTTTTTCAATCAATCAAATGTCACTTGCTTCTTACACTTTGCATGAAACAGTTGAAATGAACACACCCCTATTCGCCACATGATATACAATCGTGCAGGATTAACACAATAAAAAAAATTTCTTCTCTTAAAATAGGAATTTGAACAAGGTGCTTGCAGTTTGTATGAACTGTTAAACATTGCTTAAAACTTTCTTGATAGACAGTAAACTAGGTTGAGAAATTTATTGAAGATTTTTTGGATGATCCACAATAATATCCTAAACCTAGATAGGCTTCATTTCTTACTGAATTGTGCTCATTTTGTAGTAGGTCCTATTTGGAGTCAGACGCTCATTGGCCTACTAGCACTTCTAATCCTTGTTTCAAATGGAGAATATTTCAGATGCTAGAATTATTCATCCTACACACAAAGCCGGGAAGTCAACAAACCTTAAGCACTGTCAACATATGATAATAAGTTTTAAAAGGAGAAATAGGTGAAATGAAGACTAGGATAATTAGCTATTGCTATTCTTAAGAGCCTATTTGGCTAGTGAGAAATGAATAATATTGATTTTCATGGAAAAAAAAATCTCCGTGGAAAGTTTTAGGCCTTAAATTGAACTATATCAAAGACCCAAATTTTTTTTTACAATTTGATCTAGCAAAACCATGATACTTATTTCTTAAACATGCTCACATGTCTCGATTGACCTTATTGTAGTTCAACTCTGAATATCAAAAGAACCCAAAGTATATGTTTCTTAAATTCATTGCTTCTTGTTGTCTTGTCTCATGTTAGTGCCCATTTGGTTGGTATGAAATGAATGGAAATTGATTTTTATGGGAAAAGGAATTTATAGTAGAAATCATTTTAGTTTAAGAAGTTGCATGATGCCAAAGACTCAAAATTTTACAACTGAAAGTTCATTCCTACACCCTCAAGCATATCTTAAAAAATGTAGAACAAAAATATATTATTTTATGTTAATATATGGGAAAAGTATAGTTTATAGTTTACTACACTTAATTATTATTTTGTCACATTTTAGTCCCTAAACTTTTATTTTTGCGAATTAGTGTCTCAGCTATTAGAAAAATTTTCATTGTAAATCCTTTTGTCCAAGATCGGTCTAGAGATATCTGTAAGTGGGAACCATAATGAATATTATAATGTTTTAAAAACAAATTTTTACAAGATTTTGTCTAGGAACCAAAGTAATAAAAAACAATAGTTTAAGGACTAAAATGTTATTCACAATTAGTTTTATATCTTGCTAGAAAAGATGACCAGAGCTTTTTACATGCAAGATTTTAAACCCTATCTATGCTCTTTTGTTCAAATTTTAAAAATTAGTTCTTGTATTTGGAATCCTGAAACCCTGATCTATAAACTCTTATAGTTTCGGTATTTGTAGTGAAAAATAAATTCAAACATCACCTAAGAAGATGACTGGAGTTTTCCTTTGGCAATATTTTAAAATTGTCATATGATCCCCTTTTCTTGAAATTTTAGAAAATGGTTTTCAAATCTAAAATTCATAGTAAGTGATCTACAAACTCTTAAAATTTGGGCCATTTTCAGTGAGTAACACATTTAAGGCTTTGTCAAAAAAAGATTGTTGAATTTCATTGTTGGCAAAACCTTTATTTTTTATTTTTTAAAAATAAATTTTAGATCTAGGTTCTAGTTGATCTTATCCATAAAACAATTATATTTGAGAAAGATTTTGTGACAAATAGTTTTAGAATCTTGCCAAAAATTGATTACGGGAATTCATCTCAGTAACTTCATATGGATTTATCTACCAACATAGTTTAGTCCCTAAATTATTGTTGTTTTACTTTGATCCCTCGAACAAAATTCTTGTAAAAAATTATTTTCAAATATTATAATACACATTGTGGGGCTCACTTCTGACATTCGTTAGCATCTATTGATACCCATAGACGAACATTGGATAAAAGGACTTGCGATGAATTTTTTTTAATAGTGGAGAGACTTATTTGTAAAAATAAAAGTTTAAGAACTAATAGAAAATATGGGAAGCTCTACAGGATATTGGATCTACCAAAAGCACCCACAGTCATTCATCACTTAAGACCAACATACTTGGCCAATTTGCTCCATAAAATCCATAATAACAGGCTGAGTTCGAATTCCAGACTAGACAACCATTCCATATGGTGAGGAAGAAATTTCTTTGTTTATTTTGCATTTTGTAGTAGAGAACCGCTTAGTTATGAGGCGATTTACTACAACATGATACATGAGAGAGTTTTGCTGACATGGCATCTCTCAATAAACTCTTATCCAAATATTAGGATAAACCAGGCATTTTCCTAACACATCTTTTTGTAATAACGAGAAAGGAAACCTTGGTGCAAGACGTGAAAATAGTCTCTTGCAAAATACATAGTAAGACTGCATATTATTAACTTCTGTGGGATGTGTAAAAACTTTGAGCTCCCGAACTACCTTTTTTTTAAATCTCTTTCTAATGATGGCCTTCTCAAGTTACCATAGTTTTCTGTTTAGGAGATGCTGCAGGGGAAATCAGATGGACAGTCAGGTCATGTGATGTACGGGCCTCTTTGTGCAAACGTGCGGCACCTCCGAGGACACGCCTCATAAAGGCGTCTGTTTAGCATTCTCACACACAATTGTCCTCTGTCAGACAAGCACGAGAGAAGTCTTACTTTTCTTTCTCCCTTCGAGAAAGACGAGCTGTAAAGGGTCGGCTCGGTGATATTTCAATGGAATTAAGATTCTATAACGATGTTGGACTTTAAAGACCTAATTTTTTTACTAGAGTCAAATAATGTAGAGGAAACTTGCATAATTGAGCGAGACAGTCAACGATGACAACCCTTGGAAGATTAACAATAAGAAGGAAATCACAACAAAGATTGAACGAGTCTGTTCATTCAAAGAAGAAGCTCCTTCGTGCATGTGAAAAGGGAAACATCTTACCTTGACTAAAATGTGAGAGGAAGCTTTGGTTTTGCTCCAGAAGATCAAAGGCAATTGGTTAGACTTCCAAACTCCTCAAAGGTGTTTGAATGCGTGTGTAAAGGGGCAGCCCCGGTGCATGAAGCTCTCACCCATGGGGGGTTCGGGGAAGAGGCAGACCATAAGGGCCTATAGTAGGCAGCCTTACCTTGCATTTTATAAGATGCTGATTCCACGCCTTGAACCCGTGACCTCAATGTCACATGACGACTACTTTTACCGTTGCATCAAGGCTTCCCTTCTTTTGAATGCATGTCTACACAATGCAAAAAGATATAGAGATTTGGTCTCCCAAAAGTGGCATCTTTTATGGAATAAGCTTGATTGTAGGTTTGAGTCACCAGTTTCTCCTTTGTTTACGGCTGTAATTCTGAGTTGGCCTAGACTTTTTAAGATCCGAATTGTTGACAATGTTGCTTTTGATTAAGATGGGTCATCCACTAAAATTCTCATTCATTGGGTGATCCTAACTACTTCTTGAGTTGTAAAATGAATAATCAAATTAAAAAAAATTGTTTTGATCAATTCCCTTTCTTTTGTATTTTAGGTAGGAAAATTTGATCCAAAAACCTATCTAATTGTGCTCTCCTCTCATATGATACCTAAAAACATGGGTTGCAATGCAGAGACAAATTTTGAGTAAAATGCGAACGGGTACTCGCTCAAGTGGAAAAGGAGTACATGATCTAATTTTCATGCATGGTAAAATTATTTCAATTATATCTAATTCATTTATCATGTTAGGTTAAAGATGGATGACATAACTTAGACATCAAATTTCATGTCAATCTGGTATTTTTAACCTATATTACTTGAGGCCAAAAATCGGGACCACTTATTTTTGTTAGGTTTTTAAAGATCTAGAATTAGTGACTAAGATTGTCCAAATGCAATGATTTCTCATGAGTTATCTATTTTTTATATTCAAACCATGATGAACGGCTTAGATTGACAAAATAAAAATTGTGTACATGCATAAACAAAGACTTGTACCTCTTACCAGACTCGTGTTTGAAAAGACTGAAGGCAACTTGCAATAACATATTGGAAGGAGAGCAAAAACTTCGAACCTTTCCTTCTACCATCAAGAAGCAAACGTAGAACTAAAATATGGTAATAAACAACTATTAGTTAAGGATTTCTGACTTTTAATGACGACTAGAATCTGAAATGGAATTACAATCCAACCTTGAAGGTACCAATGATGTTGCATTATACACATACATACAGAGGGGCGGCAAAATATGACACGACTCTAACCTGCTAAATTCAACTCGAACCCAACACAAATTTGGCGGGTTAGAGTCGAGTCTTATCATGTTCGTGTCATTTTTGGGTCAACCTGAAAATTACACACCAAAAATAGTGTCGTGTCGTGTTTGGGTCAATCAATGTTGATTTGTCGTATTAACCTGTTTGACATGTGACCTATTAATTTGTCGTGTTGACCCATCTAACCTGCAAGCTATTAACCAATGGGATTGAAAATACATGACGGTTCATCAGAAACCGTCCTATATTACTATAGGAATATAGGACGGTTCTTCAAAAACCTTCATATATTAGTTATTTTATATTTATTTAATCATGTTACACTAGTCGTGTCGTGTCGACTCATTTAATAATCGTGTCATGTTCATGTCGACCCATATACTATAATGGGTTAGTCTTGGCATGACACGAACATGACCCCCAACTTGAATTGCCAGGCCTATACATACATACATACATATATAATGTGTACGTCTATTGTTTTTCTAGTGGACATTGTAAAAGGATGATGAAAAGAACAAAATTTGGTTAATCTGAGCCGTTGATCTTGTTTGCGCTATGCTATTTAGAGCATCTACAAAATTTCATGAACTGAGGAGGCTTCTAGTTAGCTTTGTTAGTTTAAAATTTAAACGAACATTGTTTAAAAGTAAACAACAGTATAAATCAAATCATTCAACTATTCATGAAATATGATAGCTAACCAGTCTAAGCCAAGATGAACATGAAAATGGATCACATGGGCTCCAGCTACGTTCATTCCTTTACCTGCATCCTATTCAGCATGAGGAAAGGATTTTCCTTCTAATCTTGTGTAAGTGAATTCTGATAGAACACTTGACAGGGCTTAGGGGATATAGAAACGAAATTTGATAGCATCACTCAAGTGAATTCTGATCCTAGTTCCTAGATAGAGCAAAAATTTGACATGACTGCTCAGTCGAACGATATGTTGCTCAAACCATTGATCTTTTTTGTAGATTGATGAGATTCAAGAATTTACAGACAAATTACGTCTTGGAGAATTAAGATCTTATATTTTGATGAGCATGCTACGTTGAATAGAATTAAAATTGTGGCCCTACGTGGATGGTTAGAAAATAGAGGATCAAAAGCAATAAAATTGTAGCCCCCTTAAATAGATGATTAAAAAATAGGAAAGATTTATGGTAAGTGTGCATCTTCAAGCAGGAGAAGCTGTACATGCCTAACTTATTATGTAAGGTAAACCGTTTATTGCATATCTAAACAGTTTATAATATTAGGAATGAGATAAATATATAAGATGGAACACAAATTATATAGTCATTGGATAGTTGTAGCCGACGTTTTTTTAAGTAAAATTATAACCATTCATTTTATTTTATTTGTTGAAGATTTAAAACAAGTGGTTAGAATCATAAAAAAAGGGCAGCCCCGGTGCAAGAAGCTCCCGCCTATGACAGGTTCGGGGAAGGGGCGGACCACAAGGGCCTAAAGTACACAGCCTTGCATTTTGCAAGAGGCTGTTTTCATGCCTTGAACCCATGACCTCAAAGTCACATGACGACAACTTTTAACATTTCGCCAAGGCTACCCCCATAGAATCGTCTAAACATGTTACTTTCATGGTTACCTATGGCTTCGACTAAAAGGTTCTACTTTGCATGAAAAATATTTGTGAATACACCTTCCTCGGACTGTTTCATTTCTAGTTCTCTTCATCTATGGCTTATCTTACTCCTAGCAGTGGCTTTGGGTAAGTTGTTCGGATTTTCACTGAACATAATTTGTTCTTATGTTTAGAAGACTGATTTGCTTTCAAAGTGTTTCCATCTTAATTTGTCAAGCAGGCCGGGGAGGTTGGGTACGAAAGAATCTATTGTTCCATCTTTACATGAGAGCAACTCTGCTCTGTAAAAAAGGCTTGTTCTTGCCCACAAATCAGTACAACAGTAGCTTCAGCTCAGAAAACAGTACAATCAAATGAACTGTTGTAAAGTTCCACCGGGAACAACAATGGATTGTGAAAAATCAGTCGAAAAAAAAAATGTATGACTGACAACACAACGAGTCTCAATCTCCAATCATCCATGGAGGTTGAGACTAACACCGCAGCCGGAATCAATCTCCAAGTATCCACGAAGCAGCACTTTAGATGCGTCAAATACATCTTTCTCGTGGATAAAGAATGCATTTATAGAGTAACTGCTAAACATTTCAAAATTAAAAAAGTGCAGCCTCGAATGCATGAAGTTCTCGCGTATGCAAGATTCTGGGAAGGAGCGGACAGCAAAGATTAATAGTATGCACTTTTGATGCCTGATATATAGGCCAC
Organism: Warburgia ugandensis; assembly: GCA_035236585.1. Lineage (NCBI taxonomy): Eukaryota > Viridiplantae > Streptophyta > Magnoliopsida > Canellales > Canellaceae > Warburgia > Warburgia ugandensis. The sequence goes on from CP141136.1 coordinate 25,764,944, forward strand.
TTCCAATGGTTTCATATCGTCACGCTTTTGAGGTGATGTAGGCACGTCAAGGAGGATTTGCACGATTCCCATAACCGTGTTTCATAAAAAACACGTGTTTCCGCATATTTATCTCCAAACTGAAAATGCTGAGATTAGGATCGAAGGATGGATCAGATCTAAACATATTATATAGGGAAGAATTTTACATGATTCGACCAAACTCAACCTACCTCCAAAGAAGAAGAAAAATCATCTCCAACTATGAGAAGTACGTACAAACTTTTACAAATGAGATTAGAATGCTCGTTTCTTTTGCCGCTATTTATTGAAACAGCAAAGATATCTAAATTTGGTCTGATCTTTTGAAGAAGAGAGAGGCTCTCAATGTGTTATTAAAATTTAATCATCAGAAAAAATTCTAGAAGCCATTATCCAAATGCAACCTACAAGTCAGAGGTTCTCAAAACGCGCTTTTCCTCCTTTAATTGCGTATCTTTAAAAAAAGAAAAGAAAAAAAAAAGTGTTTTCAAATACATTTTTACTGAAGAATATTAATTTAAAAGAAAAACAAAAAACTGAAGAAACAATATCAAACGCAGCCTAAATACATCAAACAGAAATCATTAACTGATAACAGTTAATGAAAATGGTACTTCAATGCAACCATGATTTATCCGACTACTAATTGGCATGATGAACACTAAAAATTGTCTTCAGTTTGTGGCTGATCTCCTGAAGATTTTCGTTTTCGCTTTCATAATATTCATATTTAACCTTCAATTCAGCAAGAGATGACAGATTCGTGGTGGAATGGTGAATTTCTTGTAATTTTCCTAAAATTCTCAATGACATGAGGTTGGGAGCGGAAATTCCTATCAGAAACTGGTGGCCATTAAATGTCAACCTTTTCAGACGTCTCAAACTCCAAACACTCTGAGGCTTCGTATTACGACATTCTATGTTATATGCCAAGGTCAAATCCTCAAGCAAGGGACATGAAGATAAAACCGATTCATTGCTCAACTCAACATCATGCAAATTATGAAGCAAATTATTTATAATTTACTATATCAATCCCTAAACCTACTTGAAAGTGCCACCTCTAACCTCCAACCAAGTATAACGAGAGGTGCTCGTTGTCCGCAACTAACTGCTCTAGAAGGCTTGAGACGCTTAACAAAGACAGCCACCTAGCAATTCATCTTTAATCCATATATGCTGGCCTATAAACAACAGAACCACTTCGGTAAATGGAATCGTAACAGCTCATGGAACATTTTAGTAGTACTAGCAATGAATTACTGGTGATGGTGCAGGAGAAAAAGGTGGTGGTGATGGAGTTAACGCATATGGTTGTAGTGATGGTGGAGACATATATGGCCCCGGTGACGGATATTCCTATGAACAACCAAAGGCATTGCAATCTATGGGCTGAGAAAGGAAGGCCTCGCAGTCTGCCGTCGATCTCTGGTGAGGTCGACAAGGAATGCAATTCTTCCGATCATCCTTGTCCTGAAGACTCAGACACTGCTTTGGCTCGACGCAGAAGTAGTTGTACGAATATGTGAAATTCTGCAAATTTGGCAAATCACAAATGCTCGTCGGGATGGCTCCGGAGAGTTGGTTGTTGGCGACGTTCAGTTGCTCCAAGCTCGTCACCCCACCCATCGTAGTCGGCAAAGGTCCCACCAAATCGTTGAAGCTTACATCAAATATGGTCAATTTGTTCAGCATGCCAATTTCCGGTGGCAGGCATCCCCTGAGACCGGAACTGATGATAATGATCTCATTTAGAATACTTGACATGTTTCCTATACTTGGTGGGAGGCAGCCGTTAAGGTTGTTATTGGCTAGCACAAGGACTGAGACCGGGGAGTTTCCGATGTTATCCGGGAGAGAGAATTGTAAAGGATTGTCATTGATGAAAATGGCATCGAGATTCAAGTCGAATAGAGTGGTGGGAACATCGCCTTGGAATTGGTTGAATCGGATGTCCAGATATTTGAGGGAGGGGAGAGAGAGGACCACGGAAGGAAAAGGGCCACTAAAGTGGTTGTTACTAATATCGAGCTCGAACAGGAGGTGGAGTTTCCTGAAGCTTTCAGGGATGGAATTGCAGAATCGATTGGAATTGATGTGGAGAAGAGCGACATCTGTAAGGAGTCCAAGTTCTTCGGGTAAGGAACCTGCAATATTGCCATGGTTGAGGTCGATACCTGCTACGGTTAAGGTGTGCGGGTCATTAGGAGGGGGTGCGCAGAAGACTCCGGTGTAAGAGCAGACATTCGGGCCATACCAGTTGGAGGTTAGGTGTTTTGGGTCGGAGGTGATTTGCAGTTTCCATGCTTGTAGAGCTACGTAGGCTTGGAGGAGCCTGAAGTTGGGGATAGGCGGAGGGACTTGGGGAGATGCCATAGAGAAAAAGAGGCAAGAGAAGAAGGCTAAGTTCAGATACGGATTTCTCATGTTTGCAAAGAAAGTGGCATTGATTGGCTTGCATGAAACTTGAAGAAGAGGTATTAAGGATTATATGGGGTGGATTGCCCCTTCTTTAAGGTTAATAAGTACTCACCTCGAGTATGAGTATGGATGGGATTTTTTTGTTTTGAGAATGATCCTCTCTCCATCAAAGCCACTTGTTAAAAATAATACCTTTTTTGCATTGCAATGAAACATAATAATGTTTAGTAATCTATCTAACTGTTAAATTTGGTAAAATGAAGTAGTTGAATAATTAAAAAATGAGATTATTAAAGAGTGCACATTGATCCTATATGTACCGTTGGACTCCTTCAATGGTCCAAGCTAGTATCTGGTAAACCGGGCTGCAAATGAGCCATGCACCAAGATTTCAGCTTCATCTGACAATTTCAGCCATCTCAATTTATCGACTTCAAATTAACAATCGGATAAATATGTATCTCGTACCATTCATGAACAAAAAAGTGTATTTTCAAGGTAAATCCATTATGGAACAAGTAGGTTGCGTGTCTCGATGCAACAAACAATAAAAATATATGGCTATTCCAGCTGTAGATGAAAGGTCTTTAGTCGGCACGTAAACGTGCTATTTCTCGATAGGTTCACCCACCAGCTGAGAAATCCGGAGCATAGCTCACCTAAGTCAAGGGCAAAACTATTTGAATTGTTTGGATTTTTACCTAGACCTACTTATAGTTATAGTTGTTCCTACCATGTAGTGAAGGATTTGTAAGGAAAAATAAGGGTGCATTGTTATATGTAGGAAAATGAATTAGATGATATTTCAACAACCTCCAATCATAATTTAGAAACTCAAAAACTTGACTTGAGTCAAAAATGGGCCTAGATGAGCTAATTGAAAGTAACTCGTAGGTGACTAGAAAATATTCAAGTGAAATTCTTAATAATATCTTATCGAGTTATAATTATATTTAAAATTTTCACTTTTCATGCTGGGTAAGCTTGTCAAGATATCCTATTATCATTTGGGAGATCTAGTTTTCGAATCCCAAGACAATTTTTCAAGTTGACTCCCAAGTTTCAAAACTATGCTTCCAATTGACATGTTACTGGACCTATGAAGGGGACATTATAATAGTTTTGTCATGATTGTCTAGAGATTAGAATCATGCTTATAATGGTTGAATCCATTTATATACATGGTTTATGTGCATTCACTAGTGGGTTAGTTGGGTAGTATGAGGTATTGTTATTTTGAAGGTCTCGGTTTAAATCCCATGGCAAACTATATGTTTTTGTTATGTCAACTCAATGAGTTACTTCAATTGCTACCAAGTCTAGTAACTCATATGAGTTTTCTAAGTTGGCTCATGAGTTTTAGAACTGTACTTTTACATAATGGGATTTACTAGTAGTCAATCTGTCCCATTTATCTTATTTCTCCAAGTTTGGAATCTAAGAATAAAATCATAGCTAGGATTTTAGTATTTGTGGAAATTCCCTAAAATACTTCTTCTCATATGCTATTAAAAAAGGAATAATCCAATCAACGTGATTTTAGGCTACTGGATATCCATATGCAGGAGAAATCATATCAATGGAATAAATCAAACAAATGTGGTCCAGTTGTGTAAATGCCACGACTCATCTATTTATGATAAAACCCCAGTATTATTGCATTTTATTATTTTTAGAGAATAGATATTGGCACGAACAGGTTTACTATTAACAAGAATGCCTAAGGGAAAACTAGGAAAAAGGCACCTTATAACTACTGTTAGAATTTTGTGGTCTCTCACATTTGGGATTCAAAATCTAACGTATTTCACATGTGTTATAACTACCCAAGGCAGTTATCCTTGATGGAAGCATAATTTCCATTAACCATCACATTTAAAGGTCCCTAATTCATGTAAAAACAACTCTGTTATCCATCATCGTCAACTGCTATGAATTAGAAGATCTTGAAAGGAATCACTGCTAATGGCTGGAGGTAAGTTCCTAATCTAACTGTTTTTGCTTCCGCTTGTTGATTGTGAATTACTATAAACATCCAAAAAATGGTTTACAACTACCACTTAAACTTAATGCAGTATTTAGGGAATTGTATTATAAAAATGACAAATATCATCCTAACTTAGGTTTAATTTTCATGTGAGAGACCACCAATGGCATTTAATTGGCGTGAGTTTTTGCAAATAATTTAAATGATGGAGACCAAACCAAATGAATGAGTCAAATCATCCAAATGTGGGACCTAGTGATGAGATTCTAAGATTAGTCCGAATACCATTTCTCCATGGAATTTGTCATCTGTATTCACATTTGCAGGAACATTGATCAACAAGATGGACTATCTAGTCATTTGACAAAACTAAAAGCTACCTAATTATCGGGACACAAGCAATGAATGACATCGCTCTTTTTTTCCTATTTTACTCTTATGATTTTTTCCCCTATTATTATTATTATTATTATTATTATTATTATTATTAAATAATGTACCACTCCTACGTTTTCATGAGAAAAAAGTGGCTCTGCCTCTACTTCTTTCATTTTTTTTTATTTCTAAGCATAGGATGATTGATTATGGATTTGTTTTACACATTCATGTGGAGAAAAACATATATATATATATATATATATATATATATTGGATGTTTTCCATGAGCTGCTTTTTTAATGAGGTTGTTAGAAGGAACACCACCATTTCTTTTCACCAAAAACATGGTTTTAGATTTGAAGAACCTATTACACATAATTGAAACTGCCCTTTTAAATGTAGTGTTTGTCGGCCACAAGGCTCTTTTAATATAGTTCTAAAACTCATGAGTTGACTTGGAAAACTCATCTAAATAGAGTAACTCATTGAGTTCACTTGCTGCCAACGAAAAATGTTTTATTTTTTATGAGACCTAAACCAAGACCTCAGATGAGACCTAAACCAAGACCTCAACAACAACATTACAACAGCCCAGCCAACTTGACCACTTCAAGCCAAAAATTTTAGATATATGCCAAAACAAACAAAACATTATAAAAAATCTCACTCTAACTATTTTAGAGTCATCTATGAGTCTCCTGTCCAAAGTGTTCAAGTTTTTAAGCCATGTATAATACTAATCAACGAGTTAAAGTTGAGAGAAAATTGATTCAAGTGTAGAGCTATTTGTGGGCAATGTCTTACTGAAAAGCATAGAAGTAAATGTGAAACATTATATGGCCTGTGCACACCAAGTGTTTGCACGAGGAGCATATAGTATTTGTAGCCTCTACTGTTAGATTATTAAAACCACTCATTTGTTAGACCCCATATTATAATGACAACCAATCATGGCCTACATGAAACAGTCATAAATTCTTCAAAGGAAAGTGATATAATCACGTCCTATTTTTATTCATTAGCTTTTTACTATTGCTATAAATGGTTATAACCTATAGATGAGTCCAAATTTATAAAAATCCGAGTCATTCATGATATTTCCCTTGACTTAGATATTCCATGTTCCCTTAAAAATTTTGCATGATAATGACTTCCAGCGTAGTGGTTCTAGAATGTTTGATCATCTAGAAGTTAAATAACCCAATTCTAAAGGGAAGCCTGCTTCATCGCTTTGAGGTTGCAAAAACTTTGGATGAAGTAAATGAGCAGCATTTTAGTAGTTAAGCCTTTTTTATTTGGTTATTTTTGGGCAAGTCCATACCCACCTATGGTTTCCCTTTCATTCTCCTATGTGAGGAGACTTGTTGGAGTGGTTAGATAAATGAGAGAGGAGTGGGTGGAGAGTCATCCTCATTTCCTCTTAAGGTTGCCATCGCCTGAATTCTCTTTGTTTCTTTATTTATATCAATTGTGGTGCAAACAATGTGTATCTTGTTTGCAAAATATCTGATTTCTACTTATTCTTCACCCTCCCCTAGATAGGCTATGGGCAAATTCTCGTGTCCATTGATTACTTCTATTTCTCTAGTTTTCTCATTCGAAAAGTTCAATCAATTTGGAAAACTAGCAGCTAGGAGAATCTAAGGATATAAATTTTTGTAGCTGGCCTAAATTGGGAAGGGTGAATAAGCTAAATGGATCAAATTATCCATAGGTGAGGCCTCGAGTGATAGATCATAGAATCAGTCTCAAAACTCAGTTCAGATAGCATTTCTCAATAATGAGGGTGAAAACTAATGGCATTTCTCAATCATCTATTGAGAATTAAGAATGCTATGGAAATGAGCTTTGAGACTGATTCTATAACCTCTTCCTCTAGGCTTCACCTGTAGATGATTTGACCTATTCATCTTCTTCATCCTACTCAATTTATGTCAGCTACAAAGTTTCATATCACTTTGATGCTTCTAGCTACTAGTTTTTCCAGTTGAAAATTATTTTAATAATGATCATTCAACTTTTTAACCAAGGAAACTATAAACAACTAGTAATTAGAAGATACAAACGAGCATGAGTTTTTGCAAGTAGTTTATTTAAGAAAGGTGAAGAGGATGAATAGAATGGGTTATCAAAAGGAAGGTTTTGATAGAGGGATTGTGGACTCAATTTTCAAAGCTCAATTTGGATAGCAATATCTATAAGAATATCAACCCCAGCCTTATCCCTTTGAAAATTGACACATACATTTCATGTTTTTCTGTTTCTTGAACACTAGGGTACACAAATGTATAGAGTTTTAGAATTTATGACTTATATCTCTTGACTCAAATACAAATAGATTTTCTAAACAAATTCTATCTTCCCTCAACAACCTAACCCAATTGATAAGTCTCAACTTATCTTTTTATAAGCTATAAGGGAAGTTTCCTTCAAGTCTTGAGAATTGTGGTGAGTTAGACTAATTAGATCTTAGATCAAATACAGTTACTAGTTCAATTTTCAATCAAATTCTTAGTCTTCCCTCCCTCTCAAAGTTTCCCTACTTGTCAAATGATTCTTTTACCTTATTTCTTCCTTCAAAAGTTGGCAACCTTAAAAATCTTGAGTTATGGTCAAATGATTCTTTTGCCTAATTCCCTGTGCAGCTGTATCATGTTGAACTAGACACAAATCACATCTTTTATCAAGGCATCATTCCCTTTATCGTTGGCCACTTTGAAGGAATTAGATAATTAAATCTGTCACACAATAACATAATATGACAGGTTCCAAAATATTGAAAGGAATTTAGTGAAATTGGACATCTATATTTTTCTAATAATCTTGAGGGCAAAGTACCAAAAGAAGGAATCTTTGAGAATATGAGTGCAATTTACTAGAAGGAAACAAAAAGCTTTCCTAGAATATCTCAACATTATGCTTGCCAACATATCTAAATCAAGACTAAAAGAAATATGGAAGATTTTACTCACCAAGAATGTCACTTTCAGTAATTAGTTATGTGTTGTCTAATTACAATCTCATTATTCATTGTTGTACTTCATTGGAGGAGAAAAGAAAGAATCTTTTGTGAATGAGCTACTACCAAAGATTTCTTATACACAACTCTAGTGTGGCAAATGATTTTTCCTTAGAAAATTTAATTAGTGATGGAAGGTATGGCTATGCGTACAAAGATATAATAGATGACAAACGCAAAAACAATTGCAGTAGAAGTTCTCAACCTTCAACAAAGCGGAGCCTTAGAAAGTTTTGACGTTGAATTTGAAGCTCTAAGAAACACTCGGCATCCTAATCTTGTTGAGATCTTTACTTCTTACTCAAGCATTGATTTCAATGGCAACGATCTCAAAGCTCTAGTATTTGAGTACATGCCCAGTTGGAGTCTAAAAAGTGGCCACATCAAAATGAAGGTGAGCAATCTGCACCCTTTATAGAAAGAATAAACATCACTACTGATGTTGCTTTTGCATTGGATTACCTTCATCACCACAATCAAGTAGTAATTGTTCATTGTGACGTAAAACCAAGCAATATTCTCCTTGACGATTATATGAATTTACAAGTTGGGGGTTTTGGCCCAGCAAAGTTACTTTGTGAAACCATTGACAATGACTTTATAAATGGTTCACCAAGGTGGCTTTGCCTGATCAGACAGTGACTATAATACATACATACATAGCATAATGTAGAATATATATATATATTAAAGATCCTACAAATACTTAAAATATACCAAGGCCTCTTATAATCAAAGATCTCGCATATTGGGAATTAAGAGTTTCTCAATTAATTTTCTAGAAGTAAATGGTTCAAATTAAAATGCTAAGAAATAGCTAACATCAACCTAATAAGCGCAATAAATCTTATTGCAGCATATTTGACAAACAAATGGTTTTACGTGTACACAGCTATGAGACTTACAAATAAACAGTTAAAATATGTAACAGCAGCCGCTTGAGCCATTCTTCTATTACAGACCACACTATATGTGGAATGACCTCAAAATGAGAAAATTTATAAACCAAAACTATGTTTAATGAATTCCGAGAGTGCCAAACTTCTATTTGTACGTTGCAACACCATCATGCCTAAGTCATACCAAAAATATCAACCATAACGAGAACTAACCCACAAGAACATATAAGCCTACCAAAAACTTTATCCATGAAAAATAGGTCCTTTCATGTTCCGAAATGCGCCTATCTTTATTCATTTTAAAGCTATGCTGGATCAACTCCATGCATGAAGGTGGCCCATGCCAACACGTTGGCATGGGACAATCAAGAGATTTCGTTCTGGACAACCAATCTCTGAGCGCTGCCAGAAGAATAAAGCAAATCTAGAAACGTATTGAAATTCACCTGATTTCCAAGAAGCAATGCCACAAGCAATCCAAGCAAAAAGCACTAGTAGAAAGTGAAGATGGAAGAGAGATTCTTAAGAGTGCATACTTTTCCTCGAGCCCCAGCACAATTTCTGTCATTGAAAACGTCTTCAATAGCATGGAAAGAATTCAAGACTCAAGCCATTCCCCTTACAACTCTACAAATAGAACATATTTCACAGCGAATAAAAGGAGAAAAATTACTGCCTCCATCACATGGACATTTCTGACAGAATGGTCTTGCCCACGGCCAAATGAACAAGCAGTTGACAGACTTGAAGGTCAGGAATCATAAGGAATTTGTGTTTATTGTACCTCTGAAAACTTTGCATAACAATGATCCAGGCTAGTTGAGCACAAGAAAGGGCTTCCTGTGTTATGTCATGGGTTCCAAGTTGTTCAATGATTTAAAGCCATCTATAAAATCCCTTGCCTACCAAGAAAAAGAAAAAAACTGAGAGAGAAGAAAAGATCCAGTCTACTCCCCTCCAATTCTAGACTAAACTTGCCATCTATCTATTCACCACCATAAAAAATGGAAAATCGGCGCAATGATCTATACCATCCATTTAAAAAGCTCCAACACAGAAAACACCACAAATTAGTATTAGACATGTATTAGAGATATAGGATTAATGAGGTGAGCTACATCAAAGATTATGGTTTTGATTGTTGAATACAGAAATTATTTGCAGAGTTTCTAACAGTCTGCTTCCGATGATCCGAAGTATAGATGGCAAGAGTCCTCCAACCAGCTCGTATTTTACATTTTTAGACATTTGAAGTTAGAGCAATTGGACAGATCAGATCATTAAAAGGTGAGCTCCAATCAGACTTTATCTATCAACAAAGAGGCAGGCACAGATCGATGAATGGCTATGCGGTATCATCTTAATCTGTTTCATTAGTAGAAAAAGAGTCCCGTAGATGTAGATGCTTCCAGTCATCCCAAACAGTAGACCACAGCATTTTCACTCGCGGTGATTATATTTTGGAATCCGAGCCATTCTTTATGTCTAGTATGGCTTAGATGGGCTAGAAATTAAATTTTTTGTTCATTGAATGTATTAAGCCTATGTTTCTTAGGCTATACATTTTATTAATCTTTGAAGCACTGATCTCTCATATGCCGTATATTGAATGGCTGAGATCTTTGAAGAAGTACAAAAAAGTTAGCTCAGCTACTTGGGACGCTTATGAGCTTCTACTGTCTGGCCAGACACTTTAAAAAAAAATATGAAAAAAAAAAATTGTGCCATCACGTTTAGATTCTGCAGCATCATGACTACAACTTCAGTGGACTCGTACTCACGGGGGTCTCCCTTGCATGATCTATTTGGAACTCTAGTACTGCAGCATTCCCTTCTTTGCTTTTGGAGCCAATATGTCATTCAAGTCCAGGAAATTGCTAATGATTCCGCATCTTAATACCTCTTCCTCCCGTTCCAATTACCCTCTCTTGATAAATAGAACCAGTTGGGTATTCAACAGAAACATTCGTTTGTGATCTGGGTTAGATGGATACCACCTCTGAAATTACACACTAAGGACTACTAGAAATGAGTCTGGTATAGGGAGCGTCTACCCCCAAAAAGTGTCTACATAACTTTCATCCGACATCCCTAGCTTTTGGATATGTAGGAGTGTAAAAGGAATACCAAAAGAGAACTTCTAGCATCCAAGAAATGGCCATTTAATGTTGGTAGACACCAATGGCCACAAGCTTTGCATCCCCAATGGTTTACATTCAATAATCCAAAGTACCATTCCATGGATGCTAATTTACAACGCGAACCATACGAGGAGCCAAGAAACTAAATATCCACAGAAACTGAAGCACATTTCTACTGATCAGTAAATGCAACACGGGTGCACATTTCTAAGAAGAATACTTGAAACTTGATGTATAGCATAGTTTTGTCAAAACAGTAGATAAAATGAGAAACCAACGTAAAACAGTAGATAAAATGAGAAACCAACATAAAACAGTAGATAAAATGAGAAACCAACATACAAATGTTCTTTAGATGGACAAGCAAGCATAGCGTCAGTAGATTCAGTAATGTCATATGAAATGTAGCTAGGCCAAGTAGGTTTCCCCTGTAAACAGAGACTTGAATTCACTACACCTCCAATACATGGATGCATCAATCATCAGCATCCCCATAACACCCGACAAATTACAAAACCAAAACTCAAAGCTTAAATGCAATCAACAGAAGTTCCCAAATGCAAAACAAAGGAACGAGCTAAAGCCTCAGAAGGATCCAATAATCTCCTATGAATGCAGTAGCTTCAAGTAGGTTCTCTCTGTAAAAACAGAGACTTGAAACCAGCTACACCTCAAGTATGTGGATCAATTCATCATTAGCAACCAAGAAAAGTTTCTCATAACCAACATCGGCGAAGGTGCTCATAAAGTTCTAATCTACAGGATTAGATGACTAATGCTGCTCCCACTGTACAATTCAAATGACTTAGTCAGGAATTAAATGACCTAATTGACTCAATTAACCAGTAAAAATGTAAAGAATGATCTGAATGAAGTGGCTCAGATATAAATCAGCTTTCTCTATCAGGAATTTTCTGAAGCAGAACTGGCTTAACTGTAATAAATCGTCACTGCCAAATCACAATTGATCAACCAAATAAACCCATAATGGGGACATAAAAATCCTAACCAATTTGTGAAAACAGCATAGACACTCCAATCAAGCAATGACATTTTTAGCAAAATACGCAACGACATTTTTAGCAAAATAAAAGGAAAATTTTCTCAGCTGGCTCATATCAAGAAATTCAACCATTTTTTTTTTACCATTTATGCTTCACAGATCACTCTCAGAAGCGCGGGTAAGATCTAATCATTGCCAGCATCACAAAACCTCCATAACACATCAAACCCTCTTGGCCACCAATCACTCGAGAAAATGTCACAAAGAAGAAGCTTCACTACAGTTGATGAAAATCATACCTAACGTGGAATATTTTAGAGGCAAAGACATAGGAAACGAGGAAACGCCGACATGAAACCCGAAGATTAGATGTCTGCCACCGTGACTAGAGTCTTTGGGCATCGAAATCGCAAAGAGCTAAAGGTGAGGACAGGCAATTGAACAACAAAAAGATAACAGAAAATGAAAGAAACTTGGATTGGATTAGGGAAAAATCTAGCCGTTCCATTGACACGGATCAGCTATTTCGAAGAAACGAAGCTAAACCGCAACACTGAACGACGAGTCGATATAGCACGAGCATTGGGGCATTCCTCTTCATTACAAGAAATTCAGAGATGCCCGGGGTGCATCGTGCAGAGGCAAATTGGAGATGGCGGTTTAATCAGATGATGCTCGGGATAATGGGATTAGGGCTTGTTCTAAGACTTCCCTAGACCGGAAAACAGAGAAGAAAATGGAATGGAAAAAGCGGAAGAGGGCACTGGTTTATATGGAACTCTAAAACCCTAAATGTCTCGCTCCAGCCCTTGAAATGGCAGCTTTATACATGTGATTGTAATTTTAAGTGCTGTGAAGGGTAATATAGAGAAAGTACATGGACTATTTCCTGATCTGGCCCCACGTGGGGATATATGATTTTGTCCGTTAGTCTAGTAGGTGACCATTAGATGGTACCAAATCCATGTCTATTGATTTTTGATGTGTAATTTAGAGGATAATAGTAATTTGCGCCGTGCTATGCCTAGACCCATTTGATCATTGTGGAGTAAATTTATGACTTCTAGTCATAAAAGGTTATTTCCTTATGTCATGAAAAAAAAAAGAGATATGGAGAGAGATTTTAAGTTAGTTAGAGTTTATTTTAGAAGTTTACTTCTTTATTAAATACATAGGATAATAAAAAAGTAATCCTAGAGAAAAATAAAAGAGAATTTAATGACTGTTAAAGAGAAAAACTTATCTTATAACTAATATAAAATAATTATATAGAAATAATTACAGAGATGTGAGAGGGAAAAAAGGGGCAAGGAGTAGTTGTAGAAATAGTCATAAGAGACAAAAATAAATAGAGGAAAGATAGTGTAAAAAGAGTAAGAGAAAGGAGAAGAATAGTGCAAGAAGAAAGCAATATTGAAGAGCCATATTTAGGAGGGATTTTAAGAAAAATATATAGAGAATTGCGCAAAAAAGATAGATATTAAGGGGGCATGTTATGCCTATAACAAGTGAAATAAATTCCTAAAAAATTGGATAGTAATTAGTATAACTGTCTATTAAGAAGGGTACATTGAATATATTAAATTTTATAAGTAGAAAAAATGCCAAAAAAGACAAATAAGTATAACTGCCCAATAACAAGGTTGTAAAGGAAAGAAATTAAGTTTTGAGAGAGAGAGAGAGAGAGAGAGAGAGAGAGAGAGAGAGAGAGAGAGAGAGAGAGAGAGATGACATAAGTTTCACTTATGTGAATGATAAGCATTGGATCTTATTATTATTATAATATGATGATAGCTAAAAGTTAGAAGAACATAAGTAAGAAAGATTTGAGGGAAACAATTTTATGGATTTGTGATAAAAAAGAAACTAAGACCTTTAGCGATTAAAAAATGAGGTAGAGATAAATTAACTCTCACTTATATACGTTCAACTAATTGTATAATATTATATCAAAGAAGAAAATTAGAATTAGAAAAAGATAAGTATGGTAGTTTAAGAGGTAGAGAGGCTTTAGAGATTTGTGATAAAATCAAATAGAAAAACCTTTTACAAACTAATAAAGAAAAAAGACAAAGATAAATGACAAAAGCGCAAGTCACAAAAATAGAGAAAGTAAGAAAAAATTGTATTACTTTAGCAAATGGTAGATAGATTATTTTAGTGAATAATCTATCTTTGTATGGCTTGATCCTAATAAGATGTCCTTTCATCAAGAATCTAAACAACAAACTGCTTTTAGTGGTCAACGACATCAATTACCTTGATTACACATATAAGATCTCACGGGTTCAAGGCGTGGAAACGCCCTCTTGTAAAAATACAAGATAAGGCTATGCACTATAGTGTGATCCGCCCCTTTTCCAAACCTTGCATAAGCGAGAGCTTTGTGCACCGAGGCTATCCCTACACAGATAAGATCTAGTCTAATGGTAATTCATCTCTACGATATAGGGACAATTGATCATCATCTTTTAAAGAGAAACCTTAAAACATGGGGATTTGTGATGTCACTAATTGAATCATGTTTATCTGTATTTTTCATCCCAAATTTTGTTTTGACAAAAGTACACTTGAGTCCATAAGAGTTATTCACACATGACACTTTAGTCCTTAAATATCTTTTTTAAAAGTACTTTAGTCTCTAATTTTTAAAAAAAAACAATTTACTCTCTTAAATTATTGGTTTAGATTACACTTTAATCCTTTTATTAACTTTTCGTGGCTAAGTTAACTGGTGAGTCTCGTAAATAATAGTTTTATTATATGTATATATTACAAAAAATATAGTATTTGACACTTACTACGACTGAAACTTTCCTGCTTGTTCTCTTCGGCTAGAAGGGAAGTATGCCTCCCATTTTGCCTTCTACCCGAAATAGCCACCACCAAGAACAACGAAATTCTGGAGGAAAAAACTCCCCAGAAAGCTTCGTTTCCATGGCAAATCCTGCTTCCAGTGCGAATCACTCCCCAGTGAATAGTCTGCAAATACCTCAAAAGGCTAGCAACTCTCCGTTTTTTTTCTAGCCTACTGTAGACGATGATATTTTCCGACAAGATTTCTTTGGAAAGATAAAGCCCAAGACATAATCTCTTCCAGTTCCATTGTTGCATGGTATAACACTGCCAGACTGAATAATAAAAGAATTCAAGGTTATATGTTCCCAAACATGACATGAATCAAAAACAAACATTCCCTCAAGCTAGGGCGTTCCCCATAAGCGACGCATTGCATCAGATCCTAGGTGTGGTGAAAAATAGGTAAGGGTTGCTAGAGTGTTCTCCTAGAAGTAACGCGCTACATCGGATCCCGGGTGTAGTCAAAAGTGGGCAAGGGTTGCTAGAGCGTCCCCTCCGAAGCGACGCGCTACATCAAAACCCAGGTGCAGTGAAAAGGGGATATGGGTTCATACCATGGAGGTAGAGAAAGGTAGTAGTAAATAGGTATCTCTAGAACATAAGATTCACATCATTACATGGAATATAGGAACATTGACAAGTAAGAGTTTGGAGTTAGTAGACGCAATAAAATATATGAGAGTCAACATCGCTTGTATCCAAGAAACCAAGTAGAAAAGGGCTAAAGCTAGAGAAATAGATGGGTATAAATTATGGTACATAGGAAAGGAAAATAACAAAAATGGTGCAGGAATAATACTGGATAAGGAATTAAAGGATAAAGTTGTGGACCTTAAAAGAATCAGTGATAGAATTATTATAATAATATTGTTCTAAGACAGCATATTATAAATGTTACAAGTGCATGTGCACCACAAGTAGGGTTACAAGATATAATCAAGAGATAGTTTTGGGAAGATATAGAGGGAGTCATGCAAGAAATTTCCAACACTTAGGGGATATTTATAGGAGCAAACTTAAATGGCCATGTAGGAAAAGAAAAAGACGAATATGATAGAATACGCAGAGGGCATAGTATAGGTGAACAAAATAAGATGAGGAGAATATCCTCAATTTTGCTTTGTCATATAACCTGGCCATTGCAAATACACTCTTTAAGAAGAGGGATGAACACTTAATAACCTTTAAAAGTGATCTTCATAAAAATCAAATAAACATTTTTCTACTTAGGAATAATGAACGATCTATGTGTAAGGATTGTAAGGTGATACCTGGTGAGAGTTTAACCTCACAACATAGGTTAATGATTATGGATATCAATATTAAAAGATGGAGTAAAAGAACTGAACTTAATACACATCCAAAAACTAAGTGGTGGAACTTAAAAGGAGAGAAAATAACCTCATTCAAAACTAAGTTGATGGTAGAAGGAAATTGGAACTATGAAACAAAAGTAAATACCATGTAAACTAATATGGCCGAGTCCATTAAGAAAGTGGCAAAAGATGTCTTAGGAGTATCTAAAGGTAAAAGCTATTAGCAAAGGAAATATGGTGATGGAGTGAAACAATGCAAAAAGTTATTAAAGAAAAACGGATGTGTTTTAAAGCTTGGCAGAAGATTAGAAATAATAAAAACTATGAACAATATAATAATGCTAAAAACGATGCTAAGAGAATAGTAAGTAAGGCTAAACTTAAAACATATGATGAACTCTATAATAAATTAGGAACAAGAGAAGGTGAGAAAGATGTGTTTAAATTTGCAAAAGTAAGAGAACAGAAGGGTAAGGACTTAGATTATGTTAGGTGTATTAAAAGCGATGATCAAAGGATATTAGTCAAAGAAGATGAGATAAAACAAAAGTGGGAAACATACTTTCAAAAATTATTAAATGACAATGCTCTGAGAATATAGGGATTGAAAATAATATAAATCTAAATAACATTGGATATTATAGATATGAATGTAGGATTAGAATACCTGAAGTACAAGAGGCCTTGAAAAAGATGAAATCAGGAAAGGCCATGGGGCTTGATGGTGTAACAATAGAGGTTTAGAAGCATATGGAAGATATTGGGGTAGTTTGGTTGACCAAGTTATTTAACAAAATTATAAAATCAAAGAAAATGCCTGATGAGTGGAGGAAAAGCTCTATTGTACCATTTTATAAGAATAAAGGTGACATTCAAAGCTGCACTAATTATCGAGGGATCAAACTTATGAGCCACACCATGAAACTTTTTGAAAGAGTGATTGAGAAGAGGCTACGACATGAAACAAGTGTATCAGAGAATCAGTTTGGTTTTATGCCTGGGATATCTACCATGAAAGCTATTTTCTTGCTAAGACAATTAGTAGAGAAATATAGGGAGATGAGGAAAGACCTACATATGGTCTTTATTGATTTAGAAAAAGCTTATGATAGAGTCCTTAGAGAGTTGATATGGAGGGTGTTGGGTGGTAAGGAGATTTCTCAGGGGTATATAGACATAATGAAAGATATGTATGAGGGAGCAGTAACAAATGTTAAGACCACTAGTGGCGTGACTGGTGATTTTTCTATCATTGTAAGATTGCACCAAGGATTGGCATTGAGTCATACCTCTTAACATTAGTTATGGATGAGTTAACAAAACATTTGCATGAGGAGATCTCCTGGTGCATGTTATTTGCAGATGATATAGTCTTACTTGATGAGACAATGGAGGGTGTAAACATAAAGCTAGAGTTATGGAGAGAAGCATTAAAATTTAAAGGATTTAAAATTAGCTAAACTAAAACAGAATATATGAAATGTAATTTTAGCGAGGAGAGTAGGAGTGGAACACCAGTCAAGATTGATAACCAAGAAGTCCCTATGAAAGACCTCTTTCGGTACTTAGAATCATTGATCCATGGGAGTGGAGAGATTGAGAGGGAGGTTACTCAGAGAATCCAAGCAGGTTGGAACAAATGGAGATGCGCATCTGGAGTTTTATGTGATCGGCGGGTGCCACTCAAACTAAAAAGGAAAATTCTATAGGATGGCTATAAGGCTGACCATGCTCTATGGATCAGAGTGTTGGCCAGTTAAGGAACATGATACTCATAGGATGAGCATCGCAGAAACGAGGATGTTGAGATGGATGAGTGGTAAGACAAGAAAGGACAGAATTAGAAATGAAAATATTAGAGGAAATTTAGGAGTAGCACCAATAGGTAATAAGATGAGAGAGATTAGCATAGATGGTTTGGACATGTCCAAAGAAGACCAACAACGGCACCAGTTAGAAGGAGTGAGGCAATACAAGTAGAAGGTTCTAAAAGGGTAAGGGGAAGGGCCAAAAGAACATGGATAGAAGTGGTGAAGAAAGATTTAAAAACTTTAGAACTAAATGAAACCATGATATTTAATAGAGTGGAATGAAGGAATAAGATTCATGTGGCCGACCCTTAATTGGGATAAGGTCTTGATGATGATGATGATGATGATGATGATGATGATGAAGGTTATACGTTCCAAATATTTCAACATAATGTCCACGTCGAACGAAGGGGAGTCTTCACACAACAGTAAAGTTGTCGTTGTATGACCTTGAGGTCATGGGTTCAAGGTGTGGAAACAGCCTCTTATAAAAATACAAGATAAAGCAATGAATTATAGACCCTTGAGGTCATGGCTTCAAGGTGTGAAAACAACCTCTTATAAAAATACAAGATAAAGCAATGAATTATAGACCCTTGTGGTCTGTCACTTCCTTGGATACCTCATAGGCGGGAGCTTCATGCACTGGGCTGACCTTTTGTGTCGGTGTTGAACAAAGAGACTGTAGAGCTATTCCTGAACTAATTTATGATTCCCCTTACAACAACAACGGAAGAGATGCTACGGTATCGAAATCAGGGGCCATAATCACTTGTGCTTTTCAATCAAAGATTTTGACCCCAAAACTCTTGTGCTTGCTGAAGATGGAGATGTGCGTGCAGTTGGAAGGAACTACGGATGGGGGGCATGATAACAGAACACAGAGCAATGTGCCAAGAAATTCAGAGGGTTTGGGAAGCATTCCCGTTGTTTTCTGGATTACATATGTGGGAATCGCCCAAGATGTTGGTGAGACAAACAAGGCCCTTAGAAGGAGCTTTGATATCTAATAGATCTTCTCTAATAAAGCTAAAAGATGGATCTGGCACACCAAAAGATTTCTGATTATAGGCTCCAAATCTTGATTCTGTTCTGGACTGCTGAAATAGAATTCCAGAAGACGCTGAGAATTGTCTACACCGATTTTGGGCGACTGTAGGGTCGTCGGTGATTACGCGATACCATTGCCTGCAAATGCATTTGAATCTCCAAAGTATTTTTGCAGGCAATAGAGGAAGAATTTTGTAAATTATACATCAATTCGCATAGATGGTTACTTCTACTCCAAATTCTCATCCTGTTTTTCTCTGAAAGACTCATCATCGTTATAGTTGTTGAATTGATTTTGTTGAAATTATACAGGAAAGGAGTGTGAAAGGGTTATAAATTGAAACCTTAAAAAGGGTCAAAATCGAGTTCATCTCTGATGCTTCAGAGAGAGAGAGAGAGAGAGAGAGAGAGAGAGAGAGAGAGAGAGAGAGAGAGAGAGAGAGAGAGACTTCTTTCTCATCAGCCGACCAAAGATGAGGGAAAATTTTTAGTCTAATAAGCGTGACAAAAATGTAAAAGAGCCTTAGCACAACAGTATAGTTGTCATTGTGTGACCTTAAAATCACAGGTTCAAGGGGCAGAAACATCCTCTTGCAAAATCCAAACCATTAGTTTTTGAAACTAAACTGTTTTTTTTTTGTTTTTGGAAATTTAAGGACTCCAGTGTCACAAGACTAAAGTGTACTTTTCTCTTTTGCTTTTCCTGTGATGTTATACTAAGAGCTTCCCATGGGAAGTTTTCAACAAACATATAAACAGTTGGGGAGCAAACCCAGCAGGGACTCTTCTGGTGGGAAAGATCACAAAATTCCTTACCAGCAAGAATGACCATGAACTTGACGCTTTTTGAAATGGTCGTGATCATCCTGAGATTGTTTCTTAACTGCGATAAACCAACTCTGAATCAAAATGAGAAGTGAGCTTTCACTTGTTCGTAACTGTGTTGCAGCGATCAATAATCGCTAGACTATATCTTGTTCAGAAGCTAGATGACAATTATGGGTTCAAAAATTTTCATCTTGTGCACAGACATCTATCATGATCAAACACAGTGAATCTTACAAGAACAATTACCGGAGTTTCACGCCCTTCTTACAAGACACAGTGATCCTTGAGCCTTTCAAGAGTTGAAAGTAGTCAGAATAATACATTCGGCAAGACATAGCATACCATGTAGAAGACACAGATGTTGAGAAACAGCAACTGGAACATGAATCCTTTACCTGAAGGTGTTTGTTTGGACAAACTTACCGAGAGAGAGTCAATAGTTCAATGGTTTCCCATTAAAAAAATGCTTGCAGGAATAGGATTCTGAACCATCGTGTTCGACCAAATTGTTCTGTTACATCTTCAAACAGCTGCAAAGGGGAAGACGTGTCATCGATCATACTATCATCCATGTCAAGTGCCGATACCTTAGCCACTTGGCAGCAACATGAATCCCAATGGCCAATGCCACAAACAGTAGCGGCAGCGGAGGGCTTCTACTGCCCGCTGGCACTTCTGCATCAGCATGTTCTTTGGAAGACTTCGACTGCTGGATAATAGCAAGAGATATGAATGATGCCAATGCCAGGATTCTCACCCAAGGCTCCCCAACAGCTGCTGCAACGGCAGCAAGAGGCAAAATAGCTGAAATATTGTCTCTGTTCTTCACAAATCGGGAGAAACAAAACATTCCCAGTAGGAGCAACCACAAGAGAAATGCAGGAATGGAGCCAACTACAGCCCAAAACCCAAGTAGGCCAGCTATGGAGAGAAGATATGGCTGACTATTTACAGAGCCGGGGACTGCAGCTTCGGCAATGGACAATACTACTGAACTTAGCACAATGACCGTAGTTAGCTCTTGAACTGGAGCATATGCCACTATGCTTGAATAGACAGATTGAATAAGATAAAGGAAGGACTCCACATATCTAATCAGGCCAGTGACTCGATCACCAATAAAATGGAATACAAATGCCAAAGCAAGCTTCAAAAGGTAAGCCAGGAAAGAAGCAATGGCCAATAGAGCTTTCTTCCAGTTCGTAAGTTCCCATGCAACCGTTCGCCAAGCATAGACAAGGACAACTGGGACTGCAAATTAATAACATAAAACCAAACAAAGGGGTTAAGCAAGCAAGGCCACTTGAATACCTTCTCAAATGAGCAGATTTTATATTAAAAATAATGGACAAAGACCAGCAAAACAAAGAAAGCTCATACAGAGAAACTGGTAAATTACAAGATCTGATAAGATTCACGCATAAGCACGCCATACTAAAATATCTACAAGGAGCTACACGTTACCTGTCAAAAATGAAGGTATAGATATGCAATTAAAATCTCTTTCCTGATAAGCCAGGAAATTGCAGAAACAAGAAGTGGGATCTCAACTGTTCTTCACTTGTGCTAAGACATTTTTATCCAGTTGAAAACATCATTGTCGAATTAGATGAGACGTGAGTTCAAAAACTCTTCATCTTGTTCATTCAAAACAAAAACTTTCATCTTTTGCACCAATTTCTTGTCATTATAAAACACATCAAGCTCCTACATGAACACTTCCTCCGAGTTTCATGCCCTTCATGCAGGACACAGTGATCCTCGATCCTTCCAAGAGTTCAGGGCATCAGTCACAATACTTGCATTCGGCAATAACTTAAGTTCATTTAATAAGATATCTACATGCCTGGAAGGACCAACCAAAGCATGAATCCCCTTACCTGTATATGTTTGTTTGAACAAACCATCGAAAGGAGTCATCACTAATTCTCAACAAGTGAATAGGCCTATAATGCAATAATTTACCATTCATAAAAGCTCTATAACCACGGCAATTGGCAAAGACTACTATATACTTTTGGCGTAGGATTTTGAACCACGATTTTGTACCAAATTTCTCTATTACAATCTTCAAACAGCTGGAGTATAGAAAGATGTGCCCTCCATCATACTAATATCCATGTCAAGTGGCGATACTGGATCCACTTGCAGCAATATAAATACTAATGGCCAATGCCAAGAAAACAATACTGGTAGTGGAGGTTGTCTACTGCTCAATGATACTTTTGCATGAGCTTTTACTGTTGATGATTTTGAGTGCCGGATGATAGCAAGAACTAGATATGATGACCATTGCTAGGCCTCTCACCCAAGGCTCACCAACAGCTGCCGCCGCAGCAGCAAGAGGCAAAGTAGCTGAAACATTATCTCTCTTCCTCATAAATTGGGGAGAACATGCCATTTCCAGTAGGAGCAACCAAAAGAGTAATGCAGGAAAGGAGCCAACCACAAATGAAAACCCAAGTAGGCCAGCCATTGTGGGAAGATAGGGGTGACCATATATGGATTCTGGGACTGTTGCTTCTGCTTGCATGATGATCACAGTCAGTTCTTGAACAGGAGCATGTACCACTATGCTGGAGTATGCAGATTGAATGAAATATAGAAAGGATAAATGAATACAGGAAGGATTCTACATCTCTGATTAGACCAGGGATCAGCCGACCAACCAAAAAGTCTATAAAGGCCAAAGCAAGAGTCAAGAGAAAACCCAAGCGAAGGGCAGCAAAGAATAAAGCTTCCTCCCAGTCGGTAAGTTCCCATGCAAACCATGGATTCATAAACAAAAAACAAAAGAGACTGGTTTAGCAAGCAGCAGAACCATTTGGATACTATCTGCGATGGGCAGACTGTATCAGAATGAATATTAAACATAAAACTCATATCAGCTCATACAGAAAACTGGTATACCCTAAGATATGGAAAGATTTGCGTGCAAGCAAGCCATTCTAAAGAACTCTGATAAACCAGGCAAAAACAACTACCATAATTTACATGCCCCATATTATTAAAATGAAAGTGATGTCTAGAGGTGCAAATAAATTTCTTCTGACAGCTAAAAAAGCAAAAAAGAAAGACAAATTTTTCCCAAGAGGAGGTATCCATGTCAAGCACTAAATATCAAGATGGCATGAGATCGTCACAACCCCCTGAGCAAGGATGCTCGACATGAGAAAAATTTGTAAATAATACCAACCCACAATTGAATTTCAATATAGAAACAGAAAATTCTTACTAGATGCACACACTGAAACATAAACCGATCTATGGACAAATGCCAAAGACGGGCCTTAGTTCAAGGTCATCAGAACCATCAAACCGGTCCGTAAGCGCTGCCGATATCAAAACAAGCATAAAATTCCAAGATGGAAAAACAAATCTATAAACATGTCAATGCTTACACCTACATAATTCCTACAAACACTAGTCCAGTCCTGAATTTTATGAACAAAGTTAGAAAGTCAGCTTACCCAGAGCTAAAATACCAAACTACACAGAAATCCTCAATTCAATGCCAGCATGAATCTCAAGCTATAATCAGCACTAAATGTTAATCACTAATCGAATATTAGCTAAAACCCTAGATAAACCCCAGAAAACAATAATCAGAATTAATTTCAAGGTGAAAAATTCATACCCAACAACCAGGGCCACCTTAAAGGACGATCAGGAACTTCTTTCAACAAGGGTTTGAATCGGTCAGGCAATGTACTCTGCCCTCGAGCTTCTTCGGCTTCTCTGGAGATGGAGGATTCTGGGTCTGGTTTTCCAGAGCCGTCTCCAACTACAAACTGTAGATTTCTCCGGGGAGAAAAGCTTAACGGAAAGAAATTGGGAGGAGAGGAGAATATGAGCGGGTGGGTTCTGGTTGGAGGAGGATGACGGCAATGAAGACGGGCATTGGTACGAAAGTTGGGAAGTTGTGGAGGAGAGAGAAGGGAAATTGATATCGACATTGTAGAGAGAGGGAGAGAGAGAGGGGATTTCTACGCCATCCCCCGCTGCTCCGAGAAGGGAAAATAGGGAGTTGGAGTCATAGAACGGTGTCAGATTAGCTTGGGAGTATGGTGTACGCTCGTGTAGATTAGCCGCTAGAAGTACATACAACTGCAGATCGTTCATAGGTCGAGCCGAGGGATGCTGAAGCGTGCCAGCATTTTGCGCGACTGTTTTTGGATGATCCCACCCGTTCGACCCATTCATCTGATAGTTTCTCCCAGGTATTTTGGATGATTTTAGCATCTTATAATTTTATCACATGAAACTGAAGGGTCGAAAGTTTGGATGGACCATAGTTATGAAAAATGAAGGGAGCCTTGCGCAATGATAAAAGTTGTTGTCACGTGACCTTGAGATTACAGATTCAAGGCGTGGAAATAGCTTTTTGCAAAAATACAAGGTAAGGCTGCGTACTATAGGCCCTTGTGGTTCGCCCCTTCCCTGAACCCTACATAGGCGAGAGCTTCATGTACCAGAACTACCTTTATAGTTATGAAAAGCATCCAATAATTAAAAAATTTCTGAAAAGGTTACGGTCTTTTGATCTCCTCTTCTTCTCCGAATTGCTTCAGAAGTTCTCACATAGTTTCTATTTTGGCAGTGTTTCCAAATTAAAGATAAATTTATTAAATAAGCTCAAATTTGAATAACAGCTTACCAAATTCTCAAATATTATCTATATATTCAGCTAAAATAATAAAATTAAAGATTAAATTTCCATCTTGATGATTTTGTTTTCCGACCTTTTACTTGTTTTTTTCAAATATTTTTCAGATTTTATGAATATTTTATCTTGTCAACTTATTTAAGAATCCTAGCTTTGTAACTGCAGACTGATAAGTCCAAATTGCAACTACCGAAATGAGAACATTGTAATCGTCCAACCATCGTGATTTCCATCGAACGGCAAAAGATGACAAGATATGATAATCTGATTCTAACTTGACATGAACTTAGCAAGTTATGGTCGAGTCTTATCATGTTTGTGTCATTTTTTGGTTAATCTGTGTAACTAAAAAATAACACGATTGCAACTCACGTAATTAAATAGGTCGTGTTAACCTTTGACTTGTTAACCTAATTATATTATAATGCATTTAGATAATTGTAATCCATATAGATAATCGTGTTCATCATATCGTGTCACCCGAACATGACTTATTTATATAATAGTGTTATACAAGTCTGATGCCGAACATGACTTATTTATATAATAGTGTTATACAAGTCTGACGCGTGAACTCATTTAATAAACAGGTCATGTTCGAATCAAGGGTTCTTCACACGATTATTAATCTTGCCGTGTTAATGTCGACCTATATATTCTAATGGGTCAGTCCCGACATGACTCGCGAACACAATTAGCCACCCCTACATCAAAAGCGCAAGCAATCAGATCAGGTGATTACCACGAGTATCATTGCAAGCTATCGCGAGCTGTTTGCTTTTGGAGTAACTTTATCCAATGTCTCGGCTGCAAGTAGCAGGAGAATAAAATAACTAGTCGTGGATAATTTTATTGGCACTTTTTTTATCGTAAGAGCAGACAGGTACTTGAAGCTCCAGCCTATGCGGGATTCGGAGAAGGAGTGGACCACAAAGGCCTATAGTAGGCAGCCTTACCATTTTGTTTATCATAAGGACTAAGCCAATTCCTTACCTACTGATTTTCAGACCTAATCCAGAGACATTTTTTTAAATCACAAATGGAAGTCCTTTCTGTAATCATAAAGGCCTTCAAAGCTTCTGGGTGAGGAAATTCATTATAGAATCCAATTCCATGTCTCATGTCTCTGTGACAGGCGGAAGGCATTATGGTGGATTTCACCCAGCAGGTGAATTCAGCAGTGCATTCTTACAAGGGTGGAAAACTTGAATTGATCATAGAATTCAATTCGATCATGAATTCTTATTTAGTATCAGCGAAAGAGTTTTCATCCATGCAAGAAAGTTACAGGATGGAGAGGCTGCAGACTCAGCATTCAACTAACATTAGCTGAAGAACAAGAAATCTGTTACACTGAGTGAAACAGATGTTGAGAGGAAGGATTACATGATTCAGTGAGAGAAAACCTCCTCACAAGTATTAGTTTACGGATCCATTTCTCCATCACCTTATGCAGGAACTATATACATGTCATGAAGCGGGTTTTTCCTACCGAAAGGGTACTCTGTGAATGACATTCATACTCGAATCTCTGCCACTGATCTTTCCCTGTGCAGAAAAAACAATTTCCTCAGTGATGGGCGCCCCAGTTATAGCAGCAAAGCAACAATTTCAAGGAACAGATTATTTACAAAAAACAACAACAACAAATTAACATATTTCTTGTAATTAACTCCTACGTTTGCTATCTGGACTAGCAATATCGATCACTAACTACAGAAATTAAGGGACAGTGGTAATGCACTAAAAGAAACAAGCAAAGCTACAGACAGGACTGCCAATGAATCGATGTCAATGCAGTTCTAGAATGCTAACCATGCAGCGATAAGCGAATGCTGGTAGTCTAAACTCCATTCCTCCCAGAGCCCTGTTGAAGTATAATCAGCCATTTAATCTCAGAATGGCTGAGATTAAATAATGAAAAAGAACTACAGGTGATGTTAACCATGAGAAGTTTGCTTTTTTGGGTTACTACTTCAACTAGGATGTTAGAACGTTTGAATAATGGTATGCAGAGTACAGTCTAGTGCTCCAGAATGGTGATCTTGTTTCCTATTATGAGTCTAATCAAGGTTAAAAATCAGGCTGAGCTCAATGAGAAACGTAGTCGAAGTCGACAGTAGAATGAGCATTCAAATCATTGACCTTATGGAAAAGATTCGATGGTAGCATGTCAAATTCAAATGAGGGATCTGAAAAGCTAAGAGTACAGCAATGAGCCAAGTCATGCAAAAACATGTACTACTTACCAAAAAAGGAAAAATACAACGTATACTGAAATGCTTTAAATGAATCAGTCTGAAATTTGAAAGGGCTTTGTGCATCTGTAAAGAACTTTGAATAGACAAGTGGGACATCAGAATTTACTTTGGTCCTCTTTTTCTGCAACAATTCACAGATTGATAAGGCCTTCTACAGCTGTGGCTCTAAAAGGTCAAGGGTTTGAGGCACTCAGGGTTTATGGCAACCCAACCAAAAGAAAGAAAAAATAGATTGATATGAATGTGAAGATTGGTCTGAGTACTTGATATTATATTTGTTTCATGCTTTTAGAAGTATTAATTATACTCTGACTCTTCCTGAATTGACTGTTTCAAGTTACCTTAGTTTTTAAGCATTCATTCATTTGTTTCATGCTTTTAGAAGTATTAATTATACTCTTGACTCTTCCTGAATTGACTGTTTCAAGTTACCTTAGTTTTTAAGTATTCATTCATGCTTTCAAATTGTAATTCTAAACCAGCAGTTACTGACTGTTGGGAATAAGGTACAGAACAATCCAGTTGATCTACTCCCTTGATTCTAAAACAGGATGAAAGGTTTGTTTATCCATCCTTCTATACTTCTGGGTCTTGAATGAGTGAAATTGTCCGTGTGAGTTTTCTACCACTTGAGTTAATCCCGCAAGAATTTGAAATTTAGAAACAAGGTATCCTCCTCTTGAATAATTTGATCATCCCCGAGAAAGGAAGGGAGGTGGCAGTTAGGAGTGTGAATACTTGTGTAAATATTTGTGTGGATACATGCATATGTGCAGTACATTGCATACAAGCTTGTTGTGGTGTTTTCGTGTCGGGGTTGGTCCCAGATGGTTTACTGCTGTTCTATGACAGTGGCTACATTTACAATGCCTGGTGACTTTGATGAAGCTCCATATTTGGACCCAGATCCAAACCACAATAATATCCACTAATATAATTTGAAAAATCATTTACAATTACATTTTCGTAACTGAAGACATCTTGTAGATGTCTGAAAGTTGATCAATTGTTTTCTATAGTTGGAGAACTGCATAGTGTGTTGCACCTTGTAATGAAACTTTTTCTAGGAGTCCAATCTTGTGTTTTTGTTTAAGACTGTAAACTGTTAAACCCTATCACCATCTGAAGATTGAATAAAGGGACATTAGGCAAACTTCTTCGTAAATTTAGGATGTGATGGAATCAAGTGGGACCTGACTAGATGTGGTCATAAGTTTACCTGCAATCAAACATCTGCTACTGGTTTGGGTTTGTGCACCTAGCTTAAGTGCCCAGACTCACAACCCAGAGGTTCTGGGTTCTCCAAAAACAAAACCATCCACTGCTGGTTTATGTCACTAGATAGCTATGATGTATGCGTAAAAGTATTCACCCCAAGTGACCTTATCCAAACAAGGAGAATCATGAGATAGCTTAGCTACCTTCGTGGTTCTAATTGGTCTGGATTTCCGACTTGTTTCTTGAATTGTGATTCTGCAATCAAACATCTGCTACTGGTTTGGGTTCATGCACCTAGCTTAAGTGCCCAGACTCACAACCCAGAGGTTCTGGGTTCTCCAAAAACAAAACCATCCACTGCTGGTTTATGTCACTAGATACCTATGATGTATGCGTAAAAGTATTCACCCCAGGTGACCTTATCAAAACAAGGAGAATCATGAGATAGTTTTGCTACCTTCGTGGTTCTCATTGCTCTGGATTTCCGACTTGTTTCTTGAATTGTGATTCTGCAATCAAACATCTGCTACTGGTTTGGGTTCATGCACCTAGCTTAAGTGCCCAGACTCACAACCCAGAGGTTCTGGGTTCTCCAAAAACAAAACCATCCACTGCTGGTTTATGTCACTAGATACCTATGATGTATGCGTAAAAGTATTCACCCCAGGTGACCTTATCCAAACAAGGAGAATCATGAGATAGTTTTGCTACCTTCGTGGTTCTCATTGCTCTGGATTTCCGACTTGTTTCTTGAATTGTGATTCTGGAAAATCAATCCCCTTGTCTGATAGACAAGTTATCTTGGTGGTTAAAATTGGTGTTCACTGATTCTAATGTCAATTCTCTTTCTCTCTTTCATAGATTCTAGGGATATTTGCAAAACAAGACCTCTACTTTGACCTATTTGTAAAAGGAGGCCCTCCTTTTTCATATTTGCAGAGAGAAGTCTGTGATTTGGGATAATTGGTGAGAAGAGGTTCACTGTGTATTTTTGAATGATGACTTGGTTTCTTAATAAAAGAATGCCAAAACTACCTTCAAATATTAAAAAAATAATGCTAGAATTTGATACATGCACCCCTTCATACAATGCTAAAATTTTATATATACTTTCCAACCCCAGTTAGTAGTGGGCCTACGAGGAGGCTTAAAAATTTGCTTCATTTTTTTTTTTTTTTTTAAGAAAAAGGACGAAGAAGTAGAGGTACCTTCTCTAATTCATGGTGATAATTTTTTTTAGATCTTAGCCATTCAAAATGGCTTAGCTATGTTAAATATCAAATTTCATTCCCATTAGATGCTTTTAGCCCATATGTTTCTTTGGGTAAAGAATCATGGCCATCTAATTTATTCCATTTTTCAAAGGCCCAAAACAATCAATTAGGATCATCCAAATGCATTGATTTCTCGTGAGTTAACTAATTTCCATACAACAAGCATGATGAACAACTTAGATCTGTGGAAGAATGACCATGTAACAATGATTTTTGGAAGATCCAAGCTGTTCATGATGATTGGTGTATAGAAACTAGGTAACCTACTAGTAATCAATACATTTAGATGATCCTAACCAATTGTTTTGGACCTTTGAAATATGAGATAAAATTAGGTGATCATGATGTTTTATTCAAAGAAACATGGGCTGAAAGCATCTAATGTTTGAAATTTGATCTTTACTCTATCTAAGCCATTATTATCAATGACTAAGATCTAAAAGAAATTATCACCATGAATTAGAGAAACTAGAGCTACTTCTTCTTCATTTTCCTTGAAAAACAAAGAACTAAATTTGAAAGTCTATTTGTGGGCCCACCACTAACTATGGTTTGAGGAGGGTGCACATACCAATTTCTGCATTTTTTCACCCAGGGGGGGAGAGCATGTATCAATTTCAGCATTATTGCTGTAACAATGAGGATATTTTGGCATTTTATATTAAGAAACCAAGAGTTATTATTAGAAAATGCATGGTGAGCTCCTTGTCAACAATTATCCCAAATCGGAGGCTTGTCTTTACAAATATGACAAAAGTAGGCCTCTTTTTGACAAATAAGTTAAAGTAGAGGCCTCCTTTAACAAATATCTACTAGACTTAAATGTCAGCTGGTTAAGGAAATTGTCTAAGGAACAAACAAAGACACATGGTTTGGTTTGAATCAGCAATTTGATGTTTGATCTGTGGGTTTTTGACGAGTTCCATGAACCCGGGAAGATACAGGAATGTATGGAGCAACCGAGGAGAACATTTTTGCATCTTTACTTCAAGCAGACAATATGCTATATCTGTGTCCTTTCCAGATATGACAGTGAAGATGCAATTATCCAAACTTGACTGAAAAAATAGGGTGCAACAATTTCTTCTTTTTTTTCTCATTTCATTACATCCGTATCTGTTTTGGTACGTTTCACATCCAATCATATTAAAATCTGAAATATGAGTAATAAGCACATGGATTCTATTTATCATGTTATTAGAACTTGCTGTTTCATGGATACTTCTTTCTAAAACTTACCCTGCAATGTTTCTCAAATAGCTAGCATTACACTTTTAAGAGGTTAGTTTAAGGGTATAAATAGGGCATAATGTACTAATTATAGTTTCAAAATCAGGGAGTGGAATAGTAATCTTCAAGAATCATTGCAGGAAGGTCATCTCTTGCTTGATAAGCTAAACGTGACTAACTACTGGAAAATGCAGAAGAACCAGTTTGCAACCAAATAGAATGGAAAGGTGACATGGATGCAAGTGTACCTTTTGATCAGACAATCCTTTGGTTTTATATACATTTTGTCTCACAGCTTTCTGGTTCCAGGCTGTGCATGTAGCAGTATTTTTCTTGCCTCCAGTACCCACTCGAACTTTGCAAGAACCTGTAACCTGTGTTTCTTTTGCATTAAATCTACCCTTTGACAGTTCTGCTACATTAGGTAACACCATAGCATATTGTGCCTTTTGATCAGAAAATCCTTTGGTGTTATATGAATTTCCTCCCGCAGGTTTCTGGTTTGGGACTATGCTTGCAACAGTATTTTCCTTGCCCCTGGTACCCAGTCCATGAACTTTGCTAAAACCAGCAGCCTGTCTTGCTTTTGTATTGTCTCTTCTCTTTGATGGTTCTGCAAAATAAAGTGATGACAAAGGCTTTCTTGGAGCAGCTGAATTAAGCACCTGCAATTTATAGGAATGCAACAAATAATGTTATGCAATTGTTCAAGGTCTGTGACTACTCTTGTGATGCTTCAAAGTCAGATTTCACAGTTTCTAACCTTTAATTTTGCCTCTTGGTTGACATTTTCTGTTTTCGTGGTCTTCCTACCCCATTTCAAGGTTGAATTTGAATTCTTGTCTGCAAATTGATTCCCAAATGTATTAAGTTTGTTTGAAGCTCTTCCCTTGTTGGCATTTAGGATGACACTCGTATCTTTTCGACTCTCTGGAGTCCTTTCCTTGCATACTATAGAGTTCGATGTCACATTGCTTCCAGGATATGACGAGGATCCGACACTAGACTTGCTCGAAGAAGACTTGTGATCTTTGGATAGCCTCTTTTCCTTGATTTCCACCCTTGATGCGTGCCTTGTAATGCAGCTCTTTCTTGGTCCAATTCTCATGGCTGATAGAAGCCAACTTGTCCGTCCAAGTGCATAATGAGACACTTCAGAGATGATTGGTTGCTGATTATTTTCAACCGTAACATTCCCTCTTGAATTTGAATTGCCCGTCAAATCTCCACAGCTTTTCTTGAGTCTCGTGTTGGGAGATATTGATGTGATGATGTTGGTCGAAGACCTTTCAACTATAAAACTCACTTTTGGGTTCAAAGTGCTTCTTGGATTCTTGGAACTGGGCATGGGTTTTATACAGGAATTTGATGTAATATTACTATGTGAAGTAGTGCATGACATGTCTGATCCAGATGCCACCCATGATTTTTTTCCATCCAAGATCCTGAAAATATAAGCCTGATAGTTAATGAGAGAGAATTCACAAATAAAACCAGATTATAAAGTGTTTACAATGTTATGAATTGAGGAGATGAAATCATGAAATTTTACCTGATAGGATGCTGTTTATCCATAGAGACAATGTCCTTTCCCCCATCCCATCTTCTACTTCTGTTCTCCTTGCCTCTCGACTGTGAGACTGAGTCTGGGAGTTTGGGAGATGATGGGAGTAAATCTGGACATTTTGTCTCTTGTTTGTTTGAAACAGGAAATGATTGAATTAGCTGGTGTGATGAGCGTTGGTGGAATCTGATAATAAGAAAATGGTTCAGTCACATTCTCAAATCAACCAAATGAACATAACTACTGAAGAAACTCCTCTAGACCACAGGAAAATCAAGTAGATACTTACAGATGTTCCATCTGGAACCAGGCATCATCACTGCAATATGACAGGAACCAGGCAATGGGTGTCATAAAATGTTGCTTATCATCAGATTAGATTCAGAACAACTGTGACAACAAACAAATAACTTTCAAAGACTAAATTCTTGAAACTCACATGTCTTTCTCCATGAATGGAGCTTCTAAAGCAAAATCCACCCACATGGGGGCATCAATTTCTTCCTAAAGTACATTCAAGAGACAAAATGGCTCAGTATCATCCTGACCAACAATTGATTGAAACAAACTGTTCTGTAATCTGAAGCAAAAAATGAGGAAAATTCTTGAAAATCCAGGAATCAGATGAAGAAAACAAGGATTCTTTATTTTAAAAAAGGAAAAAAACCAAAGAAATATACTAAAAACAGCAAAACAAGTATCACAAAACGGCAAAAATGCATCAACAATGCCATAAAAGAGCAAAAATTAGAGGGATCTGAGGTTAAAGACATAAAATTCCAGAATGGACTGAAGAACATAACAAAAGAACTCCAAAGAACTACATCCAAATGCAAAACAGAATCCACAATGCCATAAAACGGCAAAAGATACAACAATTCTTTAAGAAAATAAACCTAAAAATGCATCTAAAATCCAAACTCAAACATCAAAGCAACTACCAAGAAACCCGAAGAAAATAACAAAGAAAAGGAGCCCAAAAACTCAGGAAAATCATAAACCCAGATCACATATTGCAACAAATAACATAAACCCTCAAACACAGCATCGGCAATGTCATTAAACAACAAAAACTGCAATAATCCTTGAATAAAATAACCCCAAAATTGCATATAAAGTTCTAAATCCATGTCAAACATCAAAAAGCTGCCATGTCAGAAAAACCAAGTAAATATCAAAGGAACCAAGCCAGACCAATAAAAAAAATAAGACCGAGATCACAGCATGCAACCAATAACACAAAACCCTCCAGAACATAGAAAAAGAAAAATGGGTTACCAGAAAAGCCCAGTGATCTGCAGTTCCAACGCTTTTCCTCTGAAAACCTCCTCCATTAACGATTCGATTTTGTTCCTTCATTTTCATTTTTTCCTTTTCTCTTTCCAATACCGTACCTTCAAGAGCAATCTTCCATTGTTCAAGGAAACGAAGTGTTTGATTTCGTTGCGAGGCGTTTAGGGGCCAATTTGGTAATTATGTGAAGTTCTTTCGACCGTTGAAGAATTCGAACTTCTTTAAAGAAGCACAGCCACCAAGTGATGCTTGCATGATCTACCGTCCATCAAGTGGGCCATCTTTGATAGGGGATACACCCAGGATCTTCTTATCTGTAGATGGAAAGATAGGGTTGCTTGTGTAGAGTTCCACTTTCACATGAAGGGGCCC
Source organism: Warburgia ugandensis (assembly GCA_035236585.1). Lineage (NCBI taxonomy): Eukaryota > Viridiplantae > Streptophyta > Magnoliopsida > Canellales > Canellaceae > Warburgia > Warburgia ugandensis. The sequence goes on from CP141136.1 coordinate 25,798,555, forward strand.
GCCTTTGATGATCCTATTCGTCCATCTGATTTTTTGGCCTTTGGATATCTTGTAAATAAAAAGATCACTACGATTAAGCGATTCTAACATGCTAATAGCTATGCTTTTTGTTCATCGATATAGATTTTTACTTACTTGCACTTTCTAACCGTCCATTTCCCGTGATCAAAATTACAATTTTTTGGATTCTGCAATCCTCTAACCCGTGCACTTCTTGGGGCTTAAAAGACCAACAAATCCGTAGGGATTAGATGAAAGCATGTGATCACCCAAATGTGGGCCCTTTATGTCGATTTCACTCGTTCAGATGACTACCATAGTCAAATTTGGGGTCTCTTTTACAATTTTTAACTGGGAGGTCTACCATGGAAGCTATTTTCTTACTAAGACAATTAGTAGAGAAATATAGGGAGAGGAGAAAAAACCTACACATGGTCTTTATTGACTTAGAGAAAGCTTATGATAGAGTCCCTAGAAAGTTAATATGGAGGGTGTTGGGTGTTAAAGGGGTTTCTCAGGGGTATATAGACATAATTAAAGATATATATAAGGGAGCAGTAACAAATGTTAAGACCACTAGTGGCGTGACTGGTGATTTTCCTGTCACTGTCGGATTGCACCAAAGATCGGCATTGAGTCCATACCTTTTCACATTAGTTATGGATGAGTTAACAAAACATCTGCATGAGGAGATTCCCTGGTGCATGCTATTTGCAGACGATATAGTCCTACTTGATGAGACAAGGGAGGGTGTCAACATAAAGCTAGAGCTATGGAGAGAAGCATTAGAATCGAAAGGATTTAAAATTAGTCGAACTAAGACAAAATATATGAAATGTAATTTTAGCAAGGAGAGTAGAAGTGAAGCACCAGTCAAGATTGATAACCAAGAGGTCCCCATGAGAGACCACGTCCGATACTTAGGATCATTGATCCATGAGAGTGGAGAGATTGAGAGGGAGGTTACCCAGAGAATCCAAGCGGGTTGGAACAAATGGAGATGTGCATCGGGTGTTTTATGTGATCGGCGGGTGCCACTCAAACTAAAGGAAAAATTCTATAAGATGACTATAAGGCCGGACATGCTCTATGGATCAAAGTGTTGGGCAGTTAAGGAACATCATACTCATAGGCTGAGTGTTGCAGAAATGAGGATGTTGAGATGGATGAGTGGTAAGACAAGAAAGGATAGAATTAGAAATGAAAATATTAGAAGAAATTTAGAGATAGCATCAATAGGTAACAAGATGAGGGAGATTAGACTTAGATGGTTTGGACATGTTCAAAGGAGGCCAACAATGGCACCAGTTAGAAGGAGTGAGACAATACAAGTTGAAGGTTCTAAAAGGGCAAGGGGAAGGCCCAAAAGAACGTGGATAGAAGTGGTGAGGAAAGATTTAAAAACTTTGGAACTAAATGAAGCCATAGTATTTAATAGAGTGGAATGGAGGAATAAGATTCATGTGGCCGACCCCTAATTGGGATAAGGTCTTGATGATGATGATGATGATGATCTTTTACGGTTGTCATAGTTTGATAGATTCAGGAATCAATACAATTAAAATTAAAATAGGACTCAAGAATTTTATATAGGTATTAATGTAATTTTGTAATATAAAAAACCTGATAGCATAGTGGCACAAGGAGTCTCTCACCTGAGTGACCAATGTTGTGCATGGAAGTGTGTCTAACTTAAATAAATAAATAAATTGAAAAGATATAATTTCTTCCTAAAGTTCTTTCAAAAGAAAAAATTTACTCTCTTTACAATCACTACGTGTTGCACATACATTTTGCAAATTCTTTAAATTTTAGGCTAGCAATGTGCTGATTACATTTTCTCATATTTTTTTCTTATGCTAGTTATAATTTTTTGTTCTTCATATTATGTGATTGGGATATTTGTAAAAAGAGGCCAACTTTTTTCATATTTATAAAGACAAGTTTCTAATTTGAGATAATTGGCAAGAATAGGCTCATAGTTAATTTTGAAGATAACTTGGCTTCTTAATACAAAATACTAAAGCTACACTTGGATGCTAAGAAAACAATGCTAGAAATTGATACCCTTCACCCCTCAAACAATGTTGAAAATTGGTACATACACCTTTAGCTCTGCCAATGCCTATCTCAAGCCCAGATGAAAAAGGAGGAGGGTCTTGCGTCAGGTGCCAGCTGACAAGGGAGAAGTTGAAGATAATTTTGTTATTTCTTTCTTACAAATGAATATGCATTAGTTTGTATATTACAAATGAATGTGCATATTCTTGCCGACTGGCACCTGACGCAAGGGTTGCCATATTTTAAGAAGCTAGAGATGATTTTATTATTTCTTTTCTGCTTGCAAATGAATATGCATTTGTATATTAGTTTGTAAGGAAGAAATGTAAATCATCTTCAACTTCTTAAAACTATGACAACCCTAACATGACATAAATCGAAAACTGACATTCACTCATGTGACACCCCGGGTTTTCAAAATCCTTTTCCATATGTATATGAAAATAATAATAGTTTATTAATAGAAAATAGATGGGATCCCAGAACTTAAAACTCATAATTTAAAACTTTTCACAGCGTCAAGAAAAATACCAATGAAGAAAACCCCGAGGGTCATTTCACCTCAAAAACTACATTGAATAAATAGAACCAAAAGTAAACCTTTTAAGCATGCTCACAAATTAAAACCACGGTGAAATTTTTGCAACTGTAAAGATACATAATAGTGAAAGTTTAAAAGCTCCAAGGTCTATCCAAGATCACCACGTCACTCATGTATAAGCATATGCATACTATACAGTGATAGGGATCTAATTTATCAATATATACAACGACTAAGTAAAATTCCAAATATCCAATACCAGCCCAACAAATGTACATGTCAAGACCCCAATCCCCGGGGCCGCGATTAGACTTAATCAAGCCTAACTATTGGCCGAGCTAGGTGCTCTTGTCCTGCACAAGTCACAGTTTACTAGTAAAATATTTTTTCTCCTTTAACAACCGATTCCTACTGAAATTTCGGCAGAGTCTCCCTTGTTTTTCGGACTTATGCATTTAACGCATCATATGCGGTTCACCTGATAGACAACACAACAATTATAAATCCTTTAAGGGAGACTCTGTCTCCATACTATCTATCATGATGCATTACTAACACCTGCTTACCAACCAGGAGTTTAAGTGGGTCTAATACATGCCCTATCAAAGAAAATAAAACCCATAGGATGTATAAGGATCATGGTAAAAAATGAGATATGACTCGTATTCAATGTCAGCACATATATACAATTCAAAATGTTACATCTTCAATCAAGCTTTCTTCATTTCATTCAACCCCCTTTCTCTTCTCGGCTTGACTAGTACCTGCAAAATAATACAGTGAGCTGCGAAGCCGAGTAAGGGAAAAGAACTAAACCCATACATATCCAAACATTCTCGTTGCTACGCTTAAAACCACATTCAATATAACATGAGCATTCATTTCCATTTTAACTAGTCATATACAACGTAGTTATCATGTGCTATTAAGTAAGGCCTAAGGGTATTATAGCAGAATTACAGTTTTTCCCCAAATTCAAATATGACGCAATAGTCATCGCAAGCAAACAAGCACACCCCATAAGGATTTCCCATTCGTGTCCAACCACAGGACATTCAATAGATGAGTGACTAAGTCATGAACCTCATTTTAAAGTTAAATGCAATTCATAAGCATTACATCCAACAAAGTTGCATACTCATTAATGATTTCCCTCAGTAATATTAAACATGCCTAACATTACACCAGTATCCAATAGTCATCTCCCTTAAGGATTACCATCTTGGGCGGCCCACTATGAGTATCATCATTAAGGCAGCCAGACCCTCAAGATTTACAATCTTGGGCAGCGCCAAAGTCAAGTTCTCTCATGATTTACCATCTTAGGTAGCTCCACCTTAGTTGAAATCAACCAAGCAGCCCTTTCCCTCAGGGTTTACCATCTTCGGTAACTCAATATGCCAGCTCATCCCTCAGGGTTTACCATCTTGGGCAGCTCCACCGTAATCCCAAAATACCATGTAGCCCTTTCCCTCAAGAATTACCATCTTGGGAGGCTCAATACCTAACAGCTCATCTCTCAAGGTTAACCATCTTGAGTTGCTCCGCCATGATTCCAAAGAACTAGGCAGCCCTTTCCCTCAAGGTTTACCATCTTTGGAGGCTCAATACCTGACAGTCCATTCCTCAGGATTTACCATCTTGGGTGGCTTCACCTTAGTCGCAAGCGATCAAGTAGCCCTTTCCCTTAGGGTTTACCATCTTGGAAGGTGTCATCATAGCTTACCAGGCGGCCCTCAGAGCTTACTATCTTGGGCTTGACCATTTTATAACAGTTTGCATTATTATAGCAGTTAAGCATAGTAAATCAAACTATAACATGACCATTTCAATAAGAAATTACAATTTCTATCATCCATTCAACCAAGGTGACAAAATATTCATTCTACACATGCACAAGGTCAATTTCAAGAAAATAGATCAACAAGAATTTAAGAAATGCAAGGGTTCAAGGTCCTTACCTGCTCTCAAAGTACAACTCAAAGTTCTATGGCTAGAACTGTTCACACTGCTCTCAAACCTCTGCAACAAATACAAGTTCTAAGTAAATTTTAGAATTTCATGCCATTTTCTATAATCACTTCTAGTTCTACATTCGCCATGTTCTTAATCTAACCTCATATATCTAGATCAAGGATTTGCACACCAATTGGTCGCTATCCAATTGGATCAGCACCATTGGTCTTACATCGATGGTCTAGATCAAGCACGTACCTTTAGAAGTTTCAATTTCCAACATTTTAGGTAAGCTATTTCACAATTCAATGCTTTTAGCCATAATTCATGGTCTGATATCCTTTCCTGACCTTCGATATTCGTTGATCAAATATTGGACAGCCAGATGGGATCTCCCATCAATTTATTCATAATTGGTTAGTCATTTCTGTGATAATTCATTACCAATGGTTACTTGGAGTTATATTTGACCTAAATTTACCTCTCAATCACATTTTTAACAGTCGGATGTTAAGGTCTCAAATTTCCCCTATGCATAACCAAGCTTGTGATCACAATTTCGTGGACCAATCGATTCCTGATCGGCGATCCGTCTTCACGGATGAAAAGATCACACGCGATTTGTCCATATTTGAAAAAATTTCATTTTTCACATTTTTTAGGGGTCGCCAGAAAATGTCGCCGTCGCCGGAGAAGATGATCGAATTCCGGTTGTCACCGACGACACAGTTGAGATCATTTTTCAGCGAAATTTAATAGGAATACTGAAAATTTCCTGAATTTTTGTTTTCTAATGTTTTCCCCTTTTGATTTTTGTTAAAACTATCATTTTTTGCTAGATTTTTCAAGGGTTTTTGAACTTACCCTAGGTGCTGATTTTTGCAATTTTCGGTGTCGTTTCTTGCTGGATCTTCGTGAAACCAAAGGGGTTTCACTCAGAAATGTCTAAGGGACAACATGAACGGTTAGATTTTCAATCCAAAACTGTTCCTTTTACTGTGTTTCCAGAATCCGACAGTGTTTCTCACCGTCTAGTTTGTCGGAAAATGGAGGAGAAATGGGGAACAGAGAAGGAAATGGAAACAAGGGGAGAAGGGGAGTGGAGGAGAAGACTTACCCTTAACCTTCGTTGGTGTGTGAGTCGTCGATGGAGAGGAAATTCGGCGGAAAGATGGAATCACGGGCGAGGTGATTCCGTTCGCCTTAGAAGTAGGAATGACCTGGTTCCTATGCGGGTGATGCTCGGTCGGAGGAGAGGGAGAACTAGGGAAAAGGGTTGCCGAGAAAATGAAGGGAGAGGGGAGATGGTTGCCGGCTTTGGCTCCCTCTTCCTTGTGTTGCAGACGCGTGGGAGTAGAGCTCCACGCGGTGAGTTCCACTCCCGCATGTAGAGCTCCTCCCACGTGGCCCCTTGGCTTACACACATTAGAGGGGGGTGCCATTATCAATCTGGACCCCCTCTACCTCAATGGTAAAATCCCTGGGTCTGTCGCTCCTGATCTCTGTTTAGTGCATTCTTGGTGTCGTTGGAAAGCTCTCTCCGAGCACAATCTAATGAATGACTTTGCATCATTGATTTATAATGTTCTTGATTTTTACGTTTTAATCCACTATTTAGGGCATGGGTGTGACAATACACTACTCTGTCTCTGAATCTGACAGTATCTGGTCCTCAAGCCCCCGTCCAGCTCCACTTTAGTCTGCCTGCTTCCCTTTCTGACTGTCGCGCTCTGATTCTGAGGCATTGCAAAACAAAGCAATGCCTCAGCAAGTCATGCTTGTGTAGGTGATATACATCCAAAGTAAACTCAATAAAAACAAATCACATGGCACAAAGCATAAAGATCGTAAGATGGTCAAACATAATATAAAGCCTTAAATTACATGATGAATGACATACCAAGTCCATGAAATAAATAAGATATCATCAATCATGATATTAGGACATGCACAATCCAAGAAAATCTAGAAACACATGAATGCATGTCAAAAGTATAGAACATCATACACAGTCAAGCCCTATGAGTGTCTTAAGTATGCTCATGGCAATGTGGGGTCAGCTCTCTGTACCAGCTGCTTTCGCCCTTTCACCCTCACAGGCACTCAGGTACTCACGGAAACGACACCTTCCACTTTTGCTTTCACCCTTTCACCCTCGTGGGCACTCAGGCACTCACGAAAAGTAGCGTTACACGCTTGCTTTCACCCTCACGGGCACTCAGGCACTCACGGGATGAAGAAATGCATCCTACCACAGGAGCAATAGTCTCAAACATCAAGACAGAGCGATTCCCACATGTTAAAAATATCAATAATCAAAGGAATATCACGAAATATATAAGAAACAGTGCATGCAATAACCACTATAATGATAGCACACACATGAGAAACTACATGCTGAAATTAATGTCATGTATATAATAAGGCATAAATCATATGCTTCAAAAACTCAAATTACCAAGTCATCATTTGAGAATCATGGAAAAATTGTGAATGAAATCACCTACCTCGGTGTCGCAATATCCCAAATAACATGTAAACGATATAAAGGTACGTTCCCTGATGAACCTGTCACGGCATAAATCATTATTCATTGTTAGGCCTCTCATTTTCTCCATGATCCCTACATTTTCTATTACTTTTAGTAAACCATAGTTATCTTTGTGATTGCGTGTCGATCTGACAGTCTGATCATTCTAATCTCATTATCATTTTATGTTTAACATATACAACCAAAATCTAAAGCCTGATCATCCATTAATTGGCTTAAGCTAAGTCATTGAATAGTACATAGTAGTTTGGCTACTAAAAAGCTGCTCCAAACTAGATTTTTGTCTTAAATCTAGGTCCGCCTTGTTGAGACGATTACAACGCCTCTTTTGGATTATGATTTGGACCTTTGTAGCTCTTAAAATCATGTTTTTTATGCATAAATGGTCAAAACAACCTCAAAAACAAGAAAAAGGATCCGCCGCAGGTGCAGCGCGTGCCGTCCGTACGCGCGTGCTGCTAGTGTGGCGTGCGTCTAGAACCGGTGCGCGTGGATCGCGTGACTGTAGACGCGCTTTGCGTGTGGGGGGTAAACAGCGCGCGTGGCGCCTTCCTGCCACACCGCTTGTTGCGTCATGTGGCGCTCCCTCGTCCGTTCCTTTTCCTTTAGCGTGTTGCGCCACACATTTCCTGCGTGGCGCACGTTTGCTGCGCCGCGTGGCCTGCCAGTCGCACCGCGTGTCACGCCTGGCAGTGACGTGCGTCGACGCGGTGCCACGTGTTGCGCGTCTGTGCATGCGTCCTCTGCTCGGAGTGGGTCGCCGTTGTCAGGAACGACGACCAGACTGGTTCGCCGTCGCCGGCGACCCCAGGTGCTCAATTTTTTGATATTTTTACACCTATGTCCAGTTTTTCACGTACATTTCATTTTCACCCTCCATTTTCACAAATCCCTCCTAAATCTATCGTCTTTTCACGATTTTCATTGCATTTTTGAAAACACCCATCATACTATTTTTGGGGTTTTTCGACATCTCTAGCCGTCCGATCGCCTTGAGATTTTATGAGCGTGTTCCTAGCATTGTTACGTTCAAGATGAACGGTCCAGATCATGATCTAACACAGTTACATTGACTTTTTCCCAGGGCAACAGTAACGCCTAATTTTTTACTGGATGATAAACTTGGAAAGAAATACACAGAAAAGAGTGGGGCGAGCCTACCTTGGTCCAGCCAGAGCAAGGAAGGTGAGAGCCCGCTGTGTTCGTCTGGTTGCCGGAAATGCTTGTCGCCAAAAAATTGTCGCGGTGGTTTAGTTACGGGAATAAAGAGGAGGGGGAGGGAAGTGCATTTGAGGGACTCCCCCCTCTTAATTTTTACCTATATACATCATTTCATTTTATTTTATTTTTCTAAAATCAAAATTTCCTAATACTTTCAATAGTAAATGTTACACCTCAAGTTAGGGCGATCCCCATAAGCGACGCGCTGCATCGGATTCCGCGTGCGGTGAAAAATAGGGAAGGGTTACTAGGGCATTCTCCTAGAAGCGACATGCTACATCGGATCCCGAGTGTAGTAAAAAATGGGCAAGGGCTACTAGAGCATCTCCTTGGAAGGCATGCGTTGCATTAGAACCTAGGTGCAGTGAAAAGTGGACATGGGTTCATGCCATGAAGGTCGAGAAAGGTGATAGTAAATAGGACATCTCTATAGCATAAGATTCGTATCATCACATGGAATATAGGGACATTAACAGGTAAGAGTTTGGAGTTAGTAGACGTGATGAAATGTAAGAGAGTCAACATCGCTTGTATCCAAGAAACCAAGTGGAAAGAGGCTAAAGCTAGAGAAATAGATAGGTATAAATTATGGTATGTAGGAAATGATAATAGCAGAAATGACATAGGAATAATAGTGGATAAGGAATTAAAGGATAAAGTTGTGGATGTTAAAAGAATTAGTGATAGAATTATAATAATAAAACTTGTTTTAGGAGAGCAGATTATAAATATTATAAGTGCATACGCACCACAAGTAGGGTTACAAGATATAATCAAAAGACAGTATTGGGAAGATATGGAAGGAGTCATACAAGAAATTTCTAACATTGAGGGGATATTTATAGGAGTAGACTTAAATGGCCATGTAGGAAAAGAAAAGGAAGAATATGATATAATACACGGAGGGTATGATATAGGTGAACGAAATGAGATGGGGGAGAATATCCTCGATTTTGCTTTGTCATATAACCTGGCCATTACAAATACACTTTTTAAGAAGAGGGATGAATACTTAATAACGTTTAAAAGTGGACTTCATAAAAGTCAAATAGACTTTTTTCTACTTAGGAATAATGAACAATCTATGTGTAAGGATTGTCAGGTGATACAAAGTGAGAGTTTAACCTCACAATATAGGTTAATGGCTATGGATATCCATATCAAAAGATGGAAGAAAGGAAATGAACTTAATAGGTATCCAAAAATTAAATGGTGAAACTTAAAAGGAGAGAAAATAATCTCATTCACAAATAAGTTGATAGTAGAAGGAAATTGGAACTATGAAACAAAAGTAAATACCATGTGGATTAATATTGTTGAGTCCATTAAGAAAGTGACAAAAGATGTCTTGGGAGTATATAAAGGTAAAAGGCAATTAGTAAAGAAAAGATGGCGGTGGAGCGAAACAGTATAAAATGTTATTAAAGAAAAACATATGTGTTTTAAAACATGATAGAAGACTAGAAATAATGAAAATTATGAACAATATAAAAATGCTAAAAAGGTTGCTAGAGAATAGTAAGTGAGGCTAAACTTAAAACATATGATGAGCTCTATAATAGACTAGGAATAAGAGAAGGTGAGAAAGATGTATTTAACCTACAAAAATAAGAGAATAGAAGGGTAAAGACTTAGATAATGTTCGGTGCATTAGAAGAGATAATCAAAGGGTATTAGTTAAAGATGATGAGATCAAACAAAGGTGGGGAACATACTTTTAAAAATTGTTAAATGGCAATGGCTCTGAGAATATAGGGATTGAAAATACTATAAATCTAAATAACATTAGATATTATAGATATGAACGTAGGATTAGAATACCTGAAGTGAAAGAGGCATCGAAAAAGATGAAATCAGGAAAGGCCATGGGGCCTGAAGGTATACCAATAGAGGTTTGGAAGCATATGGGAGATATTGAGATAGTTTGGTTGACCAAGTTGTTTAACAAAATTATAAAATCAAAGAAAATGCCTGATGAGTGGAGGAAAAGATCTATTATACCAATTTATAAGAATAAAAGAGACATATAGAGTTACACTAATTATTGATGGATCAAACTTATGAGCCACACTATGAAACTTTTTGAAAAAGAGTAATTGAAAAGAGGCTACGACATAAAACAAGTGTATCAGAGAATCATTTTGGTTTCATGTCTGGGAGGTCTACCATGAAAGCTATTTTCTTACTAAGACAATTAGTAGATAAATATAGGAAGAGGAGGAAAGACCTTCACATAGTCTTTATCGACTTAGAGAAAGCTTATAATAGAGTCCCTAAAGAGTTAATATGGAGGCGATAAAGGGGTTTCGCATGGGTATGGAGACATAATTAAATATATGTATGAGGGCGTGATAACAAATGTTAAGACCACTAGTGGCGAGACTAGTGATTTTTCTGTCACTGTAGGATTGCATCAAGGATCAGCATTGAGCCCATACCTTTTTACATTGGTTATGGATGAGTTAATAAAACATCTACACGATGAGATTCCCTAGTACATGCTATTTGTAGATGATATAGTCTAACTTGATGAGACAAGGGAGGGTGTAAACATAAAGCTAAAGTTATGGAGAGAAGCATTATAATCTAAAGAATTTAATATTAGCTGATCTAAGATAGAATATATGGAATGTAATTTTAGCAAGGAGAGGAGTAGGAGTGGAATACCAGTCAAGATTGATAACCAAGAAGTCCCTGTAAAAGACCACTTTTGGTAATTAGGATCAATGATTTATGAGAGTGGAGAGATTGAGAGATTGAGAGGGAGGTTACCTAGAGAATCCAAGCAGGTTGAAACAAATGGAGATGTGCATTTAGAGTTTTGTATGATCGGCGGGTGTCACTCAAACTAAAAGGAAATTTTTTATAGGATAACCATGAGGCCGACCGGGCTCTATAGATCAGAGTGTTGGGCAGTTAAGGAACATCGTGCTCATAGGATGAGTGTCGCATAAATGAGGATGTTGAGATGGATGAGTAGTAAGACAAGAAAGAATAAAATTAGAAATAAAAATAAAAATATTAGAAGAAATTTAGGGGTAGCACTAATAGGTAACAAGACAATGGAGATTAGACTTAGATGGTTTGGACATGTTCAAAGGAGATCAACAACGGCACCAATTAGAAGGAGTGAGGCAATACAAGTAGAAAGTTCTAAAAGGGGAAGGGGAAGGCCCAAAAGAACGTGGATAGAGGTGGTGAGGAAAGATTTAAAAACTTTGGGACTAAATGAAGCCATGATACTTAATAGAGAGGAATGGAGGAATAAGATTCATATGGCCTACCCCTAATTGAGATAAGGTCTTGATGATGATGATGACCTTCAAACAATAATGGTGGATCCACGGATAGGCTTTCAAATTTGTTTCTTTTTTTCTTTCTTTTTTTTTTATTCAAGAGAAATTACAAAGAAGTGGAGCCACATTCTCTAATTCATGGTGAAATTTGTTTTGGATCTTAGCCATTTGAAATGGCTTAGATAGGCTAAAGATTAAATTCTAGACCCATTAGATGCTTTTCAGCTTATGTTTCTTAAGGTAAAAATCATAACTATTTCATTTTATTTCATTTTCCAAAACCCCAATGCAATTGGTTAGGCTCGTCGAAATGCATTAATTTCTCTCCTGGACTACCTAATTTTTGTCCAACAAATGTGATGAACGTCTCAAATCTTTCAAAAATCACTGTTACACGGTCAATCTTCCAAGAATTTGAGTTGTTCATCACGTTTGGTGTATCCAAATTAGGTAACCTGGGAGAAATCAATGCATTTGGATAATGCTCACTGATTATTTTGGGCCTTTAAAAAATAAAATAAAATAAAATTAGAAGGTTATGATTAAAGAAATATAGGCTCAAAGCATCTAATAGTATGAAACTTGATCTTTAGCGTATCTAAACCATTCCAGATAGCTAAGATTTAAAAAAAATTATCACAATGAATTAAAGAATTTAGCCCTACTTCTTTGTCATTTTTCTTTAAAAAGAAAAAGAAAAAGAAAAAAGGTACATTAAAAGCCTATTCGTGAGACTACCACTAACTGGAGTTGGAATGCATATACAAATACTCAAAAGCATTCAAAAAGGGTGTCCGTACCAATTTTAGCATTGTTTGAAGGAGTGCATGTATCAATTTCTAGCACTGTTATTTTAACATCTAAGGGCAGTTTCAGTAAATTGTATTAAGAAACTACTTTACCATTCAAAAATTCATGCGAACCTCTTCCCCCTAATTATCTCAAATTTGAGGCTTATCTTCACAAATATTAAAAAAATAGGCCTTTTTTTTACAATTAGGTAAAGATAGAGACCTCTTTTTATAAATACCTTTACATACTTTTATTTGTGATTTTTAGGGTTCAGGGGCCTCTTTCATGATCCATGTATTACATGGCCCATTGCCATTGCAATAATATGTAATAATGTGATGGAAAATGATATTACCGTCCCCTAAATTTAACATATGACCGCCTTTTCAGTGGGTTCCTAGAAATTTACAGGTTGTAAACTTGTAGTCTCGCTGAAAATAAAAGTTAAAATAGCATGTGAATTTCCAAAAACCCATCGAAGGGGCGAGAGTATGTTAAAATTAGAGGCGGAGATATCATTTTCTATTGACATAAAGATATTATCAAAGTAAAAGGGCAGCCTCGGTGCATGAAGTTTCTGCCTATGCGGTCTGGAGAAGGGGCAGACCCCAATGGCCTATAGTAGGCAGCCTTACCTTGTATTTTTACAAAAAGCTGTTTCCACGCCTTAAACCCATGACCTCAAGGTCACACGATAACAATTATCAAAGTAAATAATGAAAACTATAAGCATGTTAAAAGACAAGTAGGGGCACGTAAAACAATTGTGTTTCTCCCACCTATTATGCCTTTTATAGTTAAATATACATCCATCATCTAAATTTCCTATAAAGCATTCTTATTTCATTATGTTACAGGCTATTATGTGTCTTCTATGGTTAGATCATACATATTTCATTGAAAATAATGGAAAAATCATGTTCTTTTTACCATGATTTACATGTATAAATGTTTATACATATGGTAAAAGTTATCGTCATGTGACCTTGAGGTCACGGGTTTAAGGCGTGAAAATAGCCTCTTGGAAAAAATGCAAGATAAGACTGCCTACCATAGGCCTTTGTTGTCCGTCCCTTCCCCGAACCCTATGCGGGAGCTTTGTGCACCGGAGCTGCCCTTTTTACATGTATAAATGTTTATACAAGTTTCTAATTTTCATCTTGAAATTTAATGAAGTTGGACAAAAATAATCAACTTCATTGGATTGCTTTGCTTTGAAAGCAAAGAACTTGGTTCCCTACCATTCTTCGTTTTTTCGCAGAGAGGCTGAGGTGTTGGAGCCAACCGAAGTAAGGTAACAAGAAACTAGAGATCAGACAAAGTAAAGGGTTTAATCAGCCAAATAGAAGAGTTGATAGTGAGCAATACCTAACAATCTCAGAATGACTAGATTACAGAACCAGACGGACCCTTTGGCCATTTGGGAGGATTAATTTATTCTTTGGATGTATGGTCAGAAAATGAAGAGCAACTGACCTGTTTATATACTTCTTGCTGGTTTCTTTCTTGAATTGTTTATATTAAATAAAGAAATATTGCTTAAATACGAAGGGGAGCTTTGGCGCAATGGTAAAAGTTGTCGTCATGTGACCTTGAGGTCATGGGTTTAAGGCTGCCTACTATAGGCCCTTGTAGTCTGCCCCTTTCTTAGACCCTACATAGGCAGGAGCTTCGTGCACTGTGGCTGGCCATTTTTTTGCTTTAATATTTAGCATAGTAAAGGTAAGCCTTAGCAAAACGGTAAAACTTGTCATCATGTGACCTTGAGGTCACGGGTTCAAGACATGGAAACAACCTTTTACAAAATACAAGTTAATACTGTTTAATATAGGCCCTTGTGGCCTGCCCCTTTCCCTAATTCTGCATAGGTGGGAGCTTCGTGCACCACCGGGACTGCATAGGTGGCTTTATAATTTGGGAACTTGCGTATTCAAGGGAATTCTATGCAAACTGAATATACATTATAACTTAAGTTCTAAGTTATCTTAGAATTAGCTAGTTCCCAACCATGCCACATTATAGACATGCGAGTAAATGTCTAGCACAGTTCGGTGTAGACAACTCTGCATCTCTCCTGAATACGTTTGGTTGTAGGTTTGAGTCATCAGTTTTTTCTTACGCAAGTAAATGTCTATAATAGTTCGATACAGAGAACTAGACATTTCTTCTAAAATACACTTGGTTAGAGGTCTGAGTTAAGTGTAATTCTTCGCTTGTATTTTAAAGAAAAAAGGAAAAAGAATTCCGTATAAACATGTTTCACTTGGACATTCACAAAATTATTCAAGGTCTGGATATATGCCATCACCTCACGCAAGTTAATTCTAATATATACCCTATTATTCAAGATTAGTCAATCTGCCAAACCCCAAATTAGACGGTTATCATTGTTAGGAACTGAGTACATAACATTCAACATCAATCCACGTGATGAACGTTTCAGATCATGCTAAAGCCAAGTAAGTGGTCCCATTAACAACATCCCATGGAACTCCTGGATTAGTTCATCCACATCCACATACATGCTCGTTTGTTCATGCACTATGGTGGTAATTTCTTTAACCAGATCCCTAATCTTTGGATTTACACATGTTAACAATGATTTAATATATCCAAAGAAAACAAACCCCAAATCCAATCTCGTCCGTTGATTACTCATCTAAAAAATAGACAAAAACCAAAACATCGCCCTGTTCCTCTGACGTTGCCCTTCCCTTTTAAGTCACTCCAAAACCCACCGGAATCTGACCCACTGGCCAAAAATCCTACTTTCCGACAATGGAAAGATCAATTTCGATCAAATTTTCCTCCTCCACCGGAATCTGACCCACTGCCAAATCCTTTCCTTTTCCTCCCAACGGAATCTCAATCAAACCGTCATTTTCATCCTCCCACCGGAAACAAAAATTCTCCGGCAAATCCCAACCCTCTATTTCCGGAAAATCTACACCGTCCGAAGAGCTACCAGAACTAGAATCCGGGTAATAAAGAGAAAAAGCCGCCAAATTGTCCGACCTCGCTTGCCGACGTTCTCTTTCAGGAGAATTTCCTGGCGAATCTTCGTCTTCCTCTTCTCCCTCATACTCTTCGTAGATTACTTCCAGCGGACCCCGCCGATTCCATTCAACGAAAATCTCAGAAAAATGCTGCTCCCGATCAAAACCCAGCTCGAATTTGTGCTCAATTTCAGTTTCAGACTCGACCCATTTCGGATCTTCGCGCTTCGAACAGGTTTCTTGAATTTCTTCAAGGAAAATCTCTCTGTTTTCTTGTTGGGCTGCTCCAAAACGAAGAAGAATGGCTAAGAGGACCAGAGTTGAGATTAGAACGGGTGAAAAAAGCAGACCCAGAAAGAGATGAGGGAGGTAGAGAAGGATCAAACTGTAGAGAGTAATGAAGATAGAGAACAGAGGATTGTTACTGAGAGAAGTTAGTGAGAGAAGTATCGTGGAGAGAAATCCAATGGTTTGGAGTAAAACTTTCTTTAAGATTGAACTCATCTCTCCCCATTCGATACAAACTCCTCCTTCCATCGTAGCAGATAAGAACGAAAATCAATGCATTCGGACAAAGTTGCAGAGAAGGAGAGGAAATGGAGAATGATTGAGAGAAGAGAAGGTTTCTGAAGTTGGTTTACTGGTTGGGTGCAACGGTTTGAAGGATGGAACAATATAAGAGGGGAAAGGAGGAGGTGCTTACTGGAACTGAATGACAAAAATACCCTTATTTTAGTGGAGATTTGCAAAATAATTTAGATGGGCATGGTCTCTTTATTATAGTCTTCCAAGAAAATCCTCAAGCTTAAGATCATGTTATCATGTCTAGTTATTTATTATCCTTTTTCCAATTATTATGTTGAAAATACAAAGCATATATAGACATTGCTTGCTCAAGGTTAATAAAAGCCATTTGGGGCCTACATGTTAATTTGTCAAATGATAAGAAGATCACCCTAATCATGCCAAAATAGCCCTATAACAATTTTATTATAAAAAAATTATGAATCATTAATTTTTTTTTTTATCGACTATAGTGTGTCAATAAAATGTCTGTTTGGCATGGGACCAGAGCCATATGAATCAGCTTGATGGTATACAAATTTATTGGTATGGATTACATGTAAACTTTCTCATGTGCGCCCAAAAATTGACAATCTCCTTGGATCCCAAGGGTCCCTTGCTGAGTAGTGGTACTCTGTTAGCATTTAGATTATACCATTGAGATTAGGAACGATAAATTGTCATGGAGGAAAACGCATGGATTTGTGGGTCATAATCCCATCCTATCAGATAAAATATTATATATGCTCAAGAGCCAACATTCCAACAAACTGTCTAATTTATTTTATGATTGGTCGCCACAACTTAAAAGTATTTGGACGACCACATTATCGAAGATTGAACATTATGACTAGATTAATCAGTTCATGAACATAGGTATTGTTTTAAAATCGAAGATTAGTATCTAATGACTGAAGCTCAGTACTGCTCAGTGGCGAAGAATCATAAATCTGCCAAGAGGTTATGAGTTATCAGATTTCTAGCATCATCGACTTGGTCATTTACGACGAATTTGCACCTAGTGGGGGTCAAATTCAATGCATTTTTAGGAGGGTGTTAAGCTCATTTACATACTTTGATCTTGGATGAACTTGTATTAAACCATGAAGCTTCAAAATCATGGAAATTGGTTACTCTTTATCATATTTCTATATTTTGGTTTCTTAGGCAGCAACCCATTTAGCCTTGGTGCAACGGTAAAAGTTGTCGTCATCTAATCTTGAGGTCAAGGATTCAAGATGTGGAAACAGCCTCTTATAAAAATACAAGGTAAGGTTGCCTACTATAAGCCCTTGTGGTCCGTCTATTCATCAGACCCTGCATAGGCAATAGATTTGTACACTGGTGCAGCAACCCGCTTCAACAGGCTATGATTAAGGATTGTAAAAAGAAAATCTTCCTAGTCAACTTCTTGATGGCTGTAGGTGGCAATTTGGTAAATAAATGGAAGAACAAGGGCATTTTATGGGATGACATTTGTGGGGTTGAATTGGGTGCGAAGGTTTCTTGGGCACTATCATCATGCTGGAATTTTTGCTTTTGGAATATCTCTATCCAGTCATGTATATTTCCCAACATCTTCTGATCAAGACCCCTTCAACAAGATGGGCATGGCCTTCTTCTTTTAGGTTCCCTACTTTTTCCCTGTGGAACAACTACATGGGCCATTGAACTTGACACATGCTAAAAGGAAAAAGCAAAGGATATGGCTGGTGCCTTGTGATTTTGGGAACTTGAGACTTCAAGCACCAGCTAGAATGGAAATTTGCTCCAATTCAACTTTCAGTTTGAGGGTCATTGTTAGGTTGATGTGAAGGGGTTATAGAGTTTGGGTTTCTAAATAACTAGATTAATGGGTCAATAAATTTTTTTTATCAGACAATTAACACCAAGGACGATTTTGGATCTGATTAGCTTGTGGATCTGCTTGGTGGAAACTCTAGCTCTATAACAATGAGGCTTTAATGATAATTTGCACAGTCTAGACTTGGACGTTGATCTTCCTTACTGGTGTATTATGATTAAACTTTAGGGTTAGACGTCTAGAAACCAACTTTTCAACACCAAGGTCCCTTATAATATTTCATTCAAGTGAGGGCCTCGGTGCAGAAAAATTGAACAAAGTCCCTTTGGTAACCAGATTTTCTTACATGTTCCAAGATATCTATGGCAACCGGATGCCATCTTGCTGGATCTTTCTGATCATCTTAAACCTGACTGAATCAGATAACCAGTAATCAGAGCTCAATAGAAGCTAATTATTATTACAAGTTTGAGCTCCTACATTGAACTTGCTTATCTGTAATCACCCCTAACAAAAAGATTAGTAAATCTCTGTAAAGCATGAGGGTTGCAGTCTTGGTATGAGAGAGAGACAGAAAGAACTCAAGTTCATGTAACTTGGATCTAGCCAGACAACCAGTTATAATATTCACAAATGCCAAGATGCAAGTGTTAGATTTTTATGGTCTACAGGATATGGAATGGAAGGAATATGTTATGATATTTTGCTTGTTGTTGGTAGAATTATTAGATACCAAGTATACAGACAATAGCATTCCAAACTAGTTTAAAAAATCAATTTATTGGCCTTCTGGGACAAGACCATTAGCTTGTGAACCATCCCAAGGTGACCCACATGTTTCTTGTCATTGCCCAACAAACATCTCAACTGTGAGATCAAGCCCAACAAAAATCAGTAGTTTAGCTTTTCATGGTGGAACCCCAAATGGGAGGTGCTAGATCAATGTTTAGAATCATCCAATCAAGGGGAAATCAATGACAACGGGTCCAGCTCGATCCTAGTTACCTGCTGGACCAAGGTATCCGACTGCATCAAGCTCAAATCACAAAGTTATCAAGCGACGGGAACATTAATATCTCTAGGTGGATCCAACACCTAAGAAATTCTTTATGAGCCCTGCACCTTGATCAACAGAGAGGAGTGAATTGGATGTAAGTACAAGATAAGAATATGCATGAATCTTTATCGTCATCAACAACAACAATGGTAGTTAGAGCCCAATCAGGACCCGATTAGAATGGCTTAAGCGGGATTATTTCCATATAAATCTGGCATAATCCAATAAACCAAATTGTATCAGCTTTTTTCAAATCGAACCCTAGTTTAAGCAATTATGCCAGATAATTTTATATATAATTTGGTTTAAGCTAGATTATTCATAATTTTCTAAAGCCTAAGGTCATAAGTTCAAGGTGTGGAAAGAGCCTTTTGCAAAAATGTAAGGTAAGGCTGCATACTATAAACTTTTATTGTCTGCATTGTCACCGAAATAATCTGGCATAATCCTACAAACCTAATTTTACAAGCTTTGCCAGCCCGGCCCCTTACATATATAAAGCGGTTTACGAATTATGATGGGTTATTTTACATGTTATCTGCTTCACACAATTCTGCTGGATCACTCATATTGCGAAGATGAGATTATGTATGTGATGCCAATGTGGCCTTAGCATTCTCATTATTGCATAGATGGCATGATAATGTGATATTCCATCATCCATGTGTTTGAAGATGAGACGATGGTGTTATAATACGATGGATATGATCCCACCCTTCATGCGTAGTACAATCTAAAAAAGTTGCAGGAAAGCAAAAAGATACACTTCGCCTTGGTGGATTGCAACCTCCATCAAATCACTTTTAGTATGGCTCATTTGGGGAGGAAGATCTTTCTTCTTCTCAATTATTAAGTGATAGAACACACCACATCACTACAAATATGTTTGTGTGTGTGCGTGTGTGTGTGTGTGAGAGAGAGAGAGAGAGAGAGAGAGAGAGAGAGACTGTTGGTTAGTGTAAGTTCGGCTTAGAAGTTCATACAAGCTTGCTTAACAGGATACCTCTTGGATGATATAGTTCCAAAGCACATTCCGAAATCAAACATGTACGTGCTTAAGTGGGTGGTTTATTACCATTGATCTTAACTAGATGATACTATAATTTGGATTAGCCACATCTTTGGATTGGTCGACGAAGTTCATAGAAATATATATATATATATATATATATCAACAATAAATTATTATAGGTGTAAGTTGCAGTTAACACCTTATTGGCTGAGAAAAAGGAAAAGGTATCATTTTCTTTGCCTTTTTCTACTTTTTACTTTTTTTCAGCTAATGAGATGTTAGCTCCTCCTTACACCTGTAATAATTTGCTGTTGCTAACACTCCTTATATGAGTGGTAAAGGTGAGATTTCATTGGGCTGAAAAAAGTTTCTAACTGCCATTTCTTTCAACTTTTTTTGTTTTTTGCTTTTTTCTAGCAAATCTGTAACATTTCGGGGTTCCAACAGTTACAATATTATCCGCTTTGAGGTTCCCATACACTCCTCACGGTTTTGTTCTTCCACAGTTTCCTAGGAAAAATGCATTGTGATCATTAGAGTTTCCCGAATTCTTATAAACAGCCTAATTTCCTCTCCCCAGGCAATGTGGGACTAACTCTCTGTCCTTTACCTCAGCTTAGAAGCCTGCCAGCCTTCTCTAGGCCCGCTCTCATCGGCCTAAGGCTTCACATCTTCCCCGTTTAGGGAACACGCGTCCTTGCGTGATAGCCACGACTAGGCGCTCGCGTGTGGCTCGCCACCACACCACGAGGGGAACTGGTTCTGATACCATTTGTAACATCCCGGGGTTCTAACAGTCACAATATTGTCTGCTTTGGGGCTCCCATACACCCCTCACGGTTTTGTTCTTCCACAGTTTCCTAGGAAAAACGCGTTGTGACTGTTAGAGTTTCCCGAATTCTTATAAACATCCCAGTTTCCTCTCCCTAGGCAATGTGTGACTAATTCTCTGTCCTTTACCTCAGCTTAGAAGCCTATCAATCTTCTCTAGGCCCACCCTCATCGGTCTAGGGCTTCACATCTTTCCTCCTTAGGAAATACGCGTCCTCACGTAATAGCCACGATTAAGTGCTCGTGTGCAACTAGCCACCACATCACGAGGGAAACTAGCTCTGATACCATTTGTAACATCTCAGGGTTCCAACAGTCACAATATTGTCCGCTTTGAGGCGCCTATATACCCCTCACGGTTTTGTTCTTCCCCAGTTTCTTAGAAAAAATGCGTTGTGATTGTTAGAGTTTCCTGAATTCTTATAAACAGCCTAGTTTCCTCTCACCAAGCAATGTGAGACTAACTCTCTGTCCTTCACCCCAGCTTAGAAGCCTACCAGCCTTCTCTAGGCCTGCTCTCATCGGCCTAGGGCTTCACATCTTCTATGAAACCCTATGCCTCAAGAGGGCTGGCAGGCTTCTAGGGGGGTGAGGGACTGAGAGTTAGTCTCACATCGCTAAGGGAAAAGTTACTGGGCTGTTGATAAGAGTGCTGAGGACTTCCCTTACAACGATTGGTTTTCCCCCACGGGGGAAGAACAAAACTGTGCGAGGGCTGGGTGATATGAGCCACAGTCTCCAAAGCGAACAATATCGTTGCAGGGTGTGGGCCCTCGGGCTGTTACAGTGGTATCAGAGCCAACCTCTGACCCAGTGTGGGTGGCTAACCTCACGTGGGCGCTAGCGTGAAGACACGTGGGGACGCGTGTCCCCTAGCGGAGAGAGGTGAAGCCCTGTGCCGATGAGGGCAGGCCAAGAGAGCTGGTAGGTTTCTAGGAGGGTAAGGGACTAAGAGTTAGTCTCACATCGCTAAAAGGAAAGTTATTGGGTTATTGATAAAAGTGCTGAGAACTTCCCTTGCAACGACTAGTTTTCCCCCATGGGGAAGAACAAAACCATGCAAGGGCTGGGTGATGTGAGCCCCAATCTCCAAAGTGGACAATATCGTTGAAGGGTGTGGACCCTTGGGCTGTTACAAAATCAAATGTCACTTAGACCTGCATGAAACAACTGAGCAACTGTTTGATCTATCATTATCATCTTCTTAAAGAGGCCTGCTAAATAAAATATCTAAATCAAGATAACGTCATGTGGGTGGCCCTGCAATTCATTTCTCATGTACCAATCTTGAATATTCTTAATAATAAAGTTGAATAATTACACCCTTTTAGATCACTTCAACAACCTTTTACCACGCTGTTTAGACACGAATGCTCTCTCTCTCTGCTCGCATGTGTGCGGAAAGCACCCAGGCCCAGCTATTAAGTTTATTTAGCGATCTAAACCATGCATCTGATCATCTATTGGACTTAGTCTTCTAAATTTTTTTTATTTGTTTCTCTCTCTGTGGGCTAACAAATGTCAGCATAGTTGATTGTGTAGACAACTCAACATCCCTAAAATATGTTTGGTCGCATATTGGAGTAAAACTCTCTCAATGTCAAATAGACGGAAAACCAAAATTTCCTTTGTTTAGGTTGTAAATGGATATCATTGAAAGGAAACATACACATGAAAGATGACGAGATGGTGGCGTGGGTGTTGTTAGCACATCAAATCTCGGCCCTCGATTTCTAGAGCTATTGAAAGTGATGGACAATGGAGACAATGGACCCCAATTGAACAACGGCCACGCGAAGTGATGCTAGCTTCGGACTTAGACGTGGTGGGGCCAATGCTGTCAGGACTCACCCAGGTTACTTTCTCCTGCTTGCTTCGGCCGTCCATCTGACGTCGGCCAACAAAGCGACGTGGTGAGTGCTGGTTCACTTTGCATGCTCGATGTGTAGTGCTGCATCCCCTCTTCCAAGTTGACTAGCCATGTTTTTTTGTCATTTTGCATGCTTACGGTCGTTCAAATTAGAGAGTATCATTTTGCCCATTTGTGAGGACTGGAAGAGAGATGATTATCTTGCAGCAGAATAATGTCTCCCTACGTTTAAAATTTAGTTTGTTATATTATTAAGAAACCTGAAAAAGGAAGCCTTGGAGCAATGGTAAAGTTGTCGTCAAGTGACCTTTAGATCATGGGTTCAAGGCGTGAAAACAACTACTTGCAAAAATACAAAGTAAAGCTGAGTTTTATAGACCCTTGCAGTCCTCCCCTTCCTTAGACCCTCTATGCATGGAAACTATCTGCACAGCTGGCCTTTATATATTATTAGGAAACCTAAAACTTGTAGGATGCTGGTGGTGCATGAGATGCTATAATTTGAACAACTGACATGAGATGATATGAGCTACATCAGCATTAGTGGTGCTTGTGTTGAGGTGAGATGCGTAATATATCCTCATCTTTGTGTTAGCGGTGCTTGAGATGAGAAGAGACGAAAACCATCCTATCCCAACTCACTATTGGTGTGGTGGTAGAGATGAGATATGAAATCACAGTCTATCTTAGCTTGCTCGGGTGGTTTGTATATCACTTCCATCTCATCTCATCTCATCTCATCTCATCTCATCTCATCTCATTCCTATTACAAAAGATAATCATTGCTTTTGGTCCCAAAATTCAGCACCACCCTTATACTTTGCTTGAAATGGAAATGACCCACATCTCAACCATCTCACACAATTCATCTCAACCATCTCAGCCCAATTTAAGTGATATTTTGAGTTACGTCGATTAACTCATGCCAAATTTAGCTCAGTTCGAATTATATCAAGCCAAATCACATCTCATGTCATCTCAAACTAGCTTATCATGGCTCAAGCACCACTAACTCGATGTTAGGATATTATTCTGAGAAGCCCCCTATAAAGGTAAAGAAGGATTTTCTTCTGTATGTAAAAGGACAGCCAAGTGCACGAAGTTTTTGCGTATGTGTATAATATTAATTTGTGGCCATATATCAAGGGGCTTGATGTAAGAACCCTCACTTTTTCTTTTTCTTTTTCTTTTTTATATATTTTTATTACATTTAATTGGAATAAAATCATGACTTTAATTTGGTTAAAATTGAATTCTTAGAAAGTAACCCTTTTGAAAACTCAAAATTTGAACTTGAAATGATTAAATTTGGAATGTATGCATCAAGATGATTCTAACAACATAAAGAACATTGAAATAGAACTCGGATGGAGAAGTTATAATAATCTGAAATTTGAAAGCATTTTGGGAAAGATAAAGATATTTTAACTTAAAGGGAGGGGTCGGTTTTGATATTTGCAACCCCCTCCTTTAAGAGAGTCAATTGTAATCAGCCAACGTACTCGAGAGAGAGAAGAAAAAGAAAAAAGGAAAGGAGAAGAAGAAGAAGAAGAAGAAAGGAAAGAAGAAGGAAGAGGAAGAGGAAGAAGAGGAGGACAAGGAGAAGAGAGGAAGAGAGAGTGTAGCAGGAGGATGGTTACTGGGAATGGTTGGTGACACTAGCTAGAAGGAGAAATCAGAGGGAGGAGCATGCGAGGAAGATGATAGTCGTCTGAGGAAATGATGGCTCAGATCACTTAGGAAGATAGTCGTCTGAGGAAATGACGGCTTAGATCAATGATCTGAGCCGACTATCTTATTCAGCATGAGGAAACGACCAAGACCTACCATCCATTTCAACAATCTAACCACATCTTGTCAAAAATTGATGTCTAAACATTGTTGGAGATGGCGAGCTCACTAGAGAAAATGGTGGCTTAGATTTGTGATCCGAGCCAACCAACTTGCTCATCTTGAAGAGATGATCAAGACCCATTACTCCATTTCATCTATCATCTTGTAAACAAATCAACAACGGAGCTTGTTGGAGATATCAAGTTTGATGGAGAAAAGGATGTCCCAAATTGATGATCTGAGTAGTTCATCTTCATCAGCAAGAATAGTGAAACAAAAGCCTTAAGCTCCCTTCTCAATCCAACGACAATACACCAAAAAAATCAAAGAGAGAAATTGAGGGGCATATTGAATGATCTGAACCATTCATCGTGTCCCTCCCGATGGGCAGAATCTAGAATTTTATTTATTAATCATAGAAGATCTGACCATTGATCGTGATTGGACCTTTGATTGGATTCTAGATAGTTTGATTTGTGAACAATCCAACCTCATTTTATGATATGAATAATTCATTTAGATCCTCATGACACGTAGATCAAGATTCATATTAGAGATATTTGATTTAGAGCATTTTTTAGGCAATCTAGCTAATCTTGGTCAATGGCTAAGATCAACCGATGATTTAGGTGTGAAATTGGATCCAATTTTATGATCCAAGCCATCCAACTTATTCATTGAGACACATGTTTACCAACACATTCTTTGACTTGAAATGATCAGGCGGATGATTGTAGCCATATCGCTATAGATAGCCTATATTCGGCTCCTTTGCAACCATCGATCGACAATTAGGTGACACATACAACTAGATATTATTCATATTTACCCACAAGAGGTAAGATTACCATTCTAACCATTTAATTTCATTGATTGTTTATAATTAACTAAAAGTGAGTATGATTTGAATGTTAACATCCCCGATTAGTTGATTTAATGATGGATCATTTGAAATTAACCGTTATGAGTATGATAATTTTGGATTACATTATAAATTAAGTAAGAAATGAATCTGATAGTTATTTGTTGGCCCGGTTTGGTGTGATTTGGATCATTATCTAATGGTGTTGGAGCTTAGCTTCAAATCCCAAGGCAGTGAACCCTTGGATTGTGTTGAATGACAATTGAGATTGAGAATTATAATCTTTATTTTATGATTAAGATCTAACTTAGGCAAATAACTTGGATTCTAAACTAGACTCGGATATGTGTATTCAGGTAGTGGGATTGATGTGGACTGATCGCAGAGTGGAGTCTAATGATGACTAGTAAGGTATAAATGAGTAGTTCTTTATCTAAAATTGGTAATGACAACTAATAATGGCCTTGTCTTTATTTTAAAATTTATAGATCTTCATGGCATTAGCTTAGTATGTATAAATGAATGTCATGCATATACTATCACACACTGTGATTCTTGTTGAGGTACTGATTTCATTTGTAACTTATGCACATTCATTATCATAATACATGATTTAACTTTGATTTAGTCATATTTATGAGTGATAGTGGAGTTACATGATTTCAGTACTTATCCATGATATGTGAACTCATTAAATAGTGATTTTGTTATTATTACATATTGAGGCATGTAGACACCTTGTTTTATCGTTATTTATCTATGAACTTGATTGAGAAGGCTTTGTGGCTGGTCCTTGAGAGACTAACCCCAGAGTGAGGGCAATCCCTTAGGATGGCGAGCCATAGGTGCTCTTGATTTTCATTTGGAGGCTTGGTAGCTGGTTCTTGAGAGGTTAACTCCAAAGTTGTAGAGCAAATTTCATGTTTTGAGGATTCATTAATTGTGTTTTTACCTAGTAGACGTTATGCTAGGAGAGTTGATATGGTTGGCCACCCACTTTCTGACTTTGCGAGATGATTATACACCTACGTCATAGAAGGGTAAATGTATAGGGAATGGTATCATTGGTAGTCCACTCTATGCGTCAGATAAGTCTCCCATTCATGACAAACACTTAGTTTCCTATTCTAGTGTTGACAGGGAGTAGCAGTTAGTGGACCTGGAAGTTGGTTAATATTGCAGTATACTGATCCATGTATTTCTTGACGATTGATTTTTTTCATATTGCATGGTGAGTGAGCTAGGATGGATATTCTTTATATACTCATGGCATAGATGATGCGTGGAGTGGTATGAGTACTCATGATTAGAGATTTGAGTGCATGGGACACTCTTGGGACCCATGTATGAGGTGCCCTTGTTAATGATGTGTATATTTATCGAGATATTTCTTGTGTATTTGATGCACTGCACTAATGTAATTTTTGACAATCTTAGGACTCACGTATGATGGTGCCTTTGTTGATGATGTGTATATTTATAAAGATATTTCTCGCTTATTTGACACACTGCACAAATGTGATTTTTGACACTCTTGGGACTCGTATGTAAGGGTGCCCTTGTTGATGACACACATATTTATTGATATATTCTTTGAGCTTTTACGCCGTGCATTGATGTGATTTTGGTGTATTTTTTAGCCTTAGAAGCTCAGTTGTTTTAGCATGTTTTCAGACGTGCAGGTGGCATGAGTTGCATCAAATTTGATTGTTCTTTTGATGAGCCTAAGAGGCTCTTTATACTCAGCATATTTTGGAATATGCAAGTGGCATGGATGCATTCTCTTATTTTAAGCAATTTTATGAGTTAGATGCCCTATCTATTGTCTTTGATTTGGTTGGTTTAGTATGTTTTTTATGTTCTACCTTATCACTATTTGTTATCATTAGTGACATCATGTTAAAGCTGCTTCTATGAGAAAGAAATTTATCGCATGCCCTAAGACTTGATGCTTGACTATCTATATTATGTTAAATAATTGTAATTTATTATTATTATTATTGTCGTCACCTACATAAGCATAGCTTGTTGAGGCATTGCAATATTTTGCAACGCCTCAGAGAGAGAGAGAGAGAGAGAGAGAGAGAGAGAGAGAGAGAGCAGGTATTGCAAACAGATAGAGAGCAAGTGAGGGCGTTGCAACCTTTAGCAATGTATAGAGGAGATTTCAAGGACATATGGTTTGTTAAAACCTTATCTTTGGACATTGTTTTGGTCAGAATCCTGTGAATGATCAAGGTGAATGGTTAGGGAGATTGAGTTACCCTTTTTGTACTTATGTAATATTATATTTATCATATATTATTTAATCGCATGCATTAAATGCGATGGTCCCAAATATAGAGGAGACTATCAAATTTTCAATAGAAATGAGAAGATCATTTTGCCATTAAATCTGTAATTATAGTTTTCTGAGTCATATAACTCATGAGGTTTTGAAATAACTGCTTTATATTCAAAATTTTTGTTTTCAATCTACTATAAAAATGAAAATTTTAATCAGGGATCTTGACTTTTGAAAAATTTATAATTATATGATGTGTAAAACCCAGGTGTCATTCTTGAATTGCTTTCATAGAATTAGATTCCTTGAAATTGGGGGATTGCTAATTTCTTTTTTATGTATCTCTACGATGTCGATCGCCTCGATCTAATTCAATCAATAGTACCATTGGAAGAAATTGAGGAATAGAAAACAAGGTCAGGATCAAGAGGTGCCACATCACTGGGAACAACTAGTTCACATATTCATGGCTAACGCAAACTCCTAATCAACAGGCCAATTGGCAAGACTACTATAATCCTGTTTATCAGATTATTTTGGATTATACCATACAGATTTCCTTGGAGTAATCCCACATAATCCAGTAAACCAGATCATTTAAGCATTGCCAATCCGCCTAGGTCACTATTGATTTTATGAGTGGCTATAAGCTTTGCCCATTGCTACCAGTTATACTGTCATAGTGAGATCAATTAGCTAAGGTAATCGCATCTTAGTTCCTCGCAAAATGTTTTCGATATCATGTGAAGTGCATAGAGGGCAGCCCTGGTGCACAAAGCTCCCGCCTATGCGGGGTCCAGGCAAGGGGCGGACCACAAGTGCTTAAAGTACACAGCCTTACCTTCTATTTTGCAAGAGGCTGTTTCCACGCCTTGAACCCATGACCTCAATGTCACCTGATAATAACTTTTACCGTTGCACTAAGGCTCAAACGTAAATGCAGTACATCTCTAACGTAAATGACAGAAAATAAAGAAACGAAGTTGATACTAATGACACACTTTTGGTCCGCTCGTCGATGAGTTTGAATTGCATGCAGAGCCACCAAGCCTAACCAATTGATGTTCTATTTATGATATATGGCCCGTCACAATTAAATCTTGCTGAAACTGATAAGGTTAGTTTTAGTTGGCCATTGATTCTCTTGGGATAGAATTAATTTGTCCTACAGTTCAAACTAGATCATGCTTCAACATTTTTTGAACTTTTCCTCCATAGGACAAGAGGTCTCGCTCTTCAATAATTTCCCAAGTACAAAACATTGAAAAGGTCTTACAGAATATGTCTAACTAGAAAGCCAAATGATGATTTATTTTGTTAGGCAAGAACGGTTTTAAAGGCTAAGCGTAACTAAATTTATTGATTGAAGAAGACAGTTGTGTATAGACTTTTGCTCCGCTATTGTCACGAATAAAATGGTATAAAAAAGGGCAGCTTGGTGCATGAAGTTTTGAAAAAAGAGCGGACCACAAAGAGTTAATAGTACACAGTCTTACTTTGCATTTTTATAAGAAACTGTTCTCATGCTTCAAACTCGTGACCAGAACATCACACTAAGCTCTTTTTGAAAGAGCATTAGTTTGTTCTCAAAGTATGTGATACTGTCCAATACAAATTTGTCCACTGCCTTTAAAATGTCATCTGGAACATAATGGAAGTCCGCGAGCAAACGACTGAACCATTAATGATGTTCACTGCATTTTGCAACTCAGAAGCCAACCAAATGTCATTTACTCCCAATGTAGAAGCCTGAAAAATCCTATTTTAATAGCCAGCAACTCCATGTCCCACACATTATCCTCCTCACCATTTAAGGAAAAAGCCCCTTTCACATCACCTTGCTAATCGCTCACAAGTCCTCCTGTTGAGCCTCTATTTCCATCAAAAGAAAAGCAAGTTGATAGATCATTTCTACCATCCAGAATACTTTGTTTTTGATCATTGAATGTGGATATGGCTAAGAGTTTATACATACGCTCTCAACTTTGATTTCCTGTGATAAGATGTGCATTGTTTTCAGATGCCAGAGTCATGCATTCAATCCGCACATTTCAGGGTCAGTACACATCAAAGGGCAGAGCTAGAGAACACACAAACAGATCAGATCAACCAAACATGGGACCCTTGTAGCAAAGTCGGGGCACATCATGGCAACACACCATGTGGTTGCTGCTGCTGCAGCATTTCTGTATAACCAAATTAAGTTCCCTGAAGGGATTACATCCAATCAACTACATTACTAACCCGTGTTTTCACAGACTAGTACAATGGCAAAGCTAGCTACTTGGTCCTGATAAGCTGCACCAACTAACATGGAATTGTAGGTAGTTTACAAGGACATATGAGCACCTTCCACTAGCGTCTTCACCTTTAAAAAAGTCATGAATATCGAGAATTGAAAGCGACTCCAATTTCTTTTCTTCATTTCGTAGTGAAAGGTGGCAAAAAGTTCTGCACTTTCGGGGTTTTGGCCTACTCGGATAAGACGTGCAAAAGAAACCTCTCAAAAGCAGGGACCAACCCATGGTGGTCCAGTGGTCCAACATATCTTGAGACGGTATGTGTCTGTGGGTGCACGCTGACTTATCATTTGTTATATGTAGTCCACCACCTTGTATAAGATGGTCATCTAGAACACAGCATGACTCTGCAGCTATGACTCTTAGTAGGCGCCCCTTTTAGAGGACCCAAACCGTTCAATATTTGTGACTTGTGGTGTCATCAGTATTCAAAGTCGGAGAAAGTGGATGAACGGATCGGATTAACCAAACCTAGTGCCTTCATATAAACATAGGCCCCACACTGCAACTTACCATGTGGTAGCACCTTAGGGTTACCAATGGTTCCAACATATTAGATCTTAAGAATGCAAGCCGGTTAAAATAGGACACGGTGTGAGGTTATGATCTGGTGGATCCATATGGATCCAAATGTGAGGATCCTGACTTTTGTTGAATCTATTCTGGCATGACCATCCATTAGATTTGCAAACATGTCCACAATATGTTTGAGATCCAAACAATTTGACTCTATAATTACATGGTCACCCCTAGTTTTGATTCATTAGACCCCTACTAAAGTATATGGGGGACTATAGGTGACTTACATTTATGAAGATCCAAAATCGTTCGTACGATCATGCTATGGACGAGAATTTTGGAGCATGAAACATCTAAGTCAAGGGCAACATCATAAATGATTTGAATTTTTGAAAATTGTCCATCTAACCATATTCATCCGTAACATCAGGCTGATGAATAAAAAATCGAAGGTGATTATATCATTTTCCTTAATTTCATTCTAAAATTGTCTATAGAAAACTATCCTCTTTCTCCCCATAATCTATGAAAATATATTTTGCAAATACTTCTTACGCTAGTAATGGATTGACAATTTCACCTTTTATAGTAATTGTTTACTTAGTTTAAAAACTGGAGAACTCAACTTGACTCAAAAGTTGGGCAAGTTGAGTTAACTCAAAACACCTCGTGGGTTACTTTAAAATATTCAAGTGAAACTTTTAATAGTATTTTATTTATTTTTTGTTATATTTAAAAATTGGTTTTTTCAAAATTGCCATTACTCTATGGCATTTTTGCAAGCAAACCCAATGTTTTTTTAATTTTACAAATTTGCCATTATGCTTTTAGGAACTTGCAAATTTGTCATTCTATTAATTTTTCATCTATTTTTTCTATTATTTTCTTACTAAATTTCAATATTACCCTTTTTCTCTTCCAATAGCCCCTCTTTCCAATGCATTTTATGGCTTATCAACATCCGGCAGCCCCTTTTACACACTGTTTCCAGCACCACCACCCCCACCCCCACGCCCTGCATCGGTACCCATTTCGCCCTCCCCTCCAAGCTGGAGCTATTAGCCCCTCCCCCATGCATGGTACTAGCTCGTCCACCCTCCCAGTCGGAACAACCCGCCACACACAGTAGTCGGCCAGCCCCATCCCGACCCGCGTGCTCCTACCCCTTACATACTTCCCGCCCAGCATGGTACACCCCCGACCCCCTAGCCGACATGACAGGCTCCCCCACCCTTGCATTGAATACTCATCTCGGCCTCCCCCCAAAAAATCCCCGGCCGCTCCTACCCAGTTCACCCCCCTCCCCGCTCGGCGCTTCCACACCCTCACCCTCGCTCCCCGCATCGGGATAGCGAGAAGATCTCCATTAGACAGTACCCCTAGGTCAACTGAACCCTGCATGATGTCCGTTGCCGATGGGGGCACATAGGCGCTGAAAAATGTGTAAAATAGAAAGGCTGTCGGAGAGAACAAGGGTAATATTGGAATTTAGTAAGAAAATAACAGAAAAAAAAGGATGAAAATCTAACATAATGGCAAATTTGCAAAGTTCTTGAAAATTTAATAACAAATTTGCAAAATGGTGAAAATGTTGGGTTTTCTTGCAAAATGTCATAAAGTAATGGCAATTTTGCAAAAAACCCTTAAAATTTACTTTATTTGCACGTATAATAACTATTGGGCAAGTTGGTTAAAATGTGGTAATTGTTGTTTGAGAAGTCATATGTTCAAACCCTAGCTTAAATAAAATACTAAGCTTGACGACTTACTCAATTTGCCATGGAGATGAATTATACTCCGACAATTTTTCCAAGTCAACTCTCGAGTATTTTATGTTGACTTTTCCAAAACGAAGGCTCTTATGTAATCTCGTGCCTAGCAAGGGGATGTTGCTAGTATAATGCAATGATAAATCTCATCTAACAAATAGAAAAAATACGTTATAACCATCGCTGGTGGTTGTTATGATGGTGGGAGTCTCCATCATTTGGGCTTGATTATGGTAGAAAAAGCCAGTAAGTAGACCTATCATTAAGTGCCTCTAATTTCAGAATCACTTACTTTTTAGTACCAACTTTATAATTTCCTATCTCTTTCAACTTTTCCTTAAAATGGATAAAAAGATCTAGTGGCAACCTAGTATAGTGCCAAAAGGAGAGGCAAAAATTGGAAATAAGGCAGAAAATAGTAACATTTTATCCTTGGGCTTTGCATTTCTTGAAGTGTGAGAACTTTGCTCTTTGTCTTTAAGAAAAACTGTAATAATAATATTTTTTGAATGGTAGTTCATTGAAGACTGAGATAATCTACAAACCATCCAAAGTGGAGTCACTATTGTTTAAGCTTGAAACACTTAGAGCAGCCACAGATAACTGCTGTGATGCAAATAAACTTGGAGAAGGTGGGGTTTGGTTAGTTTACAAGGTAAAAATTGATTACTACCTTAGAGCCATGCCAAATTTTCATCTAAATGAGATTGGGCTTTCTAAATTAAGTCTTACGGGTGTGTGAGTGTGGTGCAGCTGTGCAAAACTCTGAACAGAAGTTTGAGTCACGCTCAAACGGTGTGTGGAATTATTTATCTAATAGTATTGTCACAGCTTTAAAAAAGTATATATTGCTTGATTAAAAAAGATAGTTCTTATTACTAGAATTTAACATTTGCACATTGTCTTAGATTTAAGCTTGACAATTTGGGTTGTCGAGTCGTGTTCGTGTTGTATCGAGACTAACCCATTATAGTATATAGGTCGACACGAACACGACCCGCTTAATAATTATGTCAAGAGCCCGTGATTCGAACACGACACGATTATTAAACGAGTCGACACCAACACGACTCATATAACACGAATAAATAAATATAAAATAACTAATATAGGATGGTAGTATAGTGCGTTTTCAGAAGAATTGTCCTATATTTTCAACCTGATTGGTTAACAAGTTGCGGGTTAGATGGGTAAACACAACGAACAGGTCAGCATGACAGGTCAACATTGATTGACTCAACATGACACAATTTTTGGTGTGTCATTTTCGGGTTGACTTGAAAATGACACGAACACGATAAGACTTGACCCTAACCTGCAAAATTCGTGTCGGGTCATATTTTGCCACCCCTACTTAAATTGGTGAGCTTACCTCCATTTTATGTTCAATTTTTCATAGGGCGAACTAAGCATTGGAAAGGAAATAGCTACTAAAAGGCTTTCGATAACATCACACCAAGGAATAAATGAGCTGAAAAATGAGATGCAATTTCTTGCTAAAATACAGCACAGAAACCTTGTCAGATTATTGGGCTTCTACCTGGAGGATCAAGCGAAGATGCTTATCTACAAATATTTGCCTAACACCAGCCTTGACACTTTTATGTTCAGTTTGACCCTTCTCACATATATCTATTTCTTGGTTATGAATTTGTCCATCCATTAAGGTGTAAGTATTTAGAAGTAGAATACCTAATATTAGAAATCAGTTCTAAAAAATGCTGCAATAATGAAAATGCAAGTTCAGCTATACACACTAATAAGCATAAGCATGAGAACAAGTTCATATCCTATATTTTTTTTTATGTGCAGTGAAATTTAGTTCTATAAATCTAAGCCATCTATTATGTTTAAAATGATTTAGATAGGTTAGAGACTAAATTTCATATTCATTGGATGCTTGTAGCCTATACTTCTGTTAGCAGAAAATAGTGATTATCTATTTTTATTAATTTTTTCAAAGTTCTAAGATAAGTTATCATTCAAATCTATTGTTGGCATGGAGAACATGACGAACACCTCAAATCTACCAAAAAAAAGAGAAAAATGAAAAAATCATCATGTATGAAAAAAAGAAGGACGTGAACTTGTTCTCAATTCTCATGAAGAAGAACATGTATGCCCATCGGATTCCATTTGCTATAAATATACTCATTAGTCTCATCTTGGGAAACTGGTTCAATAGCTTTTCACATGATAATTTTCCAATTAACAATATATCTAGGATTTATCTCTCCGAAAAGATCAAAATGGTGCTTGACTTGACATATATTTCTTCCTCTGAGTCTGATCA
The DNA here is from genome assembly GCA_035236585.1 of Warburgia ugandensis. Taxonomy (NCBI): domain Eukaryota; kingdom Viridiplantae; phylum Streptophyta; class Magnoliopsida; order Canellales; family Canellaceae; genus Warburgia; species Warburgia ugandensis. Next base: position 25,832,967 of record CP141136.1, read on the forward strand.
TGTACATTCAAAATGAATTTTGTTTTGAACAAATCCGATCAAACATGTACAAGTAGACTGGGAAAGACGATTCAAGATCATCGAAGGAATAACTAGAGGGCCTTTATATCTGCATGAAGGTTATTGACTTTGGGTTATCCATTGGGACTTGAAAGCTGGCAACATTTTCATGAACAAAGGCCTGCCTGATGCACAAAGCTCCTGTCTATGCGGGGTCCGGGAATCCTATGACCTCAAGGTCACTACAACTCTAAGGTTGGGCCAAGGCTCTCCTTTTTCTTTTCATGAATAAAGGCATGAACCCTAAAATTTCAGACTTTGGCTTTTGGCAAAGCATTTTGTGAATACCAAAATCATGATAGCAGCAGTGTCATTGCTGGAGCATGATGATAAGTTTGGAAGTGTTATTTTCTTCTCGAATTGATGTTAGAGTGTAAAAGCGGCAGAGTCAAAGTGTTGGCAGCTTCAGATTTTACACACAGGAAGCAGCACTATTTTCCGTGTTTTGGATTTTATTCATTTTTATGCAAAAAAGATTAAAAAAATTATTTTTTAAGTTTAAGACAAAAAAAAAGAAAGAAGAAAAGAAGAAAAAAACACTTAGCATTGTCGGTGTTAAGCTACATTCTTGCCCCCGTCGAATTCTTTTGGGAAAATCCCGTTGTATCCACATTTCAAATTTTAATGTCTTAATTTCATCTTGTCATCACTTCCTGAACTAAAGACTTGGATTTGAGGAGATCAAACCAATGGTATCTTTTTTGTAATAATAATTACATGTAGAGTAAGACTTTATCTTATATTAGGTATATAAATGTTGTTGGTCTACTTTCTATTAGCTTAAGCTTGTACGTTGAATGTAATCCAACATGGTATTAGTGTCTTACTGGTTGAAAAGTCTTAAGGTTGAATTTTGAGACCCCACATGAGAAGTTTTATTAAGAAATGGAGCCTTAGCACAATGATAGAATTGTCATCGTGTGACCTTAACGTGACAGGTTCAAGGTGTGTAAACAGCCTCTTGCAAAATTGCAAGACAAGGCTGCATACTATTGACTCTTGTGATCTGCCATTTTCTTGGACCCCACATACGCAGAAGCTTCATGCACTGGAACTGCCATTTTACATGAAAAGTTGTATTATGCATATAAATATTATTGACCCACTTTCTACTACTATTAGCTTAAGCATCTACAACATCTATCTTACTAACAGTTGCAGTACTTTGAAGCCAACATAATTTTGAATGATGATGGATGCAGCGGATACTTGGCACCTGAATATGCTATAAACGGGCATTATTCGACTAAATCAGATGCATATATCTTTGGTGTTTTAGTTTTGGAGATTGTAACTGACCGTGAAAATGCTAGTTTCATTGAGTCTCAAGGTTTAAGTTATGTAAATACGAAGCCCATAAACTGTTGTTCTTGTAGGAATCTGATTGCACACTCGTTGATGATGACTTATAATGTACATTGGACTCTTGACAGGCATGGCAATATGGCTAAAATTGTTCGTTTATTCAACATTTGAGGTAGATATTCGCTGAGAAAAAGAGGGACTTTTAGAGGCAGCATAAATTTTCTCTGTAAGTCCAGAATTCTCCCCCTTACGCTATGGCTGATATTAGCACATAAAACTTCTTATGTGGATCACATACACAATGTTCCACGTTGGAATAATGGCCGAAGAAAAGTGTTAGACTTAAACATTGTTGGCCTATTTTCTGGCAGCTTAAGTTTTTAGGTTGAAAACTAATCCAGTATAGTATCAAAACCTTACTAACTAAGAGGTCGAGTCGTGACTTCGATTTTCGAGGCCCACTATGGGCCTGTGACCCATGTAAGAGTCTGAAATAATGACCTTACAGGTAAGAGGTGTGCTGCACATAAACATTGTTGGCTCACCTCTTGTCAACTTAAGCTTTTACCTTGAATAGCAATATAGGAAAAAGAGATATCTATTTTAAAAGAAAAGTCATGCCAACTATATGGCTTTCTTAGATATACTTGTTTGACATCTTGTTGTTTGAAGAAATCCTCTAGCATCTGTTTCAAAGAAAAGGATTTAGGGCTGGCCGTACTGAGTGATAAGCACTGTTAAACTTCAGTTCAGTACCCAATTTCTTCTAGAATAGCACCCTCCATTAGAGGGTAGACTGCTGTCTTGATGGGACATAATGCTCTCCCTTTCTCTTCAAAGCCTCCTGGACCCTCTTTTTGATAGTTGAAAAAGTAGAAAACTCAGGGATCCTTTTCATACCAAAGATCAGTGGCTGATGGACGAGAGTAGAATCGGTATGTTTTGAATACTTCAAATTTTATAAAATGTAAGCCAAATATGAGTTACTAGCTTGACAGAATATAGTCCCCCCGTGGTTTCAAGACCATCATATAGTTTCTCACATGGAAAACATTATCATACAAAATGAATGCCTGTCCCACTGTTTTCAATGATCCTAGCCATTTATGTATATGCTAGACCGTGCCGTGGATGAGCCATGTACTAAAATTGCAAACCCATCTGATAATTTACGCCTTTGATTTGAAGCTCATGATTAGAAAAAAAAAGAAAAAAGAACCGGTTTACAACCATCATACTGTGGATAGGTTTTATGTGGATGAATAATCAACCTGGAGAATTGAAATATTTGCTCACTTGTATTTTTGGCCTGCCAATATTTCTCTTCTGAAAACATGCATAGCCATACGTATGGCAGATCCACTGTCATATTCTCCGCTTAAAGTTTCAACCACTTAGATGAATTCATTCTCATTTCATCGACTGATTTGTTACTTAGATGAAACTACCAAATTGAGGGGATAGCTCAGTTGGGAGAGCATCAGACTGAAGATCTGAAGGTCTCTACGCTCACTGCAATGTCTACTTGTATTTCCTGCTCCACTGGCCCCGAAGAGATGCAGCTGATGAGAAGTTAGCTTTTTTTATCTTGCAAAACATGTTCTCTATACTTTATTTGAGGGGTTATCCTTTTTCTTTTCTTTTTCTTTTCTTCTTTTTCCATTTTTTTTTGGTACGAATAGGAGCCTTGGCGCAATGGTAAAAGTTGTCATCATGTGCCCTTGAGGTCACGGGTTCAAGGCGTAAAATCAGCCTCTTGCAAAAATGCAAGCTAAAGCTGCCTATTTTAGGCCATTGTGGCCCGCCCCTTCTCCGGATCCCGCATAGGCAGGAGCTTTGTGCACCAGGCTGCCTTTTTTTGTGCGAATAGGAATTTATCAAATAGCAAGAAAAATTACAAAGTCCATGCACTAGAGTAGCTGCAGAATATAATTTTCATTACCTCATGTTCTATTTGTATTTCCTGCGGCAAGGGCCTAAAGGAGATGCATCCCATGATAAGTCTTAACTTTTATCTTCCCAAGCATGGTCTCTGTAGTATAGTTTAGTTATTTTTTGTTTTACTTCTTTTCTTTTTTTCAACGTGTGACTTTCACAGTTTCAAGGCGTGAAATCTTGCACAAATGCAAGGTAAAGCTGCATATTATAGACACTTGTGATCCGCTCCTTTTTCAGACCCTGCATAGGCAAAAGCTTTGTGTACCAGTGCTACCTTTACTTCATTTTTAGGTGTGAAGAATAGCCAGGCAAATTACAAAAGTGGCACTGAGGTGGCTGCAGAATCTTCTCCCAGAATTTTCATTAACTACTGATGAAACTTACTAATTCATACATATTATGTCGAAGAGGATACACCCTTTCTCTAACAATCGTTGAACTAGGCAGGACAAGTGCCTCTTCTAACTCAGAGGACACAATCATTACCGGTCTTAGCTTTCTCATTGAATCATATGACTAGCTTAGATCATTCCATCCTTCTGTATTGAGCCCTTGGGGATCACAATAACCTATGGCAAGTGAATTGAGATCAAATCTGGCATTCTGGGGGGCAAATTCACAGAACACAGCCATCTTGAATTTTCATCTTTCTGATTTTCCGAAAGATCTGTTAAGATGGGACTGTCAAGGCTTTTTGTACAGAAGGAAAACAAGGCCTAACACTCAGGGAGATGATGAGATATCCTCATATTTCGTAATTTTGCTTATAACCAAATTAAACGTTCCCTGCACCCAAATAAACAGAAAAAAACAAAACAAAACAACATCTCAACTCATCTCAAGCGTCACTTACAGTGAGATCAGGAAGTATCACTTCATTTCATCTCATCAATTGCACCACTAGCAACCTGATTGATACATTCTACCAACTCTATAGACATCAATGAACCAAATCCAAGTCTGATATATTGCCAAAGTACATCACATGAGCTGCCACAAATTAGAAGATCCATCATCCAAAGAGTATAGAGCATATTAATTTGATCTTCTTTTCCGCATAAAGCAATTTCCACAGTTATATAATTGTCTCCCTACTAGTAAACCAAGCCCAATGAAGATTGCTTTATTCTAGCTCTCAAAACTATCCGGGAAAGCAATCTCCACTTGCTCTTTTAAGAAATATAATACACAAATAGCAGTTATTCTAGTCGTTTCCCTACCGATGAAAGCCCAATTTGATCTTCCTGCAAAGTACATCACATATTAGCCATGAATCTGCAGCAGATTGGAACATTAATCATTCTGAAAATCCATAGCATATCATTTTGATCTTCTCATCCATAAAAATAATCTCCACTTGCACTTTTAAGATATAACACTGAGTAGAGTTATTCTAATTGTTTCCCCACCAACAGCAATGCAAAGAAAAATAAAAAACCATATGAAGAAAGAGGTTCATAACCAAAACAACCAGAATGCCTCTGTATTAGCTCATCATCAATACATATAGAACTGAACTCTACACATTCCTGACATTTATGAAGCCTAAATGGAAGGAGATGACCTTCCAACAGAATCCCTAGATCTACTACTAGATACACCAACGCCAAAACTCATGCAATCTTCAATGGATGAATTGAAGAACATAAAAACTATACAGAGGTGGGCTACATTGGTCACTGGATCTCATCCTGACAAAAAAAAAGAAGAAGAAGAAATGTCTCACCAAGGAAGAGAAACATAGGATAAACAAACAACACAAATGCATTTACAGAATGCTTTACAGAGATGTACTGTACACTCAAATCTGAACAGCCCTTTCCTCAGCCATGATTCCGAGGTGAACGGAGCAAGAGCACTCAAATCTCTGTGTCACTGAACAGCCCTTTCCTTGGCCATGACTCCTCTGAGGTGAACAGGGCGACTGCTATATCTTCTAACTTCTTGCCGTTCATGCGGGTCCTTGGAGGCCTTGGAGCATTTGGGGCTTCAAGATTATCAAACTTGCTTGAATCTTCTTCAGTGAATGTTCTCACACCACGGAGTTTCTTCGACGGGGTGCTGAACGCAAAATGCCATTGTTTTGCGATCACGGCCTGAAAGACAGCAGTGTATTAGAACTGAAATTTTTTGATTTTTAAACCACAGACTAACTGAAGTAGATAAGGGTAATGAACTCACAGCTTTGCTAATTGTTTTGGATACACGAACAAGCTGTTTCAAGTCATCATGATCGACACTGCATAGCACGCGGATCTGCAAATAGAGAAAGAAAGAGGAATGTATGAGCACCTAATCCTGCAAATGAGATGCTGAGAATTCAATTGCATATCTATCCATTGGATTAAGTTCTCACCAAGATGTCCTCCGGCAAGGATTCGAGGTCTGATTTCTCAGAGTCAGACCGATTTGGAACAACGCTTCTGGTAGGACGCTTTCGCACCGGAGAGTAGGGAGAAGACCGGTGAGGAGGAGAATCCAAACTGCTAGGAAGAACAACCCTTTTCCTCCCAATGGTCATTGTGCGTCCCAAACGTATCTCACTCAAAGTAGGCTTCCGATATGTAACCTCAGCAGTGCTAGTCTTTCCTACAGCCATTGCTTTGTTCTTCTTCTTGTTGTTATTGGACTTTTGGTGGAACTTGTTTTGCAGAAAGTTCAAGAACAATTGAACTTCTATGACAACGCAAGGCAGATTTCTTCTAGTCGCAGCTGCACAAGGAATTCTGAGGATCAGAAACAGAAAAATACCATAAAGAAATCTTGATCACAGGACTAGAGACCCTAAATTCAATGTGTGAAAGGAAAAAACGCATCTTTGGAGCTCCTTAGAACTCACTGCAACAAATTCCAGGAAAAAACTTGAAAGAAACAAATATTAAGAAACTTAACGAAACAGAGACAGCAGCCAAAACCTAATTTTACCCTTTTGCTAAAACCCTGGGATTAAGTAGAAGAGCTATAAGTTTCCTCCCAAAGACAAAATCCTAGATCGATAAAGAAATTTTCTAAAAAAATAGAAAAAAAAAGGCAAAAAGAGAACCATTTTCCATAGAGAAACAAAAATCTTTCCCAACTACAAATGAAGGAAACCAGCAGAAAAATACCATAAAAAGAGGTCATTCCATTAAAAACGCCAAATCTTCCAATCCAGAACCTACATTTTTCCAAAAGACAAATCCTACATCGATCAAGAAACCAAAACAATCCTAAAAAACCACTTTTTTATGGAAAAACCGATCAAACTCTACATTTCTTCAAAAAAAAATAAGCCCAAATCAACTACATTACCCCAAAAACAAACACAAAAACCATAAAAAACCTCAAATCAACCACAACGCCCCAAAACGACCGACCCAACTGCACCAATGAATCAGAAACACCAAAATACCATAAAGAAAACTCTAATTTCAGATCAAAACAAAATCTTCCATCCAAAATCCTACATTCCTCCAAAAAAACTAACCAAATTTAACTACATGGCTCCAAACAAACCAAACCCAAATTTAAAAGACCATGAAAAAACAGCCTGAGATAGCAAAATCCCAAATAAAAAAAAAATCCCAAACTTCTCTAACTCTACATATTTCCAATATCCAGAAGCGGTAAAAATCACACGTTCAACCAAATTTCCACCCAAAAATCCAAAAAATCAACAGCAGAACATACAAAACCAGCAGACATCATACCTGATAAACCAAATAATTCCAGTCCTCAGTCCAAAACCTAAATATCCAAGCTTTCTGAAAGGGAAAATGCGAAAAATCCTTCCCGTAATGGTCAGTGAGACGGTAACCTCCACAGCAGACACAACTTGAGTAAAAGCCGTGGACTCTCCATTTATAGACCAGTTAAAACTTAAAAATATGTTAATTACAAGAACCTCTTGCTGATGTGGACACCCCCAATCTCATATAGATTTAGCACAATATTTCCGTGGGACCCACACTAGAGATGGAGAAGCAACTGAGTAGAGAAGCTAGGCTGGGGTCCACAGGACCCACAAGAATATGAAATAGGCCCACTTTTCATGATGAACCTCAAATTCGGATGATCCGAACCGTTCATCCAGCTTTGCATATTGAGTTATTCGAAAAGCTTGACGATTGCATGAACCTAGCATCAAAATGCTTCATCTACTAGACATCAGAAGCTAGGACATCGAGGGTTAGATCATCTAAAATGGGGCCAGACGTGAAAATATGAGATTTCTCTGTAGTTCACAAAAGAACTACCCAATTGAGAATACAATGCAAGATGGTTAGGTGGGGACCACAATGAAGAAAGGGTTGGCAATATAAAAAATGGAGTCAAGAAAAACATGTTATTACCTAGTCTTTCCTGGAAGCAACTGGAAGAGCCGCCATTCTTCCAACCTAGGTCGGTGGGAAGCTCGTCAGAGTAACCTTCCACGTGGCGGGCATCCGGCATCTCCAGGATCTATCGTAGCAATTTGCCGAATCCACGTGCACACAGCTGCTAAGTGGCTGGTCGGTTTTAGATTTTCGCTGGAAGTAGCCGTTGGAGGAAGTGAAGACGTGGCTCCAGTTTGATGGAAGTTACTTTGAAAGTTCCAAGAGGCAATGTGGCGGGCCGGTCGGTCTTCGACGGCCATGTCGATAGCTTGGCGAGCACGGCGCCTAGATTTGCTTGGCTAAGGGTCGGTGGCGCGAGGGTCGTTGAACAGACCGGTTTCTATTGGTGGTAGTTGAGGGCTACCGAAAGAGTCGCGAGTGTATCGAAACGGGTGGTACACGCGCTGGCGTGGCGAAGCAACACCGGCAATAACGGGCACGGATCTGATCGTACTTCTGGACTTTTCTGGAATAGTATAGTAAATGCACGAGGGGCCTCTGAGAACACGTATTTGACTGGATGAGGATGACAGAGAATCTTTGATCAACCTAGGAAAAGATAAGAATGTAGGACGTGGTTTTCACCTGGTGGTCGGCCGTGCTGAAACTAGAGGTTGCTCCAGCAATAATCAAGGCCATTCGTATGTGGGCCCAATTCAATTAACTAATCCTAACATCTGATTACTCAAGGAAGGACAATCCAATTAATAACATTATTAGGGCATGCCCAATCTAAGATGATTCATTGAAGATAAGCGGTTTCGATCGTCAAATCAATTGAATTACAATTTCAAATAATTACCTGAGATCAAAATGCAAGTGAACATGATCAGAACAATAATAGTGTGAGCCTTCAATTAAGTGAAACAATGCCAATAAATCCAAGATTAAGGATAGGATTGAGTTATATAAGCAGACGTGGTGCATGCACTTGTATGGGATCATAGGGGGGATTATTTTAAGGTTCATTCTTGAAGAAAATTGGTCTTATTATTGATCTTACGCGGCCGTATATATCTCTTTGGAAGTCTCCTTCTAAGGAAGACCAATGAAAGCGGCCATTGGTAGCAGCCACTGATCGTGTGAACACAACCGCCCATTCACATATTTCCATTAAACCAGTCAAGAGTGGACCTTACTGCTTGTACTGGGCGAGATTAGGTGTGTCGGATGGTACAATAGAATGGTTGTAAAATTTCTGACCCTATTAATTTTATATTTTGTGTTGTTTTAGGATGTAAAAATTTCTGTTCAAAATGTATCTTCTATTTTTATATTATTTTTAATAAAAATCCCAGCCATACCGGCCGGTATTCTTGTACCGGCGGTATGTACCAGTTCGGCTCCAAGAACTATTGGAGAAGATTTTTAGTTGCAAATCCGGGCCATACCGGCCGATTTGAATCATGTTGGCGGTACTTGTCAGTCAGTCCCACAAACCAGCACGGGACCGAGACCGATAATGACAACTTAGTTTGGGGGTTCTGAGAAAAGTTACAATATGCTTATAGAGCTTTTTGATGAGTCCTGACCTTCTACAATGACGCAAGAACGAGTTTTTCTGTACTAGGTCATAGGTTCAAGTCGATTATTAGCTTGTGGTTATACATAAAAACTCGCTTGCCGATCAGAAAAAGGAATAAGTTTCTTAATAACCATGGTTTAGATTGTATTCTTTGACACTGCTGGTGAACTTTTTCACGTTTATTGGAAGTGCTCCAATTGAAACTCCACCAGATGGTAAATGGAAACCATAGTTAAAAAGTTCGGATTTAGGAACAGTAGGCAGGGCAGCTATTTGTAGAATTCATGAATCCCGGATAATATTCTTAATCCTGGTTATTAAAGGGCAGCCCTGTGCATGAAGCTCCCCCCATGCGGGGTTCGGAGAAGGGGCAGACCATAAGGGACTATAGTATGCAGCCTTACCTTGTATTTTGCAAGAGGCTGATTCCACGCCTTGAACCCATGACCTCAAGGTCACATTCATAATCCTAGTCATTGACAACTCTAAGACATGGATAAAGATTTCCCCTTGCTACTACAAATGCTTGCCAACGGGTAGTTAAGTTGGTTGACCTACTGTGCTTTTCTATCAGACAAAATCTCCACAGGCTCCACCAAAATGAAAGAAGAGACTTGGAGCAAGGTAGAAAGAGTGGATCTAGTCAATTTTCCACTACTTGGGAAAGTCAAGTCAGAGGAGCTTTTGGTAGGGAAAATTGCAAATGCAGCTGAGGGTTCACACAAGGAAGTCTTATCTGATTTGGATGAGTTAATGGTTAACTAGTGCAATTCTAAGACAGCAGATGAGAGCATAAGACCCTTGATAATAACAGGCCTTTTCATTTCAATCTGTCTTCATCTTCCTCATCCGTTTTTTACTGTCAAATATTCTTGTGTTGCTTGGCAAAAGCAGAAAATTCCTCTTATTGTCATGGTTTATCTCCAATAATACTGCATCAGCCATTTCTATTAATTTTACAAAGAGAGATCAGTACGCTTGACAGGTGACCGCCTTCTACTAAGCATTTTATTCCCTCTACTTCATTTTCATCCTTGCTCTGTGTCCATAGGGATTTGCAAAGCCAGCATTAATGCTTGCTCATCTTCATCAAAGCCTTATCCCAATTAGCGGTCGGCCACACCAATCTTGTTCCTCCATTCACCTCTTTCAAGTGTCTTTGTTTCATTAAGTTCAAGAGTTTTATATCTTTTCTCTGTACTTCTAACCACATCCTGCTGGGCCTTCCCGTTGTCCTTTTGGATACTTCACCTTGGATCAACTCACTCCTTCTAACCGGTGCTGTTTTCGATCTGCATTGGACATGTCAAAACCATCTAAGTCTATCACCTCTCATCTTGTTATCCCATTTCAAATTATATCCTTTCTTGTTTTGCTACTCATCCATCTCAACATCTTCATTTATACTGCTAGCCCACTAAAATTTCCACATTTAGGGTCCATCCAATACCCTTGCGACTCCACAAGCCCTACCCAATCATGATGATTGAGATAAAATTGACCCTCTGCAAGGTATTTTCTAACTCGATTTCACTTCTGTCATTATCAACTCTTGCCTTCTTAAATTTTCTGAAATTAGGTAGATACTTGCTAACACTGAAACTCTAATTGTTTTGAGGTCTTTTTTCAATGACATTCATTGGGCTGTATGCAGACTCCACCAATCATGCTTGAGATACAATCTTGATTCCATCAGCCATTTTGTTCCTTGTTCTATACTTGCACAATTGCCCTCCGTCTCTCATTGGATTTTTGGTAAAATCATAATTGCATTGTGGCTCCACAAATTTTCACCCATTTATCAGGGTGCATCTCCAAAACCACTCTTTAAGCCCTGATTGCAAAGTTTTGGGCGTTTTCACAAAGGCCGAAATTATGTTTCGTTCTAAAAAAAAGGCATTATCCATAAATAGAAATATATAGCTAGCTGTTTATAGCTAATAACCACTCTTTAAGCCCTGATTGCAAAGTTTTGGGCGTTTTCACAAAGGCCGAAATTATGTTTCGTTCTAAAAAAAAAGGCATTATCCATAAATAGAAATATATAGCTAGCTGTTTATAGCTAATAGCAACTGTGTAACTCCACAAGCTCCGACTATGATACTTGAGACATAACCCAGCTGCTACCAGGCATTCTCTTTACACCCCTTTCCTTCATCTCTCTCCTCACCCTCTCGGCATCCTCAAATTTCCCCATACTAGCATAAATGCTGGACAACAACACAAAATTTCCTGCGTTATCAGGCTCAATCTCAAACAAAGTTCTTCCAGCAAGCTCCGCAAGTTCAACCTCTCCATGATTCCTACAAGCCCCTAAAAGAGCCCCCCAAGCTTTCGCACTTGCGTCCATTGGCATCCCCTTGATAACCTCATACGCGTCCCACAATCTCCCAGCTCGACTCATAACATCAACCAAACATGAATAATGATGACTACCCGCTTCCACCCCATAATCCTCCCGCATTCGTTTGAAATAACCCAACGCCTCATCCGGCAAACCCGCATGGCCACACGCCTTCAACACGCCAAGAAATGAAATTCCATCTGGACGAATCTTCGCCAATTCCATTTGCCGAAAAACCGACAATGCAGCCTCAGCCTCACCATTAAGCGCGAATGCCGACAGCATTGCACTCCATGCAACTACATCTCTTTCACTCATTGTATCAAAGACTTTCCTAGCATTACTTAAACACCCACACCTTCCATATGTTTCTACAAGCCCACTCCTCAATTGAGTATTCGGGTCGATATGATTCCTAACAGAAAACCCATGAATCTCTTTAACCAAACTCAAAGCAGCCATACTAACACAACCAGGCAAAAGAGCAAGAACAGTAACCAGATTCGGCTTCACACCCTCAACCTGCATCCGTCTACAAAACTCAACAGCTCTAGAAGCACCTCCGTCAGTCTCCGAAAGAGCAGCAACTATCGAATTATAAGAAGAAGCAATCCGAGAAACATCCATACTTTCAAACAGCTCAAGTGCAGTTTGAATATCGTGGTTATGAGTGTAGAGAGATATCATGGTATTCCACACAACTTCGTTTCGCTGACGAATTTCGTCGAACAATTGGCGTGCTGAGGAAATGGAGATGCATTTCCCACGCATGACAATGAGGGAAGAGGCTATATAGGGGTTTGTGAGAAGACCTATTTTTGTGCAATGGGCGTGCATGGCTGTGCCATTGTGGGGAAGGTTGAGGAAGGTTATGGATTTAAGGGCAAGTGGGTAGACAAATAGGTCGAGGGAGAGGGTGGGGGAATTGTGCATGTAGTGGAAGAGGGCTAGTGCTTTGTGGTGGCGGCCTTGGTTAACGTGGGATGCTAACAGCTTAGTGTAAGAGAGAAGACGTTGGTGGTTGCTTTGGGAGGAGACCATGTCTTGTTTCCCAAAGAGAGAGTGACGCACCCCATAAGTGTTTGTACGTACTTAATGAGCTTGTATTCATGAGCTCACTTAAGCAAGATATTTTTTTAATTTAATTATTATTAGTATTATTATTTGAAAGCATATCATATTATCTATAACCCATTATCTTAAGTCCTAAGTCTACTTAATCCTCCCCATTCATAATTATAAAGTTTGAAGTCAAGAAAAATTCAAAAAATTTGGGAAAAGGCTTGAAAAAAGTAGAGACAAATGTTAAGTTTTAGAATTCATAAAAAAATAAAAAGTAATAACCTAGGCATGAAATATATTATTATATATAGACTAAAAAATTATTATACTAGATAAGAATTATACAATGACTTGAAGTTTAGGATTGAAATATTGAAACCCAAAAATGAAAAGACATAAAAGAGAAAAAGTCATAAGAATTAGTATTCTTTTAGATATGGGTTTTTAATTGAATAATAAAAACAACTCTAAAAAGATGGTTTTGTTTATTAAGTTTGATATGATGCACCAAAAATATTTGAACTTTTAGACAAAAAATGAATAAAATAGAGTTTTTTTAATTATATCTCCATCAAGATGAAAGTGCAATTACGAACCTGGGACCATTAACAATGAGAAGCACTCGTTGTCTACGACCAATTGTACTAGACAGCTTCTAGCATTAATTTTTTTTTAAATTAATTTCATTCACATATGGTAAATTACTTATTCTTTTCTTTTTCTTGAGTGAGCCCATTAGCATAAGCTACCGAACTTGTGGTTAGGGCATGTGGCAGGACACCAATGATCACAGTATAGTGGCCTTGAGTGCAAACATTGTTCAAGCACTTGGTAGTTCAATTGGGATTTTGCAATTAACCACACGTTTCATTGTAATAGGTGCAATGGTAAAGTTGTCGTCGTGTGACCTTGAGGTTATAGGTTCAAGGTGTGGAAATAATTTCTTGCAAAAATGCAAAGTAAGACTGTGTACTTTAGAATCTTGTGGTTTGCTCCTTTCTCCAACCCTGCATATGCAGGAACTTCGAGCACCGGGGCTGCCCTTTATCCTCAATTGCCATGTCAACATGGGCATTATAATGCCTAAATACTGTTCCTTGTTCTGAGATCGACAGGCAAAGTTCAAGTACGTTCTAACTGTTTTATTGATCTCTTAGCCTTTCTTATGGTTGTGCCACTAGCAAAATATTGGGAGCTAACAAATGTTTGCCCTCTTGTATCACTGTACCTGCCTCTTACTACTTGTTGGGGCCACTGCCAACTTTTACTTCATTTTGCCTATATTAGTTCAACAGTTCTCCATCAAGCTTTACATCAGAAACCACAGTAGGATGAATAAGACAGTCAAATCTTCTTCATCTCTTAGTTATGTCTTAAACAAATCTGACTCGACAAGTTAACAGTCCCAATCATGGTACAAATGTCATGGGTTCGTAGGAGATGGTTGCAACTATGACTCACAGTCACTAAGATAATTCTGTGCAAGAAGTGCATTGACTCTTTTGATCTTCAATCAATTTTCTTCCACTAATCTTAGTCAAGAAAACGGATGATCAGACTTGGAATGGGCGAAAAAGGCCGTCGATGATGGATTTGAGCCATTAGATTTCATAGTGTCTCGTTTATGCTCCTAGCACTTTAACATCATATCGTAAGAGGTTGAAAAAGTGCAGATTTTCTCCACCAAATTCATTATCTTATGGAGTATATGGGATGAGTGGTTTCTTTATCAGCTTTGCATATTAAAATTTCCCTTTAAAGTGTAAAAGAGATAACCTAATTAATTACAATATATTCATTAATATCCTCTGTAAGAGCAGCACCCAAGTATTTACTTCTGAGCAGCTTCATTCTCCCCTTGAACTGCTCTACTCAACATGTCCTACAGGCTTCTTCCTATCTTATGCGCTCTGTGGTTCATGTGGTTAACTCCTAAAGCTTTCTGTAAGGTTGGTTTGCTTGAACAGCTCCGTTTGTTTGGCTTAAAACATTCAATCTGCGTTTTAAGTCATGATAATTGGGTGATTTAGTCTGCTTCTTTGACTGCAATGGAGCACATTGTCTTCATGGAGCAAACACTAGATTCGCCACGAGTTAGAGAATCTAACGAAGTTCAAGTTCTGGCTTCTGTACTTGGAAGGTGAGGTTTAAAGATCTGTCATTTACACTGTTTTAACCATCTAACTTTATGGGGACCTTGTAATTGTGTAACCAAGCTTTTGATGGTCACAAATTAAAGGATCAATATTGTCTAGTGGGTGGCTAATTGAGTAATAACTAACCATCCATTCTGATGATTTGGATGATCGGACAAGTGGACCACTACTTCTACTGTCTACCTGCTAATACACCTTAGGAAGAATATAATAATTACTGGCTGATTTTACTTGTGATTATAGTGAAACAGCAGCAAGGAAAGCTATTATATACTCGTTCAAGAACACAATAGATGGCTTCTCTGCAATCCTTACTGATCTACAAGTAGCTGCACTGTCAAGTCTCTCTCTCTCTCTCTCTCTCTCTCTCTCTCTCTCTCTCTCTCTCTCTCTCTCTGCTTCTGTCATATTTTGCTCTATAAGTGATAATAATGTTTGAACAAACAAAAGATTTCATTATCTTAATGATCAATTTCTACATGTTTCAAATTTTTATGTGATTATAAACTCATGATAATCGGGATTTATCTCGCTTGGCAGAGAAACCCGGCGTGCTTAAGATCATTCCAGCGCAAATGTATCAGCTCCCACCAAGACCAGACATGCCATTTCCTTGATGTCCAGTGTCGATATGCTAGTATCAAAATCACAGGCCCTGACATCTTCTTACATGGTCAATCTGGCACAAGGCACAAGCTCAACTTAGTTTGATGATGAGAGAAACCTACGAATTTGATGTATAATGTATTGATATGGAATTGAAAATGTAAGAATGGTATATGCCCATGTTGTCACTCGGAAAATATCAACGGGCTAAAACATAAGTGGGACTTATTATTTCAGTGATCTCAACCATTTATCTGGTTGGATGTGCTATGAATGAGAGATATAAAACTTATTCACTATCTTAAATAATTTTATTAATCTTTTGGATCTGCAAAGAGGGAGAAAAAAAATGTTCATCCATGGGTAATTTGATCTGCGGATTGTTATTCGTGCCGAATACGCTAAGTTTTTGTGGGTAGTTAGCATAACATTTTCATGACAGCAGAGAATAACAAACACAAGATCCCAATCACACCAAGGCACGTTAAGAGCACTTAGATTAGCTTAGTTAACTCTAGTCATGCAAGCCTGATAGGGAAGTAGCATGACTAAGCACTTATGTGTAAAGAGTGCTTGGTATGAAACCTCTAAATGATCTAGACCATTCATCTATACACCTCACTTGGAGATGTAATCCTAGTGATTATGGAAATCTTCCGTTGACAAATGGACCAGTCTTCCATTATAAATCTTTTAGCCACTATTTGCAAAAATTGTTGGGGTGGACTTGTATGTGGTCCATACCCATGTGAGGAAACCCAACAACAATAGGAAACTATCAGGATGAGTTCAAACAGGATAAGGATCGATCACGAATAAGGCTCAGAGACCCCTCTAGCCCTCCTCCTTTATTTATTTATTTATAGCTCAAAGCCTCCTCTTGCCTTCCTCTCTTTCTCTAAGCACAAGCTCCCTCACACCCTCACAAACCAAATCCTAACATCGCGCGCGCGCGCACACACACACACATATAGGATTTTCCAAACATGGAAATGGTTGGACTCTTATCTTATTGATCCTTATCCTATTTGAACTTAGCCTGATAGTTTCCTATTGTTGCTGGGTTTCCTCACATGGGTATGGACTACATGTAGGTCCACCCCAACAATCTCCCCCCTCCATGCCCATGGAAAGTGGATGCACTAAATACTTTCAATTTTACTCAGCTCCCCCAAATTACAATTTTGTCACTTAGCCAGCTTTCCCTCCTATAATCGTTTGCGCTTTAGCAACTCCATCAACAATCTACATCTTCTCTTAGAAGGGTCGCTGCTCCCCCTACTCAACACTCTTTGCTGAGTTTAAGTGCTAATAAGTCATCAAGTGTACCAAAAGCATTTAGAAGCTTGCCACCTAGAAGCCTGCTAGTGCCCCGCACTTGCCTTCGTTGGCCGCCCTCATTAGATGCTCATAAATATCACTTGAAATGGTCACGTCCACTCAAAATGTTCACCAGGTCTGTTTAGAATAGTCATCAAGTTCACTCAACTCGCAGGCCCGTTTCATCTAGTCATCTCGCCACTATTCACCGAGCCATCCCATCACTGTTTACCAAGTTGTCCTACTACTATACCTGAGTCACATCTCTACTGTTCATGAGCCAGCCCCTACTCGCCATTGCCGAGTCCTGGGTGGATGCCCATTACTATTTTGTATCAACACATAGCTCAGTTAAGAGGAATTAGTAAGCTTTATAGAGCAATCTATCAACTCAAAACTCATAATGGCACTCTCTCTATTGTGTATTTTGTGATGGAATATGAGTTCTTATGGGGTGGATGCTCACTATTTCAGTGATCCAAACCTTTGGTTACAGATAAAATACCTTGGCGATGGGTATAGCTTTACGGTTTCTTTGCGACCAAGGAACTTAAAAGAAAATTTATGGTATTTGTCTATGTAAATCCAGGAATTTATACAAATATCCTCCATTACTTCTACCTATTACATTGTTCAACTGCATTAGAGCAACCCCCACTTACCTATCCTGTTTCACGACAACCAACTTGAAAACCCATCTGTTAAACAGTGTTATGCTCCTGCATTGAAATGAAAACCTTTGTTGTAACTTAAAACGTCTTAGAAAAGTTGAAAAATCCTGCCTTTCCAAACCAAATGTGAACTAACTGAATTACGTAGGACTTGCCAGTGCAAAAGCAAAGTCAGGAATATTTCATCTAATTTTCTGTAATTCAGTATGCTTCCTAAGTCTTGTAACAGATCCAAGTTTTCCTAAGAGCGATTCTTATGTAGATTCAATTCATATCTCCCATATCGCACGTAGGCAATTACCCATCAATCTTTTTCTTATACATTACCTAGGAAGGAAGAAGATGTATATAGAGTAGAACGTTTTGATTTTGCAGAAGTTTTCCTTTATCTTTAGAATTTGATTAGTGAACTATTCTTGAATCTGAACTTTGTAAAAATGGATGGACTTGAATTGTCAGAGGCAATGGAGGTCTTGGAATCTCATTAGTGCATTAAATGAACTGAGAGAAGGATAAATGTGTTTTAGCATGTGAAAAGGTGTGTGAATTCAGTTACTGAGTCGCTTCCCATGTCAGGTGAGAACAGTTCTAAGACGCTTATTGAAGTAAAGATCGCCAACCAAGGGGATCAGTCTTCAACGTTTGGTACTTTTACTGGTTCTGCTTTGTCTTATTTTGGTTCTGCTTTCTTAGTTTTTAAGGATGCTGTTTGCTTCCTCACTTTTCTGATGATGGGGTTTATAGCCCTTCAAACCAACTTGGTCTGGTTTCTCTATTGTAAGTTCCTTTGTCTTCAATAGTTTTTTGAACTATGGTAAAAAGCACATCTACCCACATGCTCTCTTTGAAGATAACCAACAAACCATCTACTTTTTATGTATGTCAATTGCAACAAGAACATTTGTGTCCATCAGCTTACCGTGTTTGAGGACCCCCAACTACAAGAATCAAAATCTTTCTGACCAAGGAAATTCAGAAGATCAACAGGAACACTTGTGTCCATCGATTCACCATGTTTGAAGACAAACAACTACAAGAATCAAAATCAAGAAAGGAATTCAGAAGATCAAAGATTGAATTGGGGTCTGCACAGAAGGACAAAGAGGTAAGTAACATGCCTTTAAATGAACTGATTACTTGTTGGTGTAATTAGCCGTTAAGCCGTACAGAGCAATCTATCAACTCATAACTCAGTAGAGGAACCAGAAGGAAGGTATAGTTGTACTGAAAATCTTACCCCCAATGGCTATAAGAAGAGTGAAGAGGGGACTGAGAAAGGAGAGACAGAATCTGACACAAAAAGTCTTTCAATGTGGAAAAGCAATGCAGCATAAGAAAATATACGGAAGGAGGACTCAAAGGATGAGTCCAGCAGCGTTTCGACGTAGTTTTTGTATTTTTTTGCATCAAATGAAGCGTCTCAAGATTTCGGAATAACCAATTACATCACTAGCCTTGACAACAACAAAGTGATAGTGAAATGATATCACCACCCCATTTTTCCGTAATGGACTCTCTCTATTTTGTATATTCTGATGGAATTCTTATGGGATGGATGCCCACCATCTCAATAATCCAAAGCATTAGCTATTAATAAAATACCTTGGTGATAGGTAAACCTTTATGGTTTCTTTCTGACCAAGGAATTTTAAAGAAAGTTGATGGTACTTACCTAGGTAAATCCAAGAATTTAAATCTCAGGATCATCCAAGAAGATTTATGTCCGCGATAGGACCCAGAAGATTGACGGTTCTTATTACCAAAAATCTAGGTCGAAATGTAACATATAGATCCTTCATCCAGTGTTAGGATAATCCAACTGAGAAAATCTACGTCTAAGATGGGACCCAGAAGATGAACACTTGGTACTACCAAACATGTCAGTTTAAAGTAACATGTAGATGCTTCCATCTAGTGCTAGGATAATCCAATGGCCAAGATCTATTTGTAAGATGGGACCCAAAATATGAACGAAAGAGAGCTCTAAAGAAAGAGGGCGGAGATGAACTAAGGCAATAGTAAAGTACCCTGGAGAAGATGAACGTGTTATGCCTTTTGGAGGTTGTCATTTTACAATATTTTGGTCTTGTACATCCATACAGAGTTTGCTTCTCGCCCCTGAAACCTCTTATCTAAAGGTGCAAGTATCTTGCTTTGTGTTTGCCATTTTCAGTTAGCCCCTACACTTTCAATACACTTTGCACGTAGTCTTCCAAATTCAGTTTATTCATAAGTTGTCCCCAACTTCTAAAATGAATTTTCCGTTAGCGCTGATGCTGGAAACTGAAGAGGAGCCTTGGCATGCAGTTGAGTTGTTGCCATGTGACCTTGAGATCATAGGTTTAAGGCATGGAAACAGCCTCTGGCAAAATGCTAACAACTTTCTTTCCCATTTACTTACGAAAACCAGTTTTGGAAGTTAGAAGGCAACTTATGGACTAAGTAAATTTGAAGGGCTATTATGTAGACCATCCTTAAAGTGTCGAGGCTGATCACAAACAGTGTCATGCTTTATGCTTGTGCTTTCTTCTTTCTCGTTGTCCAATGCCTTCCATCAAGATTTTGACAATTTTCATTAGTTTCCATTATATCATCTGCTTATTTCCTTCAACTCAATATATCATGTTTCTTGAACCAATCTCTTTTTAAGTTGTTTGTTGAGAAATGTGTAGAGCTCTGATATCATTGTTGCGGAAGATACTGTTGCAATCCAGATTTGACAATCTGTACAGATCTAACCACCAGATCTGGCAATATGAGATCACACACATAAACATAGAGATTTACGTGGTTCGACCTGATTTGGCCAATGTCCAAGGGAAAAGAGAAAAACACTCACTAGATTGAATAAAAATATAATGGAGGAGGAGGATGATCACAACCAAATCCTCACTCAACTCTACTCTCTCTCACACTCTTTTCTCTATTCAGATCAATTGATTTGTTTCTTACACCCATACCAGCAGAGATCAGATCTTCCCTATTATAAGGTGCAGATAATCTAATTGTTAAGATCTGCAACACATCATATCTTGACAAATCACAGCTTTTGCTTGCCAATTTTGACTATTCAGTCGGTGCTGATTTTTTACTGTTCTTTCCGTGCTAAATTCCAATTTATCTACACCGAATATTGACTTCTATTGCTATGCTTTGAACTTTGCAGATGTCATGGATATGGACCCATCAATTCTCCCCCTTCATACTCATGGGTGGAGAACATTCTTCTGCTCTTCAATTTGAGTCCATTCCTACTATGTCTCTACATAGCATCAGCTTCTCTACTGAAGCTACTTTTGTTAACATGTTTGCCAGATTCTCATCTGTGTGAATCTTCTCTATCTTCAGTAGTTCCTATTCTATTACCTCTCATATCCAATGATAGTGAATATCAATGTGCTTTGTCCATGAGTGGTACATTGAATTCTTGCTCAAGTCTAGAGCAATCTGACTATCATAATATACCTTGTATTCCTCTTGTATAATATTAAGTTCTTAGAGAAACCGCTTTATCCACAACATCTCCTTACCAGCTTCAGCTGCGACAATATACTCTGCTTCTGTTGTCGATAAAGCAACATACTTCTGCAACTTGACTACCAAGATCCAGCTCCCCTTTCAAAAGTGAATAAAAATCTTAATGTTGATTTTCTGCCATCCAGATCTCCTGCCATGTCTGCATCGTGTATCCTTCCAAGACAGGTTCTGATTCTTTGAAACACAAGCACAACTTGGATGTACCCTGTTTTGAAGAAGGATAGGTCCGCTTGCTCAGCTTGAAATGGTTACCAAGCGGAGTGTTAACTAGCTTGGCATTCTCCATGTTGAACCTCTTGATCACTTGTTCAACATACTTCTGTTGTGACAGCCACAACTTTCTTCCCTTTCAGTTGCAAGCAATATGGATGCCCAAAATTTGCTGAGCTGGGCCTAAGTCCTTCATGTCAAAAGACTTAGATAACTCCTTTAGCTTTCTAATTATAGTTACATCTTGTCCTGCAATCAGCATATTATCTACATAAAGGAGTACAATAAACTTCCCATTAAGGAATCTATGCACATATACACAATGGTCTGTTGCTATTCTCGTGTACCCATGACTCGTCATGAACAAGTCAAACTTCTTGTACCATTGCCTTAGCACCTGTTTGAGACCATAGAGGCTCTTCTTTAATTTGCAAACTAGGTGCTTCTTCCCTGATACTTAAAAATTCTTCAAGTTGCTCAATGTAGATATCTTCCTCTAAATCTCCATGAAGAAATACGGTTTTCACGTCCATCTGTTTAAGCTCCAAATTTAAGCTAGCTACCAATCTGAGTACAATTTGGATTGAAGACATCTTCACCACTAGTGAGAATATCTTGTCACAGTCGATTCCTTTCATTTGTTTGAAGCCTTTGACGACGAATTGAGCATTGTGCTTTACTAGCTTTCCATTGTCATCCTTCTTAAGCTTGAACACTCATTTATTCTTCAGTACTCTCTTGCCCTTAGAAAGCTTCACTAACTCATAAGTCTTGTTCTTTTACAGTGAGTCAATTTTCTCCTACATAGCTTGCATCTACTAACTCTTATCTACATGATTCCTTACTTCCTGGAAACTTTCTAACTCCCTCTCTTCAGTAGGCATGATAAACTCTGATTCTAGATATCTTTTTGAATCAGTACATAGCCTCTCAAAGATGTACGTGGATGAGGCTCATGATCTTCATGTG
The DNA here is from genome assembly GCA_035236585.1 of Warburgia ugandensis. Classification (NCBI taxonomy): domain Eukaryota; kingdom Viridiplantae; phylum Streptophyta; class Magnoliopsida; order Canellales; family Canellaceae; genus Warburgia; species Warburgia ugandensis. The sequence continues at coordinate 25,855,025 of CP141136.1, forward strand.
GAAGGATTTCTTCATCTTTTGATTGTTGTAATGATCCTGCACCTTCTAGTGGAGAAGGTTGTTGCTCCCCCTGTTCAACGCCCTCTGCATCCACGTCTTCTTCTGCTTCTTGAATGTCATCTTGCATGTTGTGAGTGGCGGACTGTACTGGTGCAGGATCTGAAACAATATATGGAGCATTGATAATTTCTTCATTGGACTTTGTGGGTTTTTCGAAGTCCATGTAGAACTGGTTCTTGTGGAATACAATGTCTCTACTTCTAATGACCTTCTTATCCTCTGGATCCCATAGCCTATATCCAAATTCATTGTCTCCATAGCCGATGAAGATACACTTTGTTGACTTGAGGTCTAGCTTTTGTCTTAACTCCTTAGATATATGCACAAAAGCTTTGCATTCGAACACTCTCAAGTGTTTGTAGGACACTTTCAAAATTCAACAGTGTTGATAGTGATTTGTTGATGAGCTAGCAGGCGGTTCGTACAACTTCTCCTCAGAATGGTTTAGGCAACTTAGCCATACTAAGCATGCTTCTAACTGGTTCCACAATGGTCCGATCCATTCTTTCAACAAAGCCATTATGTTATGGGGTACATGGGACCTATTTCTCATGTCGAATACTGCGATCAACACAGTATGCCTCAAACTCTCTCAAAGTATATTCTCCTCCATTGTCTGTCTGCAAACACTTCAATTTCTTTTCAGTTTGCCTCTCCACCATTGCGTGGAATTTCTTGCATACCTAGTCCTTAGTTCTTACAAAATATACACACACCTTTCTAGAAGCATTATATATAAATCTTACAAAATATCTGTTTCCTCTTAAGGACTCCTCTTCTATGAGACCACATACATCAGAGTACATCAAACTCATGACTTCTTTTCTTTTATTACTAGGAGAAGAGAATACAACTCTATGTTGCTTGCTAAACAAACAATAATTGCAAGAGTTGAGAATTATACCTTTGGCTATTTTGATGAACTACTTCTTAGTGAGTGTGAATAGCCCTTTCTCTCCCATGTGTCTAAGTCTTTTGTGACAAAGATTTGGAAATACTTTATCCTCCACTGCATTGAGACTATCTCTGCATATCTTCATGTAAGTCTTGTACAGGGTGCTACATATATGCCCTCTTGCCACGATCATCTCACTTTTTGTTAGCTTTTAGGTGTTATTGCCAAAATAGTTTGTGTAGCCTTGTTTATCAAGTTCTGGGATTGAGATCAGATTCAGCCCAAGTTCTTGTATGTGATGCACTTCCTTTAGCATCACCATGCAGCCAAGGTTTATGTTGAATCCCAATCTCCAATCCCAATTATTTGAGACGAGCTGGTGTTTCCCATCTTTACAGTGCTAAAGTATCCTTTCTTGTAAGTGATGAAGAATTCTTGATGTGGTGTAGCGTGGTAGGAGGCAGCTGTGTCTATCACCCACTTAGCTTCATTGTTTGCCACGTGTAGGCCCGCTTCTTCTTCAACTGTTAATACTGATATGTCAAGGGCAATGGTGACATTTGTTTCACCATTACCTTGCTTTGTCTTATTTTGTCCAATTTCTTTTTTTAGTTTTCAGCAATCCTTCTTCATATGTCCTAAAATGTAGCAGTGGAAGCACTTGTATTGACCCCTACGCCGGCTCTTGGATCTACCATGATCCTACGATCTCTCCTTGCTTTTGCTTTTGCTTCTTCCTCGACCTCGACTGCTGCTACTTTCTTTGTTTTTTGTAACCAAGGCATGTACCTAGTCTATTCTAGATTCTTTTTTCTTGACCTCTTCATTGAATGGGACTCCTTGACCATCGCCATGATCAGTTTGCCTTCTGGAGCTGAGTTGCTGAGGGAGATTACCAGGGTCTCCCAACTTTCAGGCAAGGAACTTAGCAGTAACAAGGCATACTCTTCATCCCCTAGTGGAAACTCTGCTAATACAAGCTGGTTCACTAGGTTCTGAAATTCACTAGTGTGCTTGGTTATTGACGTTCCACTTTTCAACTTCAAATTCACTAGCCTTTTTATCAACAAGGCTTTGTTGCGTACAGTCTTTGCCTGATACATGTTCTCTAGCTTTTTTTAAAGAACATAAGCATTTTCTTCTTGGCCTACATGATGGAAGACACTATGGTCGATCCATTGTTTAATCTGACCTATAGTTTTTAAGTTCATTTTAGTCCACTCCTTTTTTGAAATACCCTCATGTCTTTTTCCCCCATTATCTAATGGGTCATGAAGATCTTTACAATGTAAAAGATCCTTCATTCTAGGTCTCCATAAGGTGTAATTGGTGGCATTGAGTTTTATCATTGTCCCAGTCATAACATTTGCTGAACTAGATTCTTAAATGGAGTTATGGAGTTTATTTCTAACTTATCTGAGTCTAACTGTGAGAAATGAAGTGCACGATTGAGTCCAGAACGGAAAAAAAACCTTAGGAGTGGTTAAGGGATGCCTAAGAAATGTTTATGTGTAGGGGGTATAATTGTCATTTTTAGTAGAAAAACTATTCAGGGGTAGAATTGTAAAAAATTCAGGTACTGTTCAGGGAATACTATTTACTGATAATGTTTAGGGGGACTATTCAACTGGTATTGTTCACGAGTCAACTCAATCTCTGTTTTCGAGTTGCTACAGTTCATATGGGCGGCAATGTCAATTTTATAGGCTGCTATTTTTGGATTTTATATAAAAGGGATATGAAGAAAAGCCTAACCTGTTTTAGGTTTTCTTCCTCTTGCAGCTGCAGCTGCGATTCTCTCTCTGTGGTTGCAGCTTCTCCAGATTTGTCGTGCTACTTCTTCTCCAAGTGCAACTTTACCAAATCAACTATGGTAACAACTTCTAGTGGTGGCTTCACCAACTCAGTTTTGGCAACAACTTCTGGTGGTGGCTTCACCAAATCAATTCCGCCAACAGTTTTTAGCGCAAAGTCACCAGATCAGCCCCCGCATCACCAAATCTCTCTAGTTTTCTCCTATGAATGCAACTTGCCACCAGATGAGTTGATTTTTTTATTTTTTTTTAGGGAGGGCTGGCAGCTTCATTGCTGCTAGTCCATATCTCCTTCTTCTCCCCCCTTTTTTTCTTTTCTTTCTTTGCTGTTGGCTCAGATCACTGGAATGCATTGCATTTTAGATCTGAGAATTCTTAGAGTTGTAATCTCACTGATCTGGGGTGTTCTCTGATATGAGTTGTCGAATCTAGAAAATCTCCTATCAAGTGTGTTCTTTGGTCTAGAACATATTTCGCTCTAGGATGTCTTCAAATCTCGGCTCTATGATCTGGATGTTCTCGGATTTAGAGCATGCTCTGATATGGAATTGGGCTTTCCAGGCTCAGATCTGTTTTTTCCAATTTGGATTGGGTTGCTCCTTGAGCTAGGTTGGATCTGGACTAGGTTAGACTGGACCGATCTCTTCAGCCTGGGCTAGATTTGGATTGGGCTAGGCCGGTTTCCTCAGCTTGCGATCTAGATCTGACGATCTATACAGATCTAGCCACCAGATCTGGGAATCTAAGATCACACATACATAAACACAAAGAGATTTACGTTGTTTGGCCTGACTTGGCCTACGTCCATGGGAAAAGAGAAAAACACTCACTAGATTGAATAGGAATACAATGGAAGAGGAGGAGGATCACAACCAGATCCTCACTCGACTATAGTCTCTCTCACACTCTTTTCTCTCTTCAGATCAACTAATCTATTTATTACACCCATACTGTAGAGATTAAATCTCCCCTATTTATAGGATGCAAATGATCTAATTTTCAAATCTACAGTGTAACAGATCTTGACAAATCACAGTTTCTGCTTGCCAATTTTGACTGTTCAGTCGGTGCTGATTTTTTTATTGTTCTTTAGGTGCTGAATTCCAATTTGGCTGCACCGAATATTGACTTATGTTGCTGTGTTTTGAACTTTGTAGATGTCATGGGTATGGCCCTATCATTGTTCAGGTCCACCTCTAGGTTAAGCTTTTCTGATTAGATTTTCTCTGTGAGTCCATTTTTATCTTGGAAGCATTACTCAAAAATAACTGCTTTGTTTCGCCATGCAGGAAGAAGCTTTCAATGTATGCTTGAGTAATAAATGTCACAATGGATTTAGGCAATCAAAATAACAATATCTAGTTGTATCCCTTTTTTATTAGCAATCGTTTGTTGCTTACATTTGTTTTGTCCTTTCGCTTACTTTACTCCTTTGTTCAAGTTAGTATAGCATGTTCTGGTGTTCTCCAATCCCAGAGTGTGATCTTGCCTACAGTATAACATTTTGTTCTCCTCAAATGAGCTATCGAAATTGTAGAGAAGAAGACAAAGTTGGTTGCCAAGTTCGAATTCAGACTCACAGAGACATCTCCTTTGGAGATATGCAATTGCCTACTGAGAATGATGGATTTGTGAAAGAAATTCTTGATATGCAAAGACAAAGATTTGAAAGTGTTGTATTATAATATTGAGCATTGATCTTGCAGGGCTGGTCTTCACATATAACTATATCCTAATTTAAATGATTGTGTTTGCCGCTTAGCACTCAACATTCCTTCGAGGTTTACCCTTTCCTTCTTTTAGCCATTAACAAAAGACCTTGGTGACGTGTACATCTTTACGCTTTCTTTGTGAGCAAGGAACTTAAAAACAAATTTTATGAAACTTAACCACGTAAATCCAAGAATTTACATCTCAGGATCATCCAACAAGAAAGATCAATGCTTGAGACAGGACTAGAAGATGAATGGCTTGTAGTACCAAACATCTGGGTTTATATGTAACATTTGGATCCTTCATCTAGTGTTAGGATATTCCAACAGAGAATATATACGTCTGAGATGGGCCCCAGAAGATCTATGTTTAACCACTACTTTATGGTGTTTTTGTGCTGGAACTTTTTCAATGAACGGTCTAGACTGCTGCATAATTGTTCCATTTTGTATGTGTGCTATTTAGGGGGTAGTTGCACTTAATCTTCACATGGTCAAGGCTAGAGCAAGTGGAGACAGTATTTTTCCTTCTTCTATCATTATGAAAAGTATGCTCCTTGCTAATTTTATAGAGTTGTAAAGGGAAGTGGTTGAGGTCCTTCCGTGATGTTGAAGATGGTTTTGTTGATTCAAATTGGGGTGGGGCTCAATGCCAATCCTTGGTGCAATCTTATAGTGATAGGTAAATTACTAGTCTCTCTGCTAGTGCTCCTAGCATTTGTAACCTCTCCCTCATACATATCCTTAATTATGTCTATATACCATCATGAAATATCGTTCTCACCCAACACAATCATATTAACTCTCCAAGGACCCTATTATAAGCTTTTTGTAAGTAAATAAAGACGATATGGAGGCCCTTCCTCCTCTCGCTATACTTCTTTATTAATTGTCTAAGTAAAAAAAATAGTCTCCATAGTAGACTTTTCTAGCATGAAACCAAATTGGTTTTCCGATACACTTGTCTCATGTCATTACTTCTTCTCAATCACTCTTTTCCAAAGTTTCATAGTATGACTTATAAGTTTGATCCTACAATAATTAGTAAAACATTGCATATCTACTTTTTTCTTATAAATTGATAAAACAGAACTTTTCCTCTATTCATTTGCATTTTCTTTGATTCCACAATCTTGCTAAACAACTTTGTCAGCCAAACTACTCCAATTTTTCCCATATACTCCCCAAACTCTATTGGAATACAACGTGTCCTAGGGCTTTTCCTGATTTGATCTTTTTCAGTCTCATTCACTTCAGGTATCTTGATCATGCGTTCGTACCTATAGTCCAATGTTATCTAGGTTTACTATTCTTTCAATATATTCATTCTCAGGACATTTTTCATTTAGTAATTTTTGAAAGTAACTTTCCCACCTTTGATTGATCTCATCATCATTGACTAGTACCCTTTGGTCGTCACTTCGAATGCATTTAACATGGTCTAAGTTCTTACTATTCTGTTCTCTTATTTTTGCAACGCACATGGTAATGATCAGTTGAAAGTATAATGAAACTGTTTCCAACTAGAAATGCATGTGGTTATTTGAAATGGTTTCCACTGACATAGCGAGATCAATTCAAACTTAAATATGGTTTTGCTCTGATTAACTTTGTAGTACAACCAAGAGTTTTGTCCTACATATGAAGAGGAAACTAAACTATAACACCCTCAGAAACCACCATTGCCATCCCTCTTGCCTACTGCCTTTGCTGCAGTGTGTTGAGTCTGCATGTGGAGAGAGCATGCAGACTTAAGGTTCAATCGGGACTGCAGTGCTTGCTGGAGACTCCGAGCTACAAACAAAAAACATAGGACGGAAGATGGTTACTCTGCTGCAAGAGCAACGGAAGAGGAACTCTAAAAACATTGCAGCAGTGCAGCAAGACCAATCTAGAGACTAAAGATTGTCCACCTCTTCGTTCAAAACACCAATCAAAGGGTGCACAGAACAAAGGAATAAATCAGGACGAGGAAACAGAAAGAACAAAGATTTGACTGTGATTCTTTGCCGCACTTATTTTCTCATCTTGTTTGGTAGTCATCAGTACTTATTGTTGGTTCATACAACATTCAGTTTTATCATTCGTTCCTGTTCCTTGACAGTTTGGAATCACTATGAAGTTAACTTTGATCTCTCCTATTTTACATTCATAACCTACAATAGATCAATCCCCACTTTCAAGAGACTGAATTAGCTATTAAGGCAATAGATCGCTCACCACATCAATGGGAATTGAATATACTCCACCGATAGTATATTTTATCTTGATATTAGATTCTGCAATTTCGCTGTTTATCAGCCCCTAAATTATGCACTTCGATTGATCATAATAACTATATTTAAAGAGATCACAATTTAATCATCGTAAATTAATCGAGGATCAGGGATTGACAAATCTGATTCTGGTTGAAGGATAGTGGCAATGGTCAATAATTTTAACTCATTAAGAAGGTGAGGTTTAAAGATCTATCATTTAGGCCTTGGCGATGCTTGCCATGTTTGAGCTTTGTGACTTTACTATCTGAAGTCAAAGCTTTAACTCGAACAGTTTATAAGAATATGCATGTGAGTTAAATTGAGATTGGAATTTCAAACTTGGATGCTTCTTGTTTTTGTTGTCTTCAGGTTATGAGGCCCACTATAGCAGTAGGAAAGGACATCTCTAAAAGCTAAGTTACATGGCATTAGCCTTTTACTCGAGTCTAGTCATGCGGAGTGGTGTATTTGGGAAGAAAACCTTACTGCGTCATAGTAATTGACGGTGCTCTAATGAAAAGAAAAGAAAAAATAAAGGCGCTTTTGTCTCATAGACTGTAAATTCTTCGAAGTGTTGTATTTTCCTGATGAAGGATCAATTTTCTGATTATTATATAAAGCGTAGAAATGGGGAAGGCAGCAGATAAACATTCGCTAATATCGGTAAATTGTTCTGATTTGCATAGCATCTCCACTTAATTACTGAACATCATATTCACATACCTAAACAGTAAAAAGGAAAAGGTCAAATCATTCTTTCCACAGGGTTAGCAAAACACTAATTCAGTATCTGGAGAGACTCTAGGTAACTGCTGTAGTTTCTGAGTAAGCTTTAATAATAGCTTAGACTTCTCTGTTCCTTTACTGAAATGCCTTTCCTTGGAAATGTATATAGTCAATCTCTCCAGTACACACGAGTTCTCAAGTAAAAACTTCACAAGCTCAATATCATTCTCGTGGTGTTTCAGAAAATCTTCTATGCGAAGACTTCCATTCTCCATTGGTCTAATGTAGTACCCACCTAGAAAGTTGTGTATTTTAACAGTCTTGAGGTGGTGTAGTAGGCAAAAGAAAGGAAGCTCCAGTGATCCCCAGAATCCTCTTTCATCTAAATCGTGAATGTCCTAAATATCACATTGCACTGAACTGTTAGATGCGACAATTAGGCCCTAACAAGATACCGAAAATAATGTCGGAAAGATGGATGAATTAAATATGAATATACCAACCTTTCTGTCAATAAAATTGCCATTCTCCTTCGAGTTGATACTTAGAATAAAAGTCTCAAGGTTACAACAACCCCTTAACAAGTGAGCAATCCCAGGGAACTCCCATTTAGTCAATCCTATCTTCAGTTCCAGACTTGTGATGTTGAGGATTGGAATATCTAATCTCTGTATCTCTCTTATAGATAGAGCCTGGAAAAAAAACAAAAACAAGAAGAAGCTAATGGTGGTGAAAACATCTTCCTATTAGGCTCAAATAAATAGAATTCAGTATATTGATGCCTTCAGTTTGTAGTTCAGAAAGCACAGGCGACATTGACAATTTATGGTCAACAAAATTGGGCCTTTATCTACTACTCAGTATGCATCAGATCTTAATAAAAAGCTAGATGTAAAAATGCGTCTGCCAAATATACCTGAATGCACCAACTACATAGTTTTAGATGTTTAACATTGCGAAGATTGTCAAGAAGCTTCTTCAATTTGTTGTCATAGAAATCACTCAGAACAGTAATTTCATTTGCCAGCATTTCCTCGAAATGGATGTTGGCTTCAACAAGAGAAGACAAGTCCTTCACCAAATAGTCTGCCCTGAGATTAGCCCCTTGAAGTTCTAAAGACAACAGGTTTGGAGCATAAATCTCAACCTGGGTTCCGGGTTTATCCACATAAACACAGTCTATTATCCTCAACCTCTTAAGGTGTACATTCCCAATGGAGATATTAAGAGCACTTTTGATATTGCAATCCACTATAGCCAAGTATTCAAGTTCGGGACAGCCAGAAGTCAGATCCTTAACCATATCCCCCCTTAAATCAAGCTGCACAAGGTTCAGCATTTTAAGCGAGCTAAGCCACATGGAAGCAGACACTTTCATTTCACAGCATTTCAATGTCAATGAGGTCAGTGATTCACAATGAAAAAGACGAGTGGGCACCTTATACTGAGGTGCCCATCTCCTCGGTGAACCCAATGATTCAGTGGAAGACTCCAGATAGAGTTCCATAACATTATGTCTTACTGCAAAATCAATCCATGAATCAACCTCAGCAATAGTAGGTAATTCCCTATACTCAAAGCTGAGATAGAATTTTTGAACCTTTGAATCATCATGAAGGGTAACTGATCCACTAACAAATTCACGTATATATTTTATTCTTCTGAGTCGCGGGTCTCCAAAATCCATATTCCAGACAGATTTCCATATGTTTCTCCATCTTCTAGACAACAAGCTTGTCTTGATAACATCTTCCATCGGCAAGAAAGATAATATGTGAAGAAGAACATAATCCGGTAAACCACTGATCTGATCTCTCATAGCTTCTATGAATTCGTGTCTTCTTTTAATTATCTCACCTTCTACCTTACAAGTCTCCTCCATTACTTGTACCATGTTGATCAACTACATAAGAACACCCACCCCACCTATCCTGTTTCAAGACAACCAACTTCAAAAGTCATTTGTTAAACATTGTTAAGTTTCTCCACGGAAATAAAAACCATCGTTATAAAGTTCTCCAAACAATTTGTTGGCGAGACAAAGTTCTCCAAATGATCGAATTTTCTTTTGAAAGATTTCCAGATTTTTTTGTTAAAGGCTTCATAATGTCCTAAATAATTTGAAAATTTTCACCTTCCCAAACTAAATGTGAACTACTGAATTAAGTACAGACCTGCGAATGCAAAAACAAAGTCAAGAACAATTCATCTAATTATCTGTGTCAACCGTGTCTTATAAGAGATTCCTATTTTTCATAAGACCCATTCTTAAGGTGGTTGAATTCATATCTCCCATACTGCACGTAAGCAATTATTCGTCCTTCCTTTTCTTATATATTACTTGAGAAAAAAGATTTATATAGAGCTCCAAAAAAACCTGGATTTTGCAAAAGTTCTCCTGAATCTTTAGAGTATTTGCATTACTGGACTATTCCTGAATCTGAACTTTGCAAAATGGATGGGCTTGAATTGTCAATGGCAATGGAGGTCTTGGAATCTCAGTAGTTCTTTAAAAGAACTGAGTGAACTGAGCGACCAAGGAACTTTAAAGAAAATTTATGGCATTTTCTTATGTAAATCCACGAATGTATACAAATTTCCTCCATTACTTCTACTTATTATGTTGTTCAACTGCATAAGAGCACCTCCACTTACCTATCCTGTTTCAAGACAACCAACTTGAAAACCCAAATGTCAAACATTGTTATGCTTCTCCACTGAAATGAAAGCCTTTGTTGTAAAGTTCTTCAAATAATATGCTACCGAGAAAAAAGTTCTTCAAGTAATTGAAAATTTCTTTTAAAAGTATTCCAGATTTTTTCTTCTTTGTTAAAAACTTAAAACGTCCATGGAAACAAAAACATTGTTATAAAAAACAAGTTCTCCAAATAATTGAATTTTCTTTTGAAAGCTTTCCAGATTTTTTTGTTAAAGGCTTCAAAATGTCCTAAATAGTTTGAATCTTCCCAAACTAAATGTGAACTTACTGAATTAAGTACAGACCTGCGAATGCAAAAACAAAGTCAAGAACAATTCATCTAATTATCTACATAAACCATGTCTTATACAAGATCCTAGTTTTCATAAGACCCATTCTTAAGGTGATTGAATTCATATCTCCCATACGGCACATAAGCGATTATACATTCATCCTTTTTCTTATATATTACTTCAGAAAGAAGATTTATGTACAGTTCCTAGAAAGCCTGGATTCCGCAAAAGTTCTCTTGAATCTTTATGAGTATTTGCATTACTGGACTATTCCTGAATCTGAACTCGGTTAGAATGGATGAGCTTGAATTGTCAATCGCAATGGTGGTCTTGGAATCTCATTAGTTCTTTAAAAGAACCGAGTGAAAGGTAGATGTGTTTTAGCATGTGAAAAGGTCTGTGAATTCAGTTACTGACTCCCTATACTGGGTGAGAAAAGGTTTCAGATGCTGATTGAATAATAGAGTGCAAACCAATGGGATTATTCTTGAACGTTTTAGTACTAGTAATGGTTATGCTTTGGTCTTCTTTTGGTTCTGTGTTTTAACCTTTGAGGAGGCTGTTTGCTTCCTCTCTTTTTTGATGATGGGGTTTATAGCCCTTCAGACCAGCTATGTTTCTTTTTCTCCCTTGTAAATTCCTTTTGTCTCAATTACCATTCGGAAAACAGAACTATGATAAAAACACATCCACCTATATGCCCTGTTTGAAGATAACCAATGAACCTTTTACTTTATTGGCGTAGCATGTCAATTGCAACAGGAACACTTGTATCCATTAATTTATCATCTTTGAAACCACCGACTATAAGAATCAAAATGAAAAGAACAGAAATTCAGAGGATAAACATTAGTCTATGGATCAATTTACTGACAATCAACTATAAGAATCAAAACCAAGAAGAAAACTAATTCAGAAATAAAATATTGAAGGACAGAGAGGCAAGTAACATGCCTGTAAAAGAACTAATGTGCTTGTTGGCGTTATTACATGGTTAAGCTTTTTAGAGTAATCTATCAACTCATAACTCAGTAAAGAGGAACTAGTAATGGGTGGATGCCCATTACTATTTTGTATCAACACATAGCTAAGTTAAGAGGAATTAGTACGCTTTATAGAGCAATCTATCAGCTCATAACTCAGATAAGAGGAACTAGCAATCTATCAACTCAAAACACATAATGGCACTCTCTCTATTTTGTATTTTGTGATGTAATATTAGTTCTTATGGGGTGGATGTTCACTATTTCAGCGATCCAAACCTTTGGTTACAGATAAAAAACCTTGGCGATGGGTATAGCTTTATGGTTTCTTTGCGACCAAGGAACTTAAAAGAAAATTTATGGTATTTGTCTATGTAAATCCAGGAATTTATACAAATCTCCTCCATTACTTCTACCTATTACATTGTTCAACTGCATTAGAGCAACCCCCACTTACCTATCCTGTTTAGGACAACCAACTTGAAAACCCATCTGTTAAACAGTGTTATGCTTCTGCATTGAAATGAAAACCTTTGTTGTAACTTAAAACGTCCTAGAAAAGTTGAAAAATCCTGCCTTTCCAAACTAAATGTGAACTTACTGAATTACGGAGGACTTGCCAGTGCAAAAGCAGAGTCAGGAATATTTCATCTAATTTTCAGTAATTCAGTATGCTTCCTAAGTCTTGTAACTGATCCAAGTTTTCCTAAGAGCGATTCTTATGTAGATTCAATTCATATCTCCCATATCGCACGGAAGCAATTACCCATCAATCTTTTTCTTAGGTAGATGTGTTTTAGCACGTGAAAAGGTCTGTGAATTCAGTTACTGACCCGCTTCCTATATCGGGTGAGAACAGTTCTTAGATGCTTATTCAACGTTCGGTACTTTTACTGGTTCTGCTTTCTTAGTTTTTAAGGAAACTTTTTGCTTCCTCACTTTTCTGATGATGGGGTTTATAGCCCTTCAAACCAACTTGGTCTGGTTTCTCTATTGTAAGTTCCTTTGTCTTCAATAGTTTTTTGAACTATGGTAAAAAGCACATCTACCCACATGCTCTCTTTGAAGATAACCAACAAACCATCTACTTTTTATGTATGTCAATTGCAACAAGAACATTTGTGTCCATCAGCTTACCGTGTTTGAGGACCCCCAACTACAAGAATCAAAATCAGAAGAAAGGAAATTCAGAAGATCAACAGGAACGCTTGTGTCCATCGATTCACCATGTTTGAAGACAGACAACTACAAGAATCAAAATCAAGCAAGGAATTCAGAAGATCAAAGATTGAATTGGGGCGTGCACAGAAGGACAAAGAGGCAAGTAACATGCCTTTAAATGAACTGATGTACACGTTGGTGTAATTACACTGTTAAGCCGTACAGAGCAATCTATCAATTCATAACTCAGTAGAGGAACCAGAACGAAGGTATAGTAGTACTGAAAATCTTACCCCCAATGGCTATAACAAGAGTAGAAGAGGGGACTGAGAGAAGAGAGACAAAAAGTCTTTCAATGTGGAAAAGCAATGCAGCATAAGAAAATATACGGAAGGAGGAAAATATATGGAAGGAGGACATAGGATGAGTCCAGCAGATTTTTGTAATTTTTTGCACCAAATGAAGCGTCTCCTTAAAGATTTCTGAATAACCAATTACATCACTAGCCTTGACAACAACAAAGTGATAGTGAAATGATATCACCACCCCATTTTTCCATAATGGACTCTCTCTATTTTGTATATTCTGATGGAGTTCTTATGGGATGGATGCCCACCACCTCAATAATCCAAAGCATTAGCTATTAATAAAATACCTTGGTGACAGGTATACCTTTATGGTTTCTTTCTGACCAAGGAATTTTAAAGAAAGTTTATGGTACTTACATAGGTAAATCCAAGAATTTAAATCTCAGGATCATCCAAGAAGATTTATGTCCGATATAGGACCCAGAAGATGGACGGTTCTTAGTACCAAATATCTAGGTCCAAATGTAACGTATAGATCCTTCATCCAGCGTTAGGATAATCCAACAGAGAAAATCTACGTCTACGATGGGACCCAGAAGATGAACACTTGGTACTACCAAACGTGTCAGTTTAAAGTAACATGTAGATGCTTCCATCAGTGTTAGCATAATCCAATGGACAAGATCTATTTCTAAGATGGGACCCAAAAGACGAACGAAAGAGAGCTCTAAAGAAAGCGGGCAGAGATGAACTAAGGCAACAATAAAGCACCTGGGAGAAGATGAACGTGTTATGCCTTTAGAAGGTTGTCATTTTACAATATTTTGGTCTTGTACATCCATACAGAGTTTGCTTCTCGCCCCTGAAACCTCTTATCTAAAGGTGCAAGTATCTTGCTTTGTGTTTGCCGTTTTCAGTTAGCCCCTACACTTTCAATACACTTTGCACGTAGTCTTCCAAATTCAGTTTATTCATAAGTTGTCCCCAACTTCTAAAATGAATTTTCCGTTAGCGCTGATGCTGGAAACTGAAGAGGAGCCTTGGCATGCAGTTGAGTTGTTGCCATGTGACCTTGAGATCATAGGTTTAAGGCATGGAAACAGCCTCTAGCAAAATGCTAGGGGCTTTCTTTCCCATTTACTTATGAAAATCAGTTTTGGAAGTTAGAAGGCAACTTATGGACAAAGTAAATTTGAGGGGTTATTATGTACATAGACCATTCTTAAAATGTCGGGGCTGATCACAAACCGTGTCGTGCTTTATGCTTGTGCTTTCTTCTTTATCATTGTCCAATGCCTTCCATCAAAATTTCAACAATTTCCATTAATTTTCATTATGTTATCTGCTTATTTCCTTCAACACAATATGTCATATTTCCTGAACCAATCTCTTTTCAAGTTGTTTGTTGAGAAATGTGTAGAGCTCTGATATCACTGTTGCGGAAGTTACTGTTGCGATCCAGATTTGACGATTTGTACAGATCTGGGAATTTGAGATCACACACACATAAACACAAAGAAATTTATATGATTTGGCCTTATCTGGCCTACGTCTATGGGAAAAGAGAAAAACACTCACTAGATTGAATAGCAATACAATGGAGGAGGAGAAGGATCACAACCAGATCCTCACTCGACTCTACTCTCTCTCACACTCTTTTCTCTCTTTAGATCAATTGATATGTTTCTTACACCCATAACAGCAAAGATCGGATCTCCTTTATTTATAGGGTGCAAATGATCCAATTGTCAAGATTTACAACACAACAGATCTTGACAACTTACCAATTTTGACTGTTCAGTTGGTGCCAATTTTTTACTAATCTTTTGGTGCTAAATTCCAATTTGTCTGCACCGAATATTGACTTTTGTTTCTATGTTTTGAACTTTGCAGATATCATGGGTATGGACCCATCAATTCTCCCCCTCCATACCCATGGGAAGAGAACATTCTTCAGCTCTTCAATTTGAGTCCATCCATGCTATATCTCTACATAGCATCAGCTTCTCTACTAGCACCACTTTTGTCAACATGTCCACTAGATTCTCATCTGTGTGAATCTTCTCTATCTTCAGCAGTTCCTATTCTATTACCTCACGTATCCAATGATAGCAAATATCGATATGCTTTGTCCGTGAGTGGTACATTGAATTCTTGCTTAAGTCCAGAGCACTCTGACTATCATAATGTACCTTGTATTCTTCCAGTATAATACTAAGCTCCTAGAGAAACCACTTTATCCACAACATCTCCTTGCTAACTTCAGCTCCGACAATATATTATTCTTCTGTTGTCAATAAAGCAACACACTTCTACAACTTGGACTGCCAAGATACATCTCCCCTTGCAAAAGTGAATAAAAATCCTGATGTAAATTTTCTACCATCAAGATCTCTTGCCGTGTCTACATCTGTGAATCCTTCCAAGATAGGTTCTATTTCTCCAAAACACAAGCACAACTTGGATGTACCCTTAAGATACCTCAAGATCCACTTCACTGCTTCCTAGTGATCTCTTCCTGGGTTGGACAAGAACCTGCTTACTACACCTACTGCATGAGCAATGTCTGGTCTTGTACACACCATTATATACATTAAACTTTCGACTGCTGACGAATATGATATCGCTGACATATTTTCTTTTTCCTATTCTGAAGAAGGACAGGTCTATTTGCTCAGCTTGAAATGGTTACTAAGCAGAGTGTTGACGCCATTATCCATGTTGAACCTCTTGATCACTCGTTCGACATACTTCTATTGTGACAGCTACAACTTTCTTCCCTTTCTGTCGCGAGCAATATGCATGCCCAAAATTTGCTAAACTGGCCTATGTCCTTCATATCAAAAGACTTAGATAACCCCTAGTCGTATCTTGTCCTACAGTCAGCATATCATCTACATAGAGATGAAGTACAATAAACTTCCCATCAGGGAATCTTTGCACATATACATAGTGGTTTACTGTTGTTCTCTTGTACCTATAACTCATCATGAACGAGTCAAACTTCTTGTACCATTGTCTCAGCACCTATTTAAGACCATAGAGGCTCTTCTTTAATTTGCAGACTAGGTGCTTCTTCCCTAGTACTTCACAACCTACAGGTTGCTTCATGTAAATATCTTCCTCTAAATCTCCATGAAGAAATGCAGTTTTCACGTCCATCTGTTCAAGCTCCAAATTTAAGTTAGCTACCAATTCGAGTGCAGTTTGGATTGAAATCATCTTCACCACCGATGAGAATATCTTGTAAAAGCCGATTCCTTTCATTTGTTCAAAGCCTTTGACGACCAATCGAGCATTATGCTTTACTAGCTTGAACACTCATTTATTCTTCAGTACTCTCTTGCCCTTAGGAAACTTCACTAACTTGTAAGTCTTGCTCTTTTGTAGTGAGTCAATTTTCTCCTACATAGCATGCATCCAATTACTCTTATTTGTATGATTCTATGCTTTTTGGAAACATTCTAGCTCCCAATCTTTGGTAAGAGTGATATACTCTGATTTTGGATATCTTTTTGAGGGAATTAGTACACGACCTCTTGAAGATGTATGTGGATGAGGCTCTTGATCTTCTGGCAGCGGAATTTCTTCATCTTTTGATTGTTGTGATGATCCTGCAGCTTCTAGTGGAGGAGGTTGTTGCTCCTCTTGCTTTGTAACACCCCCACTTTTTTATAATGAAATTAAATAAATATTAAAAATTAGAATTTCAATGAAAATCAGGCTGGAATATTAGGGTTATAAAATATGCACTTCTCATAGAAGTGGAATCAAGGTATGAGAGATGTATAATTAAAAACATATGCGACGAATGCTTCAAAATGACTATAAGCACGATAATTTCTGAATATAGATGAAAAATCTGTATTTTTCTTCATTTTAATGAATGAAAAGGCAAAATGGTAATTTCACAAATAACAAAGACTTGAGACATCCAAATTTGGAATGTACTTGGAAATACAAATCCAACGCCACTAAGTACGCTCAATTCCGAGCTCGGGAGAATAAAATGGATTTTTCTCCATAAAAGGATAATTTGGTCTTTTCACACTCATGTGGGGCCCACAAGGGACCCACAAAGGGTTCCAACGTCTAGAAAAAACAGCCATCATTAGTCAAACCACTACCACCTGCTAGTGGAGAAGGAGGTGGTAGTGGGAATCCAATGACAATTAAAAATTCAAAAGAAATCAAAGTTATGATTTCAAGTAATCATGAAAAATTCCAAATACCTCTATAAATAGCTCCAAAAAATTCCAAAAATATTTCCCTAGTGATCCTCACGAGGTCCTCTAGCTTGCTTTAAAAAAAACCAGCTTCATAAACCTCTCCAAACTCCCCCAATTTTCTTCTCCTTCTTCTCTTAATTTTCCTTCAGGGCGTGTCCACAAACACATCAGGCTCTCCAAACTGAGTGGAGAAGTCGAGCGCGTCCCGGGACGTGTCGCCACTATGGAACTGAGTTTCCGCCTGGAAACCCTATTTCAATTACCCATCATGTTTTAACCGTTGAAATACCATCTCCACCATTGGATATGTTCTGAGAAGATCTATTTACAAAAGCCCCTTGATTTAAGGATGATCCACCTCTTGGATCTCCGGAAAATTGAAAACGAAGGTTAACCCAGTTAGGGTTACCATCTCCGATTGTGTCTTCACCAAATTCAGGCCAATCAAACCGGTGATTGGAGATATTACCCCCATTTATATCTTCAAAATATGGTTTTCTTCAAAAACCCCATGGTAGCCAATCTTCTCCGGCAACGACAACGGAGTAATTCCGTCTGTATATTTTTTCGGAAAGCTAGGGTTTTCTCCAATAGGTTTTTTCTTTCTCCGGTGATCTCCTCCTCCCCAGACCTATACAAGTAGGTGCACCACTCCTACTTTCAATTTCGGTAGGCTAGCATGATTTTCCCAACCATGAAGAGATCTCCACAGCCGTAGATCCGTTGGAGACGATGGATCGTCTTGGGTGGTGGAGATCTCATCACAGACGGCTCAGATGAATCTTCTGAGCCATTGAATGACTTTCTGGGGTCCCAAAATCCCAGGACATGAAATATGGGCATCAGATGTTACTGGATGGAGGAGATCCATCGACAAGCGATCTAACGGTCCGATTGGACCGTCTCGCCTGTAGCAGGTCACCTCTACCCAGCTACCTGGGATAGGCGGTAATAGGCACGGGACACTAGTCGTCCTGTACCTGAACCCAGATATGATCTAGGCCGTCCATTCAATTAACTGAAAATTTTATTTCTTCAATTCAGAGCCCTATAGAGATCTGATTTTAGATTAGAAAGTTTCTATTGATTCCTTGTCACTTGATATAGATATTGAATATATTATATTCATCTTTCAAGTTGTGATTATATATGTTATTTGTGAAAATCAGTGTCCATTTCATATGACTTTAAAAGACAAATATGAACCAATGGATGTCTTCAGAGACACTCTAATAACTTCGGATCAGGTTCACAGTTAGATTTGTATTCTTATATATGAATGAATTGATCAAAAACTATAAAGATAGAATTCAGCCCTTAAAACGGGCTGAAATCTTAAAATCTTAATTCTGATGGTAATTGACCTTCAAATTTAGATCTGAAACTTTCCTAAGATTCATATTGATGTTAAGAATACACTGAACATTTTAGATCATGCTTTTAATTAGCATATACATGATCTATTTAATCAAATCAGTGCCATTGATTATGGATCATGGCCCACATGACCCCAAACATAAAATCGAAACCGTTGGATGTGTTTATAAGGTTCCAAAACCTCAAAAACCATGTTCACAGTATAATTTTGATGTCTCTATGTCAGTCCAATCAACCCAAAACAATAAGGTGAAATTCAGCCCTTAAAAAGGGCTGAAATCTTAAAATTTCAATTCCGATCTCAATTGAGATCCAAATTGAGATAAAAAAGTTGGGATGGATTTCTTGTGATAATACAAATGAACTGAACTTATAAAATTTTAATTTTAATTAATTAAAATTTTTGTAATTAAGTGGATAAGTAACTAACATTCTTGATCTACAAGATCTAGGATGATCAGACCACAAATACCTTATTGGATGATTATTTTATAATATAATAAATAATATCAGTGGATTAAATTGTATTTATTAGGCAGATCTTAAGAGATCTAGCCTTAAGGGTTACTAAAACCCTTAAAATTGAATAGTATCTCCTAGATCAAGATGATCCAGGATGATTGGACAGCATGGATGTATTTTGATGATGATCTTGAGATAAGATCATAGGGATTTAATGAAGGGATGCTGTGGATTTGGGCTAGATCAAGATCTATGCCCTTAAATGGTACAAAGTAACCTAAGATCTCCTTGATCAGGTAGATCAAGGAAGATCAAATCAATGGATGAGATAAATCCATGATTTAATAATTAAATTACATCAATATAATATGTTGGATCTAAAATAAAATGAAGAATCAAGATCTAAACCTTAAAAAGATAAAGGATGACTATGGATCAATTAAGACTCTTGGATCATGATAACATGTTAGATTTCTATTATTGAACATTATGATAATTGTATTTCAATTCTTAGTTAATTCTAGAATTGCTTATTTAATTGTTTATTTAAGTGTTTAGTTACTTGTTATTTATGCTTTAAACTTATGCTTCAATGCTTAAGTAATTGTAATTTTATTGAAATGAAATGAAATTAGAAGGGACATTCATATGGAATCTATGACATGGATTTAATAATAGTAAGGACCATAGTTAGTAGGATAATATAAGGAATATAAATTCTTTGGTCCAACTTAGGAGAATAATAAATCTCCATCAATGACATTTTAATTCATGGATTTAATTAAAAACAATTAGAAAGAATACTTAGGATTAAATGCTCAAAGGAACCTTATGAAAGGTTGAGTTAGGGTCAAGCTAGTGAATGATGGACATAGCGGTTAAGGAGGTTATCTAATAGAGCCACACTCTCCCCCCACCTTTCGTTGATGTTTATGAGGTTAAAACGCTTCCTTACATGAGGATTAAAGTAGCCACTTTGTGTTCAACCATTTAACTAGTAAGCCTTAGCCAATTTGACATAAGAGGAGCAATCTAGACTTAGAATGAAATAAGCTACCCTCAACCAATAAAACATTGATTGGTTGAGTAATAATAATGAGAGCATAAAATGTAGTAAATCATCTAATCTTGATAAAAATTGGAAATCAAGATAAGGATGATCAAACAAGATCCATAAGATCTTGGATGATAAAAAACAAATACTAATGTAGTATTGTATAGTATGTATACGTATGTAGAAGAACATAGATAGAGAATCTCAAACCTTTGATCAAATTTGATTCAAGGAAAATTAGGGTATCATCTATAGGAATACATACTTGAATAGGGAAATAACCTTGTATATATGGTATGACAGATGGATGAATCCAAACCATGATGGACATTGTGGAAGAATACACTAGAGATGTATGAATCAAGATACTACTGAGGTAGGTGGATATACAATGATATGTTAGAGATTCATGTATAAATATACATGATTATCTGTCTAAAAATATAGACCTTCATTATATCAGTATGCTTAGTACCTTAGCATAGTCATGATCCAAACAAGTGATCCAAAACATTATGATCCAAAACAGATGATCCAACTAAGTGATCCAAAATACATGATCCAACTAAGTGATCCAAAACATACGATCCAATGAAGGGATCCAAAACATATGATCCAATGAAGGCATCCAAAACATATGATCCAATTAAGTGATCCAAAACATATGATCCAATGAAGGGATCCAAAACATATGATTCAATTAAGGGATCCAAAACATATGAACCAATTGAGGGATTTAAAACATATGATCTAATTAAGTGATCCAAAACATGGGATCTAACCAAATGATCAAACAAAGAGATCTAACCTCATAATCTAATCCACTTGATCTAATTTAATGATCAAGTATAATGAGGTGAAAGTACTAAGATATGAAGACTAAGGAAACCCTAAGAATAGGGTATGTATAATATTCCAACCCTAGTTAAACAGATAGATCGTCTAATATGTACAATATATTTTCCATACAAGTATGGAGACTTGTGGATTTTGATTTACACAGAGATAGAGACTATGGATGCTATGCTAGGGAAGTTATGAGGATTTGGCCACCCACTTCCTAAAACTTATATGATGATACCATGCCCAAAGAGAGGCTAAATGTCGGGTGGGACAGTAATGGGAAGGCCCCACTGTGACAACCATAGTCCACCCCATGAGAACATGGATTAATTATTCCACAGTTGGTGTTAGTGGAGGATTATACAGTTATCCAGGCGCGTTGTACAAATTGAGGCTGTAAGCATAGTAGTCCTAATGTATTTTGCAATATGATGCACATATGATAGGCATAGTATGATGCCATGGCATGATGATATGCCATTACATGAGTTCCTAGAATGAACACCCCATATGATAATTGGCTAAGTATTGCTCTCCTAAGTGGGAGTATAGCCAGGGGAAGGAACAAGTATGGCATGATGATATGCTATTACATGAGTTCCTAGAATGAAAACCATGTATGAGGATTGGCTAGGTATTGCTGTCTTATGTGAGAGTATAGCCAGGGGAAGGAACAAGTGTTGAATAATCTTTGGCTAGGTATTGCTCTCCTAAGTGGGAGTATAGCCAGAGAAAGTAACAAGTTTTGAGCAATCTTCACTATATTAACTAATTTGTCATGTACTACTGTCACGACCCGAGTTTTTATATGATGCAATTTTGATAAAAAGGCGAGATCTCTTGTTTTATAAGTATGAGATGCATGAAAATCTTTTTCTTTTGGAAAACAATCTTTCATAAAAACCCCGAGTGTCAAAACACATTCTCAATTTATTTAGCCATGGCAAAGTTTAAATCAATATTATTCCCAAGAAAGTGTTAGTCACAAATTTGACTATTAGAGAGTAACTACAATCAAGTAACATTGAAAGATAAGGTAGGGGTTTACTTACTTGTACTTAGTCTGGGTGTCTTCCTAGCACAAGCGTTCCTTGCCTTTAAGTATTTACTTAGTGTCTACAAATTGTTGAGGATTGGGTGAGTATATACTATACTCAATAGGAGCCTATTACTACTAGTTTTATAATGCATGAGATGTTTTAAAATCATATACTCATTCAAAATATGTGTATGTTTGAATAGTCAAGTGCAACATCGATATTAAAATCTATTGTTAAACTGAAATACTAACGACTTAAAGGATCATATAATATCCAAAAAAAAATCGAAAGTATCATATACATATATATCATATTATGATATGCATCAGATGCTTCATGGAATCCAACTCATGGATCTCTAGTATGGTATGGTCGATCAACCTCAAATCATGCCATATGCAATGCACATAAATCATCAAACCATAGGGTCCCACTATGCCCACGACCTCACCGCCGTGTGGTCTCTGGGTACCTAGGGACACAGGATCATATACCTCCACGGGGCATATGGCACTTCGACCCAGTGCCGTGACACCAGTGGTAGCCCCCTGTACCACATGCAATCAAAGTGGGGACATGCCCTTTTTGGGCATGGTACCCATCCACCTAATAGTGGTAGAGGCTGGGTGGCCAACCCACACCCCTCAGCATAGCACCGACAAGCTTACTAGCCCAAATCATGTACGATCAAATAAGCCAAAAACCTCTGTTCAAAACTGGTCCTCTTTGGGTCCCTCACAACTGCCTGGCCCTCGGCACTCCAGCGTCTTTTGGCAACCCTTAAGGACATGCAATCTTTGCAAGTACTTAAATCATGCAATGTATGCACTTGTTTGCAAAACATATATATGCATAATGCATATGCAATCATTTACAAAACATGTCTATGTACAAAACATTTATCACATGCATGCTGAATTAAGTCATGCTAAATAAGTCATATACTTAAAACATATGTTCTCAAAATAATAATAGATCTTTTAAAAGAATCTAATAGTGATAGAGCACCTACCTGGCTAGGTCACGCTAACCCTTTTTGTCCTCGGACACTCCTAATCATGGTTCGGGGAATCAAGGTTAGTTTGGCCTATCTTTTATAGGTTTTAGAGTAATTGGTCTTATTACTTAGGCATTAGGGGTCCATCCCTATGCCTATGGGCGACCTAAGGTCCTAATTGGGTCTTGGTATCCTTAGTTTTCCAAAGTTCTAGTGGCCACGCGCCACCATCCTATTCTAAGGATCATGACCACCTTTGATTGGGCCTTGATCAGGGATTTTATAGTTTGGATGTGTCTGCGTCATCGATACGGACACAACGCCTTTTGCGGAGCCTCAATCGGAGCTCGAGATCTCAAGTTATAAGCGTTTTAGTGTCGTATGTACATAGAGTCTTAAGAATGAAAAAAAACGGAATGCTAGGGCGCTGCGCGACTGCATCGTGCGCCCTGGCTTCCTTAAGGAACGAAAAAACCAGCAGCGCTAGCACACTGCTCGTCTGCAGCGGGCGCCTCAGCGGGCGCATCTGCAGACTCGCCGGGTTTTCCCGCCGCTCCTCTCTTTTGCGGGCGCGTCCCTGGATGCGCCCGTTTGGTTTTTCAAACGGAAGTCGACGTGGGACGTTTCGATTGGAACGTCCCACTCGTTGGGGAACCGGGGCGTCCTTAGGACACCCCTGTCGAACCAGTGCGACCCAGGGAACGTCCCTGGGTCCTTGGTGAGTCTCTAGGGCTCTATTTTGCATGGTTTTTCATGCAAAAACCTAGGGAAATTGAACTTGGAACTATGGGGGAGATAGGTTTTGAGTGATCTCGGACATACCTGGCTCGTTGCTGGGTTTTTCTCCTTGTTTTCCCCTCTAGGTTACTACTCCATGACGGATTTTCTCCAACGTTTTGGGCTGCCATTAGAGGCACCCAAGAGCTCTATTTATAGAGCTAAGAGAGGGTTCTGGAAGGGGCTCTCACCGCCTTTGAATGGCGGTGGAGAAACCTCCAGAATGGCGGTGATTTCTCCTCCAATCACCGCCGTTCTAGAACCCTCTAGAGGTTGAAGATGAAGGGGTGCCCGTATCAAAACGGGCCCCTGTGTTTTGCAAGTTAAACCCTTTTTGTACAATTTACAGTTTTGCCCCTGAACTTCAAAGGCCCATCTTGCTCATTTTCACTCCATTTTGGGTGATTTTGGTCTCGTTGGATTCTTTTTTCTGAGATGCATCTAATGGAACCATTTTTAGGACCAAATTCCTTGGTTCAGTCAAGGTGAATAGTGAAGTGACTAAAATGCCCTTATCTTTAAAAACTGATCTTTTCATTGCTAAACTTGGAATTTCAATATTGCAAAATTGGAGTCATTACAACTACATAAATAACGTATGTACCCTATGTGGAGATATCTTATGAATGGATAACTATGATGAAATAAGGACTGAGGTATATACTCTTATGTTGATGAAGTAATGTGTTTTTGTATTCCCCTACCAAGCATAGCTTGCTGAGGTATTGTACATGTTTCCATGTTTACAATACCTCAGATACAGAGAAGGAGGGTCAGAAGCTCAAGAATATAGAAGACTTAAGAAGATGTGGATGAATAATTAAACAAGATACCTCCTCTTGAAGACATGTATTTTATTTGAGGGAATTGTATTGTATTGAGGGTTTTAATGTATGGTGATGTTTGTAAATTTTGGATTATGTAATTTAGACAGGTATTGTACTGATACCGTGTTGTACTGTGAACCACTGGATGAATCCTGGAAGTTTAATAAAATCATATTCCTTCAATGGAATTTTATTTTGTACACAAATTGTACTTATGTTATGTATGAAGTGGTGACTTGGGTTTTCAAAACAAGTTTAAAACGAAAAGAATTGCTGCTGCTTTGTTTTACGAAATTTTTTTACTAAGGGGACGCCCTTGCCTTTGAAAAATATATTATAAAATGTGTTTAAAAAACTCGGGTCGTCACATGCTCAACGCCCTCTGCATTCTTGTCTTCTTCTGCTTCTGGAAGGTCATCTTGCATGTTGTCATTGGCAAACTATACTGGTGCAGGATCTGGAACAATATCTAGAGCACTGGTACTTTCTTCATTGGACTTTGTGGGTTTTTCAAAGTCCACGTACAATTAGTTCTCGTGGAATACAACATCTCTACTTCTGATAACCTTCTTAGCCTTGGATCCTATAGCCTGAATCCAAATTTGTCGTCTCCATAGCTGATGAAGATACACTGTGTTGACTTGAGGTCGAACTTTTGTCTTAACTCCTTGTGTATATACACAAAAGCTTTGCATATGAACATTGTCAAGTGTTTGTAGGAAACTTTCTTACCAACCACACCTCCTCCGGAACTTCAAACTTCAATGGTGTTGATGGTGATCTGTTTCCTCCTAATGACTCCTCTTCTATGGAACCACATACATCAAAGTACACAAAGTTCAAGACTTCTTTCCTTTTATTACTGGGAGAAGAGTATACAACTTTATGTTGCCTGCCAAACAAACAATAATTGCAAGGATTGAGAGTTACACCTTTGGCTATTTTGACGAACTGCTTCTTAGTGAGTGTGAATAGCCCTTTCTCTCCCATGTGTCCAAGTCTTTTATGCCAAAGATTTGGCAATGCTTTATCCTCCATTGCATTGAGACTATCTTTGCATATCTTCGTGTGAGTCTTGTATAAGGTATTGCATATATGCCCTCTTGCCACGATTATCGCACCTTTCGTTAGTTTCTAAGTGCTATTGCCGAAATAGTTTGTGTAGCCTTGTCTATCAAGTGTTGGGGCTGAAATCAGGTTCAGCCTCAGTTCCTGTATGTGCCGCACTTCCTTTAGCATCATTGTGCAGCCAAGGTTTGTCTTGATCTGCACATCTCCAATCCCAATTGTTTGAGACGAGCTCTTGTTTTCCATCTTTACGGTGTCAAAGTTTCCTTCCCTATAAGTGATGAAAATTTCTTTATGTGGTGTGGCGTGATAGGAGGTAGCTGTATTTACCATGCACTCAACTTCACTGTTGGCCAAGTGCATACATGCTTCTTCTTTAACTGTCAGTATTGATATGTCCTGTGCAATGGAGACATTTGTTTTCACCATTACCTTCATTTGTTTTGTTTTATCCCATTTCTTTATTTACTTTTCGACAATCATTCTTCATATGTCCTGGAATGCCACATTAGAAGCACTTGTATTCCCCCTATTTCTACTTTTGCTTCTTCCTCGAGCTCGACCTCGACCTCTACTACTGCTACTTTCTTTGTTTTCTATAACCAGGGCATGTACTTGGTATATTTTGAATTCTTTTCTCCTAGCCTCCTCATTGAATAGGGCTCCTTGACCATCGTCATGTTCAGTTTGCCTTCTGAAGTTGAGTTGCTGAGGGAGATTGCCAGGGTCTCCCAACTTTTAGGTAACGAACTTAGCAGTAACAAGGCCCACCTACCATCCCCTAGTGGAAACTATGCTAATATAAGCTGGTTCACTAGGTTCTAAAATTCACTAGTGTTCTCAGCTATTGACGTTCCACTTTTCAACTTCAAATTCACTAGCCTTTTCATCAACAAGGCTTTGTTGCGTACAGTCTTTGCCTGATACATGTTCTCTAGCTTTTTCGAAATAACATAAGTATTTTCTTCTTGGGCTACATGATGGAAGGCACTGTGGTCAATCCATTGTTTGATTTGACCTATAGTTTTCAGGTTCATTTTAGTCCAATGCTTTTCTAAAATACCCTCAGGTCTTTTATCCTCATCATCTAACGGGTCATGAAGATCGTTATAGTGTAAAAGATCCTTTATTCTAGGTCTCCACAAGGTGTAATTGGTGGCATTGAGTTTTACCATTGCCTCAGTCACGACCTTTGCTGAACCAGATTCCTCCATGGAGTTATGGAGTTTATTTCTAACTTATCTAAGTCTAACCATGAGAAATGAAGTGCACGATTGAGTCTAGAATGGTCAAAAAAAACTTGGGAGTGGTCAAGGGATGCTTAAGAAATGTTTATGTATAGGGGTTATAATTGTCATTTTTAGTGGGAGAACTATTCAAGGGCAAAACTGTAAAAAGTTTAAGTATTGTTTGGGGAATACTATTTAATGATACTATTCAAGGGGATTGTTCAACCTAGTACTGTTCACGAGTCAACTCAGTCTTTGTGGCTGCAGCTTCTCTTCTCCAAATTTGTCGTGCTGCTGTTTCTCCTAGTGCAGCTTTAACAAATCAACTCTGGCAACAACTTCCAGTGGCAACTTCACCAACTCAGTTCCGGCAACAACTTCTAGTGGTAGCTTCACCAAATCAATTCCAGCAACAGTTTTCGGTGGAAAAGTCACCAGATCAGCCCCCGCGTCACCAAATCTCTCTAGTTTTCAGCAACAGTTTTTGGTGGAAAAGTCACCAGATTAGCTCTCATGTCACCAAATCTCTCTAGTTTTCTCCTACGAATGCAACTTGCCACCATATGAGTTGATTATTATTTTTTTTTCCATGGAGGGCTGGCGACTTCACTGCCACGACTCTAGATCTCCTTCTTCTCCCTCCTTTTTCTTTTTTTCTTTTCTTTCTTTGTTGTTGGCTTAGATCTCTAAAATGCGTTGCATCTTAGATCTGGGAATTCTCAAAGTTGTGATCTCACTGATATGGGATGTTCTCTGATATGAGTTGTCAGATCTAGAATATCTCCAATTAGGTACGTTCTTTAGTTTAGACATACTTTGCTTTGAGATGTCATCAGATTTGGGCTTTATGATTTGGATGTTCTCGGATCTGGAGTGTGCTCTAATGCTCTGATATGGAATTGGGCTTTTCAGACTTAGATATGGTTTTTCCAATTTGGACGGGGCCGCTCCTCGACCTAGGTTGGATTGGACTGGCCTCCTCAGCCAACGCTGGAACTGCACTAGGCAGGGCCATTTTTCTTGGCCTAGGCTAGGTCTAGATTAGGTTGGGCCAGTCGGATCTAGCCCAACTCTGATACCACTTGTTGAAAAATGTGCAGGGCTCTAATATCACTATTGCGGAAGCTACTGTTGCAATCCAGATTTGACGATCTATATAGATCGAGCCACCATATTTGGGAATCTGAAATCACACATGCATAAACACAGAGATCTACGTGGCTCGACTTGATTTGGCCTACGTCCATGGGAAAAGAGAGAAACACTCACTAGATTGAATATGAATACAATAGAGGAGGAGGAGGATCACAACCAGATCTTCACTCGACTCTACTCTCTCTACACTCTTTTCTCTCTTCAGATCAACTAATCTGTTTCTTACACCCATACCAGCAGAGATCGGATCTTCCCTATTTATAGGGTGCAGATGATCCGATTGTCAAGATCTGCAGCGCAGTAGATCTTGACAAATCTCAGTTTTTGCTTGCTAATTTTGACTGTTCAGTTGGTGCCAATTTTTTACTCTTCTTTCGGTGCTGAATTCCAATTTGTCTACACCGAATATTGACTTATGTTGCTGTGTTTTGAACTTTGCAAATGTCATGGGTATGGACCCATCATTGTTCAGGTCTAGCTTTTGGTTAAGCTTTTCTGATTAGATTTTCTCTGTGAGTCCATTTCTATCTTGGAAGCATTACTCAGAAATAATTGCTTTGTTTTACCATGCTGGAAGAAGCTTTCAATGTATGCTTGAGTAACAAATGTCATAATGGATTTAGGCAATCAAAATAACAATATCTGGTTGTATCCCTTTTCCATCGGCAATCGTTTGTTGATTACATTTGTTTTGTCCTTTTTGCTTACTTTACTCCTTTGTTCTCATTATTTGAGCATGCTCGGTGTTCTCCAATCATAGAGTGTGATCTTGCCTATAGTATAACATTTTTTTCTCCTTAAATGAGCTATCAAAAATTGTAGAGAAGAAGAAAAAGTTGGTTGCCAAGTTCGAATTCAAACTCACAGAGACATCTCCTTTGGAGATATGCAACTGTCTACGAAGAATAATGGATTTGTGAAAGAAATTCTTGATATTCAAAGACAAAGATTTGAAAGTGTTGTATTATCATATTAAGCACTAATCTTGCAGGGCTGGTCTTCACATATAACTATATCCTAATTTAAACAATTGTGTCTACTGCTTAGCACTCAACATTCCTCCGAGGTTTACCCTTTCCTTCTTTTAGCCATTAACAAAATACCTTGGTGATATGTACATCTTTACAGTTTCTTTGTGAGCAAGGAACTTAAAAAGAAATTTTATGAAACTTAACCATGTAAATCCAAGAATTCACATCTTAGGATCATCCTACAGAGAAGATCAACGTCTGAGACAGGACTAGAAGATGAATGGTTTGTAGTACCAAACATCTAGGTCTATATGTAACATGTAGATCCTTCATCTAGTGTTAGGATATTCCAACAGAGAATATCTACGTCTGAGATGGGGCCCAGAAGATGACCAAACATGTCGGTCAAATATGACAATGGATCTTTCCATCTAGTGTTAGGATAATCCAATGGAGAAGATCTAGCGGCAAGATGGGACCCAGAAGATGAACGGATTCATGTAGAAAACGTTTGGGTCCACTTATAGTAGAAACCAAACAAGGTATGAATTTCTACTAGAAGGCTAAAAAAGGCCGATTGCATTTCATGGCTTCCTTTCTTAGATAAAAAAAAAAAAACTTATCAAAAGTGCTTTGATGTGGCTCACTTCATTCATCCAATTCTCTACTCTATTTTTAACCACTATATGGTGTTTCTATGCTGGAACTTTTTTAATGGACAGTCTAGACTGCTGCATAATTGTTCCATTTTGTATGCGTGCTATTTATGGGGTAGTTGCACTTAATCTTTGCATGGTCAGGGCTAGAGCAAGTCAAGGCAGTATTTTTCCTTCTTCTATCATTACGAAAAGTATGCTCTTTGCTATTTTTATAGAGTTGTAAAGGGAAGTGGTTGAGGTCTTCCGTGGTGTTGAAGATGCTTTTGTTGATTCAAATTGGGGTGGGACTCAATGCCAATCCTTGGTGCAATCTCATAGTGATAGGTAAATCACCAGTCTCTCCACTAGTGCTCCTAACATTTGTAACCTCTCCCTCATACATATCCTTAACTACATCTATATACCATCGTGAAAGTTGTCGTCATGTCACCATGAGGTCACGGGCTCAAGGCGTGGAATCAGCCTCCTGCAAAATGCAAGGTAAGGCTGCCTACTATAGGCCCCTGTGGTCCGCCCCTTCCTTGGACCCTGCATAGGCGGGACCTTCGTGCACCAGGGCTGTCCCCTTTTATACCATCGTGAAATTCCTTTCTCACCCAACACCAACCATATTAACTCTGTAAGTACCCTATTATAAGCTTTTTGTAAGTTAATAAAGACGATGTGGAGGTCCTTCCTCCTCTCGCTATACTTCTTTATTAATTGTCTAAGTGAAAAAAAAGTTTCCATAGTAGACTTTTCTAGCGTGAAACCAAATTAGTTTTTTGATACACTTGTCTCATGTCATAGCTTCTTCTCAATCACTCTTTTCCAAAGTTTCATGGTGTGACTCATAAGTTTGATCCTACAATAATTAGTAAAACATTGTATATCTACTTTATTCTTATAAATTGATATAATAGAACTTTTCCTCTATTCATCTACATTTTCTTTGATTCCACAATCTTGTTAAACAACTTTGTCAGCCAAACTACTCCAGTATTTCCCATATACTCCCCAAACTCTATTGGTATACCAACATGCCCTAGAGCTTTTCTTGATTTCATCTTTTTCAATGTCTCATTCACTTCAGGTATCTTGATCATGTGCTTGTACCTATATTCCAATGTTATCTAGGTTTACTATTCTTTCAATCTATTCAATCTCAGGACATTTTTCATTTAGTAATTTTTGAAAGTAACTTTCTCACCTTTGATTGATCTTGTCATCTTTGACTATTACCTTTTGGTCGTCACTTCTAATGCATTTAACATGGTCTAAATTCTTACTATTCTGTTCTCTTATTTTTGCAACACACATGGTAATGATCAGTTGAAAGTATAATGAAACTGTTTCAAACTAGAAATGCACGTGGTTATTTGAAATGGTTTCCACTGACATAGCGAGATCAATTTAAGCTTAAATTTGGTTTTGCTCTAATTAACTTTGTAGTACGACCAAGAGTTTTGTCCTACATATGAAGAGGAAACTAAACTATAACACCCTCAGAAACCACCTTTGCCATCCCTCTTGCCTACTGCTTTTGCTGCAGTGTGTTGAGTCTGCATGTGGAGAGAGCATGCAGGCTTAAGGTTCAATCAGGACTGCAGTGCTTGCTGGAGACTCCGAGCTACAAACTCAAAACATAGGACGGAAGATGGTTACTCGGCTGCAAGAGTAATGGAAGAGGAACTCTAAAAACATTGCGGCAAGACCAATCTAGAGACTAAAGATTGTCCACCTCTTCGTTCAAAACACCAATCAAAGGGCGCACAGAACAAAGGAATAAATCAGGACGAGGAAACAGGAAGAACAAAGATTTGACTGTGATTCTTTGCTGCACTTCTTTTCTCATCTTGTTTGGTAGTCATCAGTACTTGTTGTTGGTTCATACAACATTCAGTTTTATCATTCGTTCCTGTTCCTTGACAGTTTGGAATCACTCTGAAGTTAACTTTGATCTCTCCTATTTTACATTCATAACCTACAATAGATCAATCCCCACTTTCGAGAGACTGAATTAGCTATTAAGGCAATAGATCGCTCACCACATCAATGCGAATTGAATATACTCCACCGATAGTATATTTTAACTTGATATTAGATTCTGCAATTTCGCTGTTTATCAGCCCATAAATTATGCACTTCGATTGATCATAATAACTATATTTAAAGAGATCACAATTTAATCATTGTAAATTAATCGAGGATCAGGGATTGACAAATCTGATTCTGGTTGAAGGATAGTGGCAATGGTCAATAATTTTAACTCATTAAGAAGGTGAGGTTTAAAGATCTATCATCTAGGCCTTGGCGATGCTTGGCATGTTTGAGCTTTGTAACTTTACTATCTGCAGTCAAAGCTTTAATTTGAACAGTTTATAAGAATATGCATGTGAGTTAAATTGAGATTGGAATTTCAGACTTGGATGCTCCTTGTTTTTGTTTTCTTCAGGTTATAAGGTCCACTATAGCAGTGGGAAAGGACATCTCTAAAAGCTAAGTTACATGGCATTATCCTTTCACTCGAGTCTAGTCATGCGCAGTAGTGTATTTGGGAAGAAAACCTTACTGCATCATAGTAATTGACGGTGCTCTAAATGAAAAGAAAATAAATAAATAAAGGTGCTTTTGTTTCACAGACTAAATTCTTCGAAGTGTTGTATTTTCCTGATGAAGGATCAATTTTCTGATCATTATATAAAGTGTAGAAATGGGGAAGGCTGTAGATAAACATTCTCTAATATCGGTGCATTATTTGCATAGCATCTCCACTTAATTACTGAACATCATATTCACATACCTAAACAGTAAAAAGGAAAAGGTCAAATCACTCTTTCCACAGGATTAGCAAAACACTAATTCAGTATCTGGAGAGACTCTAGGTGACTGCTGTAGTTTCTGAGTAAGCTTTAATAATAGCTTAGACTTCTCTGTTCCTTTACTGAAATGCCTTTCCTTGGAAATGTATATAGTCAATCTCTCCAGTACCCACGAGTTCTCAAGTAAAAACTTCACAAGCTCAATATCATTCTCGTGGTGCTTCAGAAAATCTTCTATGCGAAGACTTCCATTCTCCATTGGTCTAATGTAGTACCCACCTAGAAAGTTGTGTATTTTAACAGTTTTGAGGTGGTGCAGTAGGCAAAAGAAAGGAAGCTCCAGTGATCCCCAGAATCCTCTTTCATCTAAATCGTGCATGTCCTAAATATCACATTGCACTGAACTGTTAGATGCGACAATTAGGCCCTACCAAGATACCGAAAATAATGTCGGAAAGATGGATGAATTAAATATGAATATACCAACCTTTCTGTCAATAAAAATGTCATTGTCCTCCTTCGAGTTGATACTTAGAATAAAAGTCTCAAGGTTACAACAACCTCTTAACAAGTGAGCAATCCCAGGGAACTCCCATTTAGTCAATCCTATCTTCAGTTCCAGACTTGTGATGTTAAGGATTGGAATATCTAATCTCTGAATCTCTCTTATAGATAGAGCCTGGAAAAAAACAAAAACAAGAAGCACGTAATGGTGGTGAAAACATCTTCCTATTAGGCTCAAATAAATAGAATTCAGCATATTGATGCCTTTAGTTTGTAGTTCAGAAAGCACAGGCGACATTGGCAATTTATGGTCAACAAAATTGGGCCTTTATCTACTACTCAGTATGCATCAGACCTTAATAAAAAGCTAGATGTAAAACTGCGTCTGCCAAATATACCTGAATGCACCAACTACATAGTTTTAGATGTTTAACATTGCAAAGATTGTCAAGAAGCTTCTTCAATTTGTTGTCATAGAAATCACCCAGAACAGTAATCGCATTTGTCAGCATTTCCTCGAAATGGATGTTGGCTTCAACAAGAGAAGACAAGTCCTTCACCAAATAGTCTGCCCTGAGATTAGCCCCTTGAACTTCTAAAGACAACAGGTTTGGAGCATAAATCTCAACCTGGGTTCCGTGTTTATCCACATAAGCACAGTCTATTATCCTCAACCTCTTAAGGTGTACATTCCCAATGGAGATATTAAGAGCACTTTTGATATTGCAATCCACTATAGCCAAGTATTCAAGTTTGGGACAGCCAGAAGTCAGATCCTTAACCATATCCCCCGTTAAATCAAGCTGCACAAGGTTCAGCATTTTAAGCGAGCTAAGCCACATGGAAGCAGACACTTTCATTTCACAGTGTTTCAATGTCAATGAGGTCAGGGATTCACAATGAAACAGACGAGTGGGCACCTCATACTTAGGTGCATATCTCCCCAGTGAACCCAATGATTCAGTGGAAGACTCCAGATAGAGTTCCATAACATTATGCCTTACTGCAAAATCAATCCATGAATCAACCTCATCAATAGTAGGTGCATCCATATACTCAAAACTGACATGGAATTTTTGAACCTTTGAATCATCATGAAGGGTAACCGATCCACTAACAAATTTACATATATATTTTATACTTCTGAGTCGCGGGTCTCCAAAATCCATATTCCAGACAGATTTCCATATGTTTCTCCATCTTCTAGACAACAAGCTTGTCTTGATAACATCTTCCATCGGCAAGAAAGATAATATGTGAAGAAGAACATAATCCGGTAAACCACTGATCTGATCTCTCATAGCTTCTATGAATTCATGTCTTCTTTTAATTCTCTCGCCTTGTACCTTAGAAGTCTCCTCCATTACTTGTACCACGTTGATCAACTACATAAGAACACCCACCCCACCTATCCTGTTTCAAGACAACCAACTTCAAAAGTCATTTGTTAAACATTGTTATGTTTCTCCACGGAAATAAAAATATTATTATAAAGTTCTCCAAACAATTTGTTGGTGAGAAAAAGTTCTCCAAATGATCGAATTTTCTTTTGAAAGATTTCCAGATATTTTTGTTAAAGGCTTCAAAATGTCCTAAATAATTTGAAAAATCTCACCTTCCCAAACTAAATGTGAACTACTGAATTAAGTACAGACCTGCGAATGCAGAAACAAAGTCAAGAACAATTCATCTAATTATCTGTGTCAACCATGTCTTATATGGGATCCTAGTTTTCATAAGACCCATTCTTAAGGTGATTGAATTCATATCTCCCATACTGCATGTAAGCAATTATTCGTCCTTCCTTTTCTTATATATTACTTGAGGAAAAAGATTTAAATAGAGTTCCCAAAAAACCTGGATTTTGCAAAAGCTCTCCTGAATCTCTAGAGTATTTGCATTACTGGACTATTCCTGAATCTGAACTTTGCAAAATGGATGGGCTAGAATTGTCAATGGCAATGGAGGTCTTGGAATCTCACTAGTTCTTTAAAAGAACTGAGTGAACTGAGCGACCAAGGAGCTTTAAATAAAATTTATGGCATTTGCCTATGTAAATCCACGAATGTATACAAATCTCCTCCATTACTTCTACCTATTATGTTGTTCAACTGCATAAGAGCACCTCCACTTACCCATCCTGTGTCAAGACAACCAACTTGAAAACCCAAATGTTAAACATTGTTATGCTTCTCCACTGAAATGAAAACCTTTGTTGTAAAGTTCTTCAAATAATATGCTGCCGAGAAAAAGTTCTTCAAATCATTGAAAATTTCTTTTAAAAATATTCCAGATTTTTTCTTCTTTGTTAAAAACTTAAAACGTCCATGGAAATAAAAAACATTGTTATAAAAAACAAGTTCTGCAAATAATTGAATTTTCTTTTGAAAGCTTTTCAGATTTTTTTGTTAAAGGCTTCGAAATGTCCTAATTAGTTTGAATCTTCCCAAACTAAATGTGAACTTACTGAATTAAGTACAGACCTGCGAATGCAAAAACAAAGTCAAGAACAATTCATCTAATTATCTATATCAACCATGTCTTATACAAGATCCTAGTTTTCATAAGACCCATCTTAAGGGGATTGAATTCATATCTCCCATACTGCACGTAAGCAATTTTCCGTTCATCCTTTTCTTATATAGTACTTAAGAAAGAAGAGTTATGTAGAGTTCCCAGAAAGCCTGGATTTCGCTAAAGTTCTCCTGAATCTTTAAGAGTATTTAAATTACTGGACTATTCCTGAATCTGAACTCGGTTAGAATGGATGGGCTTGAATTGTCAATCGCAAAGGTGGGCTTGGAATCTCATTAGTTCTTTAAAGGAACTGAGTGAAAGGTAGATGTGTTTTAGCATGTGAAAAGGTCTGTGAATTCAGTTACTGACTCCCTATATTGGGTGAGAACAGATCTCAGATGCTGATTGAAGAATAGAGTGCAAACCAATGGGATTATTCTTGGACGTTTTAGTACTAGTAATGGTTATGCTTTGGTCTTCTTTTGGTTGTGTGTTTTAGCTTTTGAGGAGGCTGTTTGCTTCCTCTCGTTTCTGATGATGGGGTTTATAGCCCTTCAGACCAGCTATGTTTTTTTTTTCTCCCTTGTAAATTCCTTTTGTCTCAATTACCATTCAGAAAACAGAACTATGATAAAAACACATCCACCTATATGCCCTGTTTGAAGAATCAAAATGAAAAGAACAGAAATTCAGAGGATAAACAATAGTCTTTGGATTAATTTACTATGTTTGATGACAATCAACTATAAGAATCAAAACCAAGAAGAAAACTAATTCATAAATAAAATATTGAAGGACAGAGAGGTAAGTAACATGCCTGTAAAAGAACTGATGTGCTTGTTGGTGCTATGTACAGAGAGGTAAGTAACATGCCTGTAAAAGAACTAATGTGCTTGTTGGCGTTATTACATAGTTAAGCTTTTTAGAGTAATCTATCAACTCATAACTCAGTAAAGAGGAACTAGTAATGGGTGGATGCCCATTACTATTTTGTATCAACACATAGCTCAGTTAAGAGGAATTAGTAAGCTTTATAGAGCAATCTATCAGCTCATAACTCAGATAAGAGGAACTGGCAATCTATCAACTCAAAACTCATAATGGCACTCTCTCTATTTTGTATTTTGTGATGTAATATTAGTTCTTATGGGGTGGATGTTCACTATTTCAGCGATCCAAACCTTTGGTTACAGATAAAATACCTTGGCGATGGGCATAGCTTTATGGCTTCTTTGCGACCAAGGAACTTTAAAGAAAATTTATGGTATTTGTCCATGTAAATCCAGGAATTTATACAAATCTCCTCCATTACTTCTACCTATTACATTGTTCAACTGCATTAGAGCAACCCCCACTTACCTATCCTGTTTCAGGACAACCAACTTGAAAACCCATCGGTTAAACAGTGTTATGCTCCTGCATTGAAATGAAAACCTTTGTTGTAACTTAAAACGTCTTAGAAAAGTTGAAAAATCCTGCCTTTCCAAGCTAAATGTGAACTAAGTGAATTACGTAGGACTTGCCAGTGCAAAAGCAAAGTCAAGAACCATTCATCTAATTATCTATAATTCTGTATCATCCCTAGGTCTTGTAACAGATCCAAGTTTTCCTAAGAGCGATTCTTGTGTAGATTCAATTCATATCTCCCATATCGCACGTAAGCAATTACCCATCAATCTTTTTCTTATGTAATACCTAGGAAGGAAGAAGATGTATATAGAGTACTAATAGAACGTTTTGATTTTGCAAAAGTTTTCCTTTATCTTTAGAATTTGAATTAGTGAACTAATCTTGAATCTGAACTTTGTAAAAATGGATGGACTTGAATTGTCAGAGGCAATAGAGGTCTTGGAATCTCATTAGTTCATTAAATGAACTGAGAGAAGGATAAATGTATTTTAGCATGTGAAAAGGTATTTGAATTCAGTTACTGACACGCTTCCTATATCAGGTGAGAACAATTCTAAGATGCTTATTGAAGTAAAGATGGCCAACCCAGGGGATCAGTCTTCAACTTTCGGTAATTTTACTGGTTATGCTTGGTCTTATTTTGGTTCTGCTTTGTTAGTTTTTAAGGAAGCTGTTTGCTTCCTCACTTTTCTGATGATGGGGTTTATAGCCCTTCAAACCAACTTGGTCTGGTTTCTCTATTGTAAGTTCCTTTCGTCTTTAATAATTTTTTGAACTATGGTAAAAAGCACATCTACCCACATGCTCTATTTGAAGATAACCAACAAGCCGACTCCTTTTTATGTATGTCAATTGCAACAAGAACATGTGTCCATCAGCTTACCGTGTTTGAAGAACACCAACTACAAGAATCAAAATCAGAAGAAAGGAAATTCAGAAGATCAACAGGAACACTTGTGTCCATCGATTCACCATGTTTGAAGACAAACAAATACAAGAATCAAAATCAAGAAAGGAATTCAGAAGATCAAAGATTGAATTGGGGTGTGCACAGAAGGACAAAGAGGTAAGTAACATGCCTTTAAATGAACTGATATACTTGTTGGTGTAATTACACTGTTAAACCATGATCTAGCAACTCATGACTCAGTAGGGGAACCAGAACGAAGGTATAGTTGTACTCAAAATCTTACCCCCAATGGCTTTAAGAAGAGTAGAAGAGGGGACTGAGAAAGAAGAGAGACAGAAAATGAGACAAAAAGTCTTTCAATGTGGAAAAGCAATGCGGCATAAGAAAATATACGGAAGGACAACTCAAAGGATGAGTCCAACAGCGTTTCGACGTAGTTTTTGTATTTTTTGCATCAAATGAAGCGTCTCCTTAAAGATTTCGGAATAACCAATTAAATCACTAGCCTTGACAACAACAAAGTGATAGTGAAATGATATCACCACCCCATTTTTCCACAATGGACTCTCTCTATTTTGTATATTCTGATGGAGTTCTTATGGGATGGATGCTCGCCATCTCAATAATCCAAACCATTAGCCATTAATAAAATACCTTGGTGATAGGTAAACCTTTATGGTTTCTTTCTGATCAAGGAATTTTAAAGAAAGTTTATGGTCTAGGTAAATCCAAGAATTTAAATCTCAGGATCATCCAAGAAGATTTATGTCCGAGATAGGACCCAGAAGATGGACGGTTCTTAGTACCAAATATCTTGGTCCAAATGTAACATATAGATCCTTCATCCAGTGTTAGGATAAACCAACAGAGAAAATCTACGTCTAAGATGGGACCCAGAAGATGAACACTTGGTACTACCAAACATGTCAGATTAAAGTAACATGTAGATGCTTCGATCAGTGTTAGGATAATCCAATGGACAAGATCAATTTGTAAGATGGGACCCAAAATATGAACAAAAGAGAGCTCTAAAGAAAGTTGGCGGAGATGAACTAAGGCAACAGTAAAGTACCCTGGAGCAGATGAACGTGTTATGCCTTTTGAAGGTTGTCATTTTACAATATTTTGGTCTTATACATCCATCCAGAGTTTGCTTCTCGCCTCTGAAACCTCTTATCTAAAGGTGCAGGTATCTTGATTTGTGTTTGCTGTTTTCAGTTAGCCCCTACACTTTCAATACACTTTGCACGTAGTCTTCCAAATTCAGTTTATTCATAAGTTGTCCCCAACTTCTAAAATGATTTTTCTATAAGCGCTGATGCTGGAAACTGAAGAGGAGCCTTGGCAGGCAGTTGAGTTGTTGCCATGTGACCTTGAGATCATATATTTAAGGCATGGAAACAGCCTCTTGCAAAATGCAAACGGCTTTCTTTCTCATTTACTTATGAAAACCAGTTTTGGAAATTAGAAGGCAACTTATGGACTAAGTAAATTTGAGTCGCTATTATGTAGACCATCCTTAAAGTGTTGGGGCTGATCACAAACCGTGTTGTGCTTTACGCTTGTGCTTTCTTCTTTATCATTGTCCAATGCCTTCCATTAGGATTTCAACAATTTCCATTAATGTCCACTATGTTATCTCCTTATTTCCTTCGACTCAATATGTCATGTTTCCTGAACCAATCTCTTTTCAAGTTGTTTGTTGAGAAATGTGCAGAGTTCTGATATCACTATTGCGGAAGCTACTGATGCAATCTAGATATAACGATCTGTACAGATTTAGCCACCAAATATGGGAATCTGAGATCACACATGCATAAACACAGAGATTTACGTGGTTCAGCCTGATCTGGCCTACGTCTACGGGAAAAGAGAAAAACCTCACTAGATTGAATAGGAATATAATGGAGGAGGAGGAGGATCACAACCAAATCCTCTCTCTCTCTCTCTCACAACATCTCATTGCTAGCTTCAGCTACGACAATATACTCTGCTTCTATTGTCGATAAAGCAACATACTTCTGCAACTTGACTGCCAAGATACAGCTCCCCTTTCAAAAGTGAATAAAAATCCTAATGTTGATTTTCTGCCATCCAAATCTCCTGCCATGTCTGCATCTATGTATCCTTCCAAGACAGGTTCTGATTCTCCGAAACACAAGCACAACTTGGATGTGCCCTTAAGATACCTCAAGATCCACTTCACTACTTCCCAGTGATCTCAAGATCCACTTCAAAACCTTCAGGTTGTTCCATGTAGATATCTTCCTCTAAATCTCCATGAAGAAATGCAATTTTCACGTCCATCTGTTCAAGCTCCAAATTTAAGCTAGCAACCAATCCGAGTACACTTCGGATTGAAGTCATCTTCACCACCAGTAAGAATATCTCATAAAAATCGATTCCTTTCATTTGTTCGAAGCCTTTAACGACCAATCGAGCATTGTGCTTTGCTAGCTTTCCACTGCCATCCTTCTTGAGCTTGAACACTCATTTATTCTTCAGTAGTCTCTTGCCCTTAGGAAGCTTCGCTAACTCGTAAGTCTTGTTCTTTTGCAGTGAGTCAAATTCCTCCTGCATAGCTTGCATCCATTTACTCGTCTACATGACTTTCTGCTTCATGGAAACTTCCTGGCTCCCCCTCTTCAATAAGTGTGATATACTCTGATTTCGGATATCTTTTTGAGGGAATTAGTACACGGCCTCTCGAAGATTTATGTGGATGAGGCTCATGATCTTCTAGTTGAGGGATTTCTTCATCTTCTGATTGTTGTGATGATCCTGCAGCTTCTGGTGGAGGAGGTTGCTGCTCCTCCTGCTCAACGCCTTCTGCATCCTCGTCTTCTTCTGCTTCTGGAAGGTCATCCTGCATGTTGTTAGTGGCGAATTGTACTGGTGCAGGATCTAGAACAATATCTAGAGCACTGAGACTTTCTTTATTGGACTTGGTGGGTTTTTCAAAGTCCACGTAGAACTGGTTCTCGTGGAATACAACGTCTCTACTTCTAATGACCTTTTTAGCCTCTGAATCCTACAACCTATATCCAAATTCGTTGTCTCTATAGCCGATGGAGATACACTTTGTTGACTTGAGGTCGAGCTTTTGTCTTAACTCCTTGGGTATATGCACAAAAGCTTTGCATTCGAACACCCTCAAGTGTTTGTAAGAAACTTTCTTACCAGACCACACCTTCTCTGGAACTTCAAAATTCAACGGTGTTGATGTGATCTGTTGATGAGGTAGCAGGCAGTTCGTATAGCTTCTCCCCAGAATGGCTTAGGCAGCTTAGCCATATTGAACATGCCTCTAACTTGTTCCACAATGGTCCGATTCATTCTTTCAGCAACCCCATTGTGTTATGTGGTACGTGGGACCGTCTTCTCATGTCAAATACCGCAATCAGTGCAGTATGCCTTGAACTCTCTCGAAGTTTATTCTCCTCCATTATCTGTTTGTAGACACTTCAATTTCTTTCATGTTTGCCTCCCCACCATCGCATGAGATTTCTTGAAGTGCTCGAATACCTAGTCCTTAGTTCTTACGAAATATACTCACACCTTTCTAGAAGCATCATCTAAAAATGTTACAAAATATTTGTTTCCTCCTAAAGACTCCTCTTCTATGGGACCACATACATCAAAGTACATCAAACTCAAGACTTTTTTCCTTTTATTACTAGGAGAAGAGAATACAACTTTATGTTGCTTGCCAAACAAACAATAATTGCAAGGGTTGAGAGTTATACTTTTGGCTATTTTGATGAATTACTTCTTAGTAAGTGTGAATAGCCATTTCTCTCCCATGTGTTCAAGTCTTTTTTTGGCAATGCTTTATCCTCCACTGCATTGAGACTATCTTCCCATATCTTCGTGACAGTCTTGTACAGGGTGCTGCATATATGCCCTATTGCTATGATCATCGCACCTTTCATCAGTTTCCAAGTACTATTACCGAAATACTTTGTGTAGCCTTGTCTATCAAGTGCTGGGACTGAGATCAGGTTTAGCTTAAGTTCCTATATGTGCCGCACTTCCTTTAGCATCACTGTACAACTAAGGTTTGTCTTGATCTGCACATATTCAATCCCAATTATTTGAGATGAGTTGTTGTTTCCCATCTTTACGGTGCCAAAGTCTCCTTCCCTATAAGTGGCGTGGTAGGAGGCAGCTGTGTCTACCACCCACTAAGCTTCACTGTTGGCCACGTGCAGGCAAGCTTCTTCTTCAGTTGTCAATACTGATATGTCCTATGCAATGGTGACATTTGTTTCACCATTACCTTTATTTGTCTTATTTTGTCCCATTTCTTTCTTTAGTTTTCGACAATCCTTCTTCATATGTCCTAGAATGCCACAGCGGAAGCACATGTATTTCCCCCTTGGCCGGCTCTTGGATATGCCACAATCTTGCGATCTTCCCCTACTACTTTTGATTCTTCCTCGACCTCGACCTCTATTGCTATTACTTTCTTTGGTTTTTGTAACCAGGGCATATACTTGTTCTATTCTGGATTCTTTTCTCATAGCCTTCTCATTGAATAGGGCTCTTTGACCATCACCATGGTTAGTTTGCCTTTTGGAGCTGAGTTGATGAGGAAAATTACCAGGGTCACCCAACTTTCAGGTAAGGAACTTAGCAGTAACAAGGCCTACCCTCTATCCCCTAGTGGAAACTCTGCTGATACAAGCTAGTTCACTAGGTTCTGAAATTCACTAGTGTGCTCGGCTATTAACGTTCCACTTTTCAACTTCAAATTCACTAGCCTTTTTATCAACAAGGCTGTGTTGCCTACAGTCTTTGCCTGATACATATTCTCTAGCTTTTTCAAAGAACATAAGCATTTTCTTCTTAGCCTACATGATGGAAGACACTATGGTCGATCCATTGTCTGATCTGAGCTATAGTTTTCAGGTTCATTTTAGTCCACTCCTTTTTTGAAATACCCTGAAGTCTTTTTCCCTCATCATCTAACAATCATGAAGATCTTTATAGTGTAAAAGATTCTTCATTCTAGGTCTCCATAAGGTGTAATTTGTGGCATTAAGTTTTATCATTGCCCCAGTCATGACATTTGTTGAATCAGATTCCTTCATGGAGTTATGAAGTTTATTTCTAACTTATCTGAGTCTAACCATGAGAAATGAAGTGCACGATTGAGTCCAGAATGGTAAAAAAAAAGTAGGAGTGGTTAAGGGATGCCCAAGAAATGTTTCTATACAAGGGGTATAATTGTCATTTTTAGTGGGGAAACAATTTAGGGGCAAAATTGTGAAAAAATTTAGGTACTGTTCAGCGAATACTATTTACTGATACTGTTTAGGGAGACTGTTTAACCTGGTACTGTTCACAAGTTTGACTGTTCAAGAGTCAACTCAGTCTCTGTTTTTGAGTTGCTACAGTTCATAAGGGTCGCAGTATCAATTTTACAGGCTGCTATTTTTGGATTTTATATAAAAGGGATACGAAGAAAACCCTAACCTGTTTTAGGTTCTGCACCTGCAGTTGCGATTCTCCCTTTGTGGCTGCAGCTTCTCTTCTCTAGATTTGTCATGTTGCTTCTTCTCCTGGTGTGGCTTTACCAAATCAACTCTGGCAACAACTTCCAGTGGCAGCTTCACTGTAATATCCTTAATTTTTAGGATAAAATAGGAAATTATTAAATAAATTAAAATAAAAATTTATGGATGAAATTTTTTCCTGAAAACATAAGAATTAGCTCGTCGATACGAATCCAACGCCACCAAGAACGCGAGAAACGGAGCTCAAACGAGGGAGTTATGAGCCGTCAAAGTTGGAAGGGCAAATTGGTCATTTGATAGAGGCGTGTTAGACAGGGGTCCAAATTGATACTGGCACCCCGTCTTCCACACGTCTCTACCAGTGTCGGAAAAATCGCCGGAGAGACGTGGAAAGAGACGTGTGGGGAAGAGTTTCTCTTCCCCAAGACTCTAAAACCCTATATCTATGCTCCTCTAGGAGCCAAAACGCTCCACTTTGAGCGTTTTCTCTGAGTTTTTACGCAAAACCCTAGCCCTGCAAAACTTGGATTTTCCGGCGAGTGGAGCCTCGGCAACACGAGCAACTCCGGCCAGGTGCAAGGTAAGCCTCAAACCTATGTTTTTCGTCTTTATTAAATAGAAAAACATTTAGGAAAACATTTAAAAAATTAGGAAAAATCAGATTTTTAGGAACCTGTGTGCACGCTACTGTTGGAGCGTGATTTCACGGATCAAACCTAGTCCGTTTGAAAATTGCACCGTCCAACTAGTGCACAAGAGACCCAAGAGCATACCCTTTAAATTTGGGAGTGATCCAACGGTGGATTTCTCCAGAAAACCCAAAAACCAGTACCTAGGGAGGATTTTAGGAACTTGGGAAAAATCATTTTAAAACCATAGTTTTTGGAAAAATCAGTGCAAAAGGAGGGCATAAATGGATTCTAGAGAGAATTCTGAAGAAAATGACGCAAAAATCAAGCAAAACGGAGCTCTATAGCTCCGCTGGAGGCGACCGGAATCCGGTCGTCTTCTCCGGCGTCGGTGCCCTGGCGCTGACGCCAGGACGCACTCGGTGACGCCTGAGAGATGACGTCACACGACGTCGTCGTCGCACGCGTGCACAGCGCCGCGCGCATGCGGGGGAGAAGCCAGTTGGCTGTCGCAGCGGGGCCGGGACGCGGCTCGTCCCGTGCGGCTTCTGCGTCGGCGT
Organism: Warburgia ugandensis; assembly: GCA_035236585.1. NCBI lineage: Eukaryota > Viridiplantae > Streptophyta > Magnoliopsida > Canellales > Canellaceae > Warburgia > Warburgia ugandensis. The sequence continues at coordinate 25,899,471 of CP141136.1, forward strand.
GCGTCTTCGTGCGCAGATATACGCCGGTGTAAACCGGCGGAAAAGGGCGCCGCCGGTATAAACCACCTTATGGTGGTCTGGCAGGCCCCATTTGAGGGTAGTTTTCACTAAAACTTGATTTTTGGGAGCTAGAGAGGTCCAAATCACGATCCGGAAGAGGCGTTGTGACCGTATTGACGACGCGGACCTAGTTTTAACTTAAAAACTTAGAAATGACAACTTTTTCTTTAGAAAAATTTTAAAATAGTGATATGACATGTACAGGTGCACTTGAATATACCAGTTAAAGGGAGTTATTAGCAAGCTAGTGGTCTCACACTGAGGTAGGTGACGACAACTAATGTTTTGCCTTGATTTTTAAACCATGTTTAAACATAGCATCATGTGTGACTGTGTTTTAAAAATGCAATTATTATTTACCGTGGATTTCATGCGACATTGCGTACAGGATGATTATTCCAAATTGAAATCTTTTACTGAATAAACTTATTTAAAATGCTTTTACAAGCATGATGTAAATTAGTTATGCTTAATTAGAGACTTATTTCTTATTATGTATATAGAAAATGCATAGATTTACATGAAAATGAGAATAGAGGCTTAGTAGCTGGTCCTTTTATAGGCTAACCCCAGGATGAGGGGCATGTCTTGGGGATTGCAAGCTATAAGTGCTCTTGAGTTTTAGCATATACATATGATTTCCGTGTTTTATATTTGATGACGGGTGCTCTCGCCCGGTGGGCGTCATGCTAGGAAGGATAGGGCCGGCCACCCACCTTCCGAGATTATGATGTGATGAGTTTGTGATATGATAGACACCTGCCCATAGATGGCATTCGGTTGGGGTTTGGTAACATGGATAGTCCACACTACCGGTCTGAGCCTTTCCATGGGGACAGACGCTAAGTCTCCCGTTATGGTGTCGACGGGGAGCGGCGGTGGTTGATATCCATGGAGGGTTGCCACTGCAGCATGATGGCCCATATTTTTATTATGTGTGCATGTATGATGAGCATGGTTATGGATGATATGCCTGGGTGTGACGACACTCAGAGGTTGACTACGTGTACTCCTGATTAGGGATGTTAGTGCGATGTAGTGGGACCCATTACCTTAGGGTGCCCTTATTCTTGTTGTATGCTCCATTTTATTGATTCATGTCATGTTTTAACTCCTTGAATTTTATGTTTTAGCATATGAAATAAATTGGCATTTATTGAACATGGCATTATGATATCACTATTTTCATAAATGTTAGATTTTTCATCAGTACTGTTCATTATTTCTTTCATTTATTACATTAATTGTCTATGTACCTACACAAGCGATAGCTTGCTGAGGCATTGCTTTGTTTTGCAATGCCTTAGATCTCGAGCACGACACCAGGAAAGGAAAAGCGGTTGATAAACCTTGAGAGCTGCTGAAGACTAGTTTTCCCTATAGTTTTAGACAGTAATGTGAGTCATTAGAGTGGATTATCTTTTGAATTTTATTATGGACTGCATACTTTATAATTGGATGTGATTTAAATCTTTGGACATATGTTGGACATTTATATAGGATGTTTGATGGATAGACCCTGGGCCATATTATTATTGTCTTTTGGACGTTTATTTGATTTAAAATAAAGGCGCCTATTTATTTGACGTTGATTTATACGCGGATTATTTAATTATGTTTAAATTACATGTCTGCCATTTTGAGAAAGGAAAATTAACACCCGGAGTTTTAAGATAGGTTTAGTAAAATGTTAAATAAATCTTTTCTCATGGGATCCCAAATGCTCTTATTTAAAATGCCATTATTATGTATGTATATATAAAATAAAATAATAATAAAAAAATTTGTCTTAAAAATCCGGGGTGTTACATTCACCAACTTAGTTTTGGCAAAAACTTCCAGTGGTAGCTTCACCAAATCAATTCCAACAACATTTTTTGGTGGCAAAGTCACCATATCAGCCCCCGTGTCATCAGATCTTTCTAGTTTTCTCCTACTAATGCAACTTGCCACCAGATGAGTTGATTTTTGTTTTTTTTGTTTTCCAAGGAGGGCTGGCAGCTTCACTGCCGCTAGTCCAGATCTCCTTCTTCTCCCCCCTTTTTTCTTTTCTTTCTTTGCTGTTGGCTCAGATCTTCGAAATGCACTACATCTTAGATCTAGGAATTCTCAGAGTTGTGATCTCACTAATCTGGGGTGTTCTCTGATGTGAGATGTCGAATCTAGAATATCTGCGATCAGGTGCGTTCTTTGGTCTAGAACAGACTTCACTCTGGGATGTTTTCAGATCTGGGCTCTATGATCTGGATTTGCTCGGATCTGGAGCATGCTCTAATGCTCTTATATGGAATTAGGCTTTCTAGACTCAGATCTGGTTTTTCCAATCTAAACTGGGCTGCTCGTCGGCCTAGGTTGGATTTAGACTAGGATGGACTGGGTCAGTCTCCTTGGCCTGGGCTAGATCTGGATTGGGCTTGCCTAGACTACATCTGGATTGGGCTGGGCCGGTCTCCTCAGCCTAGGCTAGATTTGGATTAGGCTAGGCTGGTCTCCTCGGCTTGGGCTAGAACTGCACTAGGCCGACCCGCTCTTCTTGGCCTGGGCTAGATCTGGATTAGGCTAGGCCAATCTGAATCTGGCCCAGCTTTGATACCACTTGTTGAGAAATGTATGGAGCTCTGATATCACTATTGTGGAAGCTACTGTTGTGATCAAGATCTAACGATCTATATAGATCTAGCCACCAGATTTGGGAATCTGAGATCACACATACATAAACACAGAGATTTACGTGGTTTGGCTTGATCTGGGCTACGTCTACGAGAAAAGAGAAAAACATTAACTAGATTGAATAGGAATACAATGGAGGAGGAGGATGATCACAACCAAATCCTCACTCGACTCTACTATCTCTCACACTCTTTTCTCTCTTCAAATTAACTGATTTGTTTTTTACACCCATACCGGTAGAGATCGGATCTCCCCTATTTATAGGGTGCAGATGATCCGATTGTCAAGATCTGCACATTGCAGATCTTGACAAATCACAGTTTCTGCTTGCCAATTTTTTAGTTGGTGCCGATTTTTTACTGTTCTTTCGGTGATGAATTCCAATTTGTCTACACAAAATATTGACTTTTGTTGCTGTGTTTCGAACTTTGTAGATGTTAGGGGTATGGACCCATCATTGTTCAGGTCCAGCTATGGGTTAAGCTTTTCTAATTAGATTTTCTCTGTGAGTCCATTTCTATCTTGGAACCATTACTTAGAAATAATTGCTTTGTTTCACCATGTAGGAAGAAGCTTTCAATGTATGCTTAAGGAACAAATGTAATAATGGATTTAGGTGATCAAAATAACAATATCTGGTCATATCCCTTTTCTATCGGCAATTGTTTGTTGCTTACATTTGTTTTGTCCTTTCGCTTACTTTACTCCTTTGTTCTGGTCATGTGAGCATGTTCCGGTGTTCTCCAATCCCATAGTGTGATCTTGCCTACAGTATAACATTTTATTCTCCTTAAATGAGCTATCAAAATTGTAAAGAAGAAGAAAAGGTTGGTTGCCAAGTTCGAATTCAGACTCACAAAGACATCTCCTTTGGAGATATGCAACTATCTACGGAGAATGATGGATTTGTGAAAGAAATTCTTGATATGCAAAGACAAAGATTTGAAAGTGTTGTATTATAATATTCAGCACTGATCTTGTAGGGTTGTTCTTCACATATAACTATATCCTAATTTAAACGATTATGTCTGCCGCTTAGCACTCAACATTCCTCCGAGGTTTACCCTTTCCTTCTTTTAGCCATTAACAAAATACCTTGGTGATATGTACATCTTTACGGTTTCTTTGTGAGCAAGGAACTTAAAAAGAAATTTTATGAAACTTAACCACGTAAATCCAAGAATTTACATCTCAAGATCATCCAACAAAGAAGATCAATGTCTGAGACAGGACTAGAAGATGAATGGTTTGTAGTACCAAACATCTAGGTCTATATGAACATGTAGATCCTTCATCTAGTGTTAGGATATTCCAACAGAGAATATCTATGTCTGAGATGGGGCCTAGAAGATGAAGGATTGGTAGTACCAAACATGTCGGTCAAATATGACGATGGATCTTTCCATCTAGTGTTAGGATAATCCAATGGAGAAGATCTATGGGCAAGATGGGACCCAGAAGATGAACAGATTCATGTAGAAAACATTTGGGTCCACTTATAGTAGAAACCAGACAAGGTAAGAATTTCTACTAGAAGGTTAAAAAAGTTTGATTGCACTTCATGGCTTCCTTTCTCAGATAAAAAAAACTTATCAAAAGTGCTTTGATGTGGCTCACCTCATTCATCCAATTCTCTACTCTATTTTTAACCACTATATGGTGTTTCTGTGTTAGAACTTTTTCAATGGATGGCCTAGACTGCTGCATAATTGTTCCATTTTGTATGCGTGCTATTTATGGGGTAGTTGCACTTAATCTTCACATGGTCAGGGCTAGAGCAAGTCAAGGCAGTATTTTTCCTTCTTCTATCATTACGAAAAGTATGCTCTTTGCTATTTTTATAGAGTTGTAAAGGGAAGTGGTTGAGGTCCTTCCGTGGTGTTGAAGATGGTTTTGTTGATTCAAATTGGGGTGGGGCTCAATGCCAATCCTTGGTGCAATCTTATAGTGATAGGTAAATCACCAATCTCTCCACTAGTACTCTTAACATTTGTAACCTCTCTCTCATACATATCCTTAATTATGTCTATATATCATCGTGAAAGTTGTCGTCATGTGACCTTGAGGTCACAAGTTCAAGGCGTAGAATCAGCCTCTTGCAAAATGCAAGGTAAGGCTGCCTACTATAGGCCCTTGTGGTCCGCCCCTTCCTCGGACCTCACATAGGTAGGAGCTTCGTGCACCAGGGCTGCCCCCTTTTATACCATCGTGAAATTCCTTTCTCACCCAACACCAACCTTATTAACTCCCTAAGGACCCTATTATAAGCTTTTTGTAGGTCAATAAAGATAATGTGGAGGTCCTTCCTCCTCTCGCTATACTTCTTTGTTAATTGTCTAAGTAAAAAAACATTTTCCATAGTAGACTTTTCTAGCATGAAACCAAATTGGTTTTCCAATACACTCATCTCATGTCATAGTCTCTTCTCAATCAATCTTTTCCAAAGTTTCATGGTATGACTCATAAGTTTGATCCTACAATAATTAGTAAAACATTGTATATCTACTTTATTCTTATAAATTGATATAATAGAACTTTTCCTCTACTCATCTGACATTTTCTTTGATTCTACAATCTTGTTAAACAACTTTGTCAGCCAAACTGCTCCAGTATTTCACATATACTCCCAAAACTCTATTGGTATACCATCATGCCCTATACAATTCATCAAATTATCTGTGTCAACCGTGTATAAGATCCTAGTTTTCATTAGACCCATTCTTAAGGTGATGGAATTCATATCTCCCATACTGCATGTAAGCAATTATTCGTCCTTCCTTTTCTTAAATATTACTTGAGAAAAAAGATTTAAATAGAGTTCCAAAAAAACCTGGATTTTGCAAAAGTTCTCCTGAATCCTTAGAGTAATTGCATTACTGGACTATTCCTGAATCTGAACTTTGCAAAATGGATGGGCTTGAATTGTCAATGGCAATGGAGGCCTTGGAATCTCACTAGTTCTCTAAAAGAACTGAGTGACCAAGGAACTTTAAAGAAAGTTTATGGCATTTGCCTATGTAAATCCACGAATGTATACAAATATCCTCTATTACTTCTAACTATTATGTTGTTCAACTGCATAAGAGCACCTCCACTTACCTATCCTGTTTCAAGACAGCCAAATTGTAAACCCTAATGTTAAACATTGTTATGCTTCTCCACTGAAATAAAAACCTTTGTTGTAAAGTTCTTCAAATAATATGCTGCCGAGAAAAAAGTTCTTCAAATCATTGAAAATTTCTTTTAAAAGTATTCCAGATTTTTTCTTCTTTGTTAAAAACTTAAAACGTCCATGGAAATAAAAAAAACATTGCCATAAAAAACAAGTTCTCCAAATAATTGAATTTTCTTTTGAAAGCTTTCCAGACTTTTTTGTTAAAGGCTTCAAAATGTCCTAAATAGTTTGAATCTTCCCAAACTAAATGTGAACTTACTGAATTAATTACAGACCTGGGAATGCAAAAACAAAGTCAAGAACAATGCATCTAATTATCTATATCAACCATATCTTATACAAGATCCTAGTTTTCATGAGACCCATTCTTATGGGGATTGAATTCATATCTCCCATACTGCACGTAAGCGATTATCCATTCATCCTTTTCTTATATAGTACTTAAGAAAGAAGATTTATGTAGAGTTCCTAGAAAGCCTGGATTTCGCAAAAGTTCTCCTGAATCTTTAAGAGTATTTGCATTACTAGACTATTCCTGAATCTGAACTCGGTTAGAATGGATAGGCTTGAATTGTCAATCGCAATGGTGGTCTTGGAATCTCATTAGTTCTTTAAAAGAACTGAGTGAAAGGTAGATGTGTTTTAGCATGTGAAAAGGTCTGTGAATTCAGTTACTGACTCCCTATACTGGGTGATCAGATGCTGATTGAAGAATAGTGTTCAAACCAATGGGATTATTCTTGGACGTTTTAGTACTAGTAATGGTTATGCTTTGGTCTTCTTTTGGTTCTGTGTTTTAGCTTTTGAGGAGGCTGTTTGCTTCCTCTCTTTTGTCATGATGGGGTCTATAGCCCTTCAGACCAGCTATGTTTTTTTTTCTCCCTTGTAAATTCCTTTTGTCTCAATTACCATTCAGAAAACAGAACTATGATAAAAACACATCCACCTATATTCCCTGTTTGAAGATAACCAACGATCCTTTTACTTTATTGGTGTAGCATTTCAATTGCGACAGGAACACTTATATCCATTAATTTATCATGTTTGAAACCACTGACTATAAGAATCAAAACGAAAAGAACAGAAATTCAGAGGATAAACATTAGTCTATGGATCAATTTACTGACAATCAACTATAAGAATCAAAACCAAGAAGAAAACTAATTCAGAAATAAAATATTGAAGGACAGAGAGGTAAGTAACATGCCTGTAAAAGAACTGATGTGCTTGTTGGTGCTATGTACAGAGAGGTAAGTAACATGCCTGTAAAAGAACTAATGTGCTTGTTGGCGTTATTACATAGTTAAGCTTTTTAGAGTAATCTATCAACTCATAATTCAGTAAAGAGGAACTAGTAATGGGTGGATGCCCATTACTATTTTGTATCAACACATAGCTTAGTTAAGAGGAATTAGTAAGCCTTATAGAGCAATCTATCAGCTCATAACTCAGATAAGAGGAACTAGCAATCTATCAACTCAAAACTCATAATGGCACTCTCTATTTTGTATTTTGTGATGTAATATTAGTTCTTATGGGTTGGATGTTCACTATTTCAGCGATCCAAACCTTTGGTTACAGATAAAATACCTTGGCGATGGGCATAGCTTTATGGCTTCTTTGCGACCAAGGAACTTTAAAGAAAATTTATGGTATTTGTCTATGTAAATCCAGGAATTTATACAAATCTCCTCCATTACTTCTACCTATTACATTGTTCAACTGCATTAGAGCAACCCCCACTTACCGATCCTGTTTCAGGACAACCAACTTGAAAACCCATCGGTTAAACAGTGTTATGCTTCTGCATTGAAATGAAAACCTTTGTTGTAACTTAAAACGTCCTAGAAAAGTTGAAAAATCCTGCCTTTCCAAACTAAATGTGAACTTATTGAATTACGGAGGACTTGCCAGTGCAAAAGCAGAGTCAGGAATATTTCATCTAATTTTCAGTAATTCAGTATGCTTCCTAAGTCTTGTAACTGATCCAATTTTTCCTAAGAGCGATTCTTATGTAGATTCAATTCATATCTCCCATATCGCTAGGAAGCAATTACCCATCAATCTTTTTCTTAGGTATTACCAAGGAAGGAAGAAGATGTATATAGATTACTAATAGAACGTTTTGATTTTGCAAAAGTTTTCCTTTATCTTTAGAATGCATTAGTGAACTATTCTTGAATCTGAACTTTGTAAAAATGTGATGGACTTGAATTGTCAGAGGCAATGGAGGTCTTGGAATCTCATTAGTTCATTAAATGAACTGAGAGAAGGATAAATGTGTTTTAGCATGTGAAAAGGTATGTGAATTCAGTTACTGACACGCTTCCTATATCAGGTGAGAACAGTTCTAAGATGCTTATTGAAGTAAAGATCGCCAACCAAGGGGATCAGTCTTCAACGTTTGGTACTTTTACTGGTTATGCTTGGTCTTATTTTGGTTCTGCTTTGTTAGTTTTTAAGGAAGCTGTTCGCTTCCTCACTTTTCTGATGATGGGGTTTATAGCCCTTCAAACCAACTTGGTCTGGTTTTTCTATTGTAAGTTCCTTTCGTCTTTAATAGTTTTTTGAACTATGGTAAAAAGCACATCTACCCACATGCTGTCTTTGAAGATAACCAACAAACGATCTACTTTTTATATATGCAATTGCAACAAGAACATTTGTGTCCATCAGCTTACCGTGTTTGAGGAACCCTAACTACAAGAATCAAAATCAGAAGAAAGGAAATTCAGAAGATCAACAAGAACACTTGTGTCCATCGATTCACCATGTTTGAAGACAAACAACTACGAGAATCAAAATCAAGAAAGGAATTCAGAAGATCAAAGATTGAATTGGGATGTGCACAGAAGGACAAAGAGGTAAGTAACATGCCTTTAAATGAACTGATGTACTTGTAGGTGTAATTACACTGTTAGGCCGTACAGAGCAATCTATCAACTCATAACTCAGGAGAGGAACCAGAACGAAGGTATAGTTGTACTGAAAATCTTACCCCCAATGGCTATAACAAGAGTAGAAGAGGGGACTGAGAAAGAAGAGAGACAAAAAGCCTTTCAACGTGGAAAAGCAATGCAGCATAAGAAAATATACGATAAGGACTAAAAAGATTAGTCGAACAGCGTTTCGACGAGTTTTTGTATTTTTTTGCATCAAATGAAGCGTCTCCTTAAAGATTTCGGAATAGCCAATTACATCACTAGCCTTGACAACAACAAAGTGATAGTGAAATGATATCACCACCCCATTTTTCTATAATGGACTCTCTATTTTGTATATTCTGATGGAGTTCTTATGCGATGGACGCCCACCATCTCAATAATCCAAAGCATCAGCTATTAATAAAATACCTTGGTGACAGGGATACCTTTATGGTTTCTTTCTGACCAAGGAATTTTAAGGAAAGTTTATGGTACTTACATAGGTAAATCCAAGAATTTAAATCTCAGGATCATCCAAGGAGATTTATGTCCGATATAGGACCCAGAAGATGGACGGTTCTTAGTACCAAATATCTAGGTCCAAATGTAACGTATAGATCCTTCATCCAGTGTTAGGATAATCCAACAGAGAAAATCTACGTCTACGATGGGACCCAGAAGATGAACACTTGGTCCTACCAAACATGTCAGTTTAAAGTAACAAGTAGATGCTTCCATCTAGTGTTAGGATAATCCAATGGACAAGATCAATTTGTAAGATGGGACCCAATAGATGAACGAAAGAGAGCTCTAAAGAAAGTGGGCAGAGATGAACTAAGGCAACAGTAAAGTACCCTGGAGAAGATGAACGTGTTATGCCTTTTGAAGGTTGTCATTTTACAATGTTTTGGTCTTATACATCCATACAAAGTTTGCTTCTCGCCCCTCATCGTCATCATCAAGACCTTATCTCAATTAAGGGTCGGCTACATGAATCTTATTCCTCCATTCCACTCTATTAAATACTATGGCTTCATTTAGTCCGAGTGTTTTTAAATCTTTCCTCACCACTTCTATTCACATTCTTTTGAGCCTTCCCCTTACCCTTTTAGAACCTTCTACTTGTATTGCCTCATTTCTTCTAACCGGTGTCGTTGTTGGTCTCCTTTGAACATGTCTAAACCATCTAAGTCTAGTCTCCCTCATCTTGTTACCTATTAGTGCTATCCCTAAATTTCCTCAAATATTTTCATTTCTAATTCTATCATTTCTTGTTTTACCACTCATCCATCTCAACATCATCATTTCTGCGACGCTCATCCTATGAGTATGATGTTCCTTAACTACCAAACACTCTAATCCATAGAGCATAGCAGGCCTTATTGTCATCCTATAGAATTTTCTTTTTAGTTTGAGTAGCACCTGTCGATCACACAAAACTCGAGATACACATCTTCATTTGTTCCAACCCGCTTGGATTCTCTGGGTAACCTTTGTCTCAATCTCTCCACTCTCATGGATCATTGATCCTAAATACCGAAAATGTTCTTTAACGGGGACTTCTTGGTTATCAATCTTGACTGATGTTCCACTCCTACCCCTCTCCTTGCTAAAATTACATTCCACATATTCTATCTTAGTTCGGCTAATTTTAAATCCTTCAGATTCTAATGCTTCTCTCCATAACTCTAGCTTTATGTTCACACCCTCCCATGTCTCATTAAGTAAGACTATATCATCTGCAAATAGCATGCACCAGGGAATCTCCTCATGCAGATGTTTTGTTCACTCATCCATAACCAATGTGAAAAGTTATGGACTCAATGCTAATCCTTGGTGCAATCCTATAGTGATGGGAAAATCACCACTCACTCCACTAGTAGTCTTAACAATTGTTATTGTTCCCTCATACATATCTTTAATTGTGTCTATATATCCCTTAGAAACCCTTTTACTACCCAACACCCTCCATATTAACTCTCTAAGTACTCTATCATAAACTTTCTCTAAGTCGATAAAGACTATGTGGAGGTCTTTCCTCCTCTCCATATATTTCTCTACTAATTGTCTTAGTAAGAAAATAGCTTCCATGGTAGACCTCCTAGGCATGAAACCAAACTGATTCTCCAATAGACTTGTTTCATGTCGTAGCCTCTTCTCAATCACTCTTTCAAAAAGTTTCATAGTATGGCTCATAAGTTTGATCCCTCGATAATTAGTACATCTTTGTATGTGTCCTTTAATTCTTATAGATTTGTATAATAGAGCTTTTCCTCCACTCATCCGGCATTTTCTTTGATTTTATAATCTTTTTAAACAACCTAGTCAAGCAAACTACCCCAATATCTCCTATATGCTTCCAAACCTCTATTGGTATACCATCAAGCCTCATGGCCTTTCCTGATTTCATCTTTTTCAAGGCATCTTTTACTTCAAGTATTCTAATCCTACGTTCATATCTATAATATTTAATGTTATTTAGATTTATAGTATTTTCAATCCCTATATTCTCAGAGCCATTGTCATTTAACAATTTTTGAAAGTTTGTTTCCCACCTTTGGTTGATCTCATCATCTTTGACTAATACTCTTTGATCATCGCTTCTAATACACCTAATATGATCTAAGTCCTTACCTGTAATGACCCTGAATTTTTGTAACTTATTAAGGCAAATTAATAAAGTTTGAATTCTTAGAAATTCTGGGCTGGAATATTAGGTTATTGAAAATTCTCTTTTTATGGAGATTATATCCTGAATTAAAATATAGAAATTATGGATGTACTTGGAAAATCGATCGAAACAACATTAAGTACGTTCAATTCTGAGTTAAAATGAAAATTCCTTAATTTTCTCCATTTGGGGGTAAAATGGTAATTTTACCCATATTCCATATCCAAGAAATAAGACCTTAATATTCATGAAGTGCTTAGAAATATGATTCTAACGCCACTAAGTACGCTCGATTCCAAGTTCGGACAAATATTGCCTATTATTCTCCAATTTTGGAGTTCAAAGGGCAAAAACGTCTTTTCACATAAAAAGTGGGGCCCACAAAGTGGGCCAACATTCTAGAAGCAACAATAATTGCTCAGTGCATTATTGCTAGTAGTGGAGATTGTAGTGGAGAATGGAGAATGCACTTGTAATAAAAAAAATTCTAAAGTAATAAAATATCTTATCAAAATAAATGATAAAAATTCAAATTTTGGCTATAAATATGTCCCAAAAATTTCCAAAAATTTTCACAACCTTAACCACAAAATTTCCAAATCTTCCCTGGAGTTTCAGCTCCAAATTCTCATTCATCCCTCCCCAATCTCTATTTTTCTTATTTCTCTCTCCTCTTTCTAAGTGGAACAAGAGACCTAAATTCAATTAGGCACTACTTTCCAGGTAGAATCTGATAAATTCCACCATCCATAACCTCCTATACTATAGTATATACAAAATTTCTAAAACAATTTCAAGATCCAACGGTTCCAACAATAGAAAATCACAAAAACAAGGACAATCGGGCTATATTATCATCAATCGGTAATTCTCTCAAATTGAGCATCAAATATATGTTTTTTCTCTAATCAGGTTGATGGAACTACTTTCCATGCATATTTATTATGATGTAGTGTAATTTTTATTTTTTGTAATTTAATTTGAATGAAAAATGGTAAAAATAAGTAAATACCAGAGCCTTCAATTTATGGTGATAAAGAGCTCAGATGGAAATTATGAGCTTTCCAATCGATCCAGAAGGGTCCAAAATACTTAGGATACAATTTTCAAGAAAATCTAACAAGGTTTGGACCCTCAATTAAGAGAGATTAGTTCTGTTGGGCCCAGATCAAATCTGGACCCTAGGAACGGCTGTAAACTTCAATTTAAGATTGTGGAGTCATGTGAACTCCAAATTGAGATCGAAAAGAAGCTATGAAAAGCTTGTAATGTCTAGTTTCTAATGAAGTCATAATATGTTTAAAAATTATTCATAAATTATTCTGTATTTTGAAAATAAGTGTCCAATTTCTAAGATTTTCAAGATCTGAGGTGATTAGATCTTGGAAATTTATTTTAATGATGATATAATACTGTAATAAAGTAATATTTATGGTTAATTTGGACAGATCTGGGATAAATTAGGGGATCTACCCTCTGTGGTAGAAAAACCCTAAAAAAATACGAAAGGACCCACTTGATCAATGAGATCAAGTATGATCAGATCCTTGGGATGGATTAAATGGATGATATTATGATGGAATCTAGTTAGATCATAGATGAAATGTGATAAAATTAAGTGGATATGATTTTTAGATCTTAATGGATTAAAAGCCCTAAAGGTAATTAAAACCCTTAATCTAAAGGAAAACACCTAAGATCTAATGGTTGGATCATATTTAAAGGTTTATAATAATCTTAATATAATGGTATGATATGCCATAAATGAGTAATTTGTTAGTAGATTTGATTATCTTAGGATCATGTTAATGTAATTAGAGATTTAAACATGATTCCATTAATGTAGAAGTACAATTTTATGTATTTCATAACCTAGGATCATGTTAGTTTTATTTCACTAGCTTAAGTTACATTCATAGGAAGAATGTTAGTATATAGTTGTTAAACTTATATTTGATTTATGCTTTCAAGTTTATGATTTACTTATTGTCAAATTTTATTCAATTGTTAAGTAGTTGTTAAGATATAAGGAGCATAAATTACCAAAAATGTAAACTAATGAAATATAGAGATTCTTGGACAACTAAGATGAATGAATGATTTTGACTTAATAAGGTCTATAGTTAGTAAGACAATATAAGGAATGGTTTACCAATTCCTTGGCTCAAAGTAGAAAAATAATGAACATCCATAGATGACATTATGCATATCCATGGAAATTAATTAAAATCAATTAAAGAAGGGACTTAAGGTAAAAAGCTCATAGGAACCTTGTCAAAGGTTGAGCTAGTACCACTCCAGTGGACTCTGAACATTGTGGTTATAGGAGGTATACAAAGCCAAGTGCTTTTCCCTCACCTCCTGTTGACATAAGAGAGGTCTAAACACCTCCATACATGAGGGTTGTATTAACCACTTTTTGAGCAGACTTTAACTGGTAAGTACTAGTCATCCTGAAATAAAGAGGAGTTGTCTAGTAATAGGAAGAAATAAATTATCTTCAACCAAGTAAGACACTAACTGGTTGAATAATAATAAGAATATAAAAAGATAGCAAATTGTCTAACGCTAATAAAAATAGTAAGTAAGATAAGGGTGATCAAACAAGATGAGATCTTATATGATCAAAAACAATAAGGAAAAAGAAACATCAATGTAAATTAGATTGTTATGTATGATATATATATATAGTATTTGTATAGATGATATTAAATCTATGGATATATGATATTTAAGGAAGAAAGATTCAGATCATCCTATATAAGGATGATCAAAAGACCATGTAGTATGTACCATTGATTAGAAAAATGACATTATACATATGATTTGACATATATATGTTGATCGAGACTATGGCAGATTTCAAGGAGTAAGAATACCTTATTGAGGTAGGTGGATTATTAAGAATGCCTTTACATGAAGATACATGTCTAATACATGATCTTATGTTTTGAAGTATGGACATGTATGATACCAATATATTAAGGTAAATACCTCAAATTGAAATATGATCCAACCAAATGATGAGGAAAATAAGTATTAAATGGTCAAGTTGAGAATTGAGAACAACCCTAAGTGAATAGGAAAGTAGAAAATATTCTAGTCCTAGATAAACAGACAGATAGTCTGATATGTATAAGTATTATTTTACATACAAGCTTGGAGGCTTGTGGTTTTGTTTTAAACAGGCATAGGCATGGGGATGCTATGCTAGGAGAGTTAAGAGGGTTTGACCACCCACTCTCTGAAACTTGATGATATTGAATACCAAGCCTAAGAAAGGCTAAAAGTCGGGTGAGGCATTTATGGGAAGGCCACCACTGTGACAGCCATGGTCTTCCCATATGGACATGGATATTGTAATTTCGACTGAGAATGGTATAAGTGGATTATTGAACAGTTATCCCGGTGCGCTGCAAGGATCATACTGCAAGCATAATAGTCCTTGATTATTTTGCATTATGATGCATAAGAAATTGGCATAATGAAATGCCTTAAGGAATAACATGATGAAATGCCAGGTAATTATATATTACTAATATTTTTTCCAAGAAGGGAAAATCCCAGTATAGTAACTAGTTGAGATACAAATCTCTTATAATGAAAGGAGTTGATCAGCTTTGTATGGAAATGATTATTGATTATTTTTACAATTTTAACGAATTTGTCCTTATATACTATGTATGTATAAAGGTGAACACAAATGATAAGGAAATGAAATGTTCATATCAATAATAGTGGTCTATGAATGTGTTTATGATAGAATGAATTATGGGACAAGTGAATATTTAGATTTTACTGTCAATAACTTACATTCTTATCCCCTACCAAGCATAGCTTGCTGAGATATTGTAAATGTTCGAATGTTTACAATATCTCAGATACAGAGAAGGAGACTTAGGAGCTCAAGACTTGAAGAACTATTGAAGAATAAGTAATAAGGGTACATCCCTTGAAACATTATATTGAGCACATATATTGTACTTAGAACTTTGTAATTTGAATTGTGTATTTGGACAAGTATTGTAAGGATACAATGGGTTGTGTACTGTGAACCACTGGATGGATCCTAGAAGTTTAATAAAATCATATTCCTTCAATGGAATTTTATTTTGTACACAAATTGTACTTATGTTATGTATGAAGTGATGACTTAGGTTTTCAAAACAAGTTTTAAAATAAAAAAAATTCTGCTGCTTTGTTTTGCAAATTTTTTTTACTAAGGGGACGCCATTGCCTTTGAAAAATATATTATAAAATGTGTTTTAAAAACCCAAGTAGTGACATTACCCTTCTGTTCTCTTACTTTTGCATGTTTAAACACATCTTTCTCACCTTCTCTTATTCCTAGTATATTGTAGAGCTCATCATATGCTTTAAGTTTAGCCTCTTACTATTCTCTTAGCAACCTTTTTAGCATTCTTATATTGTTCATAGTTTTCATTATTTCTAATCTTCTGTCATGCTTTAAAACACATCCGTTTTTCTTTAATAACTTTTTGCACTGTTTCACTCCACCACCATATTTCCTTTTCTAATAGCCTTTTACCCTTAGATACGCATAAGACATCTTTTGCCACTTTCTTAATGGACTCAGCCATATTAGTCCACATGGTATTTACTTCTGTTTCATAGTTCTAATTTCCTTCTACCATCAACTTGTTTTTGAATGAGGTTATTTTCTCTCTTTTTAAGTTCCACCACTTAGTTTTTGGATGTGTATTAAGTTCAATTCTTTTTCTCTATCTTTTGATATGGATATCCATAACCATTAACCTATATTGTGAGGTTAAACTCTCACCGGGTATCACCTTACAATCCATACATAAAAATCGTTCATTATTCTTAAGTAGAAAAAAGTTTATTTGGCTTTTATGAAGTCCACTTTTAAAGGTTATTAAGTGTTCATCCATCTTCTTAAAGAGTGTATTTGCAATGGACAGGTTATATGACAAAGCAAAATCCAGGATATTCTGCCCTGTCTTATTTCTTTCACATATACCATACCCTTCGTGTATTCTATCATATCCTTCAGTATCTTGTCCTACATGGCCATTTAAGTCTGCTCCTATAAAGATTCCCTTAGTGTTGGAAATTTCTTGCATGACTTCCTCAATATCTTTCCAAAGCTGTCTCTTGATTATATCTTGTAACCCTACTTGTGGTGTATACGCACTTATAACATTAATAATCTGCTCTCCTAGAACAAGTTTTACTATTATAATTCTATCACAAATTCTTTTAGCATCCACAATTTTATTCTTTAATTCCTTATCCACTATTATTCCTATGCCATTTCTGTTATTTTCCTTTCCTACGTACCATAATTTATACCAATCTATTTATCTAGCTTTAGCCCCTTTCCACTTGATTTCTTGGATACAAGCGATGCTAACTCTCCTACGTTTCATCGTGTCTACTAACTCCAAACTCTTACTTGTCAGTGTCCCTATATTCCATGTGGCAATATGAATCTTATGTTCTGGAGATACCCTATTTACTATCGCCTTTCTTGACCTCCATGGTATGAACCCATGTCTAACTTTCACAGCACCTAGGTTCTGATGTAGCGCGTCACTTCCGAGGGGACGCTCTAGCAGCCCTTGCCCATTTTTCACTACACTCAGGATCCGATGTAGCACGTCACTTCTGGGAGAACGCCCCTGAAACCTCTTATCTAAAGGTGCATGTATCTTGCTTTGTATTTGCCGTTTTCGGTTATCCCCTACACTTTCAATACACTTTGCACGTAGTCTTCCAAATTCAGTTTATTCATAAGTTGTCCCCAACTTCTAAAATGATTTTTCTATAAGCGCTGATGTTGGAAACTGAAGAGGAACCTTGGCACGTAGTTGAGTTCTTGCCATGTGACCTTGAGATCATAGGTTTAAGGCATGAAAACAGTTTCTTGCAAAATGCCAATGGCTTTCTTTCCCATTTACTTATGAAAACCAGTTTTGGAAGTTAGAAGGCAACTTATGGACTAAGTAAATATGAGGGGCTATTATGTATGTAGACCATCCTTAAAGTGTCGGGGCTGATCACAAACCATGTCATGCTTTACGCTTGTGCTTTCATCTTGATCGTTGTCCAATGCCTTCCATTAGGATTTCAACAATTTCCATTATGTTATCTTCTTATTTCCTTCGACTCAATATGTAATGTTTCGTGAACCAATCTTTTTTCAAGTTGTTCAAGTCCATCTCTGGGTTAAGCTTTTCGGATTAGATTTTCTCTGTGAGTCCATTTCTATCTTGGAAGCATTACTTAGAAATAACAGCTTTGTTTCACCATGCAGGAAGAAGCTTTCCATGTATGCTTGAGTAACAAATGTCATAATGGATTCAGGTGATGAAAATAACAATATCTGGTTGTATCCCTTTTCTATCGGGAATCGTTTGTTGCTTACATTTGTTATGTCCTTTCGCTTACCATACTCCTTTGTTCTGGTTATTTGAGCATGTTATGGTGTTCTCTAATCCCAGAATGTGATCTTGCCTATAGTATAACATTTTGTTCTCCTTAAATGAGTTATCGAAATTGTAAAGAAGAAAAAAAAGTTGGTTCCCAAGTACGAATTCAGACTCACAGAGACATCTCCTTTGGAGATATGCAACTGTCTAGGGAGAATGATGGATTTGTGAAAGAAATTATTGATATGCAAAGACAAAGATTTGAAAGTGCTGTATTATAATATTAAGCACTGATCTTGTAGGGCTGGTCTTCACCTATAACTATATCCTAATTTAAACGATTGTCTGCCACTTAGCACTCAACATTCCTCCGAGGTTTACCCTTTCCTTCTTTTAGCCAGTAACAAAATACCTTGGTGATATGTACATCTTTATGGTTTCTTTGTAAGCAAGGAACTTAAAAAGAAATTTTATGAAACCTAACCACGTAAATGCAAGAATTTACATCTTAGGATCATCCGACAAAGAAGATCAATGTCTGAGATAGGACTAAAAGATGAATGGTTTGCAGTACCAAACATCTGGGTCCATGTGTAACATGTAGACCCTTCATCTAGTGTTAGGATATTCCAATAGAGAATATCTCAGAGACCTAGAATATCTATGTTTAACCACTACTTTATGGTGTTTCTATGCTGGAACTTTTTCAATGGATGGTCTAGACTGCTGCATTATTGTTCCATTTTGTATGCGTAAATCTTCACATGGTCAGGGCTAGAGCAAGTCAAGGCAGTTATTTTCCTTCTTCTATCATTACGAAAAGTATGCTCTTTGCTATTTTTATAGAGTTGTAAAGGGAAGTGGTTGAGGTCCTTCCATGGTGTTGAAGATGGTTTTGTTGATTCAAATTGGGGTGGGGCTGGCTAAAGGACAAGTATGCACTCTTATAAGCCTCTCTTCCACCATTGTTGTCTATTCCTTGTGCTTTACTTAGTTTGCTTCCATAAACTCATCATGTTGGATTTGTGCGGGAAATGCAGAATTTTCAAAATTCATTAAACATGACATTTGTGTATAATTTTCTCATTTTGAGGTCATTCCACATATAGTGAAGCCTGCAATAGAAGAATGGTTCAAGCGGCTACTAGTACATGTTTTAGCTGTTTATTTGTAAGCCTCATCATGGGTGAACATAGCTATGTACGCCTAAAACCATTTATTGCCAATGTATTACGTGCCAACCATGAATATGCTGCAATATAACTTATTGCGCTTAATTATCAGGTCGATATTAGGTATCATTTAGCAATTTAATTTCAACCATTCATTTCTAGGAAATTAATTGGATAAAGATTATCATGGGCCATCGTAGATCTTAATTATTTGTAGGGTCTTAATTATGAAGTGTCTAATCTTTTAGCCATATCTATAATCAACCACTAAAATGTATGTCCTTGTAGTTCACTAACTTGAAAAAGCTACTAGATTGTACACCATCCATTTGAAGATCTAAGCTTTTCAAATCTCAATCTCAATTTCGTTCATTCTTCCATGTTATAATACATGATAAGATGTGCATTCCTTTAAGAGTAGTAACTACTTCCACCTCTACTCTGCTTATAGACTCCAGTCCCTAGATGCAAGTCCTTGATTGCAATCATTTCCATGTGAACATTTTCCATCTTCATTCATTCACTTGGTGATTCTAAGCAATATTGTGACACTCCGGGTTCTTATAAACCTTATTTCCAAAGTAATAATAATATGTTTTTAAGAAAATAGACGGGATCCCTAAAAACAAAATCTCAAATATCTATAAATTTTGCGCAGTGTTAAAAGAATTAATCGGAAATGAAAACCTCGGGGGTCAACCACATTCCACAACTACAACAATAAATAAAACCAAATCTGGATACTCTGAGCATGCTCAATTTAAAACTATGATAAATACACAAGCTAAGTAAAGATAATAATAAATCAAGTTAAAAAGCCACCAGGTTCCATCAATGATCACCATAACAACTACACCATGGTATGGGTCCAATCTATCCAAAATATATATAAACATCCAAGTAAAGTCCCAAATGTCTAATACAAGTCTAAGAGATATATACTAATCTGTCTCCGAATACAAAAAGTAGATAGTCCTTAAGTCCTGGCCCAAATCAATGCTACTCCACCAGCTTTCCTTTTTGGCTAGCGCTCTCCAAATTTGAGGCATTGCAAAACAAAGCAATGCTTCAGCAAGCTATGCTTGTGTAGGTGATCACACTCAATTAAAGCTTAATAAAATCACATGGTGAATCTCATGAAACAAATATATATATATATATATATATATATACAAGGCACGTGAAATAATCGGACGCTCATAATGGAGTAACATATGAAAATCATAAATCTACACAAATAGATATAAGGTCAAATCATGATGGCATGTAAGGCATGATTAAAATACAAATGTGCATCCATTAAAATAATACGAGTCCATGTCCACAGAATAATATGCATACAATTCATGATAAATAAGACACTATATCAAAAACAATCCCAAGAGCGTCCCACGATGCTCAATCACTAGTGATGAGTACTCATACCAACTCTGGGTCCTACCTGTGTAGCCTACATCAACCCCTAGAGTCACTCACGGCCTAAGCCCGGCTTGCCCTGGTTCACCTCACATATAAATCCACATGAGTATACAGAATAACAGTATGGACTACTATGTTGCAGTGGCAACCCCACCAAGATTTGAACTATTGCCGCTCCCCGTCAACACCCAAATAGGAGACTTTCTCCGTCCCCATGCGGAGGAACGGACCCGTATGGAGGACTACCTATGATACCACCACTTATATACGTGGCCCTGTACTACTCAAGGGCGGTGTCCAATCATCATTGTCACAAAGTCAGAGGGCGGGTGACCAACCCTACAACCCTCCTATCATAGTACCCACTAGGTGGAAACACCCATCATAAATCATGAAAAGACTCCATAAAATAATCTCAATAAGTACGATCAAAGCCCATGATAAAAACAATACATCACATGTAAAACATGGTCATTCGCAAAAATAGAATGTCATGCTACCAACAAGAAGTAGGGACCTATTTATGTGAACATGAGAAGACATAAAAACACAAGCTTCAAAAACTTTAGAGAAGAGGTCATGGTTATTGAAATCACGAAAAAATTTGAATAAAATCACCTACCTCGATAAATGCGGTACCTATCACATCATAAGTCATCTATCATTTAGCAATTCAATGAGATTAATTCTTCTAATCTCCTAGATCATCTCATATTCGATGTATACAATCAAGGTTTATGGCCTAATCATCCATTGATCAGTCTGATCTAAGTTATTTAATGCTATTTAGTGGTTTAAACATTTAAAATGTATTCAGATCTAAATTTTCAAGTCAAATCTAGGTCCACGCTATTGAGACGATCGCAACGCTTCTTTCGTATTGCGATTTGGACCTCTGTAGCTTTCTAAATCACATTTCTTGTGAATGAACAGCTCAGAGAGTCCAAAACAATTAAAATAATAGATTTAAAATCAAGTTGCACATGATGCGCGTGTGGAGTGCGCGTGAGCTGGCATGCATGCAGTTTGCATGTGCTAGCGTGTCGTTCGCGTGCGCGTGATGCCACATGCCACCGCGCGTTGCTGCTGCGTGTTGCCTCGCATTGCATGCGACATGCATGTCAATGCGTTTCAGCGTATGCCGCCACTCGTGTCAGTGTGTGCGCTCACCGCCCGATGTTCCCCGGGTGTGGGCAATGCCAATTGAGCTGCCGTCGCCGGAGATGACGGCAGGACTCCGATCGCCACGGGCGACTCTCAGGTGTCCAAATGGTGCGATTTTGCACTGTTTCACTCAGTTTTTCTCTTAGATCCTATTTTTAAGCACCCTTTCAACAAATTCTATCCTTATATAGCATTTTCACGTGATTTTCATCACGTCCCTAAAAATCTTCCTCTTACTATTTTTTGAGTTTTTTGGCATCTCTAGCCGTCCAATTACCATGAAAATTCATGGGTTTGTTCTTTGTGTTACTATGCACAAGATGAACGGTCCAAATCACGATCTGATACTATTTCATAGGTTTATGTTGAAAAGCAATGTAACGCATATTATTTCACTGAAAAACAATAATCCACGCCGTTTTCTAGCATTAAAAATAACGGAAACTCAAGGAAAGAAAGGGAAAAATAGTAGAGGATAGCCTACCATGGTTAGACTGGCTAGAATGAGGGGCTTCCCTTCACCACGTGCACCTGAAAGGGGAGGTTTCACGTCATTGTCGGCATTTGGCGTCATTGCCATCGTCAATGACACGAAACCTGAGAGAAAAAGTTTTGGCTATATGGGAAAATAGGGCAGGCTTTTATAGCCTCATTCGTGAGTTCCCGCGCCCAGTACGTGGGCCCCATGTGTATTTACCATTTTAGCCCCCTTTTTTATTTAAATAAATACCATAATTAAAATAATTAGTCATTCTTCCTCCCGTCTCTGATTTTAGCATTCTTAGTAGCGTTGAATTTTATTTTTCGAGTACATTCCAATTATTGAGTTTTAACTCGTGATTTAATCTCTAAAATTCTCAATTCTACAATTATCTTAATTTTTGCAAAATTACACAAATCATGCATTTTCAAAATTTAAAATTAGCAGGTATTACAAATATGCTAGGCCAATGTTAAACACTAAATTCTAGTAATCTTGTATTCTATTTCTCATATTGGACAATTGGACTTATCATGGGTAGCTTCAACTGGGATTTGCATCTCCACTACTCGACCAGGCTAAGCCATCTTGGGGAACTGGTCGAGGTATAGGTCATCTTTAAATATGTCATTGATAAGTCTTTTTTCTGTGAAGGTCTCCGGCAAAAAGACCCTATAGTTGTATATATCACCTTGCGTAGATGCTTCACAACTCAGCCCAATATTTTGCATTATATAGGTCTTATTTAGAAGGATCGCATATGTTACATTAGGAGAAAAGCATAATATTGTGCTACTTAGGCTTCAGTATCACTCATAGCTTTAAACAATCTATGTGAAAAATGGATAAAGTTATTTACCCGCGGCAACAAATCCAATGGTTCCTTTTCTCCTTGCTGAGCTGATTTGGTTTACCAAGTCATTGTAAGTGGCTTCATGAAGTAACCTTGCTTGGCCAAAATCATCAATATGTGCATTCATATCATCAAAATGAATATTGCTCGGTTTTGGACCACGATGACAATTGGTACTTGTAGGGAAGCCAATAGATCGGATACTATCATTTAGTATTCATTCTAATGAATTTTACCAGATCGGATATGAATTTGGAGTAATTTAGATATTCATATGCCATTTTATATCCATTCCATTTGGTCTGATTCATACAGCGAATTATATGTACCATTTAGTTTCGCTAACTCTTTTGGAGGATGGAAGACTCAAAATATTTAGTCTTGTAGGATGGATCACACACCATAATGATTTTCTTCACTTCAATCATGCGAGAGAAAGTGTGAAAATTGCAAGGAGATAGTGCTTATTCATTTACAGAGCAAAGACACAATACCAGTTAACAAATGAAAGCAGGTGAACAACCGAATTTTGTAGACAAAGGAGGCCTATTAGTCAATCAAGGCCTCATACCATATACTAAAATGTGGAAGTCGCCAAATCCATAAAGTGGTCTATAACAAAGATTGCCCACCATGCTACATACAATTGAGATGATTGATTCCTACCCGTCCACCTCATTATATAAATAAGAAATCAAAATTCTTATATTCAGAAGTAAACAAACAAGAAATAGGAAAGTTGCATGCCAATTAAGAGTATAGGAGGTAATGAATAGCTGGCTCTTTGAATTGGAAAAGAAATTTTTTACAGCTTTTTCTGCCATATGCAAAGGTATACAACCAAAGAGTAAGTAGGGATCCTTCCATGTCAGTTTCCTTAGAATAGTGTTTTTAGATATTATTTGCTTCTTTTAAAGAAAAATATGAAATCTTCACAATCTATCCAGTGAAGCCAAAAACAAATGCACTGAACATGCTTTTGTCTTCCGCCTCCTAATAAAGCCACAAAGAAGGAAGAGAAATAACCACATTAGAACTTACAAGGTAGGGAAAGTAGATGGTAATTGGTAAAGTTAAGTCTTAATATATTTTTTCTATTTTTATAATATGAATAATTAACATGTATTAGTCGACCAAGTTACTCTTTATTAATAATATAGTTTAGTAAATATTTTAAGCATATTTTAGTCCTAAAAATGCATACATTTTGGATCGAATATATAATTCACAGATAGTAGCCCTCATTCCGTATCAACTAAAAAAAAAACACAGCTATTTAAAATCGATTTCGTATCCATTCATTGATATGATTTTCCATTTCATATTCTACTTGTTTAAATCTGTTTGGTTTGGATAGCAAACAATCCATTCCAATTGTCAGCCCTAGCTAGGTACTTGGCTATGGTGATGAAGATAGTCCAATGCAGAAGTGACATCAATAGTGATGTTTATTCTTTTGATAAAGGTTAATTGCCTCAACTGATATTGCTCAGCTTCATTTTAATGTAACCACTTCTCTAAACTTCCATTGGGAATATACTTGAAGACCAGAGCTTTGAAATAATTTCCACCGAAATTAACGCTTAAGCAGAAAGGTAAGATCTGAACATGATTACGATGCCGGAAATTTCTTAGAGCTTCACATTCTGCATTGAAGCTTTTAGAAGCTCCATGTTATTGAAGGTTGTGTACCTTCATGGCAATCGTTTTTTCATTGTTATCTATTGTCTATTTATACACAGAACCATAACTTCCAGCACCAACTAAATTTTCTAAGGTGAAGCCATTTTTTGCTGTATGGAGCTCTGCATAAGAAATCTTGAGTAGTAGCTCATCCACCAAAGATGTAGAAGGAAGGCTTCTTTGTTGACTTTCTTCTCCAATAAAACACAACATTGAAAACTGAGATTATGATTAACCATGAAATAGGATTGATTACTGAAATTGTCATCCGTAGTGAATAAGGCCTTCCATGTTCCTTGTAGGCCTTCCTTGTAGGATTGAGATACTCCCGCAAAGCTTTTTGTTCCTTCATTTAAAATTGCTGTCTCATTCTCAAAGATTCCTTCTTTCAGCACTTCACCTTCAAGATTATTTATAAAAAAAAATCTAGATATCGGACCCTAAGAAATTCCTTCAAATATCCAGGATTATGTCTAGATATGTTATTGTGTGAAAGATTTAGCTCTCTCATTCTCTTCAAAAAGGTCAATGATGGAGGAATGATGCATTGAAAATTGTTAGGACTCATATCAAGATACTCCATTCTGACAAGCATATCCAATAACTCAAGATTTTTAAGGCTGCCAACTTCTGAAGGAATGAATCACCTAAAACAATCATTTGACAAGTATAGAAATAAAGTGAGCGAGGAATCTGACCAGATAGTCCATAAGAACCTAGTTTACTAGCCGTTCTATGTCGTAGGGGATGCTTCCCTTCAAAGTATCATCTGAAAGGAGAAGATAGGTGAGAGGCGAGAGATTAGCTAGCCAAGGTGGGATTCCGCCTCGCAGATTGTTATGCTTAAGGTTCAAGTGACTGGAGGTCATAAGGAATGATCCCGTCAAGCTCATTGTAGCTTTAATCAATGGACTGGAGTTGGTGGGCGAAAAGTTGCCCGGTATCTCTCCCTGATAAGAATTGTAGCTCAGATAAAGATTCTGCAACCGACAAAGAGAGACAATGGCTTGGGAGATTTGGTTGGAAGAATTTGTTGTTTCCAAGGCTAAGTTCCCTGAGAAAGGAGATATTTACTACGTGGGGAGATGCAGACGAAACAAGCCTTGATCTGCAAGGTTCAATAGGGTGACCCTTTACCAATGCCGACGGCTGCAGGTGACTCCCTTCCATTGACAGATATGGAGAGTATCTTTCCATGACTTCAGGGCCCCCTTCGGATCATCAGTTATTTGATGCTTGGACTCAAGCAAAGTGAGTCGGTCGGTTTCATTTCCTGTGGCTATGGCTGTTGATTCTACACGCAAGAAGAAGAAATGGAAAAAGTAGATGCAGATAAAATGGATGGAGGAGAGGAGACTGAGACAGCGGAAAACGGAAAACGGTAACCAACAACAACTGGTAACACTGGGAAGCTCCATGGAGATTCGTGGAGATCAAAGAGAATAGAAGAGAGTTTAGATGATGATTGGATGTGGAATATTGCATGGGAAATGAACCTATTTATGGGCAAAAGAACTGAAATTAGGTCCCATCTCTAGTCGTTCAATTCTTGGATCCTTATCCTTGGTAGTTGGGGCCTACAGCTGACAAGATTGTCAACGATTTCATCCAGCAAACTTGTATCATTAATTTGGCAATCAAAATCTCCGCAATATAGATCCAAAACATTAACGCATTCAAGTCGACAGGATGCCTTTGTGGATCTTCTCGATCTATTTTAACACAAAATATTTGCCAAAATAAACAATCAATTTGACATAAATTGCTCTAAAATATCCGCCAATAAATCAATTTGATATAAATTGGTCAAGGCCAAGTTGCCTGCGAGGGTCATCTCCATCCATTTGATTACTAAAACCACTACCAGGAATGATGGTGTTATGCGCGTTGTTCTGAAGTTTCACATGGTTGGGCTCCACTTTCGGTTGATCTAAAACTTTCATCTGATTTTCCTGATCCAATACCTTGTATCTCAAACATTACAATGATTTCTAACATCCGATAATTTTTGTCGTTTTGACTGGTTGATTTTGGATTGTTCTTTAAATAATGTTTCCGGCCTTTAATGTCTCTTAGGGCAATCCTGGCCCTTCTAGTATTGGTTTTGTGGCACTGGTGGGTCTCTTCAGGGATCACTCAAGTCAGAGCTTCTTGTTTTTCCAAGGATTCTAATGCTGCTAACTATATGGAGTACGGTTTACGATTCAACGTTGGCTGATCGTGCCGTCTAGGCGGACTGTTATCAAGTGGGGTTCTTCTAACGTCATCCATTGGATCCAGGGTGGAAGCGAATACCCTTGGCGATTCCATAATGAGATAGTACAAATCAGGAGATGGCTCGGTAACAATCCTGTCACTTTCTCCTTAGTTAAGCGGCCAGTTAATATGACTGCGGAAGATCTTGCCAAAGATGGTGCTGTTCGCGAGACCATGTACATGTCCGAGACACTGCCTGAATCTACTGCTTAAGCCTCGTTTTGTTTGTTCTTTGAGCCCTGTCTAAGATCAACTCTTGAATGTTCTTTTGTGTTTCTAATTCTGTTTATGACCCATAGCCTTCTCGGTCATCAGGTTTGTATTTCTTTCTATTCAATAAAATTTCTCCACTTCAGAGTTAGAGAAATCAGAAGAATGACTCAGATCAATCAATAGTGGAGCACCCATGTAAAAGTGGGCGTGAGTAGGGTAATTGAGCTGGTGGCAAGCCATTAAACCAGCCTATTATATCCACCCACAAAAATGCAAGAAAAAAATCTGATATAGGTTGGCCTATGGCTGCCCGGGACGCTGAATCTCAAGCCATTGATGAGTGGCACTCACCGAACCTTGGCATTTAGTCTAAGCAGACGACAAGGATGCAGCAGCGAGGGCACTGGATCTCAAGCCGTCAATGAACTGCCTGAAATTTTAGCTATATCTATAATAAACCACTGAGAAGGGGAGCTTTGGTGCAAGGGTAAAAGTTGTTCTCATGTGATCTTGAGGTCAAGGGTTCAAGGTGTGGAATCAGCCTCTTGAAAAATGCAAGTTAAGGCTACCTACCATAGGCCCTTGTAGTCCGCCCCTTCCCCGAACCCTGCATAGGTGAGAGCTTCGTGCACATGGGTTGCCCTATCTATAATAAACCACTGAAATGCATGTACTTATAGTTCACTAATTTGACAAAGCTACTACATTATGAAGGTCCGTTGCTTACTTTCCTTTAAGACTAGATTAAAAGTACACCATCCATCTGAAGATAAAAGGGCAGCCCCATTGCACAAAGCTCCCGCCTATGCGGGGTCTAGGGAAGGGGCGAGCCACAAGGGCCTAAAGTACACAGCCTTACCTGCATTTTGCAAGAGGCTGTTACCATGCCTTGAACCCATGACCTCAAGGTCACACGACGACAACTTTTACCATCCATCTGAAGATCTGAGCTTTAAAATCTCAGCCACTATTTAGCTCATTCGTCCCTGTTATAATACCTCAATAATTACAAAGATAAGATGAACCTTCCTTTAAGATTGGTACCTATGTCACCTTTGCTGATAGATTCCGGTCCCAAGATACAAGTCCTTGAATGCAATCTTTTCAAACTTTTTCCATCTTTCTTTGCTAGCTTAGTGATTTTGCACGACATATTATTCCAATATTAAACACCAAATTCAACAATTGTGCTTTCTATTCTCAATTGGCAAATTGCGAGTTGTTATTGTCATATTAAAGCAGCTTCAACTTCTAACAAAAATTGGGGCAGCATATGCAGTGGATCCCTTTATCCTTCCTAAGCTGATTTAATTTAAAAAGTCATTGCCAGTTGCTCCGTGAAGTAACTTCAATAGGCCAAAATCACCAATATGTGTACTAATATTATCATCAAAATGAATATTGATCGATTTTAGATCAAGATGAACAATTGTTACGATAGTCCAACGCAGAAGCAATATCAATAGCCATGTTTATCCTTCCGTAAAGGTCAATTTCCTCTATCGATGTTGCGGTGCTTCATTTTGATGTAACCACCTCTCTAAACTCCCATTGGGCATATACTATCAGACTAGAGCTTTGAAATTATTTACATTAAAATCAATGCATGAAAAAGAAGTAAGATAGAGATTCACATTCAGCATTGAAGCTTTTAGAATCTTCACAGTGCTGAAGTTTGAACACCTTCACTGCAATGGTGTTTTCATTTTTATCTATTGTCCCTTTGTAAACAGAACCATAGCTTCCATCGCGATCAAATCTTTCAAGGAGAAGCCATTTGTCTAAGAAATCCTAAGCATCGGAATCCACTCAAGATGTAGAAGGAGGTTTCTTTCTCGATTTTCTTCTCCAATAAAGAAAAATAATGGAAAGAGAGATTATAAATAGAGATAGCTTATAACTAATTGCTAAAGTTGCCCCTTCTAGAATATGACCTTCCACGTTTCTTATAGTCTTGGCCAGGACATGCTGCCAATAGTAATGTTGGGATACCTCCAAAATGCTTTTGTTTCCTTCAATTAAATTGCACTTAATTAAATTGTACAAGGGCCTATAGTAGGCAGGCTTATCTTATATTTTGTAAGAGGCTAATTCCACACTTTAAATCCGTGACCTCAAGGTCACATGACGACAACTTTTACAGTTGTGCCAAGGCTCCCCTTCACCCTCAAGATCATTAAACAAAAGATATAGATATTCAATCCCAAAGGCATCCATGCAGATATTTGGTTTTGTTTATAAATATCGAGTTCACATAAGCTATGGAGTTGGGTAATACACCTTCAAAGTAATTAGCAGCTAGAACTAATTGCTCTAACCTAGAGCAATTAACCAGAGAAATGAGAAAAGTCAGGTCATTGCCTTTGCTCCTATTTTCTAGTTGATTTCCTCCACGGCTGAGACAAGTGAGACCCTAAAGGTCCCCTAAATTCATAGGCACGGATGCACTGAAGCTATTGCTACCAAAATCAATTTCTACAATTCGTGAAGCATTGGAAAACGAAATAGGTTTGGGTCAGGTGAGCCAACTGATATCATGTAGAATATTTCTAAAGTTTGGTAGAGTTTTAAGCCCAGGTTTAGTGGAAGGCTAGTCCGAAAGACTATAAAGCGAGCCAGGAACCTCACCTAATAGTCCACTAGAAGCTAGTCCGAAAAACTGTAGCCTTACCAGCCGTCCTCTGTCGTAGGGGATGCTTCCCTTCAAACTAGTACTCCTTAGGCTAAGAGAGGGGAGAGATGAGAAATTACCTAGCCTAGGTGGGATGCCGTCTCCGAGATTGTTACGTCGAAGGTTTAGTAAAACAAGCATGGAGAGCACATGGAGATCATGAGGTGTGACTGCATCAAGCTCATTGTAGCTTAGATCAATGTACTTGAGCTGCGTGGTAAGGTTGCCCGGTATATCTCCTTGATAAAATTATAGCTCAGATTAAGATATTGCAACCGAGGACAAGAGACAATATTATGGGTGAACTTGGCCGTAGAATTTGTTGTTTTCAAGGTTAAGTTCAATGAGAAAGGAGGTTTGTTATGACAAGGTAAAAGGCAGTCTGGTGCATGAAGCTCCAGGGTATGCAGAGTTCAGAGAAGAGGTGAACTACAAGTATCTACAGTACACAGCTTTATCTTGTATTTTGTAAGAGACTACAAGTAAAAAGAAGAAGAAGAAATTGATGGAGAAGAAGAAAGACAGGAGAAACGGTGAGGGACCAACAATTAGAAAGATGGAGATGCTCCATTGAGGCAATTAATGAGAAAGGACAGAGCCGTGATGGTTGGGTGATGAATAATGTACTGCTAACGGGTGTACTTATAGGCAAGAGAAACAGAGACGGTAATAAATATTTCTCTGCAACTTCGTGCTTCAAATTTTCGAGATTAGACGTAGGAGCAATCAAGTTGTCTTGATGCCTATGGGATAAAGGGCAGTCCCGGTGCACAAAGTCTCACCTATGCAGCGTTTGGGAAAGGGCAGACTACAAGGGCCTATAATAGGCATTTTTACCTCGCATTTTGCAAAAGGCTGATTCTACGCCTTGAACATGCTACCTTAAGGTCACATGACGACAACTTTTACCCTTGCGCCAAGACTCCCTACTTGATGCCTATGGGATCATCTCAATAATTTCATTAGTACAACCACTATCTTATGAAAAAATAAAAGATGATATCCCTCACCCTTTACATAGACATTATCCTGACTCCGTGATTCTTTTGGAGTCGTTCTGAGCTACACAACAATCGGTTGAGTTTTATGTTACGAAATAAAATAAAATTTATTTCTTTTATTTTTCTTTTTTTCTTAAACACAGTCAAGAGTTACGAAGCAAACTACCTAAAAGCTATACTCTGATTCCTAAATCTCTATTTAATAAAAGAGCACTAAACAAGGATTCTTGGATCAAGGATCATCTGATAAAGACAAAATCGAAAGCAGTGGGATAACCTTGTACACCGTTGATTAAATGTGGCACGTGGATCTCAAAATCTTTGTTACAAATGAGCCTGACCATGCCTTTCTTCTCAGTACTTCTCATAGTTTAGATAAGAAACCAACTCTCACTTCAATTGACTATTTGTGTGCGTGTTGGCAAAACTGGATATAATTGTTTTTTTGTGTTTTAGAATATTTCACAACAAAAAATTCTTAAGCAATTAAATCCAGTTTCTTGAACATACATTGACTTCATGCAATCAATGCCGTGTTGTCAGTATCGAATCACTAAACCCTTCATTTCTGGCATCTAAAGATTGTAAAATGGATTGTGTAAAATAAAATGACCCACTTACATCCATTACTGGGCAAGCATAAGAGGGCTAGAATTGAAACGCTTAGAAATTCCTAATATTGTGATTTTGGTACCTAAGGACATCTTATTGAGGCTGAATTAGATAAACGTCTCCGATCCACAAGAAAATGCAGAAAGAGTAGGCACACATCCCATTTTTCTTCAACACAACCCATATAAAGGGTTGTATGGTCTCTCTCTCTCTTAATTCCTATGAAAAGAAAGTAAACAGCAGCGGGAAGTTTGGGAATGAAACACTCCAAATACACTGGAAATCTTGTCGAAATGTAAACCGGCAAGGAAACAGGTGCAGACCTCTCGCGCTCTCTCTCTCTCTTAATAAACAGTACTAGGAGTTTCAGAATTCCTATCAAAAGAAAGTAAAAAACTAGCGGGCAGTTTGAGAATGAAACAGTCCAAATACACTGGAAATTTTGCAGATATGTAAACTAGCAAGGAAGGAGGTGCAGTTCTTGGGCTTCCATCTGGTACATGTTGAGACCCAGCTCCAATCCTGTTTCCTCACCATGAACCAATGCATAAAATTAAGAGGAACATCACGGACCAAAATGAATGAAACAAGCAGTCATTCACGTTTACTGATTCTAGCAACAGTCAAAATACATCCAAACATTTTGGCATGGATTTCTGAAGAAAGTATAGCTTATATGATCTCTAATCAAATATACTCCGAGTATGATAATCAGTATAATTTTGTGCACTTGGCCGAATTGGTTAAGTGCCCATCTCGCAACCAAGAGGTTGTAGGTTCCAATCTGCTCTGCA
Organism: Warburgia ugandensis; assembly: GCA_035236585.1. Taxonomy (NCBI): domain Eukaryota; kingdom Viridiplantae; phylum Streptophyta; class Magnoliopsida; order Canellales; family Canellaceae; genus Warburgia; species Warburgia ugandensis. Next base: position 25,931,703 of record CP141136.1, read on the forward strand.
TTGAAACAAAAGTGACCCTTGAAATCACTGGATGATGCATCCTCCTAATTATAACCATCAATTTGTCTTAAGCAAGGAACCCAGGAATATCACATTATAACTAAGATTTCGAATCAAAGAACAGTCCCGTCCACTAATTTCATATACAAGTAATCATCAGATTCACATTTGGAGTATCCATTATCAAGAAGACTTAGAAATGGTATCTACAGATTTAGGAGAGAACAATTTCAGCATTTACCGAGGCTCTAGGAAATCGGAGCAGTTTCTGTGCAAGCTTTGGTAGTAGCTTAGCCTTCTCAGCCCATTTCCTAAAATATACATCCTTGGAGATGCTAATGGTCATTCTTTCCAGCACTCTTGAGTTGTTAAGCAACACTTTCACTAGCTCAAGATCATTGTTATGGTACTTCAGGAATCCATCCACACCAAGACTTGCATTCTCGAGGGGGTAAATCCAGTCCCCTCCTAGAAAGTTGAATATCTGAATAGTCTTGAGGTGTCGTAGAGGGTGAGAGAAAGAAAGCTCTAGTGATCCCCAGTATCCTCTTTCATCATAATCATATAAGTCCTAAATATCATATTAGGAGAAACTGTTACATATGATTATCAGAAGTTGTAGACATAAAAGAAATATAGATGAAATGTGATATTATTATCATAGTACAATTTTAAGATACACACCTCTACTCCAGCCAATGCACAGTTATCTTCCTTTGAGTCCTTACTTATAATAAGAGTATCAATGTTACAAGAACCTCTTAGCAAATGGGCAATCCCTGGAAGCTCCCATTTACTCAATCCCAGCCTCAGTTCCAGACATGTAGCATTGATAGAAACACTATCTTGCCTTTGTAACTCTCTTACAAACAGAACCTGCTTAAACAGAATGAAGAAGAACAACCATTAAAAATGATGATTCTCTATACGGCTGTAGTCCATTGCATGACATTGACACTCATTTGACAGATTATTTGCCAAGGCATCAAAAGTTAACGTCTTAAATATAATAGGAAAGAATGTGTTAAAAACAATTGAATGGCATAAATGGTTAAATTCTTCATTAGCTTTACATCCACAAAGAAAAGAGAGAGAGAGAGATAAATGCTTCAAGTTTAAAATATACTTGCTAATGATTTCCGCATATTTGTTTGGTATGGACTGCCAAAATTAATCATACAATTAGCAATTTGGCCAAGAAAAAGGAAAGCACATGCTTCAATCCAGGGCAGGATAGTTTCGGTCATCAGTAGCATTTAGTGGTCATACAAAATAGAAGGGGGTTTTTATGGTGTTTTATTGGGAAGGATCTTTTTGGTTCATTTTATCATGCTAGTCCCCTGAACCCCACTGAGGAAAAGGAAGAAGATAGAGCTTTTTCCCCATAAGTGTCAAGTAGATGAATCTTAGAGGAATGCAGAGAGAAATGAGCAACCAACAAAAGTAACAACAGAGAATTATGTCTTCATCATCTATCAACAATCTAATTCAGTGGCATAAGAGAAACTGTTGAAGTTCCATGTGATTTCAACAGATATGCAAATAAGGAAATGATCAAATTAAGACATTGCACTAAGATGATATCAGTCTGTAAGCCCACTTAATGGGTTTCATCTTGCACTGCATGCATATGAAAAAAATTTCTCTCAGGGGATCCCAGACCTCAGATCACGGCCATGCAAGAGGATGACTAGAACACACAAAAACCATTTTCTCTGTTAACCAATTTCTTGCAAAGCACTGACTTGGTTATAAAACTGTCTGTCCATGAGATAGATACATGACGATTCATCTAGAGTGAGTACATAAAGTGGAAACTCCAGATAAATGATACAATCATTCACATCTCCAAAATGGAGACTGTAAAGGCCCATGAGCAACAAGTACTCAGTGTAAGATGCCAGTGCGAACATATAATAGTATCTGCAATAAGATCACTCCTGGAGATGATATTAACATCTGACAGACACAGACAAGACCACTCGTGATAAATTGAAAATAGATGGGCGACATTAGCAATCCCTTGTTCAGTTCTGGTCATCAACTACTACATATGCTTTAAATCTTATTTGACGATTACAAGTAAAGCAAGAATGTCCACCAAACCTACCTGGATGCACCAACTGCAGAGTTTAAGATGTTTAGCATGCCGAAGATTGTCAAGAAGCTTCTTCAATATATTGTCATAGTGATCACCACAGATCACACTGTCATTTGTAAGCATTTCCTCCAAATGAATGTTGACTTCCACAAGAGCTGACAAGTCCTTTACCAAATAGTTTATCCTCAGTGTAGCCCCTTGTAATTCCAAGCACAAGAGGTTAGGAGCATAAATCTCAACTTGGGTGCCTGCTTTACCAGCATTGTAATAGTCTATTATCCTTAATCTTCTAAGTTTCCGATTCACAGCAAAGATGTTAAGAGCACTTCTCCTATTGCAGTCCACTATAGTCAATTCCTCAAGGTGCGGGCAACTGGAAGTTAGATCCTTAACCATGTTGCTGCCTAATTCAAGCTGCACAAGTGTCAGAAATTTAAGTGCGCTTAAACTCATGGAAGAAGGCAAGTTGAGATCACAATGCTTCAGTGTCAGTGCTTCCAGTGATCCACAATGAAACAAACAGCTAGGCAACTCATATGGATCACAATCAGTAACATCTGCATCCACAAATTCTCCACTGACACAGTCCAAATGGAATTGCTCAACATTATGCTTTACCACATAGTCGACCCAAGAATCAACTCGAAGAGCATAATCTTCCTCATATTCAAAGCTGATATGAAATTGCCGAATCTTTGAATCCTCATGAAGGGCTATTATTTTGTCCACAAAGCTAACAATGTCTTTTACACTTCTCAGTCGGGGATCTCCAAAATCCATGTTCCAGATGGATTTCCATAAGGATCTCCATCTTCTTGACAAAAGGCTTGTCCTAATTGCATCTTCCATTGTCAAGAAAGACAGGATATGTAGCAGAATAGAATCAGGTAAACCGCTAACAAGGTCACCATCATCTTCCTTATTTTCCTTTCTTTGTTTAAAGCTCTTGCCTTGTTTACTGCGAATCTCCTCCATAACGTCAAGTTCTTTATGTTCTTCAGCTGTAAGAACAGTTCCAACCATTTATCCTGCTAGAAAACAAAAACCAACTACAATAATCCACTTCTAATTTTCTAAGCCCTTCAACTGCAATAAGAGTATCTCAGTCCATCTTACTGTATCTGAAGACAATCAATTACAAGTAGCCACTTCAACTGCAGTAGGGAAAACTCTACCCATTCAAGCTGTAAGAAAACCAACTACAAAAGATCATTACAAAGTTAATATGGGATGAAAAACAAACAATAGAATTCTAGAATAGCAGGAAAAAGCACATCAATAGCATGTCATGCATGTGTAGCTGTTGGAAACTAGCATTTTGGGGTTTCAAAGAAGGATTGATGAAGAACTTTAAGATGAGGCAGAGAAAGTAATTTTTATGTTCATCGAGCATTTCAATCCATCTGCTCTATTTGAATACAAACAATTCCAAAAACCCACTTCTACTGTTGCAAAGAACAGCACTGCCATTTCAAGCTGTAAAACAACCAAGTTCACAAAATCATTAGAATGATCAATAGGATAACAAACCAAAAACTGTACAGAACGGCGCAGAAGGGACACAGTGACAAGTGATACATGTATTGCTATTAGAGAAACTACCATTTTGGGGTTTTCTAAGATTAATTGATAGAGAATTTTGAGATGAGGCAGAGGAAAAAAGCTTGTTACAGTCAGTACATAACATGAACATTTTCCATGTCTTCAACTGCAATTGGAGTATCTCAATCCATCCACTCCATCTGAATACCCCCAATTCCAAGACCCCGCTTCAAATTAAGTAAAAACAGCTCTAAGATTCAAGCTAAACACAACCAACTATACAAGATCAGTCCAAAGCCAATATGGCATGGAAAAAAACAAAAAATGTACAAAATAGTGCAAAAGGAACCCAGTGACAGTTGATACACGTATGCCTGTTGCAGAAACTAGCATTTGGGGGTCTAAAAAGATGGAGCTATACAGAATTTTGGATTAGGCAAAGTAAAAAGCTTGGTGCAACAAGAGCGTGTCGTCCATCTACTCCATTTGAACACAACGAATTCCAAGACCCCACTTCAAATTTAGTAGAAGCAGCTCTAGCATTCAAGCTATAACACCACGAACTACAGAAAACCAAACAAAATCAATATGGGATGAATAACAACCAACAGAACCGTATCTAGCAAATAACATGCCATGCATGAATTGCTATTGCAGAAACTAGCACTTTGTGGTTTATCAGGAGTTTTACAGGATTTCAAAAGAACAAATTTGTTGGAATTAGTACAAAAGTGAGCTTTCAGAAGCTATGAAAGTGAAAGCAGCAATAAGAAACAGAAAACAAGAGCAAAATCATTCACTGGGTTGATGATCTTACCTCTGATTGCCATAGAAAGGGACGTTGATGAATTTGAGAGAGAAGACGAGGAGGAAACGGGAAAAGAAAGTCGAACCCGGAAATTGGCTGCAAAAAGAACATGCGGAATATATGCGTCCGCCCATGGCAAAATATGGCCCGGGCTTGGGCCCAATAGCTGAGCTCCACATTCTCCTGAGACCCATATTTGTGGTTTCTACTAGGCCCACAGGGCCAAAACCATATAGGCCCCACTTTTGGGTGATCAGGCCTGTTGTGCAGCCCAAAATCATGGATTGGATGATCATGGTCAGGAGATATATATATATTTTTTAAACAGAGGATAGGGGGACTCAAGCTTACACCCTTGATCAGCCTCAAACTCGTGACTTTCACAATTGAGGCTCACTCTTATGCTGCTTCACCACACTCACACATCTTGGACAAATGCATTCTTTTGTTGATGAAAACAGACTATAAAAATCTTTATATATTTTCCTAGATGGCAGATCATGCAAACCTCATAATTTTAGATCTATGAAACATCTAAAGTCTGAGAAATCAGATAAACGGACCTGATCAACTAATGTGGTAACTCCATATGCAAAGTGGGAGCGCCCTAACTAGCCGGGTAGTGTAGTGGCATCGCTAATTGGATTGATTAACTTGTTGAGTGAATTAATGTGAATCCTCCTTTGATTGGGGCCCTATTTGACCAAGAGAGGGAGGTGTGTGGGGGATGCAGTTGAATTAATTGTTAAGTGAGCAGCAAATTTGAGGAATCTAATTTTGTAGAATATTTTTCACCTGAAAATTTGATTAAAAATAGGGGAGAATTGAAGCCAGAGGTTAAACAAGCAAGCATTCCAGTCTAGCCTCATTAAATGAGAGGTCAAGTCCCACCTATTGAATTTTTTTTAAGTAATAAGATGAAGGGCAGCCTCAGTGCACAAGCACCCGCCTTACCTACATGTTTGCAAATGGCTGTTTTCATGCCTTAAACCTGCGATATCAAGGTCACATAACGACAACTTTTACCGTTGCGCCAAGGTTCCCCTTCTATTCTAATCCATAACCTATGAGTATAATATTCATTCGATGGTTTTCAGCTTCTTCTGTTTCTTCCCGACCAAGTAATGTAACCATTCTTTTGCCTTTTTCATCCACCAACCCATGATTTGATAACTAAAAGCCCCATCGGGCCCTTCCATAGAAGTGACTCCACAATTTATACAAGGGGGCTCACCTTGGGATGATCCAACCCGCTCATCCGAATGCGGCTATGGACGAATAGTGGTACCGACAGTATGCAGATTGGATAATTCTAGCATCTTAAAGACAGAACAAGCATATGAACATGGAGGATCATGCAAAGGCGGGACCTGTAATTAAAGTTTTATTAAAGATCATGGAAGCAAACATCGATTGGCAAGGCTTATATATCCTGTTTTCCGGATTATAACAAGGATTATTCGAGTATGATCCCATAAGCCTGGATTATACAAGCCTAGCAAATAGGGGCCTAAGTACAGATAAATTACTTCGAATACAGCCGGCTTTGGATTATACAAGCCTCGCAATTAGATTATCCCATAATAAGAAACTTAAGTTCAAATTACTCGGCCCATTAGTCAAGCAAGATTCTTATGGTTAGGCATGACAAGCAGTAGTATATTGCAATATGCTGTCACTGATCAGTCCTGCAAGTAGAAAGTTTCAGAGATATCACACACGCCCACACACACAGAGAGAACTGAAAAGCAAGTGATGTGGGTGCCTGGAATCTTGCTCCAGTTGAAATAAGGATCATTGGCTGCAACTCAGGAAGACTCACAGAAAACACTCATACATTGAAACATATGTCTGTGAATATATTGAACAGAGGAAAGTACTATGCACAACAGAGCAGATAAAATCTATAAACATAATTCCTGTCTCCTGTTCTTCATGATATACAAGTCCCAATTTGATATGATTACAATTGCAGCTATGCTAGAAAGGGAGCCTTGGCACAAAGGTAAAAGTTGTCATCATGTGACCTTGAGGTTACAGGTTCAAGGCGTGAAAACAGCCTCTTGCAAAAATACAATGTAAAGCTGCATACTATAGGCCCTTGTGGGCCGCCCCTTCCCCGGACCCCACATGGACAGGAGCTTCATGCAGCTGGGCTGCCCTTTTTTACAATTGCAGCTATGCTCTAGCATCTTAGCATAAATTAGTGAATCATGAATCTTGACACTGGATTGTATCTGGGCTTTTGGCAAGTACAATGTGAGCGATGACCAATCTCAGTGAACAAGAACATGATGGGAATCTTATAATCTTCGATTGCCATGCTTACTCATTTAATTCCACTCCAAAAAACTGTGAAGTGGAAGAGATATTATACGTCAATCATTGGTTATTGTACTTGGGGCCAAACTCACACTTTTGAGAAAAGAAATTTTTAACAGCTTTTCAGCCAAAACAAACATGACTTGAGTGGATAAAATGAGTACCTCAGAAGAAATACACAGTTAATGCCTATTTTTCATTCTTTTTCTCCTTCACTACCAGAGTTATTAATGCTGTCACCCATAGAAACTTTGACAATTACCAAATTATACTCAATCATTCAACAATGGCAAATAGATTTCGCTGATGATTCAATTCATATTAGAAGCTGATAGCAGAAATTCTTTACGGGCATCCGAAATTCAGATTTCCCAAGCAGCAAACTCATATATCCATGAAATCCTCTCCTGGTGCCTCCTCATGCACACTTTTCTCTGTATCTTGAATCCACCCTACCAATCCTCAATGAATTCTTTAACAAAGCTAGAGATCACCGAATACATAGAACACTCATCCAAGCCCTTCTTCAGAGGAGATTTTAATATCACAATTTAGTCAAGACTAAATGGATATTTTCTCTTTTCCAAGTTGAAGTGCTTCCAAACCAGTTATTGAAAGGACAAGCAAGCAGTTGGCAACTTGGAAGAGAAGCTACCTCCTTTAGGAAAGAAATCATCTTCCTAATGCCTTCAAAGACATGCCCTCATTGACAGTAAAGAGGTCTCAAAGCCTTCAGAGAACATGATATGACGGTTGGCAACATAAGGTTAAAAGACAAGGCGCACTGAGGACATGGCCTTAAAAGGTTTGGAAGGCTATTGTAGGTTCAATTTGCACCTAAGGCTATGGAAAATGCATTGAAAATGTTCAATGCAAAGTTGAGAGGGACTTGGGAAGCAAGAATGGAAGTAGAAAATACCCTCATTTACCGCAAAGAGCTACCAATGACTTTGAAGAACCATGATATTACGATCTGCAACATAAAGTTAAAGACAAGGCACTTTGAGGACATGGCTTTGGAAGGTTGAGAGGGTTATTTTCAGTGTAGAAGCCTCTCAAACATGTTTTGAAGCATTAAAGAGGGGGTGCAAAAACAAGGAAGAGAGGTGAAGGGAAAATGGAGGGATTGAATACTTGAGAAAACTGAATGTGGTGATATTGCACCGTATAGCACCTCTTGACAAGTTAAGATGGAAAAATACTCTCAAATAACATCACTTATGTATATATGCCCTACTTCATAATAATGGGAAGTTCTCTTATCAGGTTTAGGTTCAGGTCAGTGGCAGTCTGTTGTTTTGGCCCCTGAGAAATTCAATTAAGGGGTTAGGATTTACAAGAGCATTTAATTGGGTAGCTCAGCTTGTTTTATGGTATCAAAGCATTTCTAGGTTAATGGTCCATAAGGAAAATATTTGCCATAGTGACGAAGTATAGTTTTTGAAGGATCTGTATGAGTTTTGATCTTTAGGAGCAAGATATAAAAATTTGAATGAGAACTTTGATCAGGTATCAAACTGAATCGATGCTATACAATGACTGACATGTGAACTTTTCATTAACTTGGGCTAGTGAAGAGACTTTCTTATTGACTCCCGGAAAAGATCCGAAACTCCTACAAGAACTAAGCCATGGGAAAAGACAATGTTAAGAAAGTGGTCATATTACATCTTTCCTTCTTTCTAATCTTCATGTTCAAAGCCATACAATAAAATTATCCTTCATTGTACCATTCTAAAATCCAAGTATAAATGTACTAAGATCTATCTTGTCCTCACCTGGCCCCCTTCTCTTACAAACATTAAGACAATAATTCAACATTCAGAATTCTTCACATATTATGCAATTAATTGTAAGTTTATCAATACTGTAGCAGATACAGTTTCACCCATACATTTCCATGCGGAGTACACGTATAGGAACAAGAATGGCATGACAATAGCAGAACACAACATAACAGAGAATCTCAAACAAAAAAAGTTAATGCACACTTAAATCACAAATGACATCTGGCAAGAGCAAAATCAATGATAAACAAGTACCACCAAGTATAAGTTCTTAAGAGATTATCACGTCCCACCCAAAAGAATAAATTCTCCAAGTGTAAGTAAGACCTGAGATTGATAATGCCCCGCGAATATCAAAATCACCATGAAATCAGCATACATGATTACACCATATGTACAGAAAGCCATATTAGGAGTGTATTCACAAGTAATAATACCTTGGACAGTATTTCCTATTTCTGGAATCAGACTACCATATTTTCTATATACAGAGAAAGCAACTTTTTTTCTGTATGCCGGCCCTAATCAGGATAAGATCTTGACAATGATGATGATGGTGACAAACAGAAAAGATGAAATCAATACCACTGTTCTATTTGCACAAGAATAACACTTCTGCTTGAGATGAAGCTCTTGGCAAAACAAGCATTTTCTGTGTAACCTCCAGTAAGAGCTGCGGCCATTCTTCTACCTTCACAAAGTGTGGTTTCTCGAAGATGTGGATGGTCATTTTCTCTAATACTAAAGAATTCTTCAGCAAAAATTTCACTAGCTTTATCTTTTTCTCCTGCTTGTTGAGATATCTTCTAACAATGCTACTGTCAAGTGATGACCCTAAACCCCCTCCCATGAAATCCAATATCTTAACTGTCTTGAGGTGATGTTGTAGACAAGGAAACAAGGATTTCTGTGATTCCCAATGTTGTCTTTTATCGAAGTCAAATCTTTGCATGAACTCTTCATCAAACTGGAAATTCAAGTACCATATTTTAGACATTATACAGAACAAATTATAAAGAGCTAGGAAAGTTGAAATGCAGATATAGCCAAAAGCTAAAGAAATTTGGCACAGTCAAATGGTACTCACATTTCTGGGCTGGAACGTAGGGACTACCTCTATGACAAGAGCCTCGAGATCAGGTAAACTTCTCAGCAAACTAGCTATTCCTGGGAGTTCCCATTTCTTCAATCCTGTCTCTAGTACCAGACACTTATGCTTGGAGAGGGGAGGCCGCCGATTTCTGAATTCCCATATTGACAACACCTTCAGGACAAGCCAGTTAAGAATGGTAAACTCCAACCCCAAACAAAATAACAATTAGCAGCTATTGATTTCTTGAATCTCAGAACTTTGCTAGAAGGATTTGCACAATATCCAGCCAAAAAATCAGGCAATTTCACATGTGGACTTAAGGAGAATTCAATGGTTACCTTATGAACAAAAATCAGCTGAAACTACAAAAAAACAAATACCATTAACTAGTCCTAAGCGACACGGGTTTTGAACAAGAGGAAACATGAGCACCTAAAAGGATTAGATTGCTTATTCTCTTCGATAAATGGCACGGTTATCTATAGCTGTCTTTACATGCTTAGATGACTTCTAACAGGGGAAGGCTTCTTGAACTTGCAGATGTATTGAGGGAGACTTTGCATTGTAAAGCAGGGCATTGGGTGCAATTGAGTCACTTGAGAAGCCAATGCGCAGGTATCAGTGTATGAGAAGTCCTCTCTTCATCATATGGACCATTTTCCACTAAAGGGCTGTCAGCATGGCGCAATTTTCTATCTATCTATCTATCTATCTATCTATATATATATATATATATATATATATATATATATTGTTATGATGTCTTGTCTCCTATCTCCTATTATCACTTCTATTTCTATCATGATAGCTACAGAAAACTTCTCTTATCATTCTCTTGAATTTGTGTAGAAGTCCATCATTGCGCTAGTTTATCAAACTTACCATGCCTACAAGAATGTTGAAACATATACATCTACTCAAGATGTAGTGATTATAGTTTGAGTACATTACACAACAAAAACACCATCTAATAAAGCATATATGTTCCTACGATGTTTTGCCTCCTTTGATCACCTCAATCATAGCAACCATTGATTCTAGAACTTGTCAAAGTTCATAATCTGCAATAGGTTTTGGCTATTTCCTACTTAAATTTGGACGAACTCCCCAGTTAGCTATATGCAGTATAAACAAAAGCACAATTTAGTAAACTGTATATGTCGTTGTGAAGTTTTGGCACCTTTGATTATCTTGATCATGACAGCTAAAAATGTCTTGCTATTCTTGTAGAACTAATCAAAGTCCATCACATCATATTGGTTTCGTAAACTTATAATTATCACAATAACTTGAAGAACTACCCAATGCTATATAAATCAAATGTACAACCAAAATACCAAGTAGTAAGCCATACCTGTATGCAGTTGCTACCCAACTGAAGAGTTCTGGCATGCCCAAGGTCTTCAAGAAGCATATCCAAAATCAGGTGGGTCCCTCTAAAATCATCACTATCCCATTCAAAACCAAACTTAAGATCAACATAAGCATAATCCAGAGATTTCAGATCCTTCAAACAATACTCAGCAGTCTCCATAACCTCATTCTCCGAGATACTCAACGACATCAAATTGGGGGCCAAAATTTGCAATCCATTTGTAATACAACAATCCTGCACTCTCAATCTCTTAAGCTCCCCCAGATTAACACACAAATGACTAATTCCCCAACATTTTACCAACTCCAAATCTTCAATCAATGGACAACCAACTATCAATCTCTTGACCAAATCATCTTTCAACTCAATGTCAGAAAGAGATAATTTCTTGAGCAATCTAAAACCCTTGAAACCCGACGGCAATTCAAATACACAAGAAACCAATTTCAGCACTTGCAAACTATCAGAATCGAATAAAACCCAAGGTAATTCATATCTATGCCTTCTCGAAACGAATTCCAGCTCCAATTCCTGAACTTCTTTTCTCAATGCAAATAGAACCCATTTTTCAATATCAGAAGAGTATTTTCTCTTGAAATCCAACCTGAGTTTGAATTTGTAAAGCCCAGGAGGACGGTTAAGATGAATCCATTGATTGGTGAACTTGACGAAGCCGGGCATTCCACCGTTGGATGCAAACTGGGAATGGAAGTCGAGATTGTGGGACTGGATGTAGGGGAAGAGGTTTCGCCATCTGCTTGACAGAATGCTTGTTCGAACTGCATCTTGAGGGGGTAGGAAGGAGAGGATGTGGATTACCAGGGCTTCTGGGAGTTTTGTGGTAGGATCTAGACCGTCCGTTTCCGTGATCTCTGGGTTGTGATATTGGTTTGGTTTCTTTCTCTTATTGGGGTTTGGAAATCGCCTGCTGCTGATGGATTCCATGAATTTCCGTGAAGATTGCACAGCATTTGGGGGAATGGAGAAACTGAGTAGGAAAAACCCATTTTTTGTAAACCCTTTGGCACGGAAGATGATGAAGATGGACGGGGGATATTGGCGGATGCAGAGTGGGACCCAATAGAAAACGCGTGAGAGAGTTGGAGTTGTCATATTACGGTTTGCCTGTGTAGATTGACGCACCGTTTCAGATCATCAAAAGTCATGTAGGACTAGTTGTTTTGGTGATCCTACCGTCGATTTTACCGGACACAGCTTCATTGCAAAATATCTCCCTCTTGGATGATCCTGGTTTTTATTATATAATAGTAGAAATTGGAAGGCATAGACAGTTTTAAGGCTGAATTATAAAAAAAAATCTTAGAAGATCCAATGGTTAACCTTATCGTATGGAGATCTGGCGTATTAAGATACGTGAAAGAAGATGAACAAATCGGATCACAACAATTTTGGTCTCATATGGCCCTTTTGCTCGTGCAAAAGAATGCACCGATCTACAAGGGCAAACACCATATGTGAACTTTGCGTTACAGTTATGTGCAAAAGACCAACCGGACCCACATACCTGCCAAACGCATAGGACTGTCGGTTTCAACACTGTATCGGTTCAGTCTAGGATCATTACATCGGGTCAATAGTAACTAACTTTATCTTGTATTTGTAAGAGGTTATTTTCATGGCTTGAACCCAGCCACAACTCTATTATTGCACCAATTTTCTAATAATCCAATTAGGATCTTCTCTCGATAACCAATGTATTGTGGGATGATAGTTAAATATCATCACATAGATGCAAGACCCTCTCCTCTAGGGAAACAGCAATCGCCATCTCTAACTGAATGCTCAACCTTACCTATACATGAACTTATTATCTCAGTGCTAATTTACCCAAGTGAACAGGCCATTGAGATTTATCCAACGGTCTATGCACAATGAGGTTTTTAAAGTAATCCTTTCAGAAAAGGAAATTCAGGTCATTGTAGACATAGAAGGCAGTAATTAATCAGTCTGTCTCCAGCTTTTTTTCTTGTCTGGGTATCTACTTAGGCCCACTTTTCAACCATGACCTGCGGTGTCTCTTTACAGTGGTTCACTTTATGGTTTTACTCTAGTCTGCAAAATCAATTAATGTAGAAAAAAGCTGGGGGAAGTTGAATTAAACTAAATAGTTTCTCTTGTACATCGTCTAGGAACTCCTCTATGAAGGATTCTCCAATGAAATCTGAATGACCTGGGGGCAGAAAATGTCCTCTCCTCATTGGGATATTTTTTTTTTTCCTCATCAATTGGACCTCAACATAGCGATTGTAAATGTAGGCATTCCCTACCACGATAGGTGCAAAACCCCTCTTAGGATACTGTCAAACTGAAGGTAATTATTGTCAAACTGGATGACTAATAATAATAATGGAACCTCTCTGAATAATCAATCCAATATATGTGGTACTTCCGCAGAGATAACTCTGTTAGTTGGGGGGAAAAAATATCTAGGAACTAGGGTATCAGGAGAAATTTTGATTTTAAGACGATATGTGGTTTGGAAATACTGAGTTGGTCTTTTAGCAAGTGAAGGGCAGTCTCGACGAAACTCCCTTCTATGTGAGGTCCACACCTTGAACTGGTGACCATAAGGTCACATGACGACAATTCAATTATAATTCGTATTCCACACCTTGAACTTGTGACCTTAAGGTCACATGACAACACCTCAATTATAATTCGTGGAGATCTGTTGCCAAGTACTCTGCTCAACTACAAGTACCTTCGATCATTTTGATTCTGCTGGTTGAAATATTCGGAATTACCAATTACTGGTCAATCAAAGAGAGATTGCCTAGACAAGGAAAGATCCGTGCTTCGGGACCCATCCTTCAAATCAGAACTGTGCAGCTCTATTATTCATTTTACTGTTTCTAAAAGAGCTTTGAATATATATATATATATATATATATATATATATATATATATATATATGAGCAATAATTTCAGCAAGGAGTTGCAGGTGACATTTGATTGGGTGAAAAAAAATATTCCAGCCAATCAAATGTCACCTACATGAAACAGTTAAAATTAACATATATATGTATACCCTGAACCCTAGTGCAGAAGGGGGTTTCCATTATTAGGCTGCGGATTCAGGTTGCTCCATGGTTGTTTAGGCTTATCCAGAAGAACCCGTTTGCTAGCCCAAAAAGGATCTGATAATTACGAATGGAAATGTCTTTGCCGGTATAAATGTACGGAGTAAATAATGTGATCTTCAACTCAAGCAATATAGGATAACCTTTTTGTAAACCTCATTAAATGGTGGTAGTTGGATGCAGTAAAGATAAAACGTTCTGGTGTTATTTGGGTTAAATGCAGACAATACCTCAATATCTTGTTCTTTATGCATTGGTAAAAAAAATATATGTTTTTTTAGAAATAGATACTATTTCACCAATTGACTCATAAATATCCGATATATTCGTACCTAACAAAGTGATGAAATGTTCCAATTCAATCCGATCCATTCCTTCGTAGAGCTATTTGGGGAGCATTTATCTCACTTTTCATTGGTTGGATGATTTGTAGGGTGAGAGGGATCATGATTAGCTCACGCTGTCAGGGAGATTTACACGAAACCAATTACTCCTGCTGCTATATTTGTCACCCATGCGTTAGAGCAGCAAGTCTGGCAGTGAAATTTTTTATAAATTTGAGTCGGAAACAAATATGACTGATGTGTGGAGCAACTTTTGCCGCTTCAGATTTGCTTTCCTGTCGAAGTTTCTTTGCCATTTTCAAGAAAGAAAATCAAGCATGTGACCTTCATGTTGCTACTAATATCATACCAGCTAGCACACTGCATGTACGGAATCAATTACTTCTCAATTGATATTTCCAGTTTTTATTCATTTACCTTCTTTTTTTTGTGGTTAAACTTTGTTTCTGTTAATTTGGATTCTTTATTAAACTTATTATTGAATGAATTCTCATGGTCTAGTAGAAGGAATTAATAAAAGTAGAATTTTGTCAAATTATCTACAGAAGTCTTATAGGCCTGATAGACTGACAGAAGGTTTTATGTCGCCGAAGCAATGTTGAGTCCTTACTCCATCGAAAGGAAACTTGGGGATCAGATATCTCTTGCCAAAGCATGTGTTGTAATTGCAAAAGAAAGCAACAACCTACAGTTTGCCTGGGAGCCAAGTGCTCAGATCCGCAACTCACAGATTCTCCTTTCAAATGCTGCAATCAGGCAAGAAACTCTTACGATTGAAGAACCTGAGACTGCCATCCGTGACATGGCTTTTCTGATCTACCAAGCCCAACAACTCCATTATGACAGTGCTACCGTGATCATGAAGCTGAAAGCGAAGATCCAGTCACTTGAAAAGCAGACAAGTTCTGTCAGTGAAAAGAGCTCAAAATACTGGCGAATAGCTGCTGAAGAAGTCGCCAAAAAGTCTATACTTTCAGGGCACCAGACTTACAGCTGAATGGTATAGAAGCTTAAATCTCCGGAGCAAACTTACAGAAGGGAAGTGGATTGCTTAAAACTCCAAGACAACAATATCTAACATTTCAGTGTTTTTTCAGATAACATTCTTGCCACTTCGGTTGTGGTCAATTCCACAGCGTCAAATAACATGAACCCGGATCAAATTGTCTTCCACCTGCTCACTAATGAAGTCAATTATGTTCCTATGAAGGCCTGGGTCTCCATGGACAGTTACCAAGGAGTCACCATTGAAGTTTAGAAGATTGAAGACTTCATCTGGCTAAATGCATATTACGTCCCAGTTATAAGCAGTTCCTAGATGCAGAAACTCGGAGCTATTACTTCTCTGGCAACAATGATGATGGGTGAGCTCCTATCAAGTACCAAAACCCGAAATACCTGTCAAAGCTGAACCATCTAATGTTCTACATTCCAGGAGTTCACCCTGCACTAGATAAAGTAGTATTCCTAGATGATGATATTGTGGTTCAGAGGGATCTGTCGGGCCTCTTCTCTATTGAGCTGAATGGAAACGTGAATGGGCTTTCAGGATGAATGTCTTCTGTCGAATGGAGTGATGGGTTCATACTCATGTGAAGACATCTGAAAAGTTAAAACACAGCAACTGCAAGTCAATAATCGGTGCAATAAAATTGGAAATCGGAACAGGTAAAATTTGGCACCGAATGAACAGTCAAATTAGGCAACCGAATCTATGGATTTGTCAAGATCTGCTACACTGGAGATCTTGATAATCGGATCATCTACACCCTATAATAAGGGGAGATCCGATCGCTGCTAAACAATAGGTGTAAGAAACAGATCAATTGATCTGAAGAGAGAAAGCGTGTGAGAGAGAGTTGAGTCTAGTGAGGATCTAGTTGTGATCCTCCTCCTCCTCCATTGTATTTTTATTCAATCTAGTGAGTGATTTCTCTTTCCCCATGGTCAGAGCCTTGGTTTACACCAAGGATTGCCGGAACAGAGCCGGTGAATACAGAACGTGTGCTAGAGTAGAAAACAGATCGCATTCTGATTCGGGCCAAGTGCGGCCCAAGTCCAGTCCAGACCCTGGCCAGGTGAAGTAAGTAAGCTTAGTCTTCCCCTTTTTACTCACAATTACATAAAGAATGTAAATAGAGGTCTAGCGATAAGTAGAGATAAAAGAGACCGCTCTTACATAGAGGTGTACCAGCAAGAGCCATATTTCAACCAGTTTGTTCAAATAGGATAGATAGGAAGTTGTTCTCAGTATGTAATAGCTTTAAGTTTCTCTACTTTTGAATTCTCAACACTGGCACAAACAAAGCAACGTACTAACCATCATATAGACTATTGGTTTAATAAATCTAGACGTGTTTCTTTAGCTGGACTGTTTGGATGAAGAAATCTCCCTACAAACTTAATATCAACAATGTCCACTTACTCAACCGTAACTATAGCATGAATTGTTAGAAGCACCAAGCTGCTTTGAGCATAACTTTTATTGGGAACCCCAGACATCAACTTCACCAGCCAATCCTAAAATAACATGAGATATTAACTCCCTAGCTTAGGTTTTGCCGCAGTTTTTACTTGCATATCCTACCAAACCAATCAACTAGGATGCAATATGGGAGAGAGGCGCATCTAAATTCATGAAGCTACGAATTGACTACTGATAACACATCATTAATATGTGGAAGATAATATTTATTGTGACTAAATCAAACAGCTGGTCAGCACCAAGCAATAAAAGGCTACAACCAGTAATATCCATCCTAGCACATTCACCTTGTTCATCATATATTGCAAAAGCACTAACTTGACAATGCAGTGAAAAACTGATATTTCCAACTAAAATCAACCTTAGATATTCAAGCAAACAAAAATAATTAAAGTAAAGCACAATTTCAAAATAACAAACAAATATGAACCATTACTTTCAAACCGGAGCCCATCAAAGAAGATCCATTTATCTTCTGCAAATGGTTTCTGTAAGAACTCAATCCAAGAGACAAAGCCTCTCTATATCTTGGTCATATGTCGGCTTCATAACTCTGGGCTGGAACGCCCACTGCAGAATTTCTACTTTCTTCTTTCGTACGATCGATCAGTTCATTGTCTTCAGATATCCTCTGCATTTCATAGATTACTCAAACAACATATGACACAAACCGCATAATAGACCAAAAAATAGAATGATACTTGCATTTTCAGTAAATCGGAGATAAGAAAGAGTGCGAAATGAATTGAAAGTGTTCTTCAGATCTTGCTCAACAAATGTAGTTTGGTCTAGCAGTTAGTTAATTTGCAAAGTAGTTGCATTTGCCCTGTTTTCTAGAACTTTGGAGAAATCCTTCAACCAATTGAGCACCTACAGACAGTAAAATATAGTGCGAATTCAAGAAATTACATTACAAACATGAAAAATATTAGATATCAAATAATATAGGTAGGGTTTGCAGAGTGACCTCATTTTGTATGCTCAGTCGCTTGTTCACAGAATTTTCCATTGTGAACTAATTGACTTTCAAATGGAATCTCTGGTAGGGAAAAGGAAAATTACCTGTAGGAGATTCAGCTGATCTTGTTCTTCCAGGGAAAAGGGAAGCGTGGGAGAGCATTTGCTTGTAAGCGGGAGTCCGTATGGATCGTCTTGGAGACATCAATCCCAAATGGGGTGCAGGGTCTAGTGGTATGCTGATCTAGACCATCCATTTGGTGGTTCTCGCAACATGGCCCAACCATGCCGAAAAACATTTTTTATATGGGGTTGAATTAAAAGACTTTTGATGTACTAACCAACAAGCGATCAAAATGAAATAATCTAAACCGCTGATCTCTCAGGGGTCACCTATGATTGCAATGAGCCAAAGACCATCTTGATTGGCTGATCACGAGCAAGATTGCAAAGAACGGAAGCATTTAACGCACTGGGCCCCAAGTTTTATGCGCTAGGTCGAACATTTGGGGCCCTTATTTAATGGATGATAAGGAGACTTTCATTGTACTGTATTTACGTGGTGGGCCCAGGCATCGCATAAACCGATGCTCTGGATCAATTAATGCATTTCTAGTCTGTGACACAGGGGCCCACTATGTAACAAATTCTTCCCCTTCATCTGCTTCTCTTTCTCTCTTCATTTCATCATCTCGTGGCTTCTGCATCGGCTTTCACTGACGAGGCGGCAGCAAGAATTCTGATAAAATGCTCATCGCACACTACATCTTACGACGTTGATCGCAAATGACGTATCTGGACCCCACATTAATAAATGTGGGGTCTCTCTCTCTAATCATGCTTAAATCAACCACCATTTTTTTTTCTTGATAAAAAAAAAAAAGATCCAAATTTTTTACATTTCCAACAAGTTCATCTTTCTTGTCAGTCCGTTGCATATCAATTTGACCAGCCTTATTTTTCAAATTACTTCCCTTTATGCTTGGAATAACATGAAATCTCCATTATGATATCAATCAATTCAGATTTCAGATACTTCTTCATTGATAAGAGCCTGAGAGTCAAATCCAGTCTTTCCAACTGTTAATATCCCCTTCCCTGCCTTCCCAAAAAGCTCCTTTTGTTGAGAACCCTCTTGCTTTGAGTGTAGCTTTTCCTAATGAAGTCCTTTACTCCTATGAGTGGCTTCAAGAAAAAGAAGTAATTTCAAAAAGAAATGGAAAAAAAGAAGAAGAGAGAGTGTCTTCAAGAAAGGTTGTTTGGCTTCAAGTATTCTTCTCTAATCAAATCAATGCAAAAAGAGCTCTTAAAATGGAATAACATGTTGTCACTGGTTCTTGAGACGAAATGAGCTAACTTGAGATGAGATCTAGTGTAAATGATTTAACCTAGCTTGAGATGATAAAATTTGGCGTGAGATGAAGTGAGATTATTGAAAATTCAAATTAGTTATGCATTTAGTACGTAGTCCCGACCTTGGTCTTGGGACTCTTTTCTCTCTTTTTGAAGTGAGGTATTAACTTAAAATGTGTGGTGCAAAGACAAGCCCACTGCATGCACCAACCATGCATGCTAGCCCGCTTCAATATTTAAAGTTTCAAACCACCTTAATGTCAATTTCAATTTTTCAATATTAACAGTAATTAGAAGAGTCCAAGTAATGGCATGCATGCTCTTGAACATGAGTTTGTGTATTGTATGGTGAAACTTTTCTTTGTAGATAAATATTTCGTCCTGTTTATAGTTGCTTAGACAGGTTAGAGATCAAATTTCATATTCATTAAATGTTTTTACCCTATGTTTGATTAGCAAAAAATAGTGACCATCCATTTCTATAATGTTTTTCAAAGGCCCAAAACAAGTAATTACCATCCTTCAAATGCATTGGTATGGAGAACAAGATGAAGGCTTACATTTACCCACAAAAAAAAAATCATGTACAAAAAAAAGAGGGCTTGGACTTCTTCTCACACTCAAGAGCGTGTATATCTAGGGACTCTTGCAAACACAGCTTATAGAAGTTATTTGGATGAAGTCTCTTCAGGTGTAGACACTCTCAAGTGTGCTGCTGTGTAGAGACCGTCTTTCCTTAATTATGGTAATTATATTCTAGAATGGGTTTGATAGGCTAGGAATCAAATTTCATAACCATTAAACTCTTTTAGCCTATGTTCCTTTGGATTAAAATTTAAGACCATTCATTTGTATGTCATTTTTCAAAAATCCAAAGTAATTGGCTAAGATTGTTCAAATGCAATGATTTCTAGTAAATTATTTAATTTCTATATAATATATATAATAAAATAGCTCATATGTTTGAAAAAATGCCTTGGGGGTAGCATATACTTGACGCTTGAGAGCGTCTGTGCCTCGCAAGGAAGCATTTGAGTTCTAAAATTTTAGGGGGTTTATGGAAGTAGTTACCCCCTCGCCCAACATGGTCTCTACCCATGGGTACGACTAGGAGTTTGTGAACCCTTTTTTTGAAGTAGCTAAGGTTTTGTTTAAGTCAAAGCTTCTTAGCCAAAGCTAAATCTAAGCTTACACTAAAATGTACATGTGGGACCATTGTGATCCTAACCGTTGGTACATCTTAAACAAGCGATGCCCCAAAGAAGGACATGCTACTAGTCTGTAGAATCATACTATCTTTGGATGATCCATCACGTTCATCTTACTGTGATGGGTTTGGATGTTCTACATGTTCAAAGACCACGCAAATCAAATGACTATGGCATCACACAAATATTATGTATGATCACATGAACTGAAGTTTAGGGTGTTGAGTTGGAAATTTGACGGTCGGTATCTGATAAATTCTGAATTTGGCAAAATATGGCCATAGAGTTTGGAATTTGAAAAACATGGAATTCCAAAATATCTGGTAGACTTTGGAATTTATCAAATTTTGCATTTTAGAGAATTTGGAATATAAAATTTGGTTTTAATTGGAACATTGCAATTTTTTCTTCACTTCAAATTCGTGATTTAAGGATATAAATTTGACGAATTCACGAATTTCTGCAAGCCAGCACTAAGCCTACAAAGTTGCATCGCATCTCTCTCTCTCTCTCTCTCTCTCTCTCTCTCTCTCTCTCTCTCTCTCTCTCTCTCTCTCTCTCTCTCTCTCTCTCCATATATATATATATATATATTCTTATGTACTTTTTAATTTTTTTATTTCTAATTGTATGCTCATCTTATATTCATATATTCCTTAAACAGCCTAACACTTTGATTTATAGAGTATGCCCGGCCTTCGTTATCATATAGACTTTTTCTTTCAATTTGGGTAACACTCATGGATAATACAAAACTCTAGAGACAGATCTTTATTTTTTCCAACATGCCTAGATTATCTGGGTAACATCCCTCTCAATCTCTCTACTCTCATGAATTATCGATCACAAGTATCGAAAGTGGCCTTTTTGAAGTAGTTCTTGGTTGTCAATCTTTAATAGTGCTTCACTCTCCCCACTCTCCTTACTAAAATTGCATTCCATATACTCTACTTCAATTTAGCTAATTTTAAATCTTTTAAATTCTAAATTGAAGACTCTACACCCCTTTTAGAAACATCGTACAAACAAGTATCTAAATTCAATTCCATAAAAATGTAATTTGCAGGTTGCTGGAGTTGTCCAATCTCTATGAGAAATGAAAAGCCAGTGGTGATGCAAAAGGCTAGACATGGTGATTATTCACTGACATTTTTCTTTAAACTTGTCAAGGAAAACATAAAGTTTTAAATAAAAAATGTCATGTGGCACTCATTGATTTATATCTCCTTACACCTCCCACTTCACAAGGCAAGCTGCCATCGTCCATTATTGTTTCCAATGTTTGTGTTATAGTAGGCATCAGTTGTTTTCTTCGAACGTCTCTTAAGAAGATAAAAGATGAAATTTTAAAATTTTGACAAGGAAGCAGGTTGAAAACCTTATGGAATGGTAATTTTGCAATGCTCATGAAAATTTAACCACAAATTTGCAAAACTCAAAAAATGTTGGAAATTTATGCAAATTTGCAAAAATGTAATGGCATCTTTCCAAAAAACCTGTCATTAAAACCTAGTCTAATGTCATATGGTGTTCTGCCTACTGCCTGATTATGTTGCAGGCTTTCGCATCCATCAAGCCTGTCGGTCCCACTCATTGTCAGATTCTACAGATAACAACAGATCATTGGTTGTTGAAGGCCGAATAGAAACTGCTATTAACTAGTCAGAAAGATGTATTGGAATGAAAACATTTACTACAGCAGTATCATTTTATCTTGATGCAAGTAGCAACTTGGAATCATTTCCTTCCACCACCAAATACTTCAAGAGGAGACCGAGGTGGTAGTATTCATCTACCAGGGTCTGTTTGATTAGGAGGGAAAGTGTAGAGAGTTGTTGGAAAGAGAATAATGTTACTGCTAAAAAGATAACAGCACGAAGAATTAAGGCTGTCCACATAAAGCTTGTATGGTATACTTCCTCCTGCATGGCTAAAGTAATAGAGAGAGAGGATGGTGCTTCATAAGATGGTCTACATAAAGATCAACCTTCCTTCTATTCCTGTTTTACAAATTTATAGACCTGCTGCTGAATGAGCTTCCCTCAATGATGATCATGGGCAAGCTCAACCAGAAAAGACCAGGAAAAGAGTACTGCGTCAGAAGAGGGATAAGATGATTAGGAAATCCATGGCATGCTAACACGCTCAAGCAAATAAAAGATAAATGAGATATTCAGACTAGAAGAATATTTAACATCCAATTTGATCCAGCACAGAATAACATCTTTTGTAAAGTGAATCACAACCAGCAAGATTTAGCGAGCATCCCTCTACCACCTTTAAAGCAAATATTCATTTTGAAAAACTAGAAGAATTTGACTGCTGGAGACAAGGTCTACCTAATGTGAATAAGATATAATAAAAGACACCCTGCAAGACTTTTATGCTCTTCTACAAGCAAGTGGATGACCAGCAAACAAATAAAAAGAAAAAGAAAAAAAAACATAAATCAAGTGGAAGACCAGCCTGGAATGTGGTATCACAAGTGGTGCTATATACTACAAATAAAATTCTTAACAGTTTAATGTTTCTGCGAAGGTGACAGCAAAAGTAACTGAAGAAACATGAGGACAATGCATTACAGGGTTTGGAAAATATGTAAAATCGAAGAAATCAGATCAATCACTGAATTCAATGGGACCGACACGATCCACTCGCAGAAGTATGTACATCATAAATAATGGGTTCAGTCCATTCAGTTTGATCGTCTTCGATTAGATTCTAAATACAATCTATTGCTGCTAATCCTAACATGTAATATATGGTATGCCCATTCGGTATGGCTTTTAGATCTATAATGGTTAACATGCCTATTAGATCAACATCCTAAATAGAAAATATACCAAAACTCTCTTCTATTGGATGATCCCGACCTCCTCTCAGTTAAGACTAGGCGGCTTTTGTTTCCAATTTGGTCTTCTAAGTCTGCCTCATCGTTGGCAGAAAGCAAGGGACCAATTGGTATGTCTAAATCGTTTACTGAATGGAGAAAGAAAATATGTTGGTCGCACCTACGGCCATTAGAGAGTAACATGACCCGCTGGGGCTGCTCTGATACGACTACCCAAAAAGGGATTTCCGACAAATATTTAGATTAGCGTGCTCCAAACAGAGATTGATCACCACAGAAAGTATGGGAATTGATTACTCCTACAAGATCTTGCAAGAAGACAAATATTTTCTTTTATTAATCTTTAAAACAATAAGAAAGGGAGCATTGACGCAATGGTAAAATTGTTGTCATGTGACCTGGGGTCACAGGTTCAAGGTCTAGAAACATCCTCCTGCAATGCAAGGTATAACTGTGTAATTATAGATCCTTTGTGGTCCACCCCTTCCCCTGACACTGCATACATGAAAGCTTCATGCACGGGGTCGCCCTTTATATAATCTATGAAACAACAACAAGACACCTTGTACCTTTTATCATAGAAATGATCTGCTGTTAAGCCGCTTCAATTCGTTTAAAGCATTCCTCCAAGCCCAAACATCGTTAACATCCCTCCATTCCCGTCCTATTTTGATGATTCTTTGTGGCACACGGCCGCACTCGACAATCACAAGCCTTGCAATGTCTTCAATTTTTCCATCAAGTATACCATAGCCAGCCTTTTGCTTTAGCAACTCCCATGCTTCATCTTCAGAAAGCACATCAACTTCAATGTCTACTTGCGTCTCCATGCACCGACACACTCTTAGGTCCCTACCAGTGACCACCAATTTGCAGTTGTTATGCTCGCTGGGTTCGGGAATTCCTACATCTTCAAATGCAAATGCTTCCTTCATATCATTCATGATCAGCAAAACTTCTTACTTCGCATCAAAGCGGCGTATAGCTTCGTTGCCCTACTCGATTCATCGTCGTCCTCTGTAAATTCCAACTCAATTGCCTTTCCAATATCTCTCTGTAACCCGTCTATGTTAAGAGCCTTTGATGCGGTCACCAAATGATGCTGTCGAAATGTTGGGTTCTATTGAGACTATTGTTGATGTGCTTTATGATGGTTGTCTTCCCTACTCCTTCCAGTCCATGAACCCCAAGTTTGCGTGTGTTCTGGTGCATCAAATGATCTTCAATGGCTTCCAAAGTTTTTAAAGCTGTTGCTTCTCCGACTAATGTCGTTGCAAGTAACGCTGTTTTACTGCTTGGTAATGGTTCAACCACCAAACCATCGGAGAATCTCCCCATCTTTTGAAGCTTGACCACATCTTCGATCGTCTCTTCAACAAGCATTCCCAACTTAACAGGTGAGAACCATCCCATATCGTCTCTAATCTGTTGCTGTAAATTAGAAATTTTGACTTCCATTTTCTCTACGCTTTCTAACATACTTCTACCTCTCTCTTTCTTTTCTTCCCCTGCTGAACTTCTACTCTGTTCAGTTCAGTTTTCACATCCTGCTGTTGACTGCTCAGTTCTTGCATTTTGCCTTTCAAAATCTCTGATCTTTTGGAATAATTGTACCAAGCCCAGGCTTTCTTCCCCAAGTCAATGATTTCCCCAACAACAGCTTCCATAGCAGCTACCAACCATCGTAAAGGAAGTCAATTCCAAAAGTAAACCAAGTCAAGAAGCAAAGGCTATGCAAAGGCAAGATGCAACATTTCTTTAAGAATCAAATCACACATTGGAGAATCAAATTAAGAACCGATTACACTTTCACCTTATCAAGTAAGAAGCAAAGGGTATACAAAGGCAGTGAAAAAATTACAACATTGCTTTGAGAATTAAATAAGATACTAGAGAATAAAAAAATGACTCTTTTCCTTCCCATTTCAAAGAAGGAATTGTTTTCAGTTAAACATGATAAATGAATTATTATCCTAAGAATTCAATGTTTAAGTCTGTTTAAGCGCACAATTGGCGGAATCTAATTATTGAATTAATTTCTCCCATAAATAATTAGAATTCAAATGTACTAGATCAAACACCAGGCCCCAAGAAGAAAAGATAAAGCTGTCATGTTTTCAATTTTAAGTTCTATTTTCAGATACAATGTGGTTTATTTCCCATTTTCCTGTAGCAGCTAAATTACAAACCATCTCTTTAGTAAGATTATTTACAATGTTTGATACCCAATACTTGGAATTAAAATAAATAAATAAATCAAATCAAATCAAATCAAATCAAATCAAATCAAATCAAATCAAATATTCTCCATCTTAAATTACCACAAATTGGTATCAAGTTAGATCAAAGTAATTATAGCAAAAGGAAATTAATCAGACAAAAGCCAAGTACAAGAATGACACACACAAAATATAGTATGAAACGAGATCAAAATAAGCAAAGAAGCATACCAGAAAATCAAAAGCATATATGGACATTAAAAGAAGTGAAGAAGCATACCTGAGAAGTAGACCTTGAGCTTAGCAGGTCGGAAAGCATCAAAGAAGTCCGATGTAGAATAGCAGAGGGGAAGTTATGTAGGGAATTCTAGTAGTTGGGAATGGTTCATTACAATCTTTCTTCATATTAGATGACTCGAAGTTTCAGGTCAATATCTTGGGAAGTTGAAAGAGCAAAATCTTACCCAAGTCTGCATTTGCCTGGAAATTTCTTGGCTATGGTATCCATGTCAAGGGAAGAAGAAGAAGGATGTCGGTAGGAAAGTGGCCCATACATCTTTAAAGAAAATGTGGTCCTTCCCCATCCTTAATGTAGGGGGGATCAAACCAAAAGATGATACTACAAGACTCTTATTGTGGGAAGAGAATGAGAACCTTCAAGTGGGCCCACCAAAAATCTTTAACCATAAGCTAATCCCTTATCCCAAGGTACAACCAATGTACATACAGGTACCACTTACATATGAGAGCCCTTCAAATTAATTTGGACAGGCATGACGGACATTCAGACATCCATAAATAGAAAATGATTAATGAGTTCCATCCATCAATTTGTAAAAGGAAGCCCTGGTGCAATAAGCTTGCACGGCCTTACCTTGCATTTTTGCAAGAGGCTATTTTCATATCTTAAACCCATGAGTTCACGGTCACACAACAACAACTTTACCGTTGCGCCATGGTTCCATCCATCAGTTTGTCTAGCTTCTAAATACAATCTTGTGCTGCTAATCCCAGCATGATCTTAACTACCCTTCGATCCAAACTAAGCCATACAATGGGATTTTGTGGACTCATTGATTTGCCTCTGTATGTGATACATGATATTAACCTTTTACATTTAACGTTAAATCAACATGGTAGCTTTCAGGTCGAATGGTAATCCAGCACCAAAAATTTCTTCATTCTATGGAATTTTTGGATAATCAGTACTTAGAGACATGCTGTGACGACCCGGGTTTTTGAAACACATTTTATAATATGTTTTTCAAAGTCAAGGGCGTCCCCTCAGTAAAAAAATTTCGCAAAACAAAGCAGCGGAAATTCTTTTCTTTTTAAACTTGTTTTGAATACCCAAGTCACCACTTCATACATAACATCAGTACAATTTGTGTACAAAATAAAATTCCATTGAAGGAATATGATTTTATTAAACTTCCAGGATCCATCCAGTGGTTCATAGTACAGCACGGTATCAGTACAATACCTATCCAAATTACATAATCCAAAATTTACAAACCTCACCATACATTAAAAACTCTTAGTACAATACAATTCCCGCAAATAAAATACATGTCTTCAAGAGGAGGTATCTTGTTTGATTATTCATCCACATCTTCTTAAGTCTTCTATAGTCTTGAGCTTCTAACCCTCCTTCTCTGTGTCTACGGTATTGTAAACATGGAAACATGTACAATACCTCAGCAAGCTATGTTTGGTAGGGGAATACAAAAACACACTACTACATCAACATAAGAGTATATACCTCAGTCCTTATTTCATCATAGTTATCTATTCATAAGATATCTCCACATAGGGTACATACGTTATTTATGTAATACATGACAAATTAGTTAATATAGTGAAGATTGCTCAAAACTTGTTACTTTCCCTAGCTATACTCCCACTTAGGAGAGCAATACCTAGCCAAAGATTATTCAACGCTTGTTCCTTCCTCTGGCTATACTCTCACATAGGAGAGCAATGCCTAGCCAATCCTCATATGAGGTTTTCAATCTAGGAACTCATATAATAGCATATCATCATGCCATACTTGTTCCTTCCCCTGGCTATACTCCCACTTAGGAGAGCAATACCTAGCTAATTATCATATGGGGTATTCATTCTAAGAACTCATGTAATGGCATATCATCATGCCATGGCATCATACTATGCCTATCATATGTGCAACATAATGCAAAATACATTAGGACTACTATGCTTACAGCCTCAATCCATACAGCGCACTCGGATAACTGTATAATCCTCCACTGACACCAACTGTGGAATAATCAATCCATGTCCTCATGGGGTGGACCATGGCTGTTACAGTGGGGCTTTCCCATTATTGCCCCACCCAACATTTAGCCTCTTTTTGGGCATGGTATCCATCATATAAATTTCAGGAAGTGGGTGGCCAAACCCTCATAACTCCCCCAGCATAGCATCCCTGGTCTCTATCTCTGTGTAAATCAAAATCCACAAGTCTCCATACTTGTATGGAAAATATATTGTACATATCAGACGGTCTGTCTGTTTAATTAAGGCTGGAATATTGTACATACCCTATTCTTAGGGTTTCCTTAGTCTTCATATCTTAGTACTTTCTCCTCATTATACTTGATCATTAAATTAGATCAAGTGGATTAGATTATGAGGTTAAATCTCTTTGTTTGATCATTTAGTTAGATCCCATGTTTTGGATCACTTTGTTTGATCATTTGGTTAGATCCCATATTTTGGATCACTTTGTTTGATCATTTGGTTAGATCCCATATTTTGGATCACTTTGTTTGATCATTTGGTTAGCTCCCATATTTTGGATCACTTTGTTTGATCAATGTGTATTGGATCACTTAATTGGATCATATGTTTTGGATCCCTCAATTTGATCATATGTTTTGGATCCCTTAATTGGATCATATGTTTTGGATCCCTTAATTGGATCATATGTTTTGGATCCTTTAATTGGATCCTTTAATTAGATCATCTGTTTTAGATAATAAGTTTTGGACCACTTGTTTGGATCATGACTATGCTAATGTAATGACCCCAATTTTGTAATATTAAAATCCCAAGTTAGCAATAAAAAGTTCAGCTTTTGAAGATAAGGGCATTTTGGTCATTTCACTATTTACCTTGACTAAACTTAGAAATTTAGTCCTAAAAATAGTACCATTATGTGTGTCTCGGAAAAACAAATCCAACAAGATGAAAATCACCCAAAACAGAGTTAAAATAAGCAAGTTATGCCCCTTTAAAGTTCAGGGGCAAAAATGTAACTTTTACTAAAAAACGGATTTAGCCTGCAAGACACAGGGACCTGTTTTGATACGGGCACCCTTCATCTTCAACCCCTAGAGGGTTCTAGAACGGCAGTGATTGGAGGAGAAATCACCGCCATTCTAGAGGTTTCTCCACCGCCATTCAAGGGCAGTGAGAGCCCCCTCCAGAACCCTCTTATAGCTCTATAAATAGAGCTCTTGGACGCCTTTAATGGCAGCCCAAAATCTTGAGAAAAACCCGTTTTGGAGAAGCAACCAAGAGGAAAAAAACCCAACAACAAGCCAGGTATGCCCAAGATCCCTCAAAACCCATCTTCACAGTAGTCCTAGGCTCAGTTTCCCTAAGTTTTTGCATGAAAAATCATACAAAATAGAGCCCTGGAGAGTCACCAAGGACCCAGGGACGATCCCTGGGCTGCACTGGTTCGACAGGGTTGAACTAGGGTGTCCTGAGGACGCCCTGGTCCCCCAACGAACGAGACGTTCCAGATGGAACGTAACGCGTCGACCGCGTTCGAGAGAACCAAACGAGCGTGTCTGCAGACGTGCCCGCTGGGGCGCATGCCACTGACGCACAGCGCGCTAGCGTTCCAGGATTTCTGCTTCTTAAAGCCCACTGGGGTGCATGCCGCTGATGCGCAACACGCTAGAGTTCCAGGATTTCCGCTTCTTAAAGCCCGCTGGGGCGCATGCCGCTAACGCTTAGCGCGCTAGCATTCCGCATTTTCACTCTTAAGGGCCTTATGTACATCTGATACTAAAAAGCTTATAACTTGACATCTAGAGCTTCGATTGAGGCGCCGCAAAAGGCATTGTGTCCGTGTCGACGACACGGACACATCGAAACTATAAAATCCCTTATCGAGGCCCAATCAAAGGTAAGCATGACCCTTAGAATAGGATGGTGGCGTGTGGCCTCTAGACCTTTGGAAAACTAATGATACCAAAGCCCAATTTGGACCTTAGGACACCCATAGGCATGGGGATGGACCCTTAATGCCCAAGTAATAAGACCAACCACTCTAAAACCTATGAAAGATAGGCCAAACTAACCTTGATTCCCCGAACCATGTTCAGGAGCATACGAGGACAAAGGGGTTAACGCGACTTAGCCAGGTAGGTGCTCTATCACTACTAGACTTTTTTAAAGAACCATGATTGTTTTGAGAATATAAGTTTTAAGTATATGACTTGTTTAGCATGACTTAATTCAGCATACATGTGATAAATGCTTTATTTATAGACATGTTTTGTAAATAATTGCATATACATTATGCATAGATATGTTTTGCAAACAATTACATACATTGCACTATTTGTGAGCATTAAGTTCTTAAAAAAATTGCATGTCCTTGAGGGTTACCAAAAGACACTGGAGTGCCAAGGGCCAGGCAATTGTGAGGGACTCGAAGAGGACAGGTTTTGAAAAAAAGAGAGGTTTTTGCTTGTTTGATCTGATTATGATTTGGGCTGATAAGCTCGTGGGCGCTATGCCGAGAGGTTTGGGTTGGCCTCCAGCCTCTACCACTATTAGGTGGATGGGTACCACTCCCAAAAAGAGCAACATCCCTACGTCGACTGCATGTGGTACAGGAGGCTACCACTGGTGTCACAGCACTGGGTCGACGTGTCATAGGCCCCGTTGAGGCTATGACCGAGTGTCCTCAAGTACCTGGGGACCACACAGAGGTGAGGTCGTGGGCATAGTTGGACCTTATGGTTTTGTAGACTTATTTGCATTGCATATGGCATGATATGAGGTTGGTCGACCATACCATACTTGCTATCCATGAGTTGGATTCAATGAAGCATCTTATGCATATCATAATGTTATGATATATATGTATATGATACTTTTGATTTGGATTATGTGATCCTTTAAGTCGTTAGTGTTTCAATTTGACAATGGTTTTTGATATATTGAACTTGAGTGTTCAGACATGCACATGTTTTGAAAGAGCATATGATTTTAAACATCGCATGCATTACAAAACTAGTAGTGATAAGCTCCTACTGAGTATTGTATATACTCACCCAATCCTCAACATTTTTCAGACACAAAGTAAACACTTAAGAGTAAGGAACGCTTGTGACAGAAGATACCCAGACTAAGTGCAAGTAAGTAAACCCCTACCTTATCTTTCAATGTTACTTGATTGTAGTTACTCTCTAATAGCTGAGGCTGTGATTAACACTTTCTTGGGAATAATGTTGATTTAACACTTTGTCATGGCTAGATAATTTGAGAATGTGTTTTGACACTCGGGGTTTTTATGAACAATTGTTTTCCAAAATAAAACAAAAAGATTTTCATGCATTTCATACTTATAAAACAAGAGATCTCACCTTTTTATCAAAATTGCATCATATAAAAACCCGGGTCATCACAGCTGGTATCAGAGCACGGTTTAATGTTACTCATAGCCCAGTTATGAGGAGAATGACTTATAATCAAGTTTCATCCATGAAAGAGTAAGGGGTAATAGGATAACACAAACTAACCTTTGGTGAATTACCTTGTGATTACAGATGCCTAAGAAGAAAGGAAGCAATGCTCCAAGACTTGAAGCCCCACCAGTGGACTCCACTGGGTCGGGCAATGGGATGGCTGAGTTATTGCAACAATTCCTACAGAATATGGGACAATACATGAATAGTTAAAGCCAAACTCCTACCACCCAAGATCCTTCCCCTGATAAAGTAATAGATAGGACCGAGGTTCAGTTAGAAAGGTTTCAGAAACTAGCTTCCTCATTCATAGGAGAAGATGAAGCATCTACAGCTGAAAAATGGTTAATTGATATTGAAAAGATATTTAAAGCCATGAACATAGCTGAAGAAAGAAAAGTACCCATGGCCACATTTGTGTTTAGGGGAAAGGCTACCTTTTGGTGGGAAACAGCAGAAAGAACTTATTTTGATCAGCGAGAAACAATAGGATGGGAAGAATTTAAAAAGGTCTTTAATGACAAATATTATCCTAAACACATATGGAAAAAGAAGGAAAAAGAATTTATGGACTTAGAACAAGGAAATATGACTGTCCAATAGTATGAAAGTAGATTCATCAACCTCCGAAGATTTGCACCACGTGCTTGTGCTGATGAGGAAGATGCGGCAGAAAGATTTGTAGATGGACTCAACCTAGGACTCAGGAATAGAGTTCTAGGTTTCCAACCTTCCACAGTAGCCAAAGCCGTAGAGATGGCCTCCCTATACGAAAAAGATTATCAAAGGAACCAGGCAATAAGAGAAATTAAGAACATCAACACCATGAGAAATAAAGGAAAGAGACCATTTCAGTCATCTGGACCTAGGCCACCTTTCAAGAAGCTGTTTGAAAACAAAGGAAGAAGACCAAACTGGAAGGCATGCCCTAAGTGTAACAGAAATCATTCAGGCAAACCATGTCCCACTTTCAACATCACTTGCTATAGTTGTGGCGAATTAGGACATTTTTTTAGTAATTGTCCAAAAAGGAAAGTACAAGAGCGTAAAGAAGATCAAGTTCCAAAAAGCCAAGGATGTGTCTTTGCCCTCACTTCTAGTCAAGCCCAAGCTTCAAATGCAGTCGTTGAAGGTATTCTTTCTATCTATGATACACCTGCTAAAGTTCTATTTGATACAAGCTCCACTCATTCTTTCATATCCCAGGAATTTGTATCATCCTTGGACATTATACCACAAGACCTAGACTTCACTCTAGAAGTCATGACTCCTGTAGGCCAAGCACTTCCCACCTATTCTTATCTCCAGGATGTCCCCATTTTGATTAAGGACTATTTGCTACATGTCAATCTTATCCACTTAGATATGAATGACTTCGACATCATCCTAGGTATGGACTGGCTAGCCTTTCATCAAGCCTTTGTTGATTGCCGCCAGAAACGTGTCACTTTTACCCTACCTAATGGAGACACTTTCACCCTCCAAGGAAGAAAGGATTATTCTGGAGCGTGTGTTATTTCTACCATGAAAGGAGTTAAGCACATTGCTCAGGGATGCCCCTTCTTCTTAGCCAAGATTGAATCTGTCGAGAGTCCCCAACCAAAGCTAGAGGATGTCGAGATAGTCCGAGAATTTCCTAACGTATTCCCTGAGGACTTACTAGGTCTACCTCCACCAAAGGAAATTGAGTTTATCATTGACCTTATACCCGGTACTTCCCCCATTTCCAAAGCTCCTTACTGAATGGCTCCTGTAGAACTAAAAGAACTAAAGACCCAGTTACAGGAACTACTTGATAAAGGGTTTATACGACCTAGTGTATCTCCGTGGGGAGCTCCAGTCCTTTTTGTTAAAAAAAAGGATGGCTCCATGAGATTGTGTGTAGACTATCGGATGCTAAATAGAGTCACCATTAAAAATAAGTACCCCCTTCCCCAAATTGATGATCTTTTCGATCACCTTCAGTCAGCCAGAGTCTTCTCTAAGATTGATCTACGATCTGGGTACCATCAACTTCGAGTTAGAAAAGAAGATATCCCCAAGAC
Organism: Warburgia ugandensis; assembly: GCA_035236585.1. Taxonomy (NCBI): domain Eukaryota; kingdom Viridiplantae; phylum Streptophyta; class Magnoliopsida; order Canellales; family Canellaceae; genus Warburgia; species Warburgia ugandensis. The sequence continues at coordinate 25,965,023 of CP141136.1, forward strand.
AGCCTTCAGGACTCGATACGGCCATTATGAATTCAGAGTGATGTCCTTTGGTTTAACTAATGCTCCAGCCGCGTTTATGGACGTCATGAATAGGGTGTTCAAGGAGTACTTAGATAAATTCATCAGAGTGTTTGTGGATGATATCTTAATATATTCTGAAACTCCTGAAGACTATAAGGAACATCTAAGGATAACATTAAGCACCCTATGAGCACATAAGTTATATGCAAAATTCAGTGAGTGTGAGTTTTGGCTGGAAAAGGTTAATTTCTTAAGACACATTATTTCTCAAGATGGCATAGCAGTTGACCCCACTAAGGGTAAATCAGTACAGAACTGGGAAAGACTTAAGACAGTCATAGAAATAAGAAGCTTCTTAGGACTTGCCGGATATTACAGGAGATTCATTGAGGGTTTTTCACAAATTGCTTTACCTCTAACTAAGCTGACCAGGAAAGACACAAGATTTGAATGGACTGATAAATGTGAGGAAAGCTTCCAGGAACTAAAAACAAGGTTAACTACAGCACCTGTCCTTACCTTACCTTCAAGAAGTGGCAGATTTGAGATATACAACGATGCCTCACAACAAGGACTAGGCTGCATACTTATGCAACATGGGAAGGTGATTGCTTATGCTTCTCGGCAACTCAAGAAGCATGAAGTCAATTACCTGACCCATGACTTGGAATTAGTGGCCATAGTCTTTGCCTTTCGAATCTGGAGACATTATTTATATGGGGAAAAGTTTGAAGTTTTTACAGATCATAAGAGTCTTAAATATATCTTTTCCCAACAAGACTTAAACATGCGACAAAGAAGATGGATGGAATACTTAAAAGACTATCACTTCTCCATTCATTATCACCCTGGAAAAGCTAATGTAGTAGCTGATGCATTAAGCAGAAAAACCCAAGGGATGTGTACAAGTTTATTAACTAAGAGATGGAAGCTATTACAAGAAGTAATCACATGGAAACCAGACTTAAGTAAGCACAAGATCATTATGGCAAGTCTAACAATAAAGTCGACTGTTAATGAAAAGGTTAAGCAAGAACAGAAAGGAGATCCGGATATACAAGCTTTCATAGGAAAACTAGGGTTTACAAAAAGGGAAGATGGTAGCGTTTACATGCAAGGAAGATTAGTGGTACCGGCTAATGAAGAGTTAAGACAAGAAATCTTAAAAGAGGTTCATCGGTCTAAGTATACTATACACCCAGGAGGAACTAAGATGTATCAAGACTTAAAGAAACAATATTGGTGGGATGGTATGAAAAGAGACATAGGGGAATTTGTGGCAAAGTGTCTAACATGTCAACAAGTAAAGGCTGAACATCAAATACCTGCGAGATTGTTACAACCCCTTGAATTACCCGAATGGAAATGGAAACATATTACAATGGCCTTCATCGTAGGGCTACCCAGGACCTCTAAGGGTCATGACATGATCTGGGTAATTGTTGACAGATTAACTAAGACAGCCCATTTCCTTCCTATATGCCATACCCAATCCACTGACAGCTTATCTCAGCTATACATCAAAGAGATAGTGAGTCTACATGGCATACCCCTTAGTATCACTTCAAATAGGGATAGTCGTTTCACTTCGCAACTCTGGAAGTCTGTCCAAAAATCCTTAGGATCTTCCTTGAACTATAGCATAGCCTTCCATCCCCAGACCGATGGACAATCAGAGCACACAATCCAGATAGTCGAAGATATGTTGCGAACTTGTGCCCTCGATTGGAAGCAGAGCTGGGATGAAAACCTATTGCTAGTCGAGTTTGCGTACAACAATAGCTTTCAGTCGAGCATTGGCATGGCTCCATACGAGGCGCTCTATGGGAGACCCTGTCGATCACCCACCAGTTGGAGTGAAGTTGGAGAGTCCAGGGTGCTCCAGTTCGAGCTGGTAGAGCAATGCGCCGAGAAGGTCAAACTCATAAGAAGACACCTTCTCACAGCTCAAAGCCGCCAAAAGAGCTATGCTGATCAAAGGAGGAGACCATTGGAATTCGACATAGGAGAGCACATTTTCCTAAAGATATCTCCCACTAAAGGAGTTATGCGGTTCGGTATCAAAGGCAAGCTTAGTCCGCTTTACATCGGACCTTTCAAAATCCTGGAGAAAGTGGGAAAAGTAGCCTACAGGATCGCACTACCCCCTCAGCTATCTGAAGTACATAACGTATTCCATGTATCTATGCTAAGGAGGCACGTGCCTGACCCCGCTCATGTCATCAACCAGGTACCCATAGAGTTGACGGAGGATCTCAAGCTAGAGACGAGACCATTTGAGATCTAGGATCGTAAGAATAAGAAGCTGCGAAACAAGGACATACCCTTAGTCAAAGTTTTGTGGAGAAATGTGCACATGGAAGAAGAGACTTGGGAATCGGAGTCAGAAATGCGAGAAAAGTACCTCGAGATCTTTTGACTGTATATATAGTAGAATTTTGGGGGAAAAATTCCTCTAAGGGGGTAAGAATGTAATGACCCCAATTTTGTAATATTAAAATCCCAAGTTAGTAATGAAAAGTTCAATTTTTGAAGATAAGGGCATTTTGGTCATTTCACTATTCACCTTGACTGAACCCAAAAATTTGGTCCTGAAATGGTACCATTAGGTGCGTCTCGGAAAAAGGAATCCAACAAGACCAAAATCACCCAAAACGGAGTTAAAATGAGCAAGTTATGGCCATTTGAAGTTCATGGGCAAAAATGTAATTTTTACTAAAAAACGGATTTAGCCTACAAGACACAGGGGCCTGTTTTGATACGGGCACCCTTCATCTTCAACCCCTAGAGAGCTCTAGAACGACAGTGATTGGAGGAGAAATCACCGCCATTTTGGAGGTTTCTCTACTGCCACTCAAGGGCGGTGAGAGCCCCCTCCAGAACCCTCTTATAGCTCTATAAATAGAGCTCTTGGGCACCTCTAATGGCAGACCAAAAGCTTAAGAAAAACCCGTTTTGGAGAAGCAACCAAGAGGAGAAAAACCCAGCAACGAGCCAGGTATGCTCAAGATCCCTCAAAACCCATCTTCACAGTAGTCCTAGGCTCAGTTTCCCTAAGTTTTTGCATGAAAGATCATGCAAAATAGATCCCTGGAGAGTCACCAAGGACCCAGGGATGATCCCTGGGCCGCACTGGTTCGACAGGGTCGAACCAAGGTGTCTTGATGATGCCCCGGTCCCCCAACGAATGAGACGTTCCAGACGAAACGTAATGCGTCGACCGTGTTCGAGAGAACCAAACGGGCGCGTCTGTGGACGCGCCCACAAAAGGGAAAGACGGGTGGGATTTCTGCTTCTTAAAGCCCGCTGGGGGTCATGCCACCAACGTGTTGTAATGACCCTGAATTTTTGTAACTTATTAAGGCAAATTCATAAAGTTTGATTTTTTAGAAATTTTGGGCTGGAATATTAGGTTATTGAAAATTCTCTTTTTATTGAGATTATATCATGAATTAAAATATATAAATTAAGAATGTACTTGGAAAACTGATCGAAACAACATTAAGTACGTTCAATTCTGAGTTAAAATGAAAATTTCTTATTTTTCTCCATTTAGGGGCAAAATGGTAATTTTACCCATATTCCATATCCAAGAAATAAGACCTCAATATTCAGGAAGTACTTAGAAATACGATTCCAACGCCACTAAGTAGGCTCGATTCCGAGTTCAGACAAATAATGCCTATTTTTCTCCAATTTTAGAGTTATAAGGGCAAAAACGTCTTTTACATAAAGTGGGGCCCACAAAGTGGGGCAACGTTCTAGAAGCAACAATAATTGCTCAGTGCATTATTTCTGGTAGTGGAGAATGTAGTGGAGATTGTAGTGGAGAATGGAGAATGCACTTATAATAAAAAATTCTAAAGTAATAAAATATCTTATTAAAAGAAATGATAAAAAATTCAAATTTGGCTATAAATATGTCCCAAAAATTTCCAAAAATTTTCACAACCTTAACCACGAAATTTCCAAATCCTCCTTGGTGTTTCAGCCCCAAATTCTCATTCATCCCTCCCCAATCTCTATTTTTCTTATTTCTCTCTCCTTCTCTTTCTAAGTGGAACAAGAGACCTAAATTCAATTAGGCACTCCGTTCCAAGAAAAATCTGATCAATTCCACCATCCATAACCTCCTCTACCACAGTATATACAAAAGCCCCAAATCAATTTCAAGATCCAACGGTTCCAACAACAAACCACAAAAAGGTAGACAATCGAGCCATATTATCATCAACCGGTAATTCTCTCAAATTGAGCATCAAATATATGTTTTTTCTCCAATCAGGTAGGTGGAACTACTTCCCATTCATATTTATTATGTTTTAGTATAATTTTTATTTTTCTGTAATTTAATTTGAATGAAAAATGGTAAAAATAAAGTAAATACCAGCCCCTTCAATTTATGGTGATAGAGAGCTCAGATGGAAATTCTGAGTTTTCCAATCAATCCAGAAGGGTCAAAAACCCCTAGGGTACAATTTTCAAGAAAATCTAACAAGGTTTGGACCCTCAATTGAGAGAGATTAATTCTGGTGGGCCCAGATCAAATCTGGACCCTAAGAACGACTGAAAACTTCAATTTAAGATTGTGGAGTCATATGAACTCCAAATTGAGATCAGAAAGAAGCTATGGAAAGCTTGTAATGTCTAGTTTCTAATGAAGTCATAATATTTCTAAAAATTATATCTGTATTTTTCTGTATTTTTTAAATAAGTGTCCAATTTCTAAGATCTTCAAGATCTGAGGTGATCAGATCTTGGAAATTTATTTTAGTGATGATATAATAATGTAATAAAGTAATATCTATGGTTAATTTGTACAGATCTTGGATAAAATAGGGGATCTACCCTTTATGGTAGAAAACCCTAAAATAAAAAATAAAAAATACAAAGGGACCCACTTGATCAATGAGATCAAGTATGATCAGATCCTTGGGATGGATTAAAGGGATGATATTATGATGGAATCCAGTTAGATCATGGATGAAATGTGACAAAATCCAAGTGGGTAAGATTTTTGGTTCTTAATGGATTAAAAGCCCTAAAGGTAATTAAAACCCTTAATCTAAAGGAAAACACCTAAGATCTAATGGTTGGATCATATTTAAAGGTTTATAATAATCTTAATAAAATTAGTTTAAATTGTCTTTTATTGGATATAGAAGTGTAAATGTGATTTATGTTTTAGGTTTTAATTGTCTTTTATTGGATATAGAAGTGTAAATATGATTTATGTTCTAAGTTAGAAAGCATGATAGTGTAATCTTTAAATTTTAGTATGATATGCCCTAAATGAGTAATTTGTTAGTAGATTTGATTATCTTAGGATCATGTTAGTGTAAATTAGGATTTAAACATGATTTCATTATGATAGAAGATGTGTTTCATAACTTAAGATCATGTTAGTTTTATTTCACTATCTTAAGTTACATTCATAGGAAGAATGTTAGTATATAGTTGTTAAACTTATATTTGATTTATGCTTTCAAGTTGATGAATTACTTATTGTCAAAATTTATTCAATTGTTAAGTAATTGTTAAGATATAAGGAGCATAAATCACCAAAAATGTAAACTAATGAAATATAGAAATTCATGGACAACTAAGATGAATGAATGATTTTGACTTAGTAAGAGCTATAGTTAGTAGGACAATATAAGGAATGATTTATCATTTCCTTGGCCCAAAATAGGAAAAATAATGAACATCCATGGATGACATTGTGCATATCCATGGAAATTAATTAAAATCAATTAGAGAAGGGACTTAAGGTAAAGAGCTCATAGGAACCTTGTCAAAGGTTGAGCTAGTACCACTCAAAGTGGACTCGAACATTGTGGTTATAGGGGGTATACAAGAGCCAAGTGCTTTTCCCTCACCTCCCATTGACGTAAGAGAGGTCTAAACGCCTCCTTACATGAGGGTTGTATTAACCACATTAGGAGCAGACTTTAACTGGTAAGTACGGGTCATCCAGAAATCAGGAGGAGTTGTCTAGTGATAGGAAGAAATAAATTATCTTCAACCAAGTAAGACACTAACTGGTTGAATAATAATAAGAACATAAAAAGATAGCAAATTATCTAACCCTAATAAAAATAAGTAAGTGAGATAAGGATGATCAAACAAGGTGAGATCTTGTATGATAAAAAACAATAAGGAAAAAGAAACATCAACGTAAATTAGATTGTTATGTATGATATAGATAGTATTTGTATAGATGATATTAAACCCTTGGATATATGATATTCAAGGAAGAAAGAGTCGATTATCCTACATAAGGATGATCAAAAGACCATGTAGTATGTACCCTTTGATTAGAAAAATGACATTATACATATGATTTCGACAGATATATGTTGATCGAGACTATGACAGATTTCAAGGAGTAAGAATACCTTATTGAGGTAGGTGGATTATTAAGAATGCCTTTACATGAAGATACATGTCTAATACATGATCTTATGTTTTGAAGTATTGACATGTATGATACCAATATATTAAGGTAAATACCTCAAATTGAAATATGATCCAACCAAATGATGAGGAAAATAAGTATTAAATGGTCAAGTTGAGAATTGAGAACAACCCTAAGTGAATAGGAAAGTAGAACATATTTCACCTCTAGATAAACATGCATAGTACGATATGTATAAGTATTATTTTACATACAAGCTTGGAGGCTTGTGGTTTTGTTTTTAAACGGGCATGAGCCCTGGGATGCTATGCTAGAGAGTTAAGAGGGTTTGGCCACCCACTCTGAAACTTGATGATATTGAATACCAAGCCTAAGAAAGGCTAAAAGTCGGGTGGGGCAATTATGGGAAGGCCACCACCGTGACACCATGGTCCTCCCATATGGACATGGATATTGTAATTTCCACCGAGAATGGTATAAGTGGATTATTGAACAGCTTATCCCAAGGCCAGACGGATCGACCGCAAGCATAGTAGTCCTTGATTATTTTGCATTATGATGCATATGAAATTGGCATAGTGAAATGCCTTAAAGGATGGCATGATGAAATGCCTGTGTAATTGTATATTACCAATATTTTTCCCAGGAAGGGAAAACCCAAGATAAGAATCGGCTGAAATACAAATCTCCTATAATGAAAGGAGTTGATCAGTTTTGTATGGAAATGATTATTGATTATTTTTACAATTTTAACGGATTTGTTCTTATATACTATGTATGTATAAAGGTGAACACAAATGATAAGGAAATGAGATGTTTATATAAATAATAGTGGTCCGTGAATGTGTTTATGATAGAATGAATTATGGGATAGTTGAATATTGAGATTTTACCGTCAATAACTTACATTCTTATCCCCTACCAAGATAGCTTTGAGATATCAGTAAATGTTCAAATGTTTACAATATCTCGTATACGTAGAAGGAGACTTAGGAGCTCAAGACTTGAAGAACTAGTGAAGAATAAGTAATAAGGGTATATCCTTGAAACATTGTATGTAGAGCATGTATTGTCTTTAGAACTTTGTAATTTGAATTGTGTATTTGGACAAGTATTGTAAAGATACAAGGGGTTGTGTATCTTGTGAACCACCTGATGGATCCTGGAAGTTTAATAAAATCATATTCCTTCAATGGAATTTTATTTTGTACACAAATTGTACTTATGTTATGTATGAAGTGGTGACTTGGGTTTTCAAAACAAGTTTTAAAATAAAAAATTTACGCGAGCCACAAAAAAAAAAAAAAAAATTTACTAAGGGGACGCCCTTGCCTTTGAAAAATATATTATAAAATGTGTTTCAAAAACCCGGGTCTCACACGTGTAGCGCGCTAGCATTTCGCATTTTCACTCTTAAGGGCCTTATGTACATCTGATACTAAAAAGCTTATAACTTGAGATCTATAGCTCCGATTGAGGCGCCGCAAAAGTTGTTGTCTCCGTGTCAACGACGTGGACACACCCAAACTATAAAATCCCTGATCGAGGCCCAATCAAAGGTAAGCATGACCCTTAGAATAGGATGGTGGCGCGTGACCACTAGACCTTTGGAAAATTGATGATATCAAGGCTCAATTAGGACCTTAGGACACCCATAGGCATAGGGATGGACCCTTAATGCATAAGTAATAAGACCAACCACTCTAAAACCTATGAAAGATAGGCCAAACTAACCTTGATTCCCCGAACCATGTTCAGGAGCATACGAGGACAAAGGGGTTAACGTGACTTAGCCAGGTAGGTGCTCTGTCGCTACTAGACTTTTTTAAAGAACCATAATTGTTTTGAGAATGTATGTTTTAAGTATATGACTTGTTTAGCATGACTTAATTCAGCATACATGTGATAAATGCTTTATGCATAGACACGTTTTGTAAATAATTGCATATACATTATGTATATATATGTTTTGTAAACAATTGCATACATTGCATGATTTGTGAGCATTAAGTTCTTGAAAAAATTGCATGTCCTTGAGGGTTACCAAAAGACGCTGGAGTGCCGAGGGCCAGGCAATTGTGAGGGACCCGAAGAGGACAGGTTTTGAAAAAAAGAGAGGTTTTTGCTTATTTGATCTGATTATGATTTGGGCTGATAAGCTCGTGGGCGCTATGCCGAGAGGTTTGGGTTGGCCTCCAGCCTCTACCACTATTAGGTGGATGGGTACCATGCCCAAAAAGGGCAATGTCCCTACGTTGACTGCATGTGGTAGAGGGGGCTACCACTGGTGTCACGGCACTAGGTCAACGTGTCATAGGCCCCATTAAGGCTATGATCGAGTGTCCTCAGGTACCTAGGGACCACACGGTGGTGAGGTCGTGGGCATAGTTGGACCCTATGGTTTTGTAGACTTATTTGCATTGCATATGGCATGATATGAGGTTGGTCGACCATACCATACTTGCTATCCATGAGTTGGATTCAATGAAGCATCTTATGCATATCATAATGTTATGATATATATGTATATGATACTTTCGATTTGGATTATGTGATCCTTTAAGTTGTTAATGTTTCAATTTGACAATGGGTTTTGATATATTTAACTTAAGTGTTCAGACATGCACATGTTTTGAAAGAGCACATGATTTTAAACATCGCATACATTATAAAACTAGTAGTGATAGGCTCCTACTGAGTATAGTATATACTCACCAACATTTTTCTGACACAAAGTAAACACTTAAGAGCAAGGAACGCTTGTGACAGAAGATACCCAGACTAAGTGCAAGTAAGTAAACCCCTACCTTATCTTTCAATGTTACTTGATTGTAGTTACTCTTTAATAGCCGAAATTTGTGACTAACACTTTCTTGGGAATAATGTTGATTTAACACTTTGCCATGGCTAGATAATTTGAGAATGTGTTTTGACACTTGGGGTTTTTATGAAAGATTGTTTTCCAAAACAAAACAAAAAGATTTTCATGCATTTCATAAGTATAAAACAAGAAATCTCGCCTTTTTATCAAAATTACATCATATAAAAACCCGGGTCGTCGCAGCTAAGGTACTAAGCATACTTATATAATGAAGGTCTATATTTTTAGACAGATAATCATGTATATCTATACATGAATCTCTAATATATCATTGTATATCCACCTACCTCAAAGTAGTATCTTGATTCATATATCTCCAGTGTATTCTTCCACAATGTCCATCATGGTCTGGATTCATCCATCTGTCAAACCATATGTATAAGGTTATTTCCCTATTCAAGTATGTATTCCTATAGATGACACCCTAATTTTCCTTGAATCAAATTTGATCAAGGGTTTGGGATTTTCTATCTTTGTTCTGCCACATAAGCATACATACTATACAGATACACATGTAATACAATACTACATTAGTATTTATTTTTTATCATCCAAGATCCTATGGATCTTGTTTGAGCATCCTTATCTTGATTTTCATTTTTTATCAAGATTAGATGATTTACTACATTTTATGCTCTCATTATTATTACTCAACCAATTAATGTTTTATTGGTTGAGGGTAGCTTATTTCATTCTAAGTCTAGATTGCTCCTCTTATGTTAAATTGTCTAAGGCTTACTAGTGAAATGGTTGAACATAAAGTGGCTACTTCAATCCTCATGTAAGGAGGTGTTTAAACCTCACAAACGTCAACGGAAGGTCGGGAGAGAGCGTGGCTCTATTAGATAACCCCCTTAACCACTATGTCCATCATTCACTAGCTTGACCCTAACTCAACCTTTCATAAGGTTCCTGTGAGCATTTAATCCTAAGTATTCTTTTTAATTGTTTTTAATTAAATCTATGAATTAAAATGTCATTCAGTGAGATTTATTATTTTCCTAAGTTGGACCAAGGAATTTATATTCCTTATATTATCCTACTAACTATGGTCCTTACTATCATTAAATCCATGTCATACATTCCATATGAATGTCCCTTCCTTCTACTTTCATTTAAATACCATTTCAATGAAATTGCAATTACTTAAGCATTGATGCATAAGTTTAAAGCATAAATAACAAGTAACTAAATACTTAAATAAACAATTAAATAACCAATTAAATAATTAATTCAACTGAGAAATGAAAGACAATTATCATAATGTTCAATAATTGAAATAGAAATCTAACATGTTATCATGATCCAAGGGTCTTAATTGATCCATAGTCATCCTTCATCCTTTGAAGGTTTAGATCTTGATCCGTCATTTTATTTTAGATCCAACATATTATATTGATGTAATTTAATTATTAAATCATGGATTTATCTCATCCATTGATTTGATTTTCCTTGATCTATCCGATCAAGGAGATCTTAGGTTACTTTGTACCATTTAAGGTCATAGATCTTGATCTAGCCCAAATCCATATCATCTCTTCACTAAATACCTATGATCTTATCTCAAGATCATCATCAAAATACATCCATGCTGTCCAATCATCCTGGATCATCTTGATCTAAGAGATACTATTCAATTATAAGGATTTTAGTAACCCTTAAGGCTAGATCTCTTAAGATCTGCCTAATAAATGCAATTTAATCCATTGATATTATTTATTATGTTATAAAATAATCATCCAATAAGGTATTTGTGGTCTGATCATCCTAGATCTTGTAGATCAAGAATGTTAGTTATTTGTCCACTTAATTACAGAAATTTTAATTAATTAAAATTAAATTTTTATAAGTTCAGTCCATTTAAATTATCATAAGGATCTCAATTGAGATCAGAATTGAAATTTTAAGATTTCAGCCCTTTTTAAGGGCTGAATTTTACCTTACTGTTGTGATCATTTTGGACTGATATACAGGCATAAAAATTCTACTGTGAACATGTATATTAAGGTTTTTGGATCTTCTGAACACATCTATCGGTTCAGATTTCATGTTTGGGGTTATTTGGGCCATGGTCCATGATCAATAGCATGGATTTCTTCAAAAAGATCATGTAATTACTTAAAAACACGATCTAATCATTTCAGTGAATTAATAACATCAAAATTATTCCAAATAAAGTTTCTGATCTAAAATCATAGTTCAATTAAAGTCAGAATTAATATTTCAATATTTCAGCCCATTTTAAGGGCTGAATTTCATCTTTTCTATTTTTTATCAATTAATTCATATATAAGATGTGAAAATGATCCTAAGGTATTATAGTGTCTCTGAAGACATCTATCGGTTCAGATTTGTCTTTCAAAGTCATCTGATCCATGATCTATGATTATGGATACTGATTTTCACAAATAACATATAAAATCACAACTTGAAACAAGGATATAATATATTCAATATCTAGATCAAGTGACAAGGAATCTGCAGAAACTTTCTGATCTAAAATCAGAGTCCTATAGAGATCTGAATTGAAGAAATACAAATTTCTGTTAAAAATATAGATGGTCCCAATTAGATCTGGGTTACAGGCAGCGTCCCGTGCCTATAACCGCCTATCCCAGGTGTCTAGGTAAAGGTGACCTGCTACAGGCGAGACGGTTCGATCTGGACCGTCAGATCGCCTGTCACTGGATCTCCTCCATCCAGTAACATCTGATGCCCAGATTTCATGTCCTAGGATTTTGGGACCCCAGAAAGTCATCCAACGGCTCAGAAGATTCATCTGAGCCGTCTATGATGAGATCTCCACCACCCAAGCCGGATCCATCGTCTCCGACGGATCTACGGCTGGGGAGATCTCTTCATGGTCGGAAAGCCATGCTAGCTTATCGGAATTAAAGGTAGAAGTGGAGATGCACCTACTTGTATCGGTCTGGGGAGGAGGATCTCATCGGAGAAGAAGAAAAAACCAGCCAAAGAAGATGCAGAAACCCTAGACGTCGGATAAAACATACAGGGAGATATTCTGTCCCTGTTGCCTGAGAATGTGTAGATCCATGGGTTTTTTGAATAAAACCCTATTTTGAAGACTCCCAACGGTGCAAGATTACCGTTGGACGGCTTGATTGGCCATAATAGCTTGAAGAAACTGCCGAAGACGGTAACCCTTACTGGGTTGCTGTTCGTTTTCATTTTTCCGGCGATCCAAGAAGTGGATCATCATAAAATGAAGGAGCTTTTGTAAATATCCCTTTTCCGAACATATCCAATGGTAGAGATGTGGTTTCAACGGGTATAAATCAAAGTCTAATTGAAATAGGGTTTCCTAGGCGAAAACCCGTTTCATCAAGGACGACGCGTCCCAGGACATGCCCGACTTCTCCACTCAGTCTGGAGAGGCGGGTGCGTCTATGGACACGCCCTGAGTGAAAAAAATAAGAGAAGAAAAGGAAGAAAGTTGGGGGAGTTTGGGGAGGTTTTTGGAGCTGAATTTTTGCAGCATAACAGGGGACCTCGTGAATGATTTTTGGAACATTTTTGATAATTTTTCTAAGGTCTATTTATAGAGGTTTTGAGTGGTTTTTATAATAATATGCAATAATCATGTTTTCTCCTTTTTATTATTTTATATATATTAGATTCCCACTACCACCTCCTTCTCCACTAGCAGGTAATAGTGGTTTGACTAATGATTGCATGTTTTCTAGACGTTGGATCCCTTTGTGGGTCCCTTGTGGGCCCCATGTGGGCCCCACATGAGTGTGAAAAGACCAAATTGCCCTTTTATGGAGAAAAATCCATTTTATTCTCCCGAACTCGGAATTAAGCGTACTTAGTGGTGTTGGATTCGTATTTCCTAGTACATTCCAGATTTGGATGTCTCAAGTCTTGGTTATTTGTGAAATTACTATTTTACCCTTTCATTTATTAAAATGATGAAAAATACAGACTTTTCATCCGTATTCAGAAATTATCGTGCTTACAGTCATTTTGAAGCTTCCGTCGCATATGTTTTCAATTATACATCTCTCATACCTTAATTCCACTTCTATGAGAAGTGCATATTTCATAACCCTAATATTTTAGCCTGATTTTCATTGAAATTCTAAATTTCAATATTTATTTAATTTCATTATCAAAAATTAGGGGTGTTACACATGCAAGCGGTAAAGACGGTCATTTTACCAAACAAGATGGCAGTATGTGGGGACTTCCATTCCCAATCTGGGTTTTTACCTCCCTAGATGCCCTCATCTTTCACTACATAACTATGATTGATTTGTCGGCAAAACACTGAGTTATCACCACAGTGGTTAGATTCATATGTTTTCTATTGAAGTTGATTATAGAGAGTGTTTTGATGATGAAATTAAGAAGTGGGTTCAGTTCCTCATGAAAAAAAATGCCCAAGTGCTCCGTTTGGTATCATATGAACCTTCGGAGACTTGGGAAGTATAGGATACAAGTTGTCATTCTGTAATTTGAACAGTGATTTGTTAGCAGAACTAGTTTTGCATTTTTGTGAATTTTAAGCCCTGCTAGGTATATTGGGGGACTGTAAAGCCTCACTTACATTCTATTAGCAAAATTTGATTCATTTTGCATATGGGAAATGATAAAGTAAGACTCTTTAACTAAGCATCAAATGAGTCTTTCCATGCCTGTCACATGTCTCATTTAATTAATTATAATAAATAATTAATGCATGTAATTGCTCAAAGAGAGTTAACCCAAGTGGGTGGCTAAATGGGCTAAGTGGCAGGCTAACAAGGAGACTCACTTTGAGGCTTTGGTTAAAGAGCCTCACTTTACTACTTCTACTTGCCTACATAATTTCTCTTATATGTGATATTCAAATTAGAATTAGAAACATGTGGATCACTTCTAGATGATATACATGTACAACGGCCCATCATCACATATACATTCTCTCGTGTGGCGCCGTACTTGATGCAATGATATGCCCTGTATTCAGTCTCAAAGTATTAAGAACTCAAAAAAAGTGGATTCGTTCAAGCAAAGTACACTATGTGGTGTCCATGTTTCACGAGTTTGAAGTAAATTAACGTATGAAATATTGGGATTAAGCACTTAGCCAAGCAAAGCACACTAAGTGATGTCCAAGTTTCACGATTTTGGCACAAATAAACCTATGAAATATTGGGACTAAGCACTTAGTCAAGTGAGTTAAATGCCTCCTCTCATAATCAAGTATGTTTTGAAGTCCACTTTACCTGAAATCAAGAACACATAAAGATATTGCGTTTATCTCTTCCAGTTTGCCCATTAGTACATGGCACAATCTCACTCTTTTAAAAACCTTTGGCCTCACAATTTGCGCTCTCCATTTGTAACCTTTATCTTCCTCCAAAGCCTCAGCCTTGTAGTTACCAATTGACATATACATGTTTGCAAAAAATTATTTTAATAAAAGTCTTTGCAATTGTCTTTGTAAGTCATGTGTCCTACTTTCTGATAGTTATGGATACCTGGTAGGACAATTGTTTCTTATTTTTACCAAAATCATTTCCATAATTCTCAAAACTGAGTGACAATTGATCTTCCAAGTTGGTACTTATGTTGTTTGAGCCCAATTTTCGATGTTCCAGACCATTAATCTGGTCGAACCTATTCCGAAGAGGTCAAGCCCCAAAAGCTTCATACATCACCCATCGATCAGCATAAGCCATCTAAATGCTGATAGTTTTACTTGTCATTTTTTGAATTCACAGAGTACCTGTGTTATGCGCTTGGAGTCCATATTAACGCAAAGTTTTGCCCCTAGCATTTGGTTGGGCATATACTGTTGCTTGCTCAGCGCTTTCATAAATTGCCTTACTAACTACAAGTTCAACCAAACCATCTCTAATGTATTGCATTACTGGAGAACAATTCCCTCTTTGACCAAAATAAAGATACACTTAGTAATTTAGTTTTTATTTTATTTTACTTTATAATGATGAGTTATAAAGGAAACTACTTTAGAACTTACTATCCTAGTTCCTAATTTTACGTAAAATCTCCCCAACATGGGGATAGTGGCTTACCATTCAACCTAAAAACTTAAGTTGATAGAAAGTGGGCTAACAATATTTATATGTCTAATGTACCCCCTCACATGGCTCTTGAACCTAGATTTGATAGTAAGAGGCTTCAAGATTTGAAGTCTAATGCTCTAATATCATGGTGGTTTACCATTTGACCTAAAAGCTTAAGTTGATAAGAGAAAGTACAACCTCAAACTTTTGACCCAGCATAATAAAAAAAAGGGTGCTTTTTGTGTGCGAGCAATTGCTCTAGATAGCTTTTGGGGTCATTTAATATTAGTTGATAATTTGTAAATAGTAAATAATAAGTCATAGATGGAAAGACTAAAGCCGACTAGCTCATTAACATCGATGAGAGAATAAGATAATGAGATTAGGAGATGCTCTTGGAGACAGAAATAGTTGTTTGTTAATCTTGTTTCACGTCTTTGTATCCACCATGGTCCAACTATTGATAATCATTTTCTCCAATATTATTGCGGTCTTGAGCAAACACTTACTCGAGCACAAGTTGACACAAGGTTCCTTAGAAGTTATCGATCTCAACTTTGTTGAGGTGATTCAATTTACACTTAGTCTTCAAATGCATTGTTAAGTGTTCAATTTTGGTCAAAATACCCTAATTTAGCATTCAATTAAATCATCTAACTGTTTAAATTTGTAAAATTTAGCTTAATTTTAAATTTAACTCCATTTGACCATCTAAACCTTAATTTGTCAAAATTAACGGTCAGATGATTATTAAAGCTCATTAGATGACTAATGTACGGTTCAGATGATTCTAATTTAGTCCTTTCTTTTGCAGATCAACCAAATGATACATGGATGACTAAGAGCAAAAGTTAACGGTGCAGATCATCTTAAAGAGGATTGGATGGACCAGATCACCCATAGAGATGGATGGAATAGAAATCATGGACAAAATAAAAAGAACATGTAAAGGGAAACTCCTTCCCCCACTTCTTTCATTTTCTTCCTCTTTCCCTTTCTCCTCTTTCCCTCCTTATTTTTCTCTTTTTCCTTCCTTATTCATTCTTTCCTTTCCCACTCCCTCATGTCCTATTACCTTCCTTTTCTCCACTCTCTCTCACGCACAAAAAGCTCCCTGCTGCCTCTTCTCTCCCCTTCTTCCCATTCTCTTTTCTCTTCTCCTGTCTCTCCTCTTCTCTTCCCACTCACTCCCCTTCTTCTTCTTTCTCTCCCAAGGCATTTTTTTCCCCTCCTTACTTTTCTCCTCCATCTCTCCCTAACGTCTTTCTCCCCCTCTCCTTCTCCCTTCTCTTCTCCTTTTTCCATCGTCGCCCATTCTCCATTATCTTCCTCTCCTCTCTCCATGCTCACCACATTCCTCTTCTCTCCCTATCACTCTTTCCCACATCTCTCTCCCCTACTCTCTCTCTCTCTCTCTCTTAAGTTCTACCTCTTCTTCATAACTGCACTACCCCCACATCACCACTCCTTGCTCTCTCTCTCTCTCTCTCTCTCTCTCTCTCTCTCTCTCTCTCTCTCTCTCTCTCTCTCTCTCTCTCTCTCTCTCTCTCATCTCTCTCTCTCAATACCTCTCTCTATTTCCGCTCTTCTCCACCACCTGAACCAGCAAGGACGATGCCCATACAGGCCAAAGCTCTCCCATACCCATCTCCCTTTCCTTCAATACCTCTCTCTATTTCCGCTCTTCTCCACCACCTGAACCAGCAAGGACGATGCCCATACAGGCCAAAGCTCTCCCATACCCATCTCCCTTTCCTTCAATACCTCTCTCTATTTCCGCTCTTCTCCACCACCTGAACCAGCAAGGACGATGCCCATACAGGCCAAAGCTCCCAACGCCTCTACCTCCATTTCCATCTCCAGTGTTCTCGGCCAACTGGACTACCCAAGCGTTGTTGCCAGACGTCCCGGAGACGAAAACCCAAGTCGGGTTTCCCCTCCTTTCCTTTCTTCTTCTTTCCCTTCTCTCTTTCCTCTTCTCCCTCTTCTTCCTCCGTTTCTCCCTTTCCTCATCGGGGGTTTTCGTCTGGTTTTTCTCTTAAAAACCAGATTTTTATCAAATTCCAGTTTTGCCCTTGTCTTTTTGCATCCAATTACATTTCTATCCTTTTTTGTTAATTCCATCTATGTCCCCTTTTTAATTCCATCTGTGTCCCGCAATATTCTGGTTTTGTTCTATCTGCGTTTTTCTTATCTAGGAACAGACTAATTCCAGACAGATCGATTAAAGATTAACCCATCAATGGGTTAGCCTTAATCAAAATAAAAACCACCATTTCTCCTTCGTTTCTTCTCCGATTTCCAATTAATTTTACAGGTTCATTATTAGGACATCCCTAGACATAATTGAGGTCTCTAATGTTTGATCTAAAACTCATAATTCAATCTGAACCGTCCAAATCTTGAAATCACAATTTAGCCTAGATCTCTTTGATTTTGAAGAATCTGTCAAATCCAAATGGTGGATCACTAATCAAGGATGTGATGAAGACATATATGAAGGCTGATCATATCTTAAGACATCATAGTTGAAGATTTTGTTAGTGTTTGATCTAGGGAAGTAGTTTTTTCTCATTATTTGATTTTGTTTGTTTTCTTTAGGAACTGAAAATTCTGTATTTTTGAGAAGTTGATTATATCTAAAATTTGATTATCATTTTAATAATTTCAGTAATTTTGAGTGATTTATTTTTAATTTTAGATAATTAAATTTTATTGAAATTCCTACTTTTTAAATCAAGTCCTCGTGAGATCGACCCGTACTTACATAAGCTACACTACAATAGCCCGTGCACTTGCAGTTAAACATCAACATGCATATCCTACAATTTTTGAATAAACCAATTAGAGATTTCAAAAATTAATAGCTTAAAAGGAATGAAGCCTATATAATTCTAGTACAAGAAATTAGTAATGATGATTACATGTAGAGATCCTTCATCAAATGGAGGCTACAAAATGAACAGTCTTGATCATGCTAATATCACGTTAACGGACTTAATTAGGCTTCTCGTAATCCACAAGTTTTCAAGGATTATACTAATAACTAAAATTAAATGCAAGATCAAAATGCTTGGTGATCTAAATCATTATTTTTTTATTTCATCTTAGATGGAACATTCACCAAAAATATTCTTATTGGATGATCCTAATCATTGTTATTCTACATTGTATTCTAAATGGAGGAAAAGTGCAAAGAGAGTCAATTGGATCCATTTTCTGTAATTCCTCTCTATTCATCCATACATGGAATTTTCTTTGGCTTAATCTTGTGAATCTGATGGGAAACCATAGCGGAAGCAAATGGTGATAGGTTATAATGGAAAGGGTGATGCTGAAAAAGCCGAGGAATGGATATATGAGGTGGAGAAAACTTTTGAAGTTTTACTAACTTTAGAAGAAGTAAAAGTCAAAATGGCCCTTATGTTCTAAAAGAAAAAGCTACTTTCTGGTGGGGATCAGCAAAGAGGATTTTCTTTTCAAACCCAAAAAATATCTCTTGGGAAGAATTTAAAGAGGTTTTCAACAACAAATATTTTCCTCTTCACATTCAAGTAAGAAAGGAAAAAGAATTCTTGGAGCTACAACAAGGGAGCATGTCTGTTGTAGAGTTGAAAACAAATTCATACGGTTGAAGAGGTTTGCACCACATATCCGTGGTACAGATAGACAGACAATTGGTAGATTCCTGAAAGGACTTAACCCAGGATTAAAAACTAAGATGCTGGGTACCAAACCCACAACTTTAGCAGAATGCATAGAAATGGCATCTAGATTTGAGGAGAATTCTAAGCAAAATCAAAATGGAAAAAGAATAGAGATGAAAAATTTTAATCCAAGATCTTTTAAGAAAGGCAAGGGCCCTATGAATAATTTCAGGCTACTAAGAATTCAAGAAAATTCTACCTTTAGATAAAATTAGAGACATTGTCCCAAGTGTAGTAGATTTCACTCAGGGAATATTTGCCCAAATCCCGTGTTATAAATGTGGGGAACTAGGACATATGGCAAATAACTGCAATAAACAATTGGTAGTTAGGGAAGGAAAATAAGAGAATATACCTAGAAATCAAGGAAAAGTATATGTTATTACTAACAATCAAACCTCAAATGCAGTGAATGAAGGTACTTTGCTTCTATTTGATAACTGTGCAATAGTACAATTTGATTATGGATCTATATACTCTTTTATCTCATGTGAAATTGCATCAATTATAGATTTATCATTGAAAGATTTGAGGTATAACTTTGATGTGATAACTCCAGTCAGTGAGTAAGGGTAAGAAAAATTCCAACCCTTATAGGAAAGGTAAAATCAATATTTTTGAAGATTAGAAATAGAAATGATATTACTTGAGAATAATTCAAAGAAATAGTGAGTATTTCTCTCCAAAATTAGTAAAGGAGAAGAAAATTGATAAATAGATGATTATTTTCTAGGGTAAGAAGGAATGATTGTTTTACACTTGAGGAAAAATTTAGAGATAAATCAGACAAAGAAGAATAGTGAAAGTGGGAAATTACAAATCCCAAAATTTTTAGAAAAACAAGTTGACCATGATAGTATATGGTTCACAATGAGATCATAGTGCATACACTTTGTACATCAAATATGAATTTACTAAGATAACTCAGTGGATGAGTTATCATAAGAGATCATCAGGATTAAGATGGATATTGATCTTGTACTACTGATATGATTGGTTTTGGTATATTAAGAAGAAAATACATTTTTCACGTTGGTGAGGAAATAGTCATAATATATGAGAAATAAGACCCTGTAAACAAATACAGGAAGCTAAACAAATTGTTTTGAAAGTCAAGCATTTTGGATAAATGTGGTAATTATAGAGGATGAAAATTTTAATATATATATTGAGGAGTTTTCAAGATTTTCAATCTAATGTGAGATTGAGTATTATTAAATTATTACTTATTACAACTCAATTCTTTATTGGTATTTTAGAAGATTGCATAGGATGATCTAAATAAGTTGAAAAGTCAAGGATTATTATACAGAGGATTTATTTGACCACATAAGTTATTTTGAAGAATACAAGAAATATTAGAAAAAGGATGGATTAGTGTGACTATGTACTAATTAAAATACTGAATAATGTTATTGAAGAGGTTAATTAACCTTAACTCTTATAAAATGAGAGTTAGATAGATCATTCAAAACTCACTATAAATTTCGAGTTATACTTTTGGGATAAATGATATTTATAAATTTGATGAAGGAAAGTTTTCTTAGATAAATGAGAAATAGTATGTATTGAAGATATATGGATTTACTTTGAAATATCATGAAGTAAAATGTTACCAAATTGGGTGAGTGTAAATAATAGATAGAGAAAGTAAATCTCTATCACACATGAGGATAATGTTGATGTCATTCCTT
Source organism: Warburgia ugandensis (assembly GCA_035236585.1). Taxonomy (NCBI): domain Eukaryota; kingdom Viridiplantae; phylum Streptophyta; class Magnoliopsida; order Canellales; family Canellaceae; genus Warburgia; species Warburgia ugandensis. Next base: position 25,985,779 of record CP141136.1, read on the forward strand.
AATTGGAGTAAAGAGAGTTACTATTTCATATAAGGAGTTAGAAATGATATAGAAAAGTCATTGTGGATCCTTTATGAATTTTAAGTATACAGTTTAGAATTTGTAACACTAATGTTACCTATACAGTGAAAGAGGTAAATCACTTATTATGAGAACTTCAAGAATATTGATATGACTCGGCAATAGTAAAAGACTAGATTTTACAAAAGTTATGACAAGATGATAGTGAAAATTTGAGGAAAGAAATATCATCAAAAGAATTTTTTTTGAAGAAAATGAAGTATGAATATTTTGAATTTAGATGAAATGTTTACTTCTAAAGGTTGGAAAGTTATACTGAGAATATAAATTACTTCGATTGAGATTTAACATTTTACCCTTGGTTGATGTCAAAGAACTATCCATACCTTGGAGGTTTTATAAAAAGTATTACTATTGAATGAAATGGGGAGTAACAATATGGTGAGAATTACCAATGGCTAAAGTAAAGATTGATAACGCTAGTCAAAGAAAATATGAATAAGAGACTTACTTAAAGGAATAAGTCATGTGAAAATATTAATGTCAGGTTAGTAGTCATGATTTGGCCTAGATGGCTAAATTATCCAACAAGTAATATGACTTTGATGAATTATACCTTTAAGGAAAAGGTAATATCATTTATGAATAAAAAGGAAAATAAAATATTTCCTTAAGTGTCCATATTTTATAGAATACGTTATATGAGAAAAATTATAAATGAGATGATAATAACTCATAAGTGAGTTGTTATATTAATTTTTGGGACAAAATTTCAATAAGGGGGGAAGAATGTGAAAACCCTAATTTTTTTGGAATTATTTGTAATTAATTAGAATTTTTACAAAAATTGAGGTGGAATATTATATTTAATATAATATTAATTTTTAGAAAAAGAATCAAATCTTAAAACATAGATAATTGGAATCATTCATGGAAAATTAGTCAAAATAACTGTAAGTACGCTAAAATATGAGCTCGAGTGAAAAAGGCCTATTTTTCATAATTTTTGTGAATTTACATTTACCCATAGAGTGAAATGGTCATTTCATTTTTGTGTGGGGTCCACAAAAGTTGGGGGAGCTAGTGGATAGCTAGCTCAGTGAATATCAATGATGAAGAATAATATGCTTTGAATTTTATAAGAAAAGTAAAAAATCATTTAAAATTAAAAATAATTAAAATAATCCAAAATTAACACTATAAATACCTCTCCTACAGCCTCCATGAATTCCACAAATCCCCAAGTCCCTCCCACTCTCTCCTTCTCCCTCTCTCTTTCCTTCTTTTTCTTTCTTTCTTTTTTCTTTTCTTTTTCTCTCTCCTCCCTTTACAGCCGCAGAGCACGTCTACTAACGCACCTGAGGGGAATATTCTCCCACATCTGTCGGGCACGTCCACAGACGTGTCATCCCCTACGGAACCAAGGTTTCACCCTGGCACTGTTTTTGAATTAGATGTTCATTTTCAGCCGTTGAAACATGATCTTGAACCGTTCATCTTGTTCAAAATTTTCTCATCTTCAAAAGCCCTTTGATTTCACAATTATCAAAGATCTATTCACTAGTGAAATCACCGAAAAATAGTAAGTTTCGGTTACCTATATTTTTCCAATGTGGATCTCTCTTTTTCGGCCATCTTTTTCAGTTCTGGACACTTCAGGCAAGTACCCCTCATCCTCCTCTATCTATTCCGGTAATTTTCCATGTATGAAGATAACTGGACTGGATTTTTCAGCATGATTTTTTGGTGAATCTAGTACCGGTGATCAAGATTGAAAACACCTATTAGATGTGATTTTTTTTTAGATTTATGAACCGTTGGATAGATTCAGATGGTCCTAAACCCCCCAGGTATGATTTCACAGAAAAATTTCTAGGTCATTTAGCCATAGATCTAGGTTGAAATAAAAAGGACCATGATCGAACGATTTGGATGGACCACGTAGAGGGTGTCGAAGGCGCACACTGGTAATTCACGTAAGGACATTCCCTACGGGAGCACCTTTGCGCGCGCATAGCGCATGTGGAGCGTACAATGCATGATCACAAAAAACGGTGACGTGCACTACTTCCCAATTACAATGAAGCGAGCCAGCCTATTTCTTTACGTTCTAACAATGCAGATCAAATATGGATCGTCAAAATAGGTCTAAATCTTAAATTTTCAATTAAGAGCTCATTTTAACTCCAAATCAAGATCGAAAAGAAGCTCTGGATTCTTGGTGAAAAGTAAAATCTAATGAAACTATAAATTTTATGTTTTATTCCCTATAAAATTTTGTATATTTCAAAAAGAGGTACTAATTCCCAAGATCAATCAAATCTGACATGATCAGACCTTGAATTTCTGATCTAGTGATAATGGAACATGGAATCAAGAGTTAGATGTGACTGATTTAGGATAAATTAAGAAATTTAACCTTAATGGAAAAGAAATCTTAAAAATAATCATAGATTGACTTGATCTAACAAATCAAGCATTATCAGAAGCTATAAAACAGTATGGATGATGAGATTATGAGAAATGAATTGCCCAATGTGGCTAATTTGGGATAGATTGAAATCTATGCCCTTGAATTGGATGAATTGACTTAAGATCTTCTTGATCGATATGATTAAGAAAGATCAGATCATATGATGAGATGCATCAATGATTTAAGGATGATATCATATTAAGAGAATGTGATAGATCTGCACAACAATGAAAGATCAAGATCTAAACCCTTAATGGGATGAAAAATGAACAATATGATCAATAAATCAAAATGAATAAAGACGTTGAATTCAAATGAGCATGTGAATAAGTATTATAAATATTCTTTTATTTGCTTAGTAGATGTTAAATTTATTTATTTACACTTTAATTGTTCATTGTTATGAAAATTACATGAAAAATATAATTAAATAAAAATAGATATTGATGAACATTTGCAATGAATATGGACATGGATTTAATGATAGTAAGGGCTATAGTTAGTAGGACAATATAAGGAATATCATTTACTTGGCCCAAATTAGGAAAATAATAAACCCCATGAATGACATTTTAATTGTTCATGGATTTAATTAAAATCAAATAGCAAGAGTAATTAGGGTTTAATGCTCATAGGAACCTTATGAAGGTTGAGCTAAGGTCAACCCCAGTGAATGCTAAACATAGTGGTTAAGGGAGTTCTCTAATAGAGCTTTGCTCTTCCCCCACCTTTTGACGACATTTATGAGGTCTAAATGTCTCCTTACATGTGGATTGAATTAACCATTTTGTGAGTAGCTTTTAACTAGTAAGCCTTAATAAATTTTAAAATAAGTAGAAGCTGTCTAGAATTAGGAGTGCATAAATTATCTTCAATTAGTAAAACATTAACTGATTGAATAATAATAAGATCATAAAAAGGTGGAAACTATTTAACCCTAATAAAAATAGTAATTAAGATAATCAAATATCAAACAAGATTCATAGGGAGATCTTGAATGATCAAGAATAATAAGAATCACAATATTGTATGTATGTTTTAAAGTAGTATAATATTAGATTTAAATGTATATCCATATATTAGATCCTTGATCAATATGATCCAAGGAACAAGATCAAAATTATCCTATGTAAGGATGATCAAAAGAACAATTATGAAGTATAAATGAGTTGAGAAATGACTCTATATACATGTGATTTGACAGATACATGAAAGATATGATGATCAAGATCAATGGATGATGGATTGATGAAAATTAGGTGGACTTTAAGGATATATTCAATATATAAGATGCATGTATTTTACACATGATCTTATCATGATGAATGAGTTTTGATGATAATTGCCTTGGAATTATTATGAATCAACAAATGATGTTGAAATGAATAAAAAAAGATTGATTAAGAAATTATAAAATTATTTAAGACAACAAATGATGTTGAAATGAATACAAGAGGATTGATTAACTAATTATGAAATTACTTAAGACAACCAATGAGGTTGTAATGAATATAAAGAGATTGATTAAGTAATTTATGAAATTACTTAATGGGTAAAATGAGAAGATTTGAACTATATAAGTTGGACCCATAAATCTTAAATAAATGAGTTATAGGCAATGTCCTATTATAACCACACACAATCTGTATGTATTGAAATATTATTTTTCATCCAAGCATGGATGCTTGTGGTTTTGTTTTAAGACAGTTTTAGGCTTGCGAATATCAATGCTAGGAGAGTTGTGAAAGTTTGGCCATCCGCTCTCCGAAACTGATTGATTATAATGATACCATACCCAAAGCGAAGCAAAACGTCAAGTAGGGCTTATGGGAAGGCCGCCACTACGACAACCATGGTTCCCCCCATATGAACATGGATATATATTTTTCACCGTGATATAAGTGGAATATTTATGCAGTTATTCGGGCATACTGTACGGATTAAGACTGCGAGCATGGTAGTCCTTTGATATTTTGTATTATGATGCAATTGATTATGGCATAGTGATATGCCTTATGTGATGGCATGACGATGCCTCATGTGATAGCATGATGAGATGCCTTATGTGATGACATGATGATATGCCTTGTTTTATGGTATGATGAGATGCCTAGTAAAAGTTATTACTCAAGTTGTATTAGAGGATGATTCCCAATACGGTAGGATTTAGTTTTGATGATATTGACTATACTCACGATTTTCAGTGGTTGTACTTATATGTAAAATATACATATGATGAGTGAAGGATAAAATGATTATCTAACTGTATAAATTGATTTATATCATGGATATAATGAACTGTTGATTTTGAGATATATTGAATATATTTCTTAAATCCCCTACCAAACATAGCTTGCTGAGATATTAAAAATATTTGAATATTTATAATATCTCAGATACAATTAAGGAAGATTGAAAGCTCAAGACTTATGGACAATCATCACCGAACTATGTCTCAAGGTATTTACTCTGAAGAAGATTGTATTGATTTTGTTTATAATTTAGATTGTAATATTTGGACAAGGGTATGTAATGACTATCGAGGCTGTGTAAGTAAACCACTGGATCAATCTTGATTTTAATATAAGTATTTTTATTGATATTCAATAGAAAATTTATTTTATACAAAAATCTATGTATGATAAGTAATTTGAAGTGACACTCGGGTTTTTGATAAATCAATTTCAAAGAAAATATATTTCAGCTGCTTTTGTTTTAATTTTTTTTTCAAAATGAGGGCCCTACCTTTGCAAATATTTATGAAAATGTGTTTTAAAAACCCAAGTCGTCACAAATACTATGTAGAGACATAGCAGGGATGGACTTAAACTGAAAAGATAAAGAATATTCTCATCCCATGGGTATGGAGGGGGAGAACTGATGGGTCCATACCCATGTGAAGACATTTGCAAAGTCAAAACATAGCAACTGAAAGTCAAGAATCGGTGTAGTAAAATTGAAAACCAGCACAATCAAAATTCGGCACCGAATGAACAGTGAAATTAGGCAATCAAATCTGTGGATTTGTCAAGATCTGCTACACTACAGATCTTGACAATTGGATTGTTTGCGCCCTATAAATAAGGGAGATCCGATCACTGCTAAACAATGGGTCTAAGAAACAGATCAGTTGATCTGAAGAGAGAAAGAATGTGAGAGAGAGTAGAGTCTAGTAAGGATCTGGCTGTGATCTTCCTCCCCTTCTATTGTATTTCTATTCAATCTAGTGAGTGATTTCTCTTTCCCCGTGGATGTAAGCCAAATCAGGCCAAACCACTTAAAATCTCTGTGTTATCTATATGTGATTACGTCCTCATTCAGATCCTCTGATCTAGTAGACTAATCTGAACAAATAGCCAAATCCGTTCGCAACAGTGGCATTAGAACTGTGCATCTGCAACATGGAGGAAGAGAAATATGACTAGCATCTACCATCACTATCAAGAATTGAATGTCGGTCGAACACTTATGGACGCTTGGTACACTGCCTCCTTGATTATTAAATTTTATGGATTGACGAAGGCTTTGGATCCAAGTTGGCATATACTGGGTTTAGGTTACACAAACGTCGATCATCAGGCAATAGCTAATGCGGCTATTTTCCATTTTAATGGTAATATGAAGCCATGGTTGAAGATAGGGATGGAGAAGTACAATGGGCCGTGGGATACGTATGCTCATTATCCACATCATTTGTTGCAGCGATGTAAAGTTCATTGATTGTAGGTTGGTGATTTTGGAGGTTGCTTTGTTCTTGTCCGGTAAGGTTGTGGATTATCCATGCCGGATTTTTGTAATGTGGAAGATTCTGCACTATTTATGTGAGGAAATTCCACTGTTGACCACATAAAATTTACTCTAGAATTTTTATTTGAAGATGATTCTGCACTGTATCTCTATCTCCAAATTCTTGTTTCTCAGTTGGCCCATACAAAGTAACTTGGAGACTTGGGCGAACATTGCTGGAAGACACCCATCTGTACAAGATACGCATGTAAAGCCCTGGAATGATACTCAAGTTCATGACTTTTGGATGGAGTTTACCAACAGAGAAGAAACCAGCATCAAGCATCCATTGACGGCTTAACAAAACTTCCTTGTATCACAGACTCGAAATGGTCCAATGCAGAGGAAATGTGCTACCTGCCCATCTTTAGCATGGCTTAGCAGATCACTGGTTTCGATCAGTGAATAAGCAGGTTACACTACTACGTTTAGACGTGTACTCGCACAGCGGCCCAGCCATCCGCAACAGTCCAATGGTAACCATGGATACCCCAACTAGGTGCACCTAGTGATCATTGGCCTGATCTCTTTGTTCCACTGGTGGACACAACTCGCACCTGTTTAACCAGACCCACTTATTCTTATAGTGTTCTCTTTACATCTTCTAGGGTGAAAACTGGGCAGACTTGTGATGTTCCTTAATTATCTTGTATGCTATTTGTAGGCTTGAACACTTCGCTCATGATATGCAGTGGCAGGCCCTTTATTTGGGAGTCAGTCTGTGGCTCTGGACCCTGTAAGTGTATACCACTGTTAGAGAGCTGGGAGCAACTGACACAACTTACAGGTGAGCATTACCCAATTGCAAGAAAAGGAGCTCAGTTTCACTGAAGGGAGACCATTTTTCTGTAGTTAAATTGGACTGGTCTTGGACCAGATTTAGTTTGTTGTTATGTAACAGTGGAGACAGGAGACCATGTGATTGAATGAGGGTGCGCCAGCCATAATATATCGTGCAGTAGCGGGACCGGTCAAGCAAAAACTAGGTTTTTCTAAATATTTTTTAAAAAGATGCTTCGTCTGAGATGTATTGCGTTATAGAAGTAAAGACACTGCATTAATTATGGGTGGCAAAATATGATACGACTTGAACACAATACGGATTTAGTGGGTTAGGGTCGAGTTTGGGTCATGTTGTGCTGTGTTAGGGTTAATCAATGTTAACCCATCATGTTGATTTGTTTGACACGCGACCCATTAATTCGTTGTGTTGAACCATCTAACCTGCAAGCTGTTAACCAATCAGGTTGAAAATATAAGACGATTCATCAGGAATAGTACTATATTACTATAGGACGATTCTTCAGAAAAATCCTATATTACTAGTTCTTCAAAAACTGTCCTATATTAGTTATTTTACATTTATTTAATTGTGTTACATGAGTCGTGTCGTGTCAACTCGTTTAATAATCGTGTCGTGTTCAAGTCACGGGTTCTTGACATGATTATTAAGCAGGTCGTGTTCGTGTCAACCCATATACTATAATGGGTTCATCTTGACATGACCCGCCAACCCAAATTGCCAGGCCTAGTATTAATCCAAGGAGAGTATATACTTAGAGTCTCTAGTAGAAAGAAGTTAACTCCCACTTTTGAGATACATGGTAAAATTTTCTTTAGAAGATTAAGCAGTTTACTATGTTTGAGACTTGGCGCAATAGTAGAGTTGTCGTCGTGTGACCTTAGGGTCACAAGTTCAAGGCATATGAACAGCCTCTCACAAAATACAAGATAAGGCTATGTACTATTGACCCTTGTACTCTAACTCTTCTCCAGAACCTGCATACACAAGAACTTTGTGCACCGGGGCTGTCCTTTTTATTATGTTTGAGACTGTGTTCAGCAGACTATATACAAAAATTTATGCCCATTGGATTCTTTTATGATCTTTGAGTTAGAAATCTAGATCATCCAATTTCTTTTAGTTTTTTGAAGACCTAAAATAAGTAGTTAGGATCGTTTGAATATATTGATTTCTCATGGTTTACTAATTTTTATATGCCCAACATTCAAAAAACTTCACCATGCATGTCAAAAAGAAGCATGACTTCTTCGGACCCTCAATCTCCTGGGCCACACTGAGGGAATGTTCAATGTTTATACGTCAGTTTAGATCATGGAAAATAAAGTCGTGATCTCAGTCGTCTATCGCATGTTGTGGAATCCAACAAACTCGGAAACTGCACTTAAATAATTGAACTTGAACATCAAGAGGAGAGGATTAATTAAATTATCCAGTTTCGAGTATGATCACATCACTTGTTCCTAGATCTGTCTAAGATCAGTACTTAATTATATAGGTTTAGCCAAACTCAGCTTACTTCCACAGGAGATGAGAGATTACCATTTGATCAGATTACAATAGAAGATGAGAAGGAAGAGGTTCAAAGCCTCCTCCAACCCTCCTCTCTTCTCTACATACAATCTCCACTCACTCACTCCTCTAACATTACACACACACATATAAGATTCTTCTCGAATAGGCATTCGAGTACAGTAGTCCAACAAAATGTCTCTTACTTAAGCAAGTAGGGTCGGAGGCTATGCATGGGTGGGTGCGTGTCTAACTTTCAAAAAATGAGGAAATATTTGTGAACATTTAGAAGGAGTGTTATTAGGTAGGATAGAATTGATTTAAGTCTTTAACTTGGATTTTCAACTAAATCTTAAAGAGAGAGAGGGAGAGAGAGAGAGAGAAGTTGACAAGTTATTAAGTATATTCATGTTACTTTTCATAAATGTGCATTAAATTAAACAAGGCAAGAACTTTTAAATTATCCAAGGAAATTTTGGTGGGTTGGAAGTTCAAGCTTTTAAAAATAATAATAATAATTCGAAAAATTGTAACTATATGTTTCATGTTACTAACTAGAGACCGGAAATGCAAAAACCAAAATAGAAAAGAAATAAGGTTTTCTATATGCATATAAAGCTAATTAGTTTTAAAAAGGAGAACCTTGGCACAACATGTGACCTTAAAATTACGAGTTCAAGGCGTGGAGACGTTTCTTGGCTACCAAACTACACGTCTTTAGAGAGTTTCTTGTTCTTCTTCCTTTGGAGTCCCTCAACTAACAGATTTTGGATGATACTGGCTCGGGTAGATCATTCCCTGTGGGATACATGATCTAAGAAGACAAAACAGGCAGTTTTGATCACATTTTTCCTGAAAATATGTATTTACATCATTCATGGAATCAGGGCTTGGACGTTCCTGATCCTGTGGTCTCAGGGCGGGTCCCACATGATTTTGTGGCCCAGCCGCAGTATTTGTTCTTAAGAAACCCACGGGCCTCTCGTGCTAAAACGTACCAAAATAGGAACCCCAGAAAGAGACGGCGGCAGCCCCCATATTTCGTACTCTGGATGGGATTTCTAAGCACTAATCAGTGTGTTACAAAAACTTAATTAACAAGTAAATGAAGTCAAATTTATAATAATAATAATAATACTAAAAGAATTATAAGTAATTAAAATGGAAAATTTTAGATATATAGACAAAATGAAACAAAAAATTAAGCGATCTAATCTTAACATGGGCTCCATGAAATCGATTAAAAATCTTCGCGTTGTTAAAAATGTGCATGAAATTAAAATTCTGCTCAACATGTTTAATAGAAATTCTGATTAAAAATGATGATTTTGCTTAAATAATTATGGTGCTTGGAACAATTATAGCGTCCAAAAGAAGTGTTTTTGGTCGTTGAATATGAAAAATTATGCCACCATTGTCTATGATCGAGAGCACATTTTTTTGCAGGCTGAGTCTCTACTTTGCCGAGATTATATTTAAGAGAGTGCATGAGTGATTTGCTTTATAATTCTTGGCTTGTATGCATACAAGAAAAAAAGAAAAAATAAAATATATATTTTAAACTTGTAGGCATTGAAGCGCAAATAATAAAATGAATGGGTCAGATTATCCAAAAGTAGATCACTTTCATGCAAAACTGCAGGCAAGATAGCAACTTACCGTGTAGTCGTGCCCTCGGAGTTCTTGTCACATGAAAAATTAAACAATTTTTTTCAGCACTAAGCAACATCATTAAGTTAATCTTAGCTTAACAATAAATATTACAACCTCGATCACATTCGTATCAGTGTCATCCTCCAAAGGGTTCTCAAATATAGCACGATTTTCATGTTGGAAAAAAAATCACGTGTATAGGAGATCCAAACCTTAAAAAAAATGAAATCTGCGGGACCCAGGATTGCCAACGGCTCATACACTCCAGAGTGGCTAAACCCACATGACTCAATTTATGTGACCTTTATGAGACGCGGAGGAAGGACATATAATAATAAAATTAAATTAAAAAATAGGCTCGAAATTGAATGATCTCAATGTGTAGTCAAATGCGCATGTCAATCCGAGTCCCATTTATAGAATGATAGAAGAGACCGCAAATTATAAAAAATTTTAAAAAGGAAAATAATAGCAGCCTTGTAATGGATAAAATTATATTATTATGAATAACATTATACCCTAAATAGAAATTATATTATTATCCACAGGGACAACGTTATTCGCCGTTTGGAGACTGCATGGAAAAGCGGAAACGTAGGAGACACCGGCCAAACAAAGGATTCACGTGCAGCTCGTGGCCTCTTACCATATTTTCGCGTTCGAGAGGGTGCCGGCATCAAAATGAGACTAGCAGCTTCATCATGGGCGTCATAATAACCATCCCCTTCAGGTTCCAGTCTGGAGCCACTTATTCATGCTTGTGGGGGCCATTGTTACTGAATACCAACCTCAAAAATCACGATTTCTGATAATATTAAGATCAAATCAATGGCTTGAAATGGATAAGAGAAACGATCGCAGCTCAATTTCGAGATCAAGACGTTCGTCAAAGAGCTACGATTCAAATGGATGCACTCAATGTTGAATCAGTGGCTTGTAAATAGACGAGAAAAGACCGCGGAACCATCTGCGGTTCAGTTCGCAGATCTAGCCGTTCAACTTACGGCTACAATTCAAACGGGGCCATTCAAGGTCCATGGAGATTTCATCAAAGAGTTGCATGTGAACGCTTGCTCATTTTCTTCGCGTTCAAACGGGGCCATTCAAGGACCATTCATTTAGTGGGATTTATGGTTTTGTCGCAGCTCCATAAAACCCACTAAATGAATGGTCCAGATCCGAACAATTTCAATAAATGAATCCTCAACAGGATTTGTATGCATTAACAAGGCTATTTTCGCCAGTTCACCTTGCAAGGCGCGAGCACCGACCGCGTCCACGAAGCATGGAGAAGCAGTTGATGAACAAATTACCAAGTAAAAAGACGAAAATACCCCTTCTCTCTCGCGCGCGCGCTCTCTTTTTTCCACCGAATTTACGCCGGTGCAATTATCGAATTTCCCCAGCACCATCACGAGAGACACGTGGGCCCTTCAAAAAAACTGGATCTGAAGATTCCCCTCCTCGATCATAATTGTTACGCTGGATAATTTCAATCCTACCGTTGATAATGGCACCCCTTTCCCGAACTCTCTTCGTAAACTGTTGACAAGTTGTTGGCAAGCGGAAATGTCCAATAATATGCATTCTCACCATATATAATATAGAGGACTGACAGATTGACACACTTTATAAGGTGCGTCTGTGAACGCGCACCGAAGGACGCAAACTCTTGATCTTGTCCGTTCACCTGATTTCTTGAGTCCTCGATATCATATACACAAAAACTGAAGATAATTGGTTGACCTTAACATCCTTATTTTTTTTTCAATTGATTCATTTTTCCTGATCAAAAGTACAACTTTTCAAATACTGCAGTCATTCAATCTGTGTCATTTTTTTAGTGAGAAATGCTATTTAGACTCGTCGCTGCTTGAATTCTAAGACTCCGCCTAGCTAAGCTCACCTTTGAATGATCTGATCCTTTGATCTTTTTCAATCTTATTAGATTTGCTAGACACCAACATTCATTACCGTTAGATGAATTTTACTTCACATTCTTTTTTGTAAATAATAACAATTAGAATTTTTCATTGAAAAAACTAGTGACTAGAAGCATTGAACGGGCGTATTTCTTTTTCGAACAACCTAAACAGGAGAACTTAAATAAATGTTTGGTCAGGGTTCGATTTCTCCATTTGACTTCTACACATCTAGAATCATACAAATTAGATCAACGGCTCGAGTCATACAATGAGGGCCCATCCATCTGTAGCTGGGGCGCTTCTTGAGACACGGACAGCGGGAGTCGGGCTGGCATTCTTCTAACAATAGAATCGTGGGAATATCCCCGTAAAAGCATGTTTTTTTCTCATTATTTTACAAAAAAAAATCAGTATAAAGGCCACACAAAAGGAGCTCCAAATCCTCCCACAGAGCAGAGAAAAACCTGCTCCCTTCTGTTCACAGAAGATCCAATAATGTCGAGCAGTTCTCTCCCTCTATGGCAACCAATATTTCCTGAAGACCCACAAGTTTCTCAGAAGCTTGTTTTTGGTGTCACTCCACCCACCATAGCCATGGCTGTTCTAGCCATTCTTCTGCGCGTTCTAATGGAGACCACCAGGAAAACTCCAAGGGATGACCGGAAAACAGCCATCGTTCACCACCTCCGCCAGCTCAAGGCCTCCAAGCTCTGGCAATGGCCCATCCTTGTGCAAGTTCTTGCTTTTGTAGGGAGTTTTCGATCACGTATATTGAGTTGGATATTGAGAGTCTAAGGTGGGATGGGAGAGTTACGGGTGGTTTTTTGAATCCGGTGGGTTGGCCGGATTTTCTTTTTGACTTGCCGGAATTATGACCAGAGTCAAGAAGAAGAAGGAGACAATGTATAAGGGGGACTCCTACGTTTCTTTTGTTTTTTGTTTTCTGTGTTTTTGTTTTTTTTTTATGTGGAGTGATGAAAGGCTATATTACAATTTTCATATGGTTGTTCATGATCGAGAGAGAGAGAGAGAGAGAGAGAGAGAGAGAGAGAATTAGGCTCTTACCCCCTTATTTTAATTGTTGTTTTGTTCTAATTTTTGGTGGATTAAAAGGTTAGATGATCTTGGTCAGAGCTTTTTCACAGTCAGCTTGATTTATTAATGTTGTTTGAATTATGGGCTTCATTGATTGTATCTCTAACTAAGATCAATCTGTTATCACCTATGGATCAACGGTGTAGATACTATCTACCTATATATATATTGATAGAATTTAAAATATAAGATGTACAGCTGTAATGTATTGGCAACATGTCCAAATGGGAATTTGATAATCATAAAGAAGATAGCTGATCACATATTCCCAAAAAGAAAAAGAAAAATTAGTGGATTGCGTTTTTATTCTACTAAATAATTAATTTATTTGGTTAATTTTATTATTTAATTAAGATGAAAATGTGCTACAAGTTCCAACAACTAATACACATAAACTCTCTCTCTCTCTCCAAAAAAAAAAAAAAAGTGCCCACTTTTGCATGAAGGAACTTTATGTTTGAATAATCCGATCCGTTCATCTGATTTCTCTGGCTTTGTATGCATGGTATTTCAAGAAACACTGCTAATTGATTTGATTCTGGCATCCGAAAATGAACGGCTCAGAAACTTTGCATAAACAACGGTTTGAATACCGCTAAGGTCTAAATCCGACGGTCAATTTAAGGTTGTAATATTATCTACATGCAAGGGAATTATAAAATACAGAATTTTAAGTGAGGCCCAATTTGTTTCTTTCATCTACTAAAAGGCTGCAAATTGAAGGCATGGATGTGTCCGATGGAACAGAATTTCAGCTTACGGCTCATCCGTAGCGCAATCCAGCAGATAAACGGCTGGGATAATCGAACAACCATCACTTTTAGTACTTTCACTAGCTCATGTATCACATAACAACGTCTCTTAAAAAAATGCAGCAAATAGCTAACAAAATCCTAAGAAAAATTTGAGTGCTGCATCATTAAATGCACCGACAGTGTTCCAAGCTTGGAACATATTTGATCTCTATTAGTTCTGGTAAAAGTTGTCGTCACGTGACTTTGAGGTTATGGGTTCAAGCCATGGAATCAGCCTCTTACAAAATACAAGGTAAGATTGGCTATTATAGGCCCTTGTGGTCCGCCCCCTTTTCTGAATCTTGCATAGCCAGGAACTTCATACACCGGAGCTGCCCTTTTAGTTTTGAAAATGAACAGAAATTGATCTCCACGGCAAGAAGAATTCTTCTTAGAAAATTTTATGCTAGGAAAGATTTTTGAGTCTCTAGCAGAATTCAATTTCAAGCCATGAATAATTTTCAGAAGAAATCAATTTTCGTCCATTTTCACCTTCCAATCAAACAAACTAAAACTAGTGAAATTTCGCACTCGAAGCTATAATATATCTCGAGCATCATCACCGCTTATCTCGGATGATCTAGACCTTGAGATCGAAATGATCTATAACTTCGAAATGAGCATTCATAACTATTCAATGACCCAACCATTGACCGGGTGGGCTGATCAAATAGGCAGGAGTACTCGTAGATCTTCCTAACTGGATGATCAATGGATCGATCCTAGCCTTTACTATTATGATGAGTTGATGGATGGCCTCAAAAGTTAAAAATAAGAGAATAAAATGTCCGGTTAATGTGGAATTTTAAGATCTCATAAGGCATAGTTTGTATTGATCGACGATTCAGATCATGCTAACCTCAGCTAGGTGGGCCCAGGTCAACTTTTCATGTTGAAGAAGACTCTTTTTATTAGAAGGGACGGCTGCATGATCAAATGGTGGCTTTGCCCCTGACCGTACCCACGTGGTTCCCGTGAGATGCTGGTCCGCTTCCGTCACTCGTCCGACAAAAATTAGACCCCCGGTTTTCAAAAATTACAGATATTATATAACCCTAGGAGAACCTTCGTACGAAATTCCAAGGCTATTTTCGTCATTCCACTCATTTAATGCGGCCCCTGTAGATTCCATTGAAATTCTGCCATGGTTTCAGGCAAGTCGTCAGTCTGGCCCCACATGCCCGCAGAAATTGGTCCGTCCAAATGACATTAGTTACCCCGATCTTTTTTCCTTCAAAGAAATCTGTAAAAATTTCATCATAAACAAGCCAATTCATCAATTTTTGAAGGCTAGAAGTGGGTCCATCCTCAATTGTTCCCAAAGAATCTAGACCCTTCATTTCTGTACTTAGAAGAATATGACAAATGGTGTTTACCATTTACGGCCAGAAACAAACGGTTGAGATTAAACGTTACACAACAAGATGCAATCGTACCTCCCATCTATGGATATCAACACATTCTTGCTTATTTTCCAGATAACCCAATCTTAAGACTGCGATTTCAACGGTTAGGATCACGAAAGTTTATGATCTTTTCCCTCTGACCTACCCATGTACAATCTGGATGAATAAATTCACCATAGTCAATTGCTTATTTTCAACTCTGGCAACTGAAAATTTATAAAAGCCATCCAAAAGAAGGGTAATGGAGGAAAATTAATGCATGGCAGATAAAAGGTACTGGACCAGAGGCTTCTTAGAGGAAAATTTCGGTATGGTAAGGTCTTCTCTTCCACCATGGAAGCCCTTAGCACCAGAGAAGCCAAACTCATGGTTCAGCTTCTCTCACAAACTGCTCCTTGGCCTTACTCTTCCCACTGCAGCGATTGCAGCTCTAGCCATCTTCCTCTTTGTCATCTTGGAGACCACCGGGAGAACGTCACGTCGATCACGTAGTGTCGACCGGAAGCCGGTGGTCGTGAATTGCAGGCAGTGGCCATTTCTAACTCGGCTTGGTCATTTCTAACTCAGTTGCTAGCACGTCGTGCATGCTTGTTTTCTTTCAGGTTTACCTGATGAAGTTTTGGAGTTTCAGAATGAGGTGAGTTTGCTAATCTGTGATAGGTGGGTGATGAGATTTACATGGATGTTTCCGGCGGGGTGTTTTTTGAATTCCAGTGTAACCGGAGATTTATACTCCTGCCGGAGATATGCCGGGAAGATGGAAAGATAGTTACAAGGTGAAGAAGGCTGATGTTATTACAGAAGGATGATATGGGAGAGACTACGTTTTAGGACTTGTTCGTGTATCCGCAAAATTGTTTAGACCTTGCATGTATAACAATGGACGCTATCTGTAAATAAAGTCAGCCAAAATTAACTTATATGCAATGTTTGGTTTTGGTGATCATAATCTGCCTAGGCCTTGGTATCTTGCTTTTCCTTTATTTCTCTTTTGTAATTAATTAATTCATATGTTTGAAGTGGAGCCTTGGCGCAATGGTCAAAGTTGTTGTGGTATGATCTTCAGGTCATCGGTTCAAGGCGCAGAAATAACCTCTTGCAAAAATGCAAGGTAAGGCTGCGTACTATAGACCCTTGTGATCTGCCCCTTTCCTAGACCCTACATAGGCGGTAGCTTTGTGCACTGGGGCTGCCCTTAAATTAATTCATATGTTTGAACCAGGCACACACACCTTGTATGTCTTTATATGTGCACCTTTCTCGAACGCATCCTCAAGACACCACTCCTAACTTCTAAATACCCTTTCCAACATTCTCTTTAGTGATATGTCGCACTACTTCAAAGCCATGACCTACTAATATACTAAGAGGAGAAACGACCCAGCCTAATTATTGGGTTATGTTGGCTTTTTCCAGTCATTTCTCTTTATTTCCATATGAAGAGAAATGAAGACACTTCTGAGCTAGGTTTTGCCTGAATCAACTATTTTGTACATGGTGACTATTGGATGAGTCAAACTGAAAAGGGAACTTTCAATCACACAACATGGCCATGGTCTATCTAGGACTATGTCATTCTGGTGGGAACAACAGGAGTAGTCTCGCCTGAACTTCTGTTGGAGTACAAGACCTTTTGCTGAGATGAGTGGTGGAGCATGAATTAGAAAGGCCAAACCAAAGCACTTGTACATGAAGGTGCCACCCTTGGATGATCCAGCCTGTTCTGCTTACCCGAGCTCTGAAGGAGCTTAATTGCTACTGGCATTTACATCTTGAAGGATGTTCTGATCCCATGCTCGGAAAAATAGTGAAAGTTATATTGAAAAAGATACGTGTTCTTAGCTCTTGGCATGGAGACTGGATTATTGAGTCCTCTTAGTTTACCATTTGATAAAGCCTTCAATGTGGCTTCTAATCCAAAGGCCTTTGTGAAGGATTACTATAGGATTCAACAAAAGGGAGTTGTTAACTAAGTGGAGAAGAGTCCCTTTTAGCATTGAAAATGATCAAATCCGGTCCCTGTTTGTGATGTTCTGGGACATTCATCTTGTCCCTTCTAAAGAGGATATTAGAGTGGGGGAACTCCAAATCCTTCACGTTTGTTTTCCATCAATTCATTCTCCCAATCATACTCTCGAAGCCGTCCTAGACTGTTGTCTTTTGATTGGGTTTCAGATCATAATAGGCTCCTGTCTGTTGAAAACCTTCAAAGTAGGGTTGTTCCAGTATGAGCTAGTGCTACCTTGTAATGGCTCCACTGAAACCTCTAGTCGCATGTTGTTGTTCTCTTCCTTTGCCTCTGAGAGCTCTTAAGCATTTCAAGTTCTCATGCAACCTACCAAAAAATTTGTTCTGATGGGTCTATCCTGCTTCTGCTACTAACTTATTGTTGCAATGGTTGATAGGGTCAGATCTCCAATCGGCGTAGATCTGATTGCCAGGATCTTTAGATTAGAGGATCACACCACAAACACACACACAGAGAGGAGATTTACATGATTCTGCCATCTTGGCCTACATCCATGGGAGAAAGAGTACTTTCTGATCAGATTACATATTTAGGTCTTCTCTCACATCTCTCACCTCTGTTCTTTTTATAGCAATTCCAAGTGTGCGTAAAAAAGGGCAGCCCCGGTGCACTAAGCTCCTGCCTATGCAGGGCTAGGGAAGGGGCAGACTACAATGGCCTATAGTAGGCAACCTTACCTTTTATTTTGCAAGAGGCCGATTCTACTCTGTGAACCAGTGACCTCAAGGTCACATGACGATAACTTTTACCATTACGCCAAAGCTTCCCTTCTAATTACAAAGGTGCGTATGTAAAAAATTCCAGGTAGTAAAGTCTCGATCTACGGTGCTGCTAACTGTCAATATTGAATTTCAGTGGTATTGACGTTTCTGAAATGTCGGTTTATACTCATGGGCATGGACCATAGCGGGTCCACACCAACGATGGTCCAACATCCCAAGGTCTAAACTCAAACTGTCCTTTGGAAAGCCATTATTCTTGTAGTTCTTGGTCACTTTGGAAAGAAAGATGCAAAATCTGAGCCTTCAATCTGCTGTCCATTAAAAATCAGGTAGTTTCGTGGGTCAAGGCTCACAACTACTCCCTGATTACTTTCTTCTGAACTCATTAACTATTGTAATCTTATAGCCTCTCGTCATACTCTTCTCCAATCTGCTAATTGTTGGAAACCCAAAGTTGGACAGAAGGTAAGCAGGGTCAATTTGATCACATTCGTTGATCTGCTACTTGTACAATAGATCAGTTAGCTAAAGAGGGTGCAGGTATGTCCGGCCCCAGGTTGACCATGCTCATGCCTCAGGTTTTCATATGCAGTAGATTCTATACTTCCTCTCTCTTTTGGTTCACCGGAAACCTCACCTAATTCATTTCAGATTGGTCTGGGCTGAGGAATTGAGTGTCTCGTCCGTCACCTTGCAGGACTGAATTCTCTTCTGCTTAATGGGTTTGGCCATTTGGATGCCATGTCATTGCAGGCTTTCTTAGTTTTGCCTTCTTTTACGTCTCCTTTTTAACCTTCTCTTTGAAGACTAGGCCAGGAGTCGTCCAACTATTCATTATTTGTACTGTACTGTGTTTTCTTGGTTTACTATGTTATTTTTAATGGTATAATGGTAGAGTTATCGTCGTGGGACCTTAAAGTCACAAGTTTGAGGCGTGGAAACAGCCTCTTGCAAAATGCAAGGTAAGGATGTATATTATTGACCCTTGTGGTCCATCCCTTCCTTGAACCCCACAATACGTGGGAGCTTCATGCTCCAGGCTGCGCTATTTTGTTTCAAATATGTGCATTATCCTTGCTCATTATTTCTTCAAATGCCTCTCAAAATCTTTAGACATCTCCTGCCTATCATTGACTCGATGTTATTTGCTATGTGAATGTGTTAGGTAAGATCTTGTTGATCTGCTACTTGTACAATAGATCAGTTAGCTAAAGAGGGTGCAGGTATGTCCGGCCCCAGGTTGACCATGCTCATGCCTCAGGTTTTCACATGCAGTAGATTCTATACTTCCTCTCTCTTTTGGTTCACCGGAAACCTCACCTAATTCATTTCAGATTGGTCTGGGCTGAGGAATTGAGTGTCTCGTCCGTCACCTTGCAGGACTGAATTCTCTTCTGCTTAATGGGTTTGGCCATTTGGATGCCATGTCATTGCAGGCTTTCTTAGTTTTGCCTTCTTTTACGTCTCCTTTTTAACCTTCTCTTTGAAGACTAGGCCAGGAGTCGCCCAACTATTCATTATTTGTACTGTACTGTGTTTATTGGTTTACTATATTATTTTTAATGGTACAATGGTAGAGTTATTGTCATGGGACTTTAAAGTCACAAGTTTAAGGCGTGAAAACAGCCTCTTGCAAAATGCAAGATAAGGATGCATACTATTGACCCTTGTGGTCCGTCCCTTCCCTGAACCCCACAATACGTGGGAGCTTCATGCTCCAGGCTGCACTATTTTTTTTCAAATATGTGCATTATCCTTGCTCATTATTTCTTCAAATGCCTCTCAAAATCTTTAGACATCTCCTGCCTGTCATTGACTCGATGTTATTTGCTATGTGAATGTGTTAGGTAAGATCTTGTTGAGCTGCTGGTGAGCCCTCAAGAGATATTGCCCACACGTGGAGAGGAGATAGTTAGACCTTCCATCAGAGTTCAAAAGCAAATCTTCTAGTAATGGAGAATTAATAATGTCATTAGCAGAAATGTCTACATTAGCTGCTTCTGAGGTTTTTTCAAGAGAAATAATAGTGGACATTCACAAGGGTAAACACAATACTGCTAAAGCCATCTGAATTGTCCCTGTTTCATGGTTGCTAATGCTGGAAGAGAGCAATTGTTTGAAGGTCAGATGTGAGAAAGTTACAAAAAATTCAAAAAAAAAAATTTTTATATAAATTTCAAAGAATAAGCTAAAAGAAGAGGTAGGCATTGAGGTCACGAGTTCAAGTCCTACTAGCACACGAAGCCAGAAAATTCGGGCAAGTGAAACATTGCCTGCATCAACAATGAAGAAAGATTAAGGTGTCAAAACTCAAAATGAGGACACAATGGAGACTTTCTAAAAACAAGCCAACTTGAGTTTACTCTAGTGGAATACTTAGATAATGTGAAAAATGAAAAAGAATAATTTAATAGAGGAATGAATAATACAAGTGCCTCTTGGACTTGGATTAATCCAAGTGACACTGTACTTACCTCGTAGTTGCCTTCATTGTAAATCTAAGTTGTTCGCTGTATTAGAAATGGCTTAGATGATCAAATTTCATACACGTAAGATAATTTATTACGTGCTTTTTTAAATTGAAAATTACAGCATAGTTTTATTCTATATTTCTTAAGCTAAAATCATAGCCCAAAAAACATAAGATAAAGTATCAAACAGGCTCGAAATTTGGTACTTCAGCCATCTGAGCTACTCCCGTGAACAACTTAGATAAAAAGGAAAAAAAGCGAAGTACGCAGTGAGTAAAGTAACACTTGCAATAATATAGTGCAAGAAATTCTTAGATTTATCATTCTTCAATTTCATATAACAGTTAAAGACTTTTCACTTGGACTTGGCAAAATGAGGCAAGTTAAAAAGGATAGCCCCTGTGCACGAAGCTCTCATGTATGTAGGATTTGAGAAAGGGATAGATTACAAGGGTCAATAATATGCAGTTTTAACTTACATTTTGCAAAAGAATATTTTCACACCTTGAACCCGTAACTTTAAGTCACACAACGACAACTCCACTATCACACCAAGGCTCTCCGTCAAAATAAGGCAAGTCCAGGTAGCAAAAAAGTTAAAAAGTTTAAAGCAGCATTGACTTGGCCGAGTTCTGAGTCGACATGCCTCTTTCTAACACTGTGGTTTCGTACTCGCATCTCCATAAATACTATCTAACCCAAACCATTTTCGTAGGTCCCCCATGGACTATCCAGAAGCTCTCTCCATTGACAAGGTAAACCTTTGACAAAGTCTATCTCAGGTGCAAAGCTTCTGTAAGAAGATGCAGGCATCGCCTATAAAACCCTTGTAAAGAACAACCTCTGATCTTGTGTTTCTTCTTTAGATCACTTGTTTGGTACTAATGGAATCTGGGTGGAGAGAATTGAGAGAGAACCTTTGGGTTTATGGCACTACTTTAGACTTCGGTGAGGAGTTCGCCGCCGGACGGTCGCCGGATGAATTTGTTTCCGTTGTGGATCAATGTTTCCAGCTCTACGGAGACAAAAGTATCGAAAGATTCCGACTCTTCTTCTATCCTGGTCATGAGCATCCAAGCCGTGTAGAGAAATGGATTGAATTCGTCACAAAGAAGGGAGTTAAAGAGCTTGATCTCGACTTCTGTAAGAGATACTACTCTTTCATTCAAGACGGCGAAACCGAATTTCGAAAGACGTTTGTATTACCTCATTGTCTCTTTGTTTGCGATTCTCCTACCCTTCTGAATTTGAGTTACTGCGAGTTCAATCTTCCTTCCAATTTCCATGGTTTTAGTACACTTGAAACTCTCAGCCTCAAAGAGGTTATCATTACTACTGAAATGCTTGAGAGTATCTTTCTCAACTGTTCCCTGCTTGAGAACATAAGCCTGAATTCTTGTTCTGATCATCTGGAAGTGATCAAGTGTTCTAAGCCGGTTCTACAGCTTAAGAGCTTGAGAATTTTCCACTGTTATACTACGTTCGAGATTGATCTTATCGCTCCCAATCTCCGGTCATTTCACTTCAATGGGGACTTCTTTAAATTTTCATTGAAGAACATCGACTTGTTGGCGGATGCTATTATAAGCCCTTGTGACTTATATTGCGAATTCGACTTCCATCGGACGAAGATAGTATCAGCTCTCGCTCACGTCAAGATTCTTACACTTTGCGATGAGGTTCTTACGGTATGTGAATCACCCCCGAGTTTCTGTAATCTGGTTACAAAACTTTTCACTCTGAATCTGTTATGAGTTTGTGCTCTGCTTCCAATCTTCCCAGGAAATGTTCCAATTAGAAGACCATGAGGATTTCTCCATCACATTCCTCAATCTTCAAGAATTGCAGCTGCTGATGGGAGCAATGCTGGACGAAGACACAGCCGTTATCTACTTCTTGTTTCAACACTGTAGCTGTCCTTGTTTGGAGAAACTTTTCATAGAGGTTAGTCTAACTAAAACAGCCCCAAAGTAATATAACTTTCTGTCATTTACAGTCATTCATCTCTTAGTGTGTAATGAAACTATGAATCACAGCTGCCAGCAGACCCTAGAAATATTCCAATGGAAGACGACGGGGAAACGGCAGTGGCTGCAGAGGAGATTGCTTTTCATGATCTCAAAGTGATTAAGATGAACAGCTTTCGAGGGAGTAAGAATGAGATGTTATTGGTAAAATTCTTCCTGGAGAAGGCAATTGCACTGGAATCTTTAGTGTTAGTGGCTCCTGAGAGAGGTTTAGACAAGGATTCTCCTGCATCTGAATCAGAATCTCTTGAATCACCATTTAAGCTTGTCCGCGAACAATTACTGCACTTACCAAAGGCATCCCCCAATGCGGAGATAATCTTATTTGAGAATTCGGAAGAGGATTATGGTTTAAAGCCGACACATACTAAAGTTCAGTATGCAGTTTAACATTCTGCAGACAGCACAGTTACAGTTTGGTAGTTGATTACATGTCTCTGTGTAGAAGGGAGCCTTGGTGTAACAGTACAGCTGCCGTCATGTGACCTTGAGGTCACAGGTTCAAGGTGTGGAAACAGCCTGTTGCAAAATGCAAGATAAGGTGGCGGACTATTGATCCTTCTTGTCTACCCCTTCCCCAGACCCCGCATACGCAGGAGCTTCATGCACAGGAGCTGCCTCATAACATGTCTGTGTGTGTGTGTGTGTGTGTGTGTGAGAGAGAGAGAGAGAGAGAGAGAGAGAGAGAGAGAGAGAGAGAGAGAGTTAGTGCCTGTATGCTGCCTACATTGGTCATGTAATGTGAATAGAACATAGCATTGGTGTTTTCTTTCTTTGGATATAGTTCATCTACTAAAAAACATTCCCTCCTTTTCCAAATTCAATTGGAAAGGAAGAAGTGGTATTGATCACTGTCCACTGTCTATCTAAAATAGATGACCCAGATCATTCACTACCATACAATCAAGTATGGAGGGATGATGTATGACAAACCTAGTCAGGTTTATCCAGTGGACAGGCAGTTCCTGATCCTTTTGTCAAGTAAACTTGCTTGGAGAACATATCACATTGATCAGAAAGTCCTACTTATCAAGGGAAATGATAGCCATCTGGCCAAAGCAGCTGCCTATTGGTATCTACTTGCTCGTCGATTCAGATCATCCTCTTGTAGTTACTTACCATGGATGTGCCTTGCATCAGAAAATCTTCATCTTATCATCAGAGGACCCTCACCTTTCAACTTGGTGCCTGTAAAGTTGGACAAATGGTGCAAAAGTTTTCACTGAACCTACGGTTAGATTGATGAAGCAGAAGACTTTTGGATATGCCCATCCACCGTCTAGGCCTATCCCATTAATCTTTTAGAGCATCCGAATAGTGGAATCCCGCCAGGAGATCCGAATGAAGAAGATGTAAGCACTGATTCATGCTCCAAACAAAGCCAAATCGTAATTCAGTACCAATAAAAAAGAGTGCATATGTTTTTGTACCTTTGCTCTCTGTAAGGAACTTGGGACATGACACTCACCGGGCCAAAGCATTTATCAATAGGAACCCATCCAAAATTTTCTTTTGGTAGGTCCGTAGCTGGAAAACCTCCTTATCTGATCATAGTAAAGAAGAAGACTATAGAAGCATACGCCGCAACTCAAAGCCACATGTCCAAGAAGAAAAAAAATTTGTTTATTGAAGGACACAGATCAGTGATCTACGTCTGGTGTGGGACAGCAACTCTGTTCCATGTGGGTCTTCAAAATCTGATTCGTCCAATCACACTGATCTGGCTCTAATAGATGATCCATTTAGAACCCCGCTCTAATACAACTTGATAGGGTCAGATCACCAATTGACGTAGATTTGACTGTTAGGATCTTTAGATTAGAGGATCACACCACAAACACACACACAAATAGAGAGGAGATTTACATGGTTCGGCCATCTTGGCCTACATTCACGGGAGAAAGAATACTTTCTGATCAGATTACATATTTAGGTCTTCCCTCACATCTCTCACATCTGTACTTTTTATAGCAATTACAAGTGTGCGTATGTCAAAAATTCCAGGTGGTAAAGTCTCGATCTACGGTGCTGCTGGCAGTCAATATTGAATTCGGGTGGTGTCAAAGTTTCTGGAATGTCAATTTATACTCACATGGGCATGGACCATGGACCATAATGGGTTCGCCCCAGCACTAGTCCAACATCCCAAGGTCTAAACTCAATCTGTCCTTAGGAAAGCCACTATTCTTGTAGTTCTTTGGTCACTTTGGAAAGAAAGATGCAAATCTGAGCCTTCAATCTGCTGCCCATAAAAAATCAGATAGTTTAGTGGGTCAAGGCTCACAACCATTACCAGATTACTTTCTTCTCAACTCGTTAACTATTGTAATCTTATAGCCTCTCGTCATACTCTTCTCAACTTCTTAAAAACTGGGATGTGGACGCTCCAATTTCCCTTTCAATACCTGGGCCTTCAAATTTTATAGGGTTGTACTTGAAAATCTCACTGGAATCCTGTTATTTGTTCTAGAAAATTTCATTAGGGTGGAGGATCTATACACTCACTAAATCATCCATGGCCAATATCCCAGTATACAACCTATCTCTTTTCACACTAGTATTAGAGATGAGATTGAGAGAACTCAATGTCCTTTCCTCCGGAATGAGACACGTGAACTCCAAGGTTTTTGCCGGTAGAAGAGTTGCAGAGTCCAACAAAAAGTTCACTCGGCAAGTGGGTGCGGAGGCATGGTGATTGCAAACAAGGTCTTTGGAGGAATGTGATTGTCCAAGAGTAAGGATACGATCCCAACTCTTGGAGTCCAACAAGTCTCTCTCTTTAGCGTGGAAGCATCTTGTGTCTAATGTGCATGATGTTAAGGCTGATTCCAAATTCTTAATCAGAAAGGGAGCTACTCTCAGCTTTTGGCATGATGACTGGTGTGGACTGAGTCCTCTTAGCTTATCATTTGACAAAGCCTTAAATATTGCATCTAATCCAAAGGCCTTTGTGAAGGATTACTACAGGATTCAACAGAAGGAAATGAATTTGTTTATAAGTGGAGAAGAGTCTCTTTTAGCTATGAAAATATTCAAATTCAGTTCATGTTAGTGATGCTCTAGGACCCCCATTGGTCTTTGTTTTGTGTCCGATCTCTCCTTAGCGCCTTGAGTGTTATCATTTGATTGGATTCCAGGTTATAAGAAGTTTTTCTCTTCTAGTACAAGCAAGTGCTGCCTTTGTAATGCCTCCATTGAAACCTCTGATCTCATGTTGTTCTTCTGTTCCTTTTCTCTGTGAGTTCTTAAACTTTTTAAGTTCGCATGGGTTTATCCTGCTTTTGTGCCTGATTTATTGTCCAACATCCCAGGTTCTAGACTCAAAAATGTCCACTGGGAAGCCAGTGTTCTTGTAGTTCTTTGGTCACTTTGGAAAGAAACAAATAATAGATGCTTCAATAATAGTGCAAAATATAAGTCTTCTTTCTGCTTGTCCGTTAAAATCTCAAGTAGTGTCGTAGGTCAAGGCTAACAACTATTGCCCTTACTCTCTTTCTCAACTTGTTCACAAGGAATCTTATAGTGTGACCCCGGATTTTAACAAAACTTTTTCCTCGTTAAATAAAAATAACAATCTGTTTTAAGAAAATAGACGGGATCCCTAAAAATTTGAAATTTTATATCATAGAGCTTTTAACGCAGCATTAAAAGAATTTTTCGAAAGCGTAAACTTCGGGGGTCAACCTCATTTAAAACCGTAAACATCAACAACATTAAAACATTGTTACTCTGAGCATGCTCGATTAAAAACCACAATAAACACACTGGATAATTAAAGATGATAGTAAATCAATTCAAACGTCACCAGGTTCCATCCATAATCACCACAATATCTCCATCTAAACTTTAACAATCCTCCATAACATAATATGAGTCCAATCCATAATATGTATCCACATCTAAGAAAGTCTCAAATGTCTAATCCAAGCGACATACTCTAATATATGTCCGAAGGAGAAAATAAAATAGAATGTCTTCAAGCCTCCTTCCTGATCCCCGCTACTCTGCCTGCTTTCCCTTGTTGTTATCGCGTCCCAAATCTGAGGCATTGCAAAACAAGGCAATGCCTCAGCAAGCTATGCTTGTGTAGGTGATTACACTCAAATAAAGTTTAACAAAGTTTACAATAGAATTCTCATAAGAGAAATACACCCAAAACATGTCAAATGACTGAAATGCTTGCAATCACAACTTCACAAATCAGATGCCGAGGTAAATCAATATAGCATGCAAGGCATGATCAAAATACATGGCAAATACATCAAAACCATACTAGTATATATACCCAATGGAAAGATATGCATGCAATCATTGATACCAAAACACTGTATCAACACTATATCAAAATTTCTCAATATACTCAATGGAAAGATATGCGTGCAATCATATGCGTGCAATCATTGATACCCAAAACACTGTATCAAAACTATATTAAAATTTCTCAATATACTCAATGGAAAGATATGCGTGCAATCATTGATACCCAAAACACTGTATCAAAACTATATTAAAATTTCTCAATATACTCAATCACCGGTGATGTATATCCATACTAACATTGGTACCTCCCGTGCAGTCAACATCAACCCCCGGAGTCTCTCACGGCCTAGGCCCGACTTGCCCCGGTTCACCATACATACAACATCATATAAACATGCACAACAATATGGGTTATTATGCTGCAGTGGCAACCCCATCAGGGTCTAAACCACCGCCGCTCCTCGTCGACACCAAACGAGAGACTTTCTCTGTCCCCATGGGAAGGAACGGACCCGTAGGGGGGACTACCCATGATACCACCCCTACGTACCTGGCCCTGTATCAATCTAGAGCGGTGTCTATCATCATCCTCATCACAAAATCAGAGGGCGGGTGGCCAACCCTACAACCCTCCTAGCATAGTACCCACCGGGTGACAAAGACCCGTCATAAATCATCTAAGCAAGGTATAAATCTTACAAACCTTGTAAATACATTATAAATAATCTCAATAATACAATTAAAGCCCTACAAGCATTGTCATTTCCAATAGAAAAGTCATGCTGTAACATGAAAATAGGGATCTAATTATGTACATGAGAAGATGTAAAACACATGTCTCAAAGCTTTAAAATCCATTCATGGTTATTGAAATCATGAAATAATTGAATATAATCACCTACCTCAGAAAATGAAATGCTCAAATCAAGCGCGTGGAAATATCACGTGGCGCGCTCTGACGTACCTGTTACATCATAAATCTTCCATCATTTAGTAATTCAATACTGTTTAACCCTCTAATCTCCTAGATTATCTCGCATTTGATGTATACTATCAACCTCTAAGGCCTGATCATACATTGATCAGCCTAATTGAAACTATCTAACCACATTCTGTGGTTTAACTCTAAAAACAGAATTTCTATCTAACTTTTCAAGTCACATCTAGGTCCGCGCCGTTGATACGGTCACAACGCCTCTTCCGGATCGCGATTTGGACCTCTGTAGCTCCTAAAAATCAAGTTTTTATGAATGAACGGGTCAAAGGACCCGAAAATCACAAAATCACGTGCGTCGCACGTGCACGCGCTCGTGCGGGCGCGTCCACGGACGCGCTGGACAGGCGGACGCCTGTCCTCGGGCGGACGCTTTCCCTGACGCGCTAGCGTCGTTTTTTCCCGGCGCGGGCGCGTGCACAGACGCGCTGAACGCGTCTGCGCTGTGTCTCCGTGCGGGCGCTTGCACAGACGCGCTGGACACGTCTGAGCTGCGTCTCCGTGCGGCCGCTTGCACAGACGCGCCAGGCGTCGTTTTGTCGGGCGCGCACGCGCGTGTACCCTTTTTCTTGCACGCGCATGCACCGGTCTCCGTGCGCACGCCTGGTCGTTTTGTCGGTGGACTACTTTCCGCGTGGCGCGTGGTGAATGGCGCCACGTGTAGCTTGTGTGGGCGCGTGCTATGCAGGTGCTGCGCGCGTGGTGTCGCGTGTCATGCGCGTGCCGTTTGTGTGCGTGGCGCCTACGTGGCCCGCGTCAGAGGGTGACACGTGTCGCGGTGGTTCGTCGTCGCCGAAGAAGATGACCGGACTCCGGTCACCGCCAGCCACGCACAGGTGTCCAAATGGTGCGATTTTTGCACCGTTTCGTTCAGTTTTTCCCGTAGATTCCATATATGAGTTCCTTTTCAACCATCTATGCTATTCTCTAGTGTTTTTACATGATTTTTGTCACGTCCCTAAAATTTTTCCTATACTGTTTTATGAGTTTTCAGCCATATCCAGGCGTCCGATCACCATGAAAATTCATGGGATTGTTGTTCATGTTACAATGCTTATGATGGACGGTTCAGATCACAATCTGATACCGTTTCATCAGTTTATTTTAACAAAAACCGTATTGCCTATTTGTTCACCGGAAAACGGCAATCCACACCGTTTTCCGGCGTTAAAAACAGCAGAAGTAATAGGAAACACAGGGGAATGTGGAGGGTGGCCTACCGTGGTTAGATCGCCCCTGCGTGCGCCTGCTCGGAGGGTTCCGCGTCGTGCCCTGCGTCGCCAAACCGAACTCAGAAGTGAATGGTTTGGCCGCACACTAGACAGGGCTGGCTTTTATACCCTCATTGTGGGTCCCACGCACTGTAGGCCCATGCATATTTACAATTTTACCCCTCTTATTATTTTAAAACTATTAATATTTTTTTTTTTTTGGGTTATTACATATAGCCTCTTTGCATCACTGTTCTAGAGCTTCATTCCCTGGTCCTCCTGTAGGAACCTTCAAATTGCACTTTGATGGCTCCTCTTTAGGTATCGCTGGTCCTGCTAGATTTGCAGCGTTTGTTCAAAACCACCAGGGAAAGATGGTCTGAACAGGTAGCCTCTATTGGTATTTTTAACTCTAGTGAAGCTAGGTGCCTGTAGCTTACAGCGGGTGAAAGACTTGGAGCACAGGCCAGTGGAGTCCTTCATATGTTTTAGGGGACTCTTCAAATGCAATAAAACAGCTCCGTTTCTCCAATCTGCTAATTGTTGGAAACCCAAAGTTGGACAGAAGGTAAGCAGGTTCAATTTGATCACATTATTTGATCTGCTAATTGTACAACGGATCAGTTAGCTAAAGAGGGTGCTGGTCTGTTTGGCCCGAGGCTGACCATGCTCATACCTCAGGTTTTCATGTGTAGTGAATTCTATACTTCCTCTCTCATTTGGCTCACTGGGAACCTCACCTAATTCATTTCAGATTCGTCTAGGCTGAGGAATTGAGTGTGTCGTCCGTCACCATGCAAGACTGAATTCTCTTCTGCTTATTGGCCATTTGGATGTCATGTCATTGCAGGCTTTCTTATTTTTGCCTTCTTTTATGTCTCCTTTTTAACCTTCTCTTTGAAGACTAGGCCAGGAGTAGTCCAACTATTCATTATTTGTACTGTACTGTGTTTTCGTGGTTTCCTATGTTATTTTTAACGGCGCAATGGTAGAGTTGTCGTCAAGTGATTTTAAGGTCACGAGTTTAAGGTGTGAAAACAGCCTCTTGCAAAATGCAAAGTAAGACTGCATACTATTGACCCTTGTAGTCTGCCCCTTTCCCAAACCCCACATACGTGGAAGCTTCATGCACCGGGGCTGAACTATCTTGTTTCAAATATGTGCATTATCCTTGCTCATTATTTCTTCAAATGCTTCTCAAGATCTTTAGACATCTCCTGCCTATCATTGTCTCGATGTTATTTGCTATGTGAATGCGTCAGGTAAGATCTTGTTAAGCTGCTGGTGAGCCCTCAGGAGATATTGCCTACTCGTGGAGAGGAGATAGTTAGACCTTCTGTTAGAGTTTAGAAGCAAATCTTCAAGTAATGGAGAATTACATAATATTTCACTAGCAGAAATGTCCACATTAGCTGTTTCTGAGGTTTCTTCATGATAAATAATGGTGGACATTCACAAGGGTAAACACAATACTGCTAAAGCCATTCTGACCTGTCCCAATTTCCCTGTTTCATGGTTGCTAAAGCGGGAAGAGAGCAAAAATTCAAATAAATAAAATCATAGAAATTTCAAAGAATAAGCTAAAAGAAGAGGTAGGCATTGAGGTCACGAGTTCAAGTCCTGCTAGCACACGAAGCCGGAAAATTCAAGTGAAACATTGCCTGCGTCAACAATGAAGAAAGATCAATGCCTCTTGGACTTGGATTAATCCAAGTGCCATTGTACTTACCTCGTAGTTGCCTTCATTGTAAATCTAAGCCGTTCACTGTATTAGAAATGGCTTAGACGATCAAATTACCAAATTTCATACATGTAAGATAATTTATTACATGTTTTTTTTAAATTGAAAATTACAGCATAGTTTTATTCTATATTTCTTAAGCTAAAATCATAGCCCAACAAACATAAGATAAAGTATCAAACAGGCTTGAAATTTGGTACTTCAACTATCTAAGCTACTCCCAACATGGTGAACAACTTAGATAAAAAGAAAAAAAAAAAAGCAAGTACGCAATAAGTAAAGTAACACTTGCAATAATCAAGTCCAAGAAATTCTTAGATTTATCATTCTTCAATTTCATATAACAGTAAAAGAATTTTCCCCTAGACTTGGCAAAATGAGGCAAGTTAAGAAAGACTGCCCCCATGCACGAAGCTCTCATGTATGTGGGATCTGGGAAAGAGGCAGACTACAAGCGTCAATAGTATGCAGTTTTACCTTGCATTTTGCAAGAGAATGTTTCCGCACCTTGAACCCGTAACCTTAAGGTCACACAACGACAACACTATTGTGCCAAGTTGCAAAAAAGGTAAAAAGTTTAAAGCAGCATTGACTCCGCCGAGTTCTGAGTCGACACGTCTCTTTCTAACACTGGTTTCGTACTCGCATCTCTATAAATACTATCTAACCCGAACCATTTTCGTAGGTCCCCCGTGGGCTATCCAGAAGGTCTCTCCATTGACAAGGTAGACCTTTGACAAAGTCTATCTCAGGTGCAAAGCTTCTGTAAGAAGATGCAGGCAAAACTTCTGTAAGAAGATGCAGGCATCGCCTATAAAACCCTTGTAAAGAACAACCTCTGATCTTGTGTTTCTTCTTTAGATCACTTGTTTGGTACTAATGGAATCTGGGTGGAGAGAATTGAGAGAGAACCTTTGGGTTTATGGCACTACTTTAGACTTCGGTGAGGAGTTCGCCGCCGGACGGTCGCCGGATGAATTTGTTTCCGTTGTGGATCAATATTTCCAGCTCTACGGAGACAAAAGTATCGAAAGATTCCGACTCTTCTTCTATCCTGGTCATGAGCATCCAAGCCGTGTAGAGAAATGGATTGAATTCGTCACAAAGAAGGGAGTTAAAGAGCTTGATCTCGACTTCTGTAAGAGATACTACTCTTTCATTCAAGACGGCGAAACCGAATTTCAAAAGACGTTTGTATTACCTCATTGTCTCTTTGTTTGCGATTCTCCTACCCTTCTGAATTTGAGTTACTGCGAGTTCAATCTTCCTTCCAATTTCCATGGTTTTAGTACACTTGAAACTCTCAGCCTCAAAGAGGTTATCATTACTACTGAAATGCTTGAGAGTATCTTTCTCAACTGTTCCCTGCTTGAGAACATAAGCCTGAATTCTTGTTCTGATCATCTGGAAGTGATCAAGTGTTCTAAGCCGGTTCTACAGCTTAAGAGCTTGAGAATTTTCCACTGTTATACTACGTTCGAGATTGATCTTATCGCTCCCAATCTCCGGTCATTTCACTTCAATGGGGACTTCTTTAAATTTTCATTGAAGAACATCGACTTGTTGGCGGATGCTATTATAAGCCCTTGTGACTTCTATTTCGAATTCGACTTCCATCGGACGAAGATAGTATCAGCTCTCGCTCACGTCAAGATTCTTACACTTTGCGATGAGGTTCTTACGGTATGTGAATCACCCCCGAGTTTCTGTAATCTGGTTACAAAACTTTTCACTCTGAATCTGTTATGAGTTTGTGCTCTGCTTCCAATCTTCCCAGGAAATGTTCCAATTAGAAGACCATGAGGATTTCTCCATCACATTCCTCAATCTTCAAGAATTGCAGCTGCTGATGGGAGCAATGCTGGACGAAAACATAGCCGCCATCTACTTCTTGTTTCAACACTGTATCTGTCCTTGTTTGGAGAAACTTTTCATAGAGGTTAGTCTAACTAAAACAGCCCCAAAGTAATATAACTTTGTCATTTACAGTCATTCATCTCTTAGTGTGTAATGAAACTATGAATCACAGCTGCCAGCGGACCCTAGAAATATTCCAATGGAAGACGACGGGGAAACGGCAGTGGCTGCTGAGGAGATTGCTTTTCATGATCTCAAAGTGATTAAGATGAACAGCTTTCGAGGGAGTAAGAATGAGATGTTATTGGTAAAATTCTTCCTGGAGAAGGCAATTGCACTGGAATCTTTAGTGTTAGTGGCTCCTGAGAGAGGTTTAGACAAGGATTCTCCTGCATCTGAATCAGAATCTCTTGAATCACCATTTAAGCTTGTCCGCGAACAATTACTGCACTTACCAAAGGCATCCCCCAATGCGGAGATAATCTTATTTGAGAATTCGGAAGAGGATTATGGTTTAAAGCCGACACATACTAAAGTTCAGTATGCAGTTTAACATTCTGCAGACAGCACAGTTACAGTTTGGTAGTTGATTACATGTCTCTGTGTAGAAGGGAGCCTTGGTGTAACAGTACAGCTGCCGTCATGTGACCTTGAGGTCACAGGTTCAAGGTGTGGAAACAGCCTGTTGCAAAATGCAAGATAAGGTGGCGGACTATTGATCCTTCTTGTCTACCCCTTCCCCAGACCCCGCATATGCAGGAGCTTCATGCACAGGAGCTGCCTCATAACATGTCTCTGTGTGTGTGTGTGTGTGTGTGTGTGTGTGTGTGAGAGAGAGAGAGAGAGAGAGAGAGAGAGAGAGAGAGAGAGAGAGAGAGAGAGAGAGTTAGTGCCTGTATGCTGCCTACATTGGTCATGTAATGTGAATAGAACATAGCATTGGTGTTTTCTTTCTTTGGATATAGTTCATCTACTAAAAAACATTCCCTCCTTTTCCAAATTCAATTGGAAAGGAAGAAGTGGTATTGATCACTGTCCACTGTCTATCTAAAATAGATGACCCTGATCATTCACTACCATACAATCAAGTATGGAGGGATGATGTATGACAAACCTAGTCAGGTTTATCCAGTGGACAGGCAGTTCCTGATCCTTTTGTCAAGTAAACTTGCTTGGAGAACATATCACATTGATCAGAAAGTCCTACTTATCAAGGGAAATGATAGCCATCTGGCCAAAGCAGCTGCCTATTGGTATCTACTTGCTCGTCGATTCAGATCATCCTCTTGTAGTTACTTACCATGGATGTGCCTTGCATCAGAAAATCTTCATCTTATCATCAGAGGACCCTCACCTTTCAACTTGGTGCCTGTAAATGTTGGTCCAGACCCATTTTCAGACGGCCGCCGTATTCAACGGTGGCGGGCGCAGCAGTCGGTGCCGACTGCTGACTTCAACAACGGCGGGCGCCGCCGTCGGCCACCGCCAGTGACTTTGTGTAAAACGGGTTGAAAATCAGACCCGAAAATTCCCTATAAATAGGGATACCAAGAGGGCAAGGATTGAACCTATTTTCTCTGTAAAAACCCCGTGTATACCTCTCTGTAAAACCCCAGTTTCATAGTGAAATCACTCTCCCGTGGACGTAGGCTTATTGGCCGAACCACGTTAAACTCTGTGTTTTTTTGTGTGTATGATCTTGGGCGGGGACGAAAATCCCCAACAAGTGGTATCAGAGCTCGGTTCTGCCGTGAAACAGAGGCAGAAAACGGAATTGCAGTTTCGCCGGTCGAGAGGAGGAAGAAAACTGTTCCTGCTACAGTTGCTACAGTAATCATCATTGCTGCTACAGTGAAAAGCACGTCATCATGTTGCTACAGTAAAAGCATCATCATTACTGTCGGCCACGATGTCGCTACAAGACTACTACGATCTTGAGTTGGCACGATGCAGGGCGGGTTCCAACAGTTCGAGTTTCAACAAATACGGAGTTACAACAGTATAGAGTTGTAACAGTACGAGTGCAAATAGTAGCGCATTTGCACAGTAGCTGAGTTGAAACAGTAGCGTATTACAACAATACCGGGTTACAACAGTTCGAGTGCAATCGTAGCTGAGTTGCAATAGTAACGAGTTGCAACAGTGATTCGACTGGAGTAGACCTATTTTTGGCAGGTTTTCAAGGGGGATAGACTAATTCTTGGCAAACGCAGTGGTGTTCTCAAATTTGTAAGATTTTCTCCTGAAATTGCTGTAAGTACTCTTTCTTTACTTATGGAGGCAAATATGAGCAAAATGATTTGCTTAAATGGTACTAACTATCACAAGTGGAAGGGAAAAATGAAAGATCTTCTTTTTGTGAAGAAATTACATCTACCTGTTTTTGCTACTCAAAAACCAGAGGATAAGTCCGAAGAAGAGTGGGCTTTTGAACACGAACAGGTATGTGGTTTTATTCGACAATGGGTAGAAGATAATGTTTTGAATCATATTCAAAATGAAATACATGCTAGAACTCTATGGATCAAATTAGAAACCTTGTACGCGTCGAGAACAGGGAATAATAAGTTATTCCTACTTAATCAAGCGATGCACTTGAGATACAAGGAAGGGAGTTCTATTTCCGACCACTTGAACGAGTTGACCGGATGCTTTTAGCAACTATCCGATGTTGGCGTCAGGTTTGACGATGATATCATGGGTTTATGGCTTTTAAATACTTTGCCTGACTCATGGGAAAATTTTCGTGTTTCTCTAGCTAATTCTCGCTCCGTGGTCTTTGTGACATGGGAATCTCGCGAGAAGCGCAGCTTCTAAATGAAGAAATGAGGCGACGAGCTCAAGTTGTCACCACATCACGGTCCGAGATTTTGATCTCGTAAAATCGAGGGAGAAGCAAGATCAAAGGACAGAGAAGAATAATAGAAGCAGAGTAAATCTAAGTCCAGATACAAGAATCTGGAATGCAATTATTGTGGCAAGAAGGGTCACATTAAAAGGCAGTGTTACAAATGGAAAGCCGAGAACAAAACAGAGAATGCCAAGCAGGAGAAGAAATGATGAGGGGAATGATCGTGTAGCCGCCACTACTTCGTGCCTTGTCGTGGTCTCGTGATGAAAATGAAATCAACCTAGCCTCCAATGAGATTGGATGGGTTGTTGACAGTGGTGCTTCTTTTCATGTTACCTCGAGGAGAGAGTTTTTCACCTCGTACACTCCTGGTGACTTTGGAGTGTTGAAGATGGGTAACGATGGGCTGTCAAAGGTTGTTGGTATCGGATCCGTCTGTTTGGACACCAACAACGGAACAAGGTTGATTCTCAAGGACGTTCGACATGTACCGTATATCCGGTTGAACTTAATATCAGCCGGAAAGCTTGATGATGATGGGTACTGTAGTACCTTTTGCGATGGACAGTGGAAGCTCTCTAAGGGAGCGCTTGTGGCTGCCAGAGGGAAGAAATCATCTAGCTTGTATGTGATGCAAGCTTCGATTCCTATTAACTCTGTGAACGCAATTGATGTTGCTGGTTCTTCGTAGTTGTGGCACAAGCGGCTCACCACATGAGTGAGAAAGGACTAGGTTGTCTAGTCAAGAAGAATTTGCTTTCGTGGCTCAAAGCTACAAAGGTGAGCAAATGTGCTCATTGTCTTGCCGGGAAGCAAGAACGAAGTTTCCTACAAAAGCCATCATTCTTCCAGAAAGCCAGGCGTACTTGAATTGGTACATTCAGATGTATGCGGTCCTATGAAGGTACGCACATTTGGTGGTGCATTATATTTTGTCACATTTATTGATGATTATTCCAGAAACTCGGGTCTATGTTTTGAAAACTAAGGATCGTGTGCTTGACAAGTTTAAAGAATTTCAAGCTTCGTTGAGCGGCAAACAGGAAGAAGCTGAAATGCATTCGCACGTACAACGGTGGCGAGTACAGTGGACCTTTCGATGCTTATTGTAAGAAGCAAGGGATCAGACATCAAAGAACTCCTCCGAAGACTCCTCAGCTAAATGGTTTAGCAGAGCGGATGAACAGACATTGATGGAGAGGGTCGGATGCTTGCTTTCGAGCAAAGCCGCCTGCCGGTTCCTTCGGGGTGAGGCGCTATACACACAGCCTATGTTATTAACCTATCTCCAATAGTTGCCTTGAATGCGTATGTTCCCGACAGCTATGGTATGGAAAAGATGTCTCTTACGATCATTTGCGGGTATTTGGGTGCAAAGCGTTTGTACATATACCTAAGGATGAGAGGTCCAAGTTAGACGTCAAGACCAAACAATGCATTTTCATCGGCTATGGGCAGGATGAGTTTGGTTACAGGCTATATGATCCTGTTGCAAAGAAGCTGGTTAGAAGTCGTGATGTGGTCTTTATGGAAGACCAAACCATTGAACACATCGACAAAGCCAAAGTATCAGAAACTCAGAGTTCTGATACTCTGACAGATTTAGATCCAGTTCCTGTTTCACATACGCCAAGTGTAGATGGCACTAATGACCATGGTGGTGCTCCAGTTGATGTTCAAGATAATCAGGCTGAGGGAGAACATGAAGCTGCTGAAGACATGGATGTTTCGTCAGAGGCTGATGATATTTAGCAGGAGGTTCCTACTGAGGAACCAGTAGTTTCATTGAGACGGAGTTCAAGAGATCGTCAACCCTCCACTCGATATTCATCAGATGAGTACGTACTCCTCACTGACGGGGGAGAACCTGAGAGCTACACAGAGGCAGTTGAAAGTGAAGAAAATGCAGAGTGGATTGCAGCTATGAAGGATGAGATGAAATCCTTACAAGACAACCACACTTTTGAGCTGGTAAGATTACCTAAGGGCAGACAAGCTTTGAAGAATCGGTGGATATACAGGGTGAAGTACGAAGGTGACACTTCACAACCACGATACAAAGCTAGACTTGTCGTGAAAGGCTTTGGTCAAAGGAAAGGTGTTGATTTCGAGGAGATATTTTCTCCTGTTGTTAAAATGTCTTCAATCCGAGTTGTATTGGGTTTGGCCTCAAACCTTGATCTGGAGGTTGAGCAGATGGATGTGAAGACGGCGTTCCTCCACGGTGACTTAGAGGAGGAGATATATATGGAGCAGCCAGAAGGGTTTGTTGCTAAAGGCAAAGAGAAGTATGTCTGCAAGCTGAAGAAGAGTCTGTATGGCTTAAAGCAGGCTCCCAAACAGTGGTACAGGAAGTTCGAGCAGTTCATGACCCAACAGGGTTATCGAAAGACTACTTCAGATCACTGTGTGTTTGTGCAGAGATTCTCAGAAGATGATTTCATCATCTTGCTACTCTATGTCGATGATATGCTTATTGTTGGAAGAAGCTCTTCAAGGATCAGTCAGTTAAAGAAGGAGCTAAACAAAGTCTTTGCTATGAAAGACTTAGGATCCGCGAGACAGATTCTTGGGATTTCTATCATTCGTGACAGAAAGAATAAGAGGTTATGGCTGTCTCAGGAGAAGTACATAGAAAAGGTACTTCAACGATTTCACATGGATAAAGCTAAAGTGGTTAGTACACCTTTTGCTACTCATTTTAAGCTTAGTAAGAATCAAGTTCCAACAAGTGATGCTGAGAAGGAATACATGCAAGATGTTCCTTATGCTTCAGCTGTTGGCAGTCTTATGTATGCCATGGTATGCACTAGACCAGACATTACATTTGCAGTTGGTACAGTGAGCCGTTTTCTATCAAATCCAGGAAAAGAACATTGGAATGCAGTGAAGTGGATATTGAGATATCTACGTGGTACTTCTAAGTTGTGTTTGGGATTTGGCACTGGCAAGCCCGTGCTTGAGGGCTACACTGATTCAGATATGGTTGGTGATATTGACACGAGGAAGTCTACTTCAGGCTACTTGATTACTTTTGCAGGGGGAGCTGTGTCATGGCAATCAAAGTTACAGAAGTGTGTTGCCTTATCTACAACAGAGGCTGAGTTTATTGCTGTGACGGAAGCATGCAAAGAGTTATTGTGGATGAAGAAGCTCGTGAACGAACTTGGCTTTATGCAGAAGAGGTATGCGTTATTTTGCGACAGTCAAAGTGCTATACACCTTAGCAAGAATTCTACTTTTCATGGAAGGTCAAAGCACATTGATGTTCGGTATCATTGGATACGTGATATTTTGGATTTGAAGTCGTTAGAGCTTGAGAAAATTCATACTGACGATAATAGTTCAGATATGATGACAAAAGCATTACCTCGAAGCAAGTTCGAGAGTTGCAGAGAATTGGCCGGGATGGGCTTCTGCTAAAAGTCCATACGTGAAGAAACCTCCTTAAGTTAATGGGCCTGGAGGGGGAGATTTGTTGGTCCAGACCCATTTTCAGACGGCCGCCGTATTCAACGGTGGCGGGCGCCGCCGTCGGCCACCGCCAGTGACTTTGTGTAAAACGGGTTGAAAATCAGACCCGAAAATTCCCTATAAATAGGGATACCAAGAGGGCAAGGATTGAACCTATTTCCTCTGTAAAAACCCCGTGTATACCTCTCTGTAAAACCCCAGTTTCATAGTGAAATCACTCTCCCGTGGACGTAGGCTTATTGGCCGAACCACGTTAAACTCTGTGTTTTTTTGTGTGTATGATCTTGGGCGGGGACGAAAATCCCCAACAGTAAAGTTGGACAAATGGTGCAAAAGTTTTCACTGAACCTACGGTTAGATTGATGAAGCAGAAGACTTTTGGATATGCCCATCCACCGTCTAGGCCTCTCCCATTAATCTTTTAGAGCATCCGAATAGTGGAATCCCGCCAGGAGATCCGAATGAAGAAGATGTAAGCACTGATTCATGCTCCAAACAAAGCCAAATCATAATTCAGTACCAATAAAAAAGAGTGCATATGTTTTTGTACCTTTGCTCTCTGTAAGGAACTTGGGACATGACACTCACCGGGCCAAAGCATTTATCAATAGGAACCCATCCAAAATTTTCTTTTGGTAGGTCCGTAGCTGGAAAACCTCCTTATATGATCATAGTAAAGAAGAAGACTAGAGAAGCATACGCCGCAACTCAAAGCCACATGTCCAAGAAGAAAAAAAATTTGTTTATTGAAGGACACAGATCAGTGATCTACGTCTGGTGTGGGACAGCAACTCTGTTCCATGTGGGTCTTCAAAATCTGATTCGTCCAATCACACTGATCTGGCTCTAATAGATGATCCATTTAGAACCCCGCTCTAATACAACTTGATAGGGTCAGATCACCAATTGACGTAGATTTGACTGTTAGGATCTTTAGATTAGAGGATCACACCACAAACACACACAAATAGAGAGGAGATTTACATGGTTCGGCCATCTTGGCCTACATTCACGGGAGAAAGAATACTTTCTGATCAGATTACATATTTAGGTCTTCCCTCACATCTCTCACATCTGTTCTTTTTATAGCAATTACAAGTGTGCGTATGTCAAAAATTCCAGGTGGTAAAGTCTTGATCTACGGTGCTGCTGGCAGTCAATATTGAATTCGGGTGGTGTCAAAGTTTCTGGAATGTCAATTTATACTCACATGGGCATGGACCATGGACCATAATGGGTTCGCCCCAGCACTAGTCCAACATCCCAAGGTCTAAACTCAATCTGTCCTTAGGAAAGCCACTATTCTTGTAGTTCTTTGGTCACTTTGGAAAGAAAGATGCAAATCTGAGCCTTCAATCTGCTGCCCATAAAAAATCAGATAGTTTAGTGGGTCAAGGCTCACAACCATTACCAGATTACTTTCTTCTCAACTCGTTAACTATTGTAATCTTATAGCCTCTCGTCATACTCTTCTCAACTTCTTAAAAACTGGGATGTGGACGCTCCAATTTCCCTTTCAATACCTGGGCCTTCAAATTTTATAGGGTTGTACTTGAAAATCTCACTGGAATCCTGTTATTTGTTCTAGAAAATTTCATTAGGGTGGAGGATCTATACACTCACTAAATCATCCATGGCCAATATCCCAGTATACAACCTATCTCTTTTCACACTAGTATTAGAGATGAGATTGAGAGAACTCAATGTCCTTTCCTCCGGAATGAGACACGTGAACTCCAAGGTTTTTGCCGGTAGAAGAGTTGCAGAGTCCAACAAAAAGTTCACTCGGCAAGTGGGTGCGGAGGCATGGTGATTGCAAACAAGGTCTTTGGAGGAATGTGATTGTCCAAGAGTAAGGATACGATCCCAACTCTTGGAGTCCAACAAGTCTCTCTCTTTAGCGTGGAAGCATCTTGTGTCTAATGTGCATGATGTTAAGGCTGATTCCAAATTCTTAATCAGAAAGGGAGCTACTCTCAGCTTTTGGCATGATGACTGGTGTGGACTGAGTCCTCTTAGCTTATCATTTGACAAAGCCTTAAATATTGCATCTAATCCAAAGGCCTTTGTGAAGGATTACTACAGGATTCAACAGAAGGAAATGAATTTGTTTATAAGTGGAGAAGAGTCTCTTTTAGCTATGAAAATATTCAAATTCAGTTCATGTTAGTGATGCTCTAGGACCCCCATTGGTCTTTGTTTTGTGTCCGATCTCTCCTTAGCGCCTTGAGTGTTATCATTTGATTGGATTCCAGGTTATAAGAAGTTTTTCTCTTCTAGTACAAGCAAGTGCTGCCTTTGTAATGCCTCCATTGAAACCTCTGATCTCATGTTGTTCTTCTGTTCCTTTTCTCTGTGAGTTCTTAAACTTTTTAAGTTCGCATGGGTTTATCCTGCTTTTGTGCCTGATTTATTGTCCAACATCCCAGGTTCTAGACTCAAAAATGTCCACTGGGAAGCCAGTGTTCTTGTAGTTCTTTGGTCACTTTGGAAAGAAACAAATAATAGATGCTTCAATAATAGTGCAAAATATAAGTCTTCTTTCTGCTTGTCCGTTAAAATCTCAAGTAGTGTCGTAGGTCAAGGCGAACAACTATTGCCCTTACTCTCTTTCTCAACTTGTTCACAAGGAATCTTATAGCCTCTTTGCATCACTGTTCTAGAGCTTCATTCCCTGGTCCTCCTGTAGGAACCTTCAAATTGCACTTTGATGGCTCCTCTTTAGGTATCGCTGGTCCTGCTAGATTTGCAGCGTTTGTTCAAAACCACCAGGGAAAGATGGTCTGAACAGGTAGCCTCTATTGGTATTTTTAACTCTAGTGAAGCTAGGTGCCTGTAGCTTACAGCGGGTGAAAGACTTGGAGCACAGGCCAGTGGAGTCCTTCATATGTTTTAGGGGACTCTTCAAATGCAATAAAACAGCTCCGTTTCTCCAATCTGCTAATTGTTGGAAACCCAAAGTTGGACAGAAGGTAAGCAGGTTCAATTTGATCACATTATTTGATCTGCTAATTGTACAACGGATCAGTTAGCTAAAGAGGGTGCTGGTCTGTTCGGCCCGAGGCTGACCATGCTCATACCTCAGGTTTTCATGTGTAGTGAATTCTATACTTCCTCTCTCATTTGGCTCACTGGGAACCTCACCTAATTCATTTCAGATTCGTCTAGGCTGAGGAATTGAGTGTGTCGTCCGTCACCATGCAAGACTGAATTCTCTTCTGCTTATTGGCCATTTGGATGTCATGTCATTGCAGGCTTTCTTATTTTTGCCTTCTTTTATGTCTCCTTTAACCTTCTCTTTGAAGACTAGGCCAGGAGTAGTCCAACTATTCATTATTTGTACTGTACTGTGTTTTCGTGGTTTCCTATGTTATTTTTAACGGCGCAATGGTAGAGTTGTCGTCAAGTGATTTTAAGGTCACGAGTTTAAGGTGTGAAAACAGCCTCTTGCAAAATGCAAAGTAAGACTGCATACTATTGACCCTTGTAGTCTGCCCCTTTCCCAAACCCCACATACGTGGAAGCTTCATGCACCGGGGCTGAACTATCTTGTTTCAAATATGTGCATTATCCTTGCTCATTATTTCTTCAAATGCTTCTCAAGATCTTTAGACATCTCCTGCCTATCATTGTCTCGATGTTATTTGCTATGTGAATGCGTCAGGTAAGATCTTGTTAAGCTGCTGGTGAGCCCTCAGGAGATATTGCCTACTCGTGGAGAGGAGATAGTTAGACCTTCTGTTAGAGTTTAGAAGCAAATCTTCAAGTAATGGAGAATTACATAATATTTCAATAGCAGAAATGTCCACATTAGCTGCTTCTGAGGTTTCTTCATGAGAAATAATAGTGGACATTCACAAGGGTAAACACAATACTGCTAAAGCCATTCTGACCTGTCCCAATTTCCCTGTTTCATGGTTGCTAAAGCGGGAAGAGAGCAAAAATTCAAAAAAAAAATAATTTAATA
The DNA here is from genome assembly GCA_035236585.1 of Warburgia ugandensis. NCBI lineage: Eukaryota > Viridiplantae > Streptophyta > Magnoliopsida > Canellales > Canellaceae > Warburgia > Warburgia ugandensis. Next base: position 26,028,850 of record CP141136.1, read on the forward strand.
GAGGAATGAATAATACAAGTGCCTCTTGGACTTGGATTAATCCAAGTGCCACTGTACTTACCTCGTAGTTGCCTTCATTATAAATCTAAGTCGTTCATTGTATTAGAAATGGCTTAGATGATTTAATTACCAAATTTCAAGCATGTAAGATAATTTATTACATGTTTTTTTTAATTGAAAATTACAGCATAGTTTTATTCTATATTTCTTAAGCTAAAATCATAACCCAAAAAACATAAGATAAAATATCAAACAGGCTTGAAATTTGGTACTTCAACTATCTAAGCTACTCCCAACATGGCTAACAACTTAGATAAAAAGAAAAAAAAAAGCAAGTATGCGGTAAGTAAAGTAACACTTGCAATAATAAAGTCCAAGAAACTCTTAGATTTATAACAGTAAAAGACTTTTCACCTAGACTTGGCAAAATGAGGCAAGTTAAAAAGGACAGTCCCTTTGCACGAAGCTCTCATGTATGCGGGATTTGAGAAAGGGGCAGACTACAAGGGTCAATAGTATGCAGTTTTACCTTGCATTTTGCAAGAGAATGTTTTCACGCCTTGAACCCGTAACCTCAAGGTCATACAAAGACAACTCCACTATTGTGCCAAGGCTCCTCTTCAAAATAAGGCAAGTCCAAGTTGCAAAAAAGGTAAAAAGTTTAAAGCAGCATTGACTCGGCCGAGTTCTGAGTCGACACGTCTCTTTCTAACACTGGTTTCGTACTCGCATCTCTGTAAATACTATCTAACCCGAACCACTTTCGTAGGTCCCCCATGGACTATCCAGAAGGTCTCTCCATTTTTGACAAAGTCTATCTCAGGTGCAAAGCTTCTGTAAGAAGATGCAGGCATCGGCTATAAAACCCTTGTAATGAACAACCTCTGATCTTGTGTTTCTTCTTTAGATCACTTGTTTGGTACTAATGGAATCTGGGTGGAGAGAATTGAGAGAGAACCTTTGGGTTTATGGCACTACTTTAGACTTCGGTAAGGAGTTCGCCGCCGGACGGTCGCCGGATGAATTTGTTTCCGGCGTGGATCAATATTTACAGCTCTACGGAGACAAAAGTATCGAAAGATTCCGACTCTTCTTCTATCCTGGTCATGAGCATCCAAGCCGTGTCGAGAAATGGATTGAATTCGTCACAAAGAAGGGAGTTAAAGAGCTTGATCTCGACTTCTGTAAGAGATACTGCTCTTTCATTTACTACGGTGAAATCGAATTTCCCAAGACGTTTGTATTACCTCATTGTCTCTTTGTTTGCGATTCTCCTACCCTTCTGAATTTGAGTTACTGCGAGTTCAATCTTCCTTCCAATTTCAATGGTTTTAGTACACTTGAAACTCTCAGCCTCAAAGAGGTTATCATCACTACTGAAATGCTTGAGAGTATCTTTCTCGACTGTTCCCTGCTTGAGAACATAAGCCTGAATTCTTGTTCTGATCATCTGGAAGTGATCAAGTGTTCTAAGCCGGTTCTACAGCTTAAGAGCTTGAGAATTTTCCGCTGTTATACCACCTTCGAGATTGATCTTATCGCTCCCAATCTCCGGTCATTTCACTTCAATGGGGACTTCTTTGAATTTTCATTGAAGAACATCGACTTGTTGGGGGATGCGATTATAAGCCCTTGTGACTTATATTGCGAATTCGTCTTCCATCGGACGAAGATAGTATCAGCTCTCGCTCACGTCAAGATTCTTACACTTTGCGATGAGGTTCTTACGGTACGTGAATCACCCCCGAGTTTCTGTAATCTGGGTACAAAACTTTTCACTCTGAATCTGGTATGAGTTTATGTGCTCTGCTTCCAATCTTCCCAGGAAATGTTCCAATCAGAAGACCATGAAGACCATGAGGACTGCCCCATCACATTCCTCAATCTTCAAGAATTGCAGCTGCTGATGGGAGCAATGCTGGACGAAAACATGGCCGCCATCTACTTGTTGTTTCAACACTGTATCTGTCCTTGTTTGGGGAAACTTTTCATAGAGGTTAGTCTAACTAAAACAGCCCCAAAGTAATATAACTTTGTCATTTACAGTCATTCATCTCTTAGTGTGTAATGAAACCATGAATCACAGCTGCCAGCAGACCCTAGAAATGTTCCAATGGAAGACGACGAGGAAAAGGCAGTGGCTGCAGAGGAGATTGCTTTTCATGATCTCAAAGTGATTAAGATGAACAGCTTTCGAGGGAGTAAGAATGAGATGTTATTGGTAAAATTCTTCATGGAGAAAGCAATTGCACTGGAATCTTTAGTGTTAGTGGCTCCTGAGAGAGGTTTAGACAAGGATTCTCTTGCATCTGAATCGAAATCTCTTGAAGCACCATTTAAGCTTGTCCGCGAACAATTACTGCACTTACCGAAGGCATCCCCCGATGCGGAGATAATCTTATGTGAGAATTCGGAAGATGATTATGGTTTAAAGCCGACACAAACTAAAGTTTAGTATGCAGTTTAACATTCTGCAGACAGCACAGTTACAGTTTGGTACGTGTCTCTGTGTAGAAGGGAGCCTTGGTGCAACAGTAGAGCTGTCGTCGCGTGACCTTGAGGTCACAGGTTCAAGGTGTGGAAACAGCCTCTTGCGCACTATTGACCTTTGTGGTCTGCCCCTTCCCCAGACCCCGCATACGCAGGAGCTCCATGCACAGGAGCTGCTCATAACATGTGTGTGTGTGTGTGTGTGTGTGAGAGAGAGAGAGAGAGAGAGAGAGAGAGAGAGAGAGAGAGAGAGAGAGAGAGAGAGAGAGAGAGAGAGAGAGAGAGAGAGATTAGTGCATGTATGCAGCCTACATTGTTCATGTAATGTGAATAGAACATAGCATTGGTGTTTTCTTTCTTTGGATATATTTCATCTACTAAAAAACATCCCCTCCTTTTCCAAATTCAATAGGAAAGGAAGAAGTGGTATTGATCACTGTCCACTGTCTATCTAAAATAGGGTCCACCCAGTAGATGACCCAGATCATTCACTACCATACAATCAAGTATAGAGGGATGATGACAGGCAGTTCCTGATCCTTTTGTCAAGTAAACTTGCTTGGAGAACATATCACATTGATCAGAAAGTCCGACTTATCAAGGGAAATGATAGCCATCTGGCCAAAGCAGCTGCCTATTTGGTATCTACTTGCTCGTCAATTCAGATCATCCTCTTATAGTTACTTACCATGGATGCGCCTTGCATCAGAAAATCTTCATCTTGTCATCAGAGGACCCTCACCTTTCAATTTGGTGCCTGTAAAGTTGGACAAATGGTGCAAAAGTTTTCACTGAACTTACTGTTAGATTGATGAAGCAGAAGAATTTTGGATATGCCCACCCACCGTCTAGGTCTATCACATTAATCTTTTAGAGCATCAGAATGGTGGAATCCCGCCAGGAGATCCAAATGAAGAAAATGTAAGCACTGATTCATGCTCCAAATAAAGCCAAATCGTATTTCGGTACCAATAAAAAAGAGTGCATATGCTTTTGTACCTTTGCTCTCTCTGTGAGGAACTTGGTAGGGGCGGCAAAATATGACACGACACGATAACACGACTCGAACCCGACACGAATTTAGCGGGTTTGGGTCGAGTCTTATTGTGTTCGTGTCATTTTCGGGTGACCCGAAAATGACACGCCAAAAATTGTGTCGTGTTCAAGTCAATGAATTTGACTCGTCGTGTCGACCTGTTTGACACGCGACCCATTTATTCATGACCTTGACACTTTGACAGTGACACGTGACACGATTTGAAAATATAGGACGGTTCATGAGTAACCGTCCTATATTACTAGTTATATAGGACGGCTATTATCAAACCGTCCTATATTACTAGTTATATATAGGATGGCTATTAACAAACCGTCCTATATTACTGAGTTATATTGGAGGGTTCTTCTGGAGCCACTGTTAGTGAGTTATTCTCACACATATAATATAAAGATATTCTCAGAGGAACAACTTCTTCCAGGTTCTCGTTGACATTCGGGTGCATCTTAGAGAATATGAAAAGAAAGCAAAGACATGAGAGTGACAAACTATAAACAGGAATTCACAAAATATAATCCAAAAATCTGTGATTCAAGATCTGACTGAATGAAGCAGGATTTCCTGAAATGTAAGCCGAAGCAACTTCACCTTCCAGTTTGCAAGCTCCTGATAAAACACATTTGACTGGCAACAGATAAGTGAAAGCTTGCAAACATAATATAATTACAACGAGTGGAACTTCTTCATCCCTCTTTTTGTTCATGCAAACAATTGTGTTCTGATTGTCAGAAACTTGGTAGCTCAGAATCATGGGCTCCAATCATCACAATTGCCCAACATATCAATCACTTAGCACCATCTCCATGACTATATCATTCCAATTGTCAATAGGCCCAGGCAGGCACCAATGCAGACAATCATTCTGAACTTTGGCATTTTTCATTTTATCCTCAACAAATGGATGAAATTGCTTGTATAGGCCGGGATGTCCATCAGGCCTCAATTCAAAACACCAACTTCACAATCACATCATTGAAATTTGAAAGTTTTTTGTTATCATATTCATATGAATCATATCTACAACTTCAGTATATATCAGTAATTTCAATCATCAACCTCCATTTCATATATGCCTCCCTCTCCAATACATGATACAATACATGATATCAACCACCCATACTGTATCTGTAGACTGTATGTACATACATGATACAATACAACCCATCTGCTGATCTAAGCCATCATTGAAAATTGATGATCAACCCATCTGCTGATCAAAATACCAACTTCACAATCACATCATTGAAATTTAAAAGTTTGAAACAAAGAAAACACATACATTGATACAGTGTACTTCAATCAAAAGAAAAATAGAACACATCCATTGAATTGAACTGATCTTTGTATTATATTTGAGTAAAATGTATATACATGAATGATAATATACATTCATTTACAATTTTACATCACTGAACTACAAATTAAAATTCATAATATGATCTGTCCATTCCATTCTAATATCATCTAGATCCAACTGGGAGTAACTCTTAGTTCTAAAATCCACCTACAAGAAACATATAATAACTTAGTTCAGAGATCAGACATGTAATCTTGGATTCAGTCAAGAAATATACAAATCAAAAGTGTAACATTGGTCAATAAGTCTAAGTGTTACCTTTCTCAATTGTGAGACTGTAACTCCATTGTGAATGAGGGTTCTCATGTATCTAAGAACATAATATTCACACTCCCAATCTGATTTTTGTTTGGGGCACTGTAGAACAGTGCCACCAAAGACAACAAAAAAGTTTCAAAATATAATTTCCAATAAGTTTAGGTTTAAAATTATATGAAAGAGTCTAAAGAGCAGTAATTAGTAAACTGTACCTTTGCCTTCTTCCAGTTGAGTTTTGGTGGGTGGTGAATGTCTTCCCTCTCATCCCATTTATACCATGCTCTACCCACATATAATTGAAAAGCATTAAATTATGAATATTATTATAGTTGTCAAGTGAGTAGTTATATTATAATAAAATAAATAATAAAGACTTACTTGTTTATAATTTCCATAAGGTGTTCCCAAATGTGTGCTCCACATGAATAAAAAAAAATTACATGGCCACCATGCACATCCAAAGCTAGCAACATCCAATGAGACCTATAAAAATAATAATTCAATTGAATTTTCTCTAATCTTAACTGATATAGTATTCATGTGTATGAAACTATGAATTGTGAAATTAAAATGGCATAATTAAGCAACCTATGTTACAACGTACTTGCTATTGTAGGGAATCAGTAATGCTTGCCCCTTCGCACAACTCATGAGACTAGGAATGATATCTTCACTTTGTTTGTCCTTAGGCAAATAGTCCAATTGAAAGATAAGAGAAGGGTCAAGGAACCTGTAAATGTCCTTGACCTCTAGTCTTTGCAAGCTATCATACAAATACCTACATTTGAAATTTGGGTTAATGTCAAATAATTATTAAGTTTTATTAAAAAAGCAAGTATTAAGTAATGTTACATTGATTCGTAAGTCTTAACTCTAATAGAGTAATTACACGACATACCCTATATAGACTATAATGTGTATGTACTCCAATTGATCCATATTACATATGGCTAAGAGGTCTTCCTTGAAGAGTGGAACCTCAACCACATCGTTTGAAAGCACACCTACCTCTATCTTTACAGGGTTCATTGTATTTGTATTGCCTTCATTGGCCAGTCTATACAGTACCCTTAGGAATGGAGGTGTGTTAGGTGGAACCTCCACCTGATCCCTACACTGTAGATGTAATCATGTAACATTTTAGAAATTAGTAATGAATATATACAACATATACTGATATACTAGCAGATATAAAAGAAGAGACACAGTGAGGTAAAATTAGAATATTTTATAATATAACATTGTGACTACTGACTTGTGACTTGTGACTTGTGACTAGTGACTAGTGAGCACCTAACAAGTGCTTTAGACTTATTAGTTGTTGCATCATTCAAGTTCACATGTAACATGATACAATTATGCAAAAATATAGAACTAGTACTACCTGAGAAGGCTGGGATGTGGCTACACTTGCCACTATGCCAGAATTTGTCGGCAGCGAGGTTTGCTTCAATTGCCCCTTGTGCTGCTTTTGGTGATCTGACATGTTGCAGACAATATTAATCAATGAACAATTTAGGACGACTTAAAAAAAGGTAGGAGAAAATGAAGCCATGACTACAATTAGTATATATGTACCTTGGAATTGGATATCATTGGTTTTATGTGTTTCTCTGGCCAACACACATGATATCCAATTGCATCCCCAACAGTTTCAACATCATCCCCTTTGACTGGAAATGGAAGGGGAGCATCTGGTTGAATGGCAGCAGTGATGCACACACGCTTAGTGTGTGGAGGCATCAACTTACCATGTAAAGTGGCGAAAGTCATGGGCCGAACCTCGTACAGTGTTGCCACAGCCACGTGGTTCTCAAATGTATGTAGCTGCAACATGCACTGACCCACCTGCATTTGAGAAATGACATATATATAATTAGTGATGTAATATAAAGTGTAAACTAAAAAGGTTAGCAAATAAGTAACATTGTAAAACTAAACAAGTGAATATACATACCTCATTGATTGGGAGTACTTGTTCTGCCACCTCTTCATCTGATAGAGGACTAGGAGTAGGAGTGCAGCTATTATTAAATTGGGGTGGTTGAACTTGAGGTTGAGCTTCAACTTGAGGGCCACCAACATCCTCACATGAGGTTCTTCCGCCACCTTGGAGTTCCTTCAACAGTTGATCTTTGACCATGCTATATATCTCCACAACTATTTGCTTCTTCCATTCTTCCAATTCTTGTAGCATAGGAGCCTTTTGTTTGGGGAAGAATTTGTAAGAAACAACACCCCGACCTTGGCCCCTTACCCGACCAGGGTGCTCATTCTTGTTGCCCATTGCCCTATACAGGATGTCCCCCTTTGCAGCAGTGCTACTAAGAGTCCCTGTAGTTGCACTTGCACTCTCTTGGGTCAACTCTTCCTGCACACATAAAGATCATAACATGATAAAATCACTATTATATATGTAATATTTAAATAATATACTATGCAAGGGTATAAAAGTATTTAACTAGGTAGTATGCAAATAAAGTAAAAGTATAAAACTTAAAGTCTTAAACCACTTACAATTCTTGAAGCAATTGTTGCAGTTGTCTCGTTGGCAAAGGTGTGGGAGTTACGCCCTTTCGAATGTGCCATTTTCCATAGAATAGCACGATCGATGGGCTCCGTTGTCCCAACCTTCTTTTGCTGTAATAAGAGACACTAAGTCAGAGTTAATAAATAAAAATCTACTATGATTAGAAAAATGGAATGTGACATGATATACTTACTACATCTGCTTCTAATCATGCATAGCCAACCTTTGAAAGGTGGTGCGGCGTATGGTTCTGTGCACGTGCCTTCTATCCTTTTATACACTTTGCCTGGACATCAAAGTAATGTGATCAAAATATAATCAATTATAATAATTACAAGAATCAAAATTTAGCTTGGCTAGTTCAAGTTGTGATTACCTCAAAATCAGGAGATAGCCTATACTATACAAATTGATTCCATGCTTCCTGGTCAATGAAGCAGGAATACAACTAAATGACCATGTTAAGCGTAGAAGGATCATGGGAATTTGAAAGTATGTACTTCCTTGCAAGCTCACTCTTCCATTTCCTCCAAGCTTCACCAGCTCCTAGCAATGCTTGCTTCTTGCACTCATTAGATACGTCAAAAGAAGAATCATGTTAAAGTGACTAACTTACTGGTGAGTATTGTAGCAACTTTGTGTATCTTATCGTGATTCATATGTAAACAAAAACAAAATATATAAATATAAATATAAAGGACATATTATATTATATGTAGGAAGAATTTACATACCTTGACCATTTCCCATATTGAATCTTTGACTTGTGGCGATACATGTCTCCAATCGACCATCGACATCGGCACAAGTCTTCTAACAGTGCAACATATGAAGCTAGCATAGGTATGTGCAGCACCACCAATCGGTTGGCCTTTAGTGTTGAATTGTACCGTTTCTTTTATTCCAACTGAGGTTCTCTTATTTATACGTTCCATTTGTGTTGGCCCCCTCCCCCTGACCTTTCTCTTGACACTGACCGGTGGTGTTACTGATGGACATGTGCTTGATAGCCTTGATTGTTCTGCTTCTGTGTGTTGTAATTGTTCTACTTATACCTCTCCTACCTCTTCTACTTGCTCCATGTTTGCTTCACAAATAAAAATGACTACAATTAGACAAGAAAAGTGGAATACAGGGATAATAAGCAATAGCACCCTTGAACCATCACAAATTTTTCATTGGACACTATACTGGAAGCCTCCTACAAGGTCAGATTGTTGCTCCCTCTATCTCTTCAAACAAGCAATTATGCATGTTCTCATTTTTTGTGATGTTGGCATAGCCCCAGAAGTATGTCATTCCAGTATGCAGAGTGGAACAAAAAATGTGATATTTTGTTTTTGTATAACATTCATTATTTCCAGCTTGATTTGGCCATTTCATTAAGTTTCCTATCTCAAAACATTCATTTTCCAGTCTAATAATAATAATAATATGTTCTGTTCCTTCATCCTTTATTTTTTCTTTTGGTCAACTATCACTTAATCATTCCTCTTGTTTCAACAGTTCCAACACATAAAAAATGTTGAAAATCTGACATTGTTTGATGCAAATATGAGATATGTTAATTTTAGTTTTTGAGAAATTTTTCTTGATTTGGTTCTTTTTTCTAGGGCTCCCTTAAGGAAAAGAAGAAATTGGGATATAAGCTCTAGCTAGTTTGTGATAAATTAGATAAAGGTAATGTTTTTGTCCATTTTGTAAAAGAAAGAACTAGTTTAATGTCTCTCTCCCTCAATCTTGTGTTCTGCTTCCTTTACATTTCAACTGACAACTATTTCAGTAGATGCAGTTCTCTGAGAACCTATCTATCATCACTATGGGTAAAGTCAGAACCTTTATAATTTATATGCTTGGTTTTTCCGTGAGAGGAACCTATCTCCCATAATCCCATTCCACTTCTAGCTCCTTTTTTTTTTTGCTCATCCATCTGTTTCCCAACAAACCCCGTTTCCAGACCCAAATGAAAGACAACATAAATCAAAATCTGAGAAATAGGTGTTTGAGAACGAAATGACAGAACAAGTTCAAGGCAAGGATCAGAGAAACCAAACAGAGGTTTTTTTTATCAGATTGTGTTCTTTTATTACTTTTTATGGTTACAGAACTGTATACGGAATTACATTAAAGACATACCTTTCTTTGCTTAGATCTGTGAAAGATCGAAGAGGAATGGTCGTTTTCACCTTCTCAGTATAGGTTGGATTGGATCATTGGGTTGGAACTTGGAAGATTGAAATTAGGGCTGAGAATGACCAAGGTGAAAACTGAAAAGTGAAAACGATATATTATATGTATAGAACAATATAGGACTATTTTAAAATAACCGTTCTATATAATATACTTAATATAGGATGGTTTTTCAATAACCGTTCTATAATATACTTAAATATAAGACAGTTTTTCAATAACCGTTCTATAATATACTTAAATATAGGACGGTTTTCAAATAACCGTTCTATAATATATTTAAATATAGGACAGTTTTAAAATAATCGTTCTATAATATATTCTATAATATATTTAAATATAGGACAGTTCTAAATAACCGTTCTATAATATATTTAAATATACAACGATTTTAAAATAACTGTTCTATAATATATTTAAATATAGGACGGTTCTAAAATAACCGTTCTATAATATATTTAAATATAGGACTGTTTTAAAATAACCGTTCTATAATATATTTAAATATAGGACAGTTTTAAAATAATCGTTCTATAATATATTTAAATATAGGACGGTATTAAAATAACCGTTCTATAATATATTTAAATATAGGACGGTTTTCAAATAACCGTTCTATAATATATTTAAATATAGGACGGTTTCTAAATAACCGTTCTATAATATATTTAAATATGGGATGGTTTTAAAATAACCATTCTATAATATATTTAAATATATGACGATTTCAAAATAACAGTTCTATAATATACTTAAATATAGAACGATTTTTAAATAACCGTTCTATAATATATTTAAATATAGGATGGTTTATTTATAACCGTCCTATAATATATATATATATATATATATTGAAATATAGGAGTTGTATAAGCCATAAGAGTTATGTATTTAATTAATCTTAGTTGAGGATGTGCCTAAATAAAACTAGTTATTAAGTATAGAGTAAAGAAAGAGTTATGTAATTAACTCATCTTAATTTCCTTAAGGATGAGCTTAAAAAGACAGAGCATATATGTTCATCTCAGACTCAGACTTCTCAGTTGAGTATCTATCAGCTTAAAAACAAAGTTATGTAAGTAACTCATACTGTCATATTCAATTGAATCAATTCAACATAGTTGTTGAGGTTGAGGTCAGGGGAGGATGAGTAAAGTAAGTGTTAATTATGTATATAATGTATTTAACTCATTTGATGATCTCAGTTGAGGATCAACTTAAAAAAGCAAAGTTATGTAAGTAACTCATACTCAATTCAAAAGTTGTTGAATGTTTATGATAACATTGATAAATGATAAGTAAAGAAAGAGAAAGAGTCATGTAATTAACTCATTAGGTAAGAATGACTGAACTGAACTAGAATAGAAACAGTTATGTAATTAACTCAGTAGCTTGAGAATGAGTATAGAAAGAGTTGTGTAATTATCTCATTAGAGGATAATGAGTATAGTATAGGAACTAGGAAGGGTCCCAAGAGAATAGTTATTAGTTATGTAACATTGTAATTAACTCATTAGGTGAGGTGAGAATGAGAACAGAGAATAGGAGTTGTGTGTTGAATTAACACAAATGTTGAATGATATTACTAAGGGAGTTACTAAATTTTACTCTACAATGTCTATATGAATGATGGATCAATAGATCATGGATGAATCATGAATGAGTTATTCCTAATCTATTATCATCAATTGGGAGTTAGAAATGAGAAACAAATATTGAGTTATATGAGTTGGATATATGATATTCATGAATTTGTTTAAAAAGAGATATATTAAATCAATTGGTTGGTGAGACATGTGAAATTAACATAAGAAAATCATTATTCATTAGCATTTATAATTTTATACAACAATATATGACAGTTAATTAGTCTCTCACTTCACTTTTACTTGTATAACTTACAAAACTTCGTTAACTAATTATCTACTAAGTGTAACTTGTAAGTTGTAACAACTGACAAGTGACAATGTGTAGCTAAACTTAAAATGGTTGATAAGAAATTAGGTTATACAGTTATTTATAACTTATAATTATAGCAAACAACCAGCCAGCCAGGCTAGGCTAGGGCTCTTTAGGGATAAGACTTCAAATTCAATTGGATAATTGGATTTGGGCTTACTTAACTTACATGATACAATACAATTATACAAAAAGACAAAACAATTGCCTTAGACAGTTAGATTAGACTCTAGATTGACTTAGTAGTTAGTATACCTAGATAATTATTAATTAGTTAAAGTTAAACCTTTATGTTATTTTCAGTTTTCAACTTTCATTTTGTTTTCCCGGCACTACAAGTCTACAAGGGGGCCCACACCTCAGATCATCTACCATGACATCTAACAAGTAACATTAAGGACAATGACTCAAAAATCAAAATATTTGACAAATGATTGAAGTGTAAGTTTCAACTTTCATTAACTCCAGTTGCCACACTTGCCACTTGCCAGTTTGGAATTGGAGGAAAGAAGGCTATCAGTCCCTGTCAGGCAGACTGGTCACTGGAAAAGTGGAAATCTGGCACATCACAGACTTCACAGTCACACTCACAGATTGGTAATGAAGGAATAAACCATGTGTAAAATAGGACGGTTAGTCCGTAACCGTCATATATTCTTATGTAAAAATAGGACGGTTAGTGTATAACCGTTCTATATTTAGACAATATAGAACGGTTAATGTATAACCGTTCTATATGTTAAAGCTTTACAAAAAATAGGACGGTTAGTAAGTAACCATTCTATATTGTGTAAATATAGTATGGTTAACACATAATCATTCTATATTTTAAAAATATAGGACCGTTAATACATAACCGTACTATATTTTATAAATATAGGATCGTTAATACATAACCAACCCAACCTTGAAGCTGCTTTTATAATTTACAATTTTACATTTGTTTTAGATTTTCCTTTCCAGAGGACCAGAATCTAGATATCTTCTTCAAGTTCAAACATCAACCCTTCTAAAACGATGAGCAACAGCACCGCTACTACAGCAGTAACAGCACCACAGGTATGTCATGTGTTTGCTTTTTGTTATTTCTTTATAAAATTATGAGTATGACTCTTTTCATTCCTCACTCTCAACTCTCAAGTCTCACTCCCTTCCCTTATTACTTATTAGTAATTGTTGGTGAAGTGTTTAGTTTACTGTCAGTGTGAACTAATTTTTTTTTGTCATTTGCATTTTGCAATATAGGCACAAGTTGAAGTTGGGAGCACTGATGTTTCTGATAACTTGAATATGCTACACCACAACAACGATGATGATGAGTTTGCTAATTTGGAGAACGTGGAGTTAGTTTTAAAATCCAATAGAGGTAAAAAGCATAGGAAACTAATGTCTCCAGTTGGAATTTTTTTGAACACCTTCCTCTATTAGAAGATGGAAGGCAAAGGTGTAAATGCAAGAAGTGCTCTGCAATATATATTTGCGATAGCAAATTTGGTACTGGTAACTTAAAACGTCATATAAAGACTTGTCAACGGAGCTCTTCTCGTGATATAGGCCAGTTGCTTTTATCTCAAAGTCAGGGGAGTATGTCAGTGCCACTAAGTGTAGCTTCAGATAATAAGTTTGATCCTGAAGTTTATCGTGAGTTAGTAGCAACTGCAATTGTTATGCATGATTTGCCTTTCCAATTTGTTGAGTATGATGGAATTAGAACTCTACTGAAATATTTGCGTGCATATTTACACTTGATTAGTAGAAATACAATAAAAGCAGATGTTCTGAGAATGTATAAAAGATAAAAAGGAAAGATAAAAGAGATATTAGAGTTGGCACCTAGCAGGATAAGTTTGACATCGGATTTGTAGACTTCTTGTATTACTAATAGTTATATAAGTCTTACAGCACATTTTCTAGATAGTCAGTGGGTCTTACAAAAGAGGATATTAAATTTTTGTTTCCTACCACCTCCACATAATGGAATATCATTAGCAGAAAAGGTATACTCATTATTGGTAGAATGAGGGATTGAGAAAAAGATTTTTTCAATTACTTTAGACAATGCTTCTGCTAATGATTCTTCTGTTGAGCTGTTAAGGCATCAATTAAACATCAGGAACACTCTTGTTTGTGGTGGAGAGTTCCTTCATCTACGTTGTTGTTTTCATGTTTTGAATTTGATTGTTCAAGATGGTTTGAAAGAAATTGATGATGCTATTCAAAAAATTAGAGAGAGTATCAAGTATGTCAAAGCATCACAAAGTAGAAAACAAAAATTTTTAGAGTGTGTGAATCACATGTCAATTGAGACAAAAAAGGGCTTAAGACAAGATTGTCCTACAAGATGGAATTCAACGTATTTAATGCTTAAAAGTACTCTTTGTTACCAACGTGCATTTTGTCACTTAGAACTAAGTGACTCAAATTATAAGCATTGTCCTTCTTTCAATGAATGGGAAAAGGCTACAAAAATTTCAAAGTTTTTGGCAATTTTTTATGATGCCACCTGCATGTTCTCTGGATCCAAGTATTCCACTACAAATCTCTACTTTCGTGCAGCATTTGTAATTTATTTGAGTTTAACACAATACATGAGAAGTGATGATGCCTATATAAAGCGTATGTCCACCTAAATGTTTGCCAAGTTTTCAAAGTACTGGTCTGAATTCAGCACCATTTTGGCAATTGCATGTGTGTTGGATCCTCGGTATAAGCTCTGCTTTGTGGAATTCTCCTACAAGAAATTGTTTGGCAGTGGCTGCTTGGAGTTTGTTCAAGTTAGGGAAAAGTTATTCTCTCTCTTCAATGAATATAAGATTAAGATTTATCCTATTCCTTCCTCCTCATCTTCCCTAGTGGCTAGAGGTGCAGGTGTTGATGATAGACAAAACATGTCATATAGTCAAGAGGTTTTAGATGTCATGAAGGTGATTTTATTTATAATTGTATCTTTCATTATATGTCGCTTACTACTTAGCATCTTAAAATTTGCTATGAATTGTCTTATAGTACGTTGAATAATATAATTGCATTTGCATTAGGAATTTGATTCATTTGAAGGTGAAGGAGGTACTTTGGCTATGCAAAAATCACAATTGGAGCTTTATTTGGATGAACCAAGATTGCAAGAGTCAAAGCTAAACATTCTTGCATTCTGGAAAGGCAATTAATACAAGTTGTTTGACTAATAATCTCATGTAAACACTATTTTCTATAATCTTATTTACATTTATATTTGATTCAAATGTTGATTTTAGGTATCCTGAACTTGCTGCCATGGCTCGTGATGTCTTGAGCATTCCAATATCTACAATTGCATCGGAGTCTGCTTTTAGTGTTGGTGGTCGGGTTCTTAACCAATATAGATTTACTTTAAAGCCAGATACTGTGCAAGCATTGATTTGTGTGAGAGATTGACTATATAGATTGAAAGGTAATAGTTTATAATTCTATATTTACATTATATTTTATATGAGCTTAGTAATAACTAATGCGTGTTTATTCTATATGATTGTAGACTCTACCATTACAGTTGCCATGGATGAGCTTGCTGAGGACATTGTAAGCATAAGTAGCACTGCATGATCACTTCAACCAACTGAAGACTTTGGATCAATTCATTTTTTATTAATTTGTATAATTTTCATGACTTATTTTAATTTGTTGTGTTTGATACATAATACATTGATGGAAGTATATTTCCCTCATGTGCTACTTAATCCATATTTATTTACTACTATTGTGATTATTTGATTCATTTCAGTCTCTTTTACATATAATGTGAACTGTGAACTGTGAACTTGTGAAGTGAGTCAATGAGTGGTGTAATACTAAACTATAAAGAACTATGTTGCTTCTAAATAAAATAATAAAATATTACAGGAACATTATTGGTAATTTGGTTGCCTATGTACTTGTCGTGTGGATCAGTGATTCAGTGGATATAGCAATGACCAATGACAATGAGCATGAAAGGAGTTAGAGAAATGAATTCCTTCCTTACAATTTATGTGAGGGTTGGTAACTTGGGTTGAAAGTTTAGTTCTTCATAACTAAAAGACCCATGCTATTGAATTCTGATTTTCTGCTCCAGAACCTCATTGTCATAGTTTCAGGTGATCAAAGATACAATTCAGTCAGAATCAGAAGATCAGTCACAACGATGGAGTGGAATAAAACCGTAAAATTTCACAACCGTTTTATAAAACCCATAACATATAAGACGGTTATGAAATAACCGTACTATAAAATAACATATAGGACGGTTATTTCATAACCGTTCTATAAAATTCGTAACATATAGGACGATCATGAAATAATCATACTATAAAACGTAACATATAGGACGGTTATTTCACAGCCGTCCTATAAAACCAATGATATATATAGGACGATTATGTCACAACCGTCCTATATGTTAGGGTTTTATAGGACGGTTATGTCACAACCGTCCTATATTTTAGGGTTTTATAGAACGATTGTCAAATAACCGTCCTATATGTTAGTTTATTGTGATTGTTTTGAGCCTTGGCAGCGGACCAGCGGTTCTATTCACTTGGGAGTTGGGAGAGCAGTTTTTTTAATATGTCGTGTCATTTCGTGTCTTGTATCCAACACGACTCAATCAATTAATCGTGTTACACATGTCGTGTCGTGTCATTTTTTTAAGAACCGGGTCGTGTACGAGTCATAGGTTTTTGACACGACTATTAAGCGTGTCGTGTTCGTGTCGACCCGTAACTCTATTCGTGTCGTGTTCGTGTCGCCACAAACACGACCCGCCATCCCAAATTGCCACCCCTAGAACTTGGTACATAACACTCCCCGGGCCAAAGCATTTATCAATAGGAACCCATCCCAAATTTTCTTTTGGTAGGCCCGTAGCTGAAAAACCTCTCTCTGATCATAGTAAAGAAGAAGACTATACGCCACAACTCAAAGCCACATGTCTAAGAAGAGCAAAATTTTGTTTATTGAAGGACACAGAGAAAAGGAGGACACTCTGCTGCTGCTATTTTTCTTCTTTGCAAAGAACAAGCTCGAGACTGAGCCGCCTCAGAATCCTCTTTACATCAAATTCCTATGGCTCCCCACACATGGTCAAGACACCATCATTAAGCATTGCTCTGAATTTTCTATACAAAAATTCGAAAATGCAAAGTGGAACCCAATCCAAGAGATCACAAAATTTTATAACTAGAAAATTACACGATTGTTGGTATTTACAACCTCTCATATCTATGACACTACAAAAACATACAAATAAGGCCCCGTTTCTTCCATTCTAACCCATTTAAATCTTATTTCCGAACTCCATACTATATCCTCTGCTGTTGTTTTGTGACTCACAGTGAAAGACGTGAAAGAATTGAGAAGACAATCTAAACTGCAAGCAACTTCTCACCACCTCTAGTGCCTCACATCGGTGAAGAGAAGAGAACTCCCATACTTGTTGCAACAGTCGATGGCATCCTTGTCTCCGATACTCCCTCCTGGTTCCACGATTACACTAATACCATTCTCACACTTCTTCCCCTGCATCATTCCGAGCTGCAAACAAAATAACCATGGCAACTTAATCAATTCTAGAATGCAACAGATGCTAACATAAATAAATATTTGATAATTAGAGTTATTATATGGTGGAAGGGGAGCCTTGGCGCAACGGTAAAAGTTGTCGTCATGTGACCTTGAGGTCACGGGTTCAAAGCGTGGAATCAGCCTCTTGCAAAAATGCAAGGTAAGGCTGCCTACTTTAGGCCATTGTGGCCCGCCCCTTCCCCGGACCCCGCATAGGCGGGAGCTTCGTGCACCAGGGCTGCCCCTTTTAGTTATTATATGGTGCTTTCATATATAAATTGGCATGACGATTTACAAGCTCTAAAAAGGTCTATGGATCATAGATGATTACGCGACAAACTAGCCATCTTTTGCATCACATCTTAGTATTTTCCATTGGATGATGTAAACATTCAAATTGCAAAAATATTGTCCCCTTTTCTTCTGAAATTTCTGAGGCTTCCATTTTCAACCACAGGATAATATTGGTTTGAATAATCATATAGAGATGTCTTTTGATGTGGCCTATCCAAGATTCAGCCAGAATGACAAGCGGTTAAGATCACCAAACCCCGGTCCCATTACGAGAGAGAACAGAATGAATACAAATTTACAAATTGTTGAGGATGTCCACTATAGATATACATGCCATACCTCAATGCTCAGGAATTAGACAGATGTAATATAATTGCACTTGTATCTTGGTCTAAAACAAAGTAAAGTGTATTCACCACCACCGATTGAGCATGATTACGAAGTAGAATTTACTGAAACATTACAGACGCTCCCTGGTTTTATGCATTCACCACTCTCATTCATTTCAACTTCTTTC
The DNA here is from genome assembly GCA_035236585.1 of Warburgia ugandensis. Taxonomy (NCBI): domain Eukaryota; kingdom Viridiplantae; phylum Streptophyta; class Magnoliopsida; order Canellales; family Canellaceae; genus Warburgia; species Warburgia ugandensis. The sequence goes on from CP141136.1 coordinate 26,047,079, forward strand.
ATAAGCTGTTGAAAGATTTTGGTGGCAGCAAGCCGCTGAAACAGCATGTAAAAGCGGTCATGTAAGAGAGAGAGAGAGAGAGAGAGAGAGAGAGAGAGAGAGAGAGAGAGAGAGAGAGAGAGAGAGTTGCAGAAGATGGTCATTTGGGTACCTGAAAAATAAAAAAGGAAGAGGGTTCCTCCTGCCAAAGAACAAATTTTGATTCCATTTTCATAGGTACCAACTAATTTTTATTCCCTTTACTAAACAAATTAACAAAAACCAATTTTGATTACAAAATCTAATTTCCATTCCATTTTGGAAAGAAATAACAGCCGTTTGATTCCCTTGGCAAAAGAAAGACTTAATTTTCATTCCTTTTTCATAAGAAAAAGCTTACTTTGATTTCCTTTAGCCAGTTTTGAATTTCTTTCAGAATAAAGAATTAATTTTGATTTCAGTTTCAAAACTGTGTTCCCAAAACTAAGGAAAAAAGAAGAGAACATAAAAAACTGAGAGATGCCAAACCATTCCAAGAGTATTTCACTAAACTCACTCGCATAGTCGTCTTTCATGAGATCAGATTCTCTTAAACCCATCCAAATATCTCAAAACACATTTGTATAGCAGAATCAGAACCCCAGAATAAGGCAGAAAACCAAACAAAATAAGAATCAAAGACAGAAAAAGAAGTACCTGAAACACTGGTAGCATGGGTCTTTGTTAGAGACGAGGTTTCTGAATCAGCCATGGACTTTCTCAAACTGATATTAGCTCTGGAAGCCGAAGAGAGGCGAATGAAGAACAGGGACTGCTGAAAAAGGGGGGAAATGAGAAAACCAGTCAGAGAAAGTAACAAAATGAGGAAAAAACTGGACAGAGATGAACAAAAAGAAAACCCATTTACAGGTTGAAAGCTGCTGCTGCTGAGAGAGGTTTTGCAGAGAAGTAAGAGGCGAGCGGCGTGGGCTCAAGGACTGTCAGCGTTAGCGGCGAATCCCACGACCCACATCGTTTCCCCCGTGCGCGGAGGTTTTTCCTGGTTTTAAAGAAACTATGAAAGAGGGATGGCGTTTTGATATTCCCACACCCCTTTAAGATTATTGTCAACCCATTTAGTGGGCCCACTTTTGATGATCTAAACGTTCATTTCATGGTTTTTGTATGGATTAAGATGAACGGTCTAGGTTATTCAAAAAAATGCCGGACATATTGTGCTTTTCTTTCCCACCAAAGACAAAGAAAAGGGCTGGCAATTGTTTAGTGGGACCCACGTCTTGATGATCTCAACAGTTCATCTTTATGGTCTTTGTAAGGATTGAGATGAACAGTAAGGTAGGGCCCACTTGTGCTTTCTTCCCCTCAAAAGCCAAAGAAAAGGTGTGCCAGTATTTTAGGGTTTTGCTATTTGGACTTTAAGAACTAAAAGGGCAGTTCCTGGGGCACTAAGCTCCTGCTTATGCAGGGTTCAAAAAAGGGGCGGACCACAAGAGCCTATGATGCTAATAAATTAATTATAATTAATAAATTAATTGTAGGACTGATAAATGGCAGCACCCTCTCAGGTTCTCCTATATAAGCAGCCCACTTGTGTACAAAGGGGCTTTACCTTTGGATGATCTAATCTATACATCTAGCCTACTTGATATCTCAACAAAAACTCACGACAATTGGACTAGCATAGCTTATCGAAAAGCTTATTGTTATTTTAGATTTGGAATGTCAATTGCACAAAGTTTTCATTTTTAGTACAAGCAAAGAATTACAAAGCAAATGACTCGGTCATTCACAAGCACTCTCCTATGACCACGCATCCTTCACAGGAGATATTAAGTTGTCTATGACCAACTAAGCTAGATATTTGTTGGCTTTGATTGCGTATTTCCTACTATTAAAAGTTGTCTGAGCAATTTTTTATCCTTATTAACAAGCAAAGATTACTGGGTTTCGATGCATAGAGACAGCCTCTAACAAAAAATGCAAGGTTAAGCTGCAAACTATAGACCCTTGTGGTCCGCCCCTTCTCCTAATCCTACATCCATAGTAGTTTCATGCACCAGGCATTAGCAAGTGAAGATTACTCTATCTAAAATCCAACCTTTCATCGATTGATACCAATAGCAAAAGCCGGAAAGATCTAACATTGAACGATCCTAACCTCCAAATTTCGATGTTCTTGGCCTTCTAAGATTCAGTTTGGTCTGTGGAATTTCTCGAGGAACTTAGCGCAAGAAGATCTATAGCTCAGTTATGAAAGCAAAAACTCTTTACCTTACAAGAGACTACATTATGGAAATAAGGTGGCACAATTTTGGTGGACTTGCTTCTTGGGTCTCCAAAGGGCAGTCTCTATGCACGAAGCTCACACCTATGCAGGGTCTAGAGAAAAAGTAGACCACAAGGGCCTATAGTATGCAGTGTTAGCTTGTATTTTGGCAAGAGGCTGTTTCCTCGCCTTGAACCCGTGACCTCAGATTCACACAATGATAACTTTTACATTGTGCCAAGACTCCCTTTATCTCCCTAAGTCCAAAAATAATGCCGAGTGCGCAATCCATTTTGGACTTTCTGGTTGGCCTGGCCCAGCATTCGGACCCAAGGCTGAGGAGAAGTGGTCAAGTAGGACTCGTTGCCTACCATCTTTCTTCGAAACCCTATTCGGTTTCTTGGAAAAAGTAAAAATGGGTTCATCTATTTAAATGATCTGAGCCATCCATCTAAGACTTTTGTAATTGATTTTTTTGGATGTTTCGAGTGCCCTTAGTTTTACTTGGGTCGATTTTATAACCTAAAAATTGTTCATCCACTTAAACAATCGGAACCTCTCACTGTAACCATCTTGCCTTAGATCATAGATGCGTTTTTCAGATCAAGACTGACCATGGCGAGACAATTAGGATGAACGGTTCGGATCATCAAACATGTGGGCCCCACATAAAATACCACAAAACCCCAACGAGGGCGTGGCAATAGTAATAGAAGGGGTCGGAATATCATGTCTAAACCATTTTTTTATTCACCAGAGCCATCATCGTAATCAGTCCTTGTTTTATTTATTTTGGGCGTCCGCCCGAAAAACCCCGACGAGGATTTTTCTCAAGTGAGAAGCCAGGTATGCTGTCTTCCCTCTCCAATGAGGTTTTGGTCCAAAAAACCACCAATTTACAATCATTCGATGCAGTGATCTTTTGCTTCTGAATGGTTAGATCCATTTTTGTCTGAAGTGCTTCTCGTAGATCCTTATTTTGTATAATCATCTTCTGTAGATCTAATTTTCAACTTTATTTTCTTTTTGATGTGATTGCATGGCCAAAAACCAGTTGCCTTGATCATATTTTTTCTCATTTCATTGATTTTGTGCAAGATTTATCAGCGATTAAGTACTTACGGAGATTTGTGGCTTATACTATTGCTGATTCTTACTGTAAATCTGCTGCATGGAGGACGCACTGAACATGTTCGATGAAATTGCTTATCAATTTTTTTTGCATGGATTTCCGTTATTTCTGGATGTAGTGAAGGCCTTCAATTTAATGAGGCAGAGTGAAAATAGTTACTTGGATGCAAACATACTTCCTACTACTAATTTGAATCCCAAATAAGGGAATCCTGAGTAAAGGTAGTCCTGGATAAGTTCCTAGCCTAGAATAGACTAGCCCGTAATTAAACAGCTTCTTAGAGATTGCGATGCTATCAGGCTTCATTTAAATGCCCTAGACTAGAGTAATAATGGGGAGGGAAGGGGATGCTTGACTTCTATAATGTTGTATTTATGTAGTCATAGACTAATTGATTACCAATATCTTAGGGAATAATAACATGATTTTTCCTCTGCCCTTTACATGGAAGAAGTTTCCTTGTATTACATGCAGAAACCTACTGTGTAACATGATATATATATATATATATATATATATATATATATATATAAGGGCATCTCCGGTGCACGAAGCTCTCGCCTATGCAGGGTCCGGGGAAGGGGCGGACCACAAGGACCTAAAGTACACAGCCTTACCTTGCATTTTGCAAGAGGCTGTTTCCACGCCTTGAACCCGTGACCTCAAGGTCACATGACAACGACAACTTTTACCGTTGTATATATATATGTATATTGTAGTATTTTAGTTGTTTCTATCTAAAACCTATTGCTTTGTCTGTTGGTGCTGGTTCTGCTTTTCATTTTACCGGAACTATATATAGATGATTTAGGATGATGTATAAGTCTGGAAGAAACATTTCAAAGCATTTGTTAATTATTTTTGCAACATTAAGTGAACTTTTCCTTATTATTTTATTTTCTCATTTTTATTTTTTTGGGACAGATTGTGCTGGATAATGCTGTATGAACAAATATAGCATATAATAGCTGGTCAGGATGCATGCCTCTCATATGTTCAGCCACTCCAGAAAGGTATTAAATTCTAATATCCCTTTTTTATTTGTAACCATGAGGAACTGATACTTTTTTTTTCAATCTCACCTATGATGAATGCATGTTTATTGGCTAGTTCAACATGCTTTGACATTCCCTTTCAGAGATCCTTTTGAGCAAAAGTTTCACTTGAAATATGTTTCTCGCACTGTTAGGATTCATTGCAGTAAATCTTGACTGCATCATCCTATCTGAATCTTTGCATGCATAGTCTTTAATTCACTGTATTCAGTGAAGGCAAAGAGAAGCAAAATTCTCTCCTCAACGAGATCCCAGATCGTGCTTTTCTCTCTCCAGGGAAGTGAGAATGGCATGTTAATCACCGCTGGTACAAGATATGAGTTGGATAATGAGATCCATGGTCTCTCTTTTGATGTCACGACTTCTGCTGTGTTCCTAAGAGTGCTAATTGCATAGCAGATGAGCTATCCAAATCTGGCGTTAATGAGGAACCCATGTAATTAGGACCTCAGCTACCTAGTTGATTGTCACTGTTTGTTTTAATGCATTTCTGCTCTATTACCTCATTAAGGTTTGCTATTTTCAAAGAAGCAGTGAATGCTTATATGAGTCACTATGGTTTAGTTAATGTATGGATAAAGTCAATGTTTGATTCTAGCTAATTTTAGTCATATGAACCAACCTTGGCATGCTATCAGTGTAAAGAAACTAGACATAAACCCAATCAACAAGAAAAGCAAATTTATTCTAAGTGAAATGAATCTTGACTTCTTCTCCTTATGTCAATTAGGCCTTTATATATGAGGTATTATCATTGCTATGCTTGGTGGTGACTAGTTACAAAAGAAAAGGACTAGGGATGAAGAAGAGGTAAGGTAGGCGTGACTGTGAGAGATGCTAGGTTATGCATAAAAAGAAGTAGAAAGAACACATGCTATTTTCAAAGAAGCAGTGAATGCTTATATGAGTCACTATGACTTTAGTTAATGGATGGGTAAAGTCAAGGTTTGATTCTTGCTAATTTTAGATATATGAACCAATTTTGACATGCTAGCAGTGTAAGGAAACTACCCCAATCAACAAGAAAAGCAAATTTCCTCTAAGTGAAATGAATCTTGTGTTCTTCTCCTTATGTCAATTAGGCCTTTATATATGAGGTATTGTCATTGCTATGCTTGGTGGTGACTAGTTGCAAAAGCTAAGGACTAGGGACAAAGAAGAGGTAAGGCAGGTGAGACCGTGAGAGATGCTAGGTTAGGCATGAAAAGAAGTAGAAAGAATGTATGCTATTTTCAAAGAAGCAGTGAATGCTTATATGAGTCACTATGACTTTAGTCAATGTATGGGTAAAGTCAAGGTTTGATTCTTGCTAATTGTAGCCATATGAACCATCTTTGGGATGCTATCAGTCTAAGGAAACTAGACACAAACCCAATCAACAAGAAAAGCAAATTTATTTTAAGTTAAATGAATCTTGTGTTTTTCTCCTTATCTTAATTAGGCCTCTATATAAGAGGTATTATCATTGCTATGCCTGGTGGTGATTAGTTACAAAAACCAAGGACTAGGGATGGAGAAGAGGTAAGGGAAGTGAGACTGTGAGAGGCGCTAGTTTAGGCATGAAAAGAATTAGAAAGAAGGGGAGAAAATGCAGACAGGGAAAATACTAGGAAAACAAAGAAATAGTTTGCATCAGGTGATCATTAGGTTAGAATTTGTGTTGGAAGAGAGCGTGTGTTGAATGTCAGGGTTAGTGTTCATTTGTCTTCACAGTTGTGAGATTAGGTTTTGCTCTGGATTGCAGTTTTCTATGAGAGAGAGGAAAAGAGATAGAGCTTTTAGAAGAAGCTAATGTGGCTTGGATTTTTTATGAGAAAAAGATTAGGGTCTGTGTGGGATAGGTAAGAAGAAAAGAGGAATGAAACTAAATAAAAGAAACATTTCTGGATGGAGAGAATATGTTCTAGAAAGAAGATTGAAGTGAAACTTCTAGAAGAGGAAGAATATTTGAGGGGTCTGATATGTGTAACAAGAAAGTAAATATGTAAACGTGTCAGAAAGTGGTGATAGACATTCTGGACAGTGAATTCCAATCTTTGGCTGCAGGTAATTTCCTCTAAGTTTGGAGAGGCTTGTGCAGAATGGACAATTAGTCTCACACAGCATTGCACACTGACAGATGATTTATTGAGGAGCATCAGACTTAACAGTCAAGTCCAGGATTCAAGTCTGATTCTAGTTAGGTTCTTGGAGAAGATTGGTGATTAGGGAGAAGTTTTGGATGGTTGGAGTTCGTACTTTATAATTTGAAGGAAGATTTATTGGAGTACTAATATTACAGCTTTCAGTTATGTCTAAAGGAGGATTTCAGTGACTTATTCACTAAAGGATTAAATGACTTAGTAGAAGGGGAGCCTTGTCGCAACGGTAAAAGTTGTTGTCATGGGTTCAAGGTGTGAAAACAGCCTCTTGCAAAATGCAAGATAAGGCTGTGTACTTTAAGCTGGAGCTTTGTGCACTGGGGCTGCCCCTTTTTTTATTCAAATGACTTAGTAACTCCTCATGAAGCATATCGACCATTTTCTAACAGAAAATGGACCCACACTTCAATTTGGAAATTTGAAGAAAAAAATTCTCTTATCTGTATATCTTAGAGAGTCAGACTTTGGTGGTTGTTTATGTTCCCTGCACTTGCTTTCACTAGATGGCTTTCCTCAAACTGTACCTTTTTCTTTCTTTTCAAAAGAAATTGTAACATTCACTCTATTTATGTCTTTGCCTTTATTAATTTCATGAGACTAATTATCATGTATAATTACATTTGTTTCACCATTAAACTTTCTGATACTTCTCAATTGCTCATAGTATTTATGTTTTGCAGCTACGGAATGCTCAAAACATTTTGCGGCATGATCCTGCCATTTTGATTCGTTTCTTTTCCAAAGATCCTAGCTTCTCCAATGAAGAGCATTGTGAGTAGTTTGGTTGATCAATTTTTTGTTTATATAAAACTTCTGTAACCATGGTAAATTACTGTGAGCTACGATTTGTCCAACAAATGTTGTTAAGATGCACTAAGTTATTTGTTTCTGAAGAAGAAAGTGGGGGGCAGCCTGTTTCTGTTTGGTCAATTCAATCTGCATGGGTCTGAGGATCACCATTTAATATTTTTGTCTTATTGGCATGATTATAACATGACTATATCATCAAATCTCAAGCAAGCTTTACTTCCATGTGAAGCTCAACTTCAATCTAAGTCTCTAGCTTACACCAATGTATGTAATATCAATTCCATATATCCTTACAGAATACAAAGTTTTACTATCTTAAAAACAAATATTTTAGATTATGGAATAATCTTAGATCTAAGTTATCTAGGATCAGTATCATTGTTGTGATGTTAACATTTGCTTGTATGAGTGATTTAATTGACCCATCTTCCATGAGGGGCCAAAACACTTGGAAACAACCAACATAGAGAGCCCTTTTGACCAGGACATAGTAGGATTACTCCCAGAATGCAGTTGCATAACTTAAATGACATGTTGTACAATGCAAGTATAACAAGCAAGTGCTGCAAATTGTTGAGTTTTTCTGTTCAGTAGTTTGAAAAAAGTGACATGGAAAAGGGGGTGGTAAAGGTGGGAAGGAAATCTCCATGGTATGGTTGTTGAATTGTATAAACTGTAGGGGGAAATGGATATGAGGACTAGTGACCGAGAAAAATTTGTCGAGCATGTCTCTTTGTAAAAGAAGATAGTAAAGCTAGGCTGTAATTCATTCTGAAGGGAGGGCAAAGAAAGGAAGAAGGAGAGGGAAAAGTTAGGCTGTAATGTAATCTTTAATAGTTCTTGAACCCTGCACCTCTTTATGGAGCAAGAAAGGAGGTTGACTTTAGCAAAATATGGTCTTCATATAGTGATTATGCTGTTTTAGAGTCCTCTATGAGTTTCGAGATTTGCCAAGATCAAACATCACCAAGTGATTGTGCTTTTTTAATGCCTTTCTTAGTATTTAAGATAATTCTCATTAATTTTTGAAAAACTTCTGGTTATATTGTAGATCTTTTAAGAACTCATCAACACAATAATGTGTATGGAGCAAGAGATGGAGGAGTCAACTTCCCTGTTGGAGGCATCTTCAAGGTGATGGGTTTCTTGCCTGTTTTCCCCTTTTTCTTTATCCTTTCTTCTTACTTTTCCATCTCACCTTTCAATCGCCTCTTTCTTTGTTCAGACTAAAGTTTCTTTGTTGTCTCATCTTGAAGTCCTATGCATCTAACTCTACACCCTACTTCTTTAGATATCTTCACTGGAGGAATCCAAGGGAAATCCTTCGAGAACTGCAATGGCTGCCATTCCTAGGGCAGGCTTGGGGTTTAATAAGACCTTTCTGTGGTATGCACTCTTTTATATGCGGTTGCATTGGTACACTTTCTGAATAGTTTTACTGAAATGTCTGATGATTTCAATATCAGTGTACAAGCATCCCCAAGAAGGGGTTTCTCAAGTGACTCAGGTATACTTTGGTTTTCTTGTGTGCTCACTTATATGCAGTTAATCTTTGTCTGTCATCAGGTTGTCATAGTTCTTGAGACTGTGATTGCCTTTTCTTGAATTGTTCGACCACTTCCATTTTCTTCTCAGTAAATTTACTCGAATCAGTAGCCAATGACTTCAAGTTATTGAGAATTGTATCAAATTTATGGTCCAGGTCTTCCTCCACACCAAGAGATTGGAATGCCGTCCCTGTCTCCTACAATGACGGAGGTGTGCATATTTCATTAAATTTTGACATCCATGCATTATTCACTTTGATTTTTTGTCTTCCAATTAAACATTTCTCATTTCCTGGAATAAACAGGGCAACATTGCTAGATGGTTGAAGAAAGAAGGAGATAAGATCTCCCCTGGGGAAGTACTATGTGAAGTTGAAACTGTAAGACCTTTCTGAGAGACTTTTCATCAATTTAGCAAAGTTCTGGTTTATTCTTGGCTGATTTTGTAGATCTGAAGTCATTCTTATGTTTTTATCTAGGATAAAGCTACTGTTGAGATGGAGTGCATGGAAGAAGGCTATCTTGCAAAGATAATACATGGGGATGGTGCAAAAGAAATAAAAGTTGGTGAGGTATTCACTGTAACTGATAAAAACTAATTTACAAGGCACACTTTTACTTTTCCTGATGTTTCAAGTATTGCTGCCCTGCCACTCCATAGAAAGAACTTTCTCTAGCATCATACTGCTGTGGGTACCGTAGTATTTCATTACATTGTAATTGTTTCTTGATTATTCCACTGTGAATATCATTTTGGGCCTTTAATTTTTTTAGATACTAAGCTTCTTGACGTGTATTCCTTATTTAGGTTATTGCCATAACTGTGGAAGAAGAGGATGACTTAGCAAAATTCAAGGATTACACACCTTCAAAATCTGCTGCTTCTGGTGGAGCTAAAGAGTCACCAGATGCCACCCCTCCCTCCCCTGGAAAAGAGGTTCCAGAACCTGCTGGTTCTCCTGAACCTAAATTTCCAAAAGCTGATGAAACTCCACAATCAGAAGATCGCATTTTCATGAGTCCTCTTGCAAGAAAATTTGCAGAAGAGCACAATGTAAGCCATTTTAGTTCCTCTGTTAGATTTTATAGTAATCCATTAATGTCGATTGGGGAAATCTGAACATGTCATGGTGGTGGTTGTGCTCTTGATTCTCTACCCGACAGTTTAGACATGTTATTTTCTTTAATATCTTTAAATGTATATGTATATATGAATGTGTTTCTGAGTATATATGCACATGCATATGCATATATATGTTCATGTATCTGTGTGTGTATGGAAACATAAATTTCTGCATGATTCTAAGCTGCATGATCTTGGCTGGAACTTTTTGGTTGTGTTACTGTTCCATTTTTCATCGTGAGACTGTTGGCAACTAAGCCTGTAAATCAACGATTATAAATGTCATTTCAGGTTGGGTACTGAAAATTTCTGTTGTCCATCTTGAGCAGAGCATTCATACACGTACATATATGTAACACATATCTGCTATTTCATTGCCAATTTGCATCTGAATACAGGTACCTCTTTCAAGCATCAAAGGTACTGGTCCCGAAGGGCGAATCGTGAAGGCAGATATTGAAGAATACTTAGGTATTGTTTATTTCTATGTGTCTCTTCTGCATACACTTTGGGATCTATAACTTCTTTTCTTTCGAGATTGGCATGATCTCTTGGTGGGATCGACTTGTAGGAACTTGCATGGGTTGCCTGATTATGTTATAAACTTTTTGATTAGCACCACAGAAGAAAATGAACTTCTGATTTCCATTGAGATTTCCTACCTCCTGATGTCTTGAATACGAATAAAAAATTAGTAGAGAAAAAGATACTTTCTAGTTTCATAGGGTCTATAACTAGCTTTAGTTGAGATGTGAATGCACCTGCAATGTATTCTTCCAACGAAAGATTTGGATGACAACCAAGTTCTGTCCTGATGTTCTTCTTTGAATTTCTTTGTCATCTCTACATTGTTTGATTGAAAAAAAGGCGAGGTTCCTTCTTTATTCTTTCTTCCTGAATATCATACTTTTTAGTGTAGTCCTTTATGCACCTCCTCAATGAATTGTAACTGCTGATGGTACTTAGCCAGTGGCAACTATCAGACCTAAATCAAAGGTGAACTTGTACCAGAGTGCACTAGAAAAGTCTGACAGGAAATTGTAGAATGTCTTCGAGTTTCAAACTGTGGAAAAGAAACCAAATTAACCATCACTCCACGTGTCCTAATACCAAGTCAGAGCACTGGGGTGGGCCTACTGAGTAGTTGTTCTGTTTGACTTGGACAGGAAACTGAGTAACAAGAATATCTACAGTCCAGAGCCTTCCAAAAGAGGGGAAGAAATAGCTTCAGTGAATCACAACTTTATAATGTTAATGGAGTAATTTTCTAAATGAATCTGGAAAAAACAGCTAATGATCCTGCTCATCCCTGGTTTCTAGATGTCCTTTTGGTAGTTGAGTTGTAATTGCGAGGAGAATAAGATTTTCTTATGAGTAGATCTTTATGGCCTGAACAGTAGAAGAAATGGAGTTTGTAATAGGAGTATGACTACTCTGTTATAATCAGCATACACGTTTAGCAGAAAGGGAAGAAACACAGCAGTTAGTGCTCTTTTACTTGCGATCATACATAAATCAGGTATCCTGGCAGATGAGCTGGCACATATATGGAGGAAACTGGAGTTCAGTATGGCGAGCTATTATTTTCAGTGAATTAGCTGTTTGAATGGTAGATGTCCCTTGAAGTTGCATGTAGTGTATATAAAGCTCGACAAGTAGCAGAATCTCAGGGACTTCCATTGTGTTGAAATAGCAGAACTAAGGAATTCTAGTTTTCCTTCTCATGGTTACAGAAGGATGGTTGGATCAATATAAAAGAGTTGTCATCAAACTGGCTAATACAGTGGATGAACTGGGAATTGTTTTTCTACAGTAGCCCTCTTTCCTCTTATATGACTTGTTGTTTCTTGTTTTTGCTGAACCAATGCATTATAGCTTTATTTCTTCCTTTATTGGTAATAGTTTCTTCATCTCTCTGATTTGTTTTCTTTATTTCAAACCATGCAGCTTCTAGCGGAAAGGCCATCCCAGCGCCAGTCTCTAAGGCTAAGGATGCAACAGCCCAGAAATTAGATTACTCAGACATTCCAATTTCTCAAATAAGAAAGGTAATTGAGTGTGAAACATTTCTAACATATCACGTCGGAGCAGATCAAGTTCCATCGTGCTCATGTGATGACTCTGTCATGTCAGGTCACAGCTTCACGATTGCTGCTATCAAAACAAACTATTCCCCATTATTATGTAACAGTAGACACCTGTGTTGACAAGCTTATGGAGTGAGTATTGGTTTTTGTTTTTCCTTTACTTCATGGATAAACTGTCAAGTTATACTGTTAGGATAATGTGGGATTCTTTTTGGTATTTTGCTATAATTTTCTGTAATGCAGTTTGCGGAGCCAACTTAACTCCCTACAAGAAGCCTCAGGGGGTAAGAGAATTTCTGTCAATGACCTTGTAATAAAGGTTTGTCATCTTGCCTGATACCCTTTGCCACATTTTATAAGGGATTTCTACTGTCCTGGTACAGCCTTATGCAGGTTGCTCTGACAGGCAGAGAATATTTTTTGTGCTAGTTGTTTTGTAGTTCTCTAATCTTAAAATCACATTCTATAGGTTACAAGAGATTCACATTTACAAGACATGGAAAATCAATGTACACCTTGCATAACAGAACACCCTAGTGAATGCTCTTGTTTTATTTTCAATCAAGTATCAGATAACATAACAGTGACATATTAATTGTTAAAATATCTATTTTATCATTTTATGTCTTTTTATGTTCTAGGTTTGTCCGTCATACTTCTAGAGTGTAAAAGGATTTAAGCACTAATCTTCTTTCCTTTTCTTTCAATAAAGTTTCTTATGAAAGGACCTACTTAGTTTTCTGTTCAGAATGGCCTAGTAGTCTTACTCTCGAAAGTACAAATAGGGGTCCACCCAGGTATATGAATGTAGACTCACACCAAAGCACGTGATGTAATTAAGAATGGCCCAGTATAAGTTTTACCCTCAGAACTGCAATAGCTGGATTTTTTATGTCCATCCAGGTATAAGAATGTACATTCACAACAAAACATATGATGAAATACAAAATCTTTTGAATATAAACATGCACTTCCACAGTATCTTGCACCATTCCATGCATAAATTTATCAATGGATCTGCAAACTGTTTGATAGAAGCTTCAAGACGAGGCATTTTCTTGTTTGGGGAAGCTGCCTTCCTCTGTGCAGTCCGCCACTCAGCCAATGAGTTGGCCGATGGCTGGTGAGGCAAAGACTTCAGATATGAGTATTGACTTGTTATGATTTAATCTGTTGCTCAGCACAATGTTTTCCTTTCTTTTTTATTATCATTTTGTCCATTTGAGTTTGTAGATATACTTCTTTACGTTGTAAAACAATTCTGTATCATTCAAAAAAAAAGAAAGAAGAGCAGAACATATTCCTTGTCAGGTGGAACACACATCTCATCTGACACTAGTAACAGTTGGATTTTGGTGTTATATATAGCTAGTTTGACCATTGTAAAAGGGGAGCCTTGGCGCAATGGTAGAGTTGTTGTCGTGTGACCTTGAGGTCACGGGTTCAAAGCGTGGAAACAGCCTCTTACAAAATGCAAGGTAAGGCTGCGTACCATTGACCCTTGTGGTCCGCCCCTTCCCCCGACCCCGCATACGCAGGAGCTTTGTGCACCAGGCTGCCCTTTTTTTTATATAGCTGGTTTGACCTTTGGATTCAATTGTGGCAGGTATTTTAAGTAATTACAAACTATTCAAGGCCATATGCCAGAAATCAGGAAAGAATAATTTTTCATAGGATAAAATCTCAAATAACATAGGATAAAATTCTTTTCCCTTTGGTTTTTAAACCTGACATTTGCTATTGTACCATTGGATTTCATAAAAATGAGAAAGATGCAGTGAGCTATTGGTTTTCCATTTTTATTTTGTAGTTTTTCAATACATTTTTCTCTGAACATTTGAGTAGACTAACTTTTATGGAGCTATGTTCACAGGCTGTTGCTTTGGCTCTTCGCAAAGTACCTCAATGTAACAGTTCCTGGATGAACGACTACATACGGCAGTGAGTCTTGATATGTATTCTCTTTTTTATCTTGTATATCTAACTATCTTTTATTAAAATGTTTTGTGTTGGTACTAATGCAGGTATCACAATGTGAATGTTAACGTTGCCGTACAAACAGACAATGGACTGCTTGTCCCTGTCATCAAGGTATGTGATTGATCTAGAAACCTAGATTTGGTATGCCCTTCCCTGAGCACTAGAATATGATATTCATGAATCCAACGCATTTGCAGGATGCAGACAAGAAGGGACTTTCTAAAATTGCTGAAGAGGTGAAACATTTGGCCCAGAAGGCCAAAGAAAACAGTCTAAAGCCAGATGACTATGAGGTGAGTATTTTGAATCTTTACATCATTGACGGCTGATGCTATTGCCTGATGGCGTTGCTAATTAAACTTATTTTGCAGGGAGGTACATTTACCATAACAAATTTGGGAGGTCCCTTTGGAATCAAGCAGTTTTGTGCCATTATAAATCCTCCCCAAGCTGCCATTTTGGCTGTTGGCTCAGGTAAGATACGGACTGCATAACCTGTACTTGCATTTCTGGTTGAACCTTTTTATTGGTTTCACCTAGTGCTTGATCCCATTTTCCCCTGTGGACTCTCTTGTGCAATAACTTATTTCATTGTATGTTCGGTCTTGGAGCAGCTGAAAAGAGGGTGATCCCCAGTGCTGGTTCTGATCAATACCAGTTTGGATCCTTCATGTCAGTCACATTAAGCTGCGATCACCGTGTGATTGATGGTATGTATTACATGCATTCAAATCATAGCTGGTTGGCTCCATTGTTATAGACGCCAAAAATATGACATTGTGGTAAATTTGTACAAATAGTGGTTTTGTTCCCCATGTTTCATTGCTTTTATTTTGTGATTTTCAACCTGTTCATGTGCAATTTAGTACTCATGTCAGCTCTGGATTACAAATTCGATGTTCTAGTATTTCCTAGTTCACTTTCAAACTCGATATAAGCTATCTTAAAAATTACTCCTTGGCGTTGCAAATGGTGAATTCTAAAATCTGTGCCTATCTTGGTATGTCATTTGGTTTTGATGTTGTGATCGTCAAGTGCCCCCCTATGATGGGGCACGAGTCCCTTCTCCAGCAACCAATCCCCGAGGTGGCCTAGAGCTAGCACCTACCAGTTTCTTGAAGAGTTAGGTCTTCCCTAGCAAACGTGTACAATGAGGCCGAAGTAACACCCTGTTTAATCCAACTAGACCTTATTCAGAGTTTCACTATGATTAATTAGGAGAAAACCTGCTCCAGTAGAAATAACCTGAATAGAGTTTCTAACATGGTAGGTTTCTGTCTCACGCAAAATATTGAAATGGCAATTTCTTGGACAACCACTGATCTGATATTTCCAAGCTGCCAATGTTTCTTCCCATCTATATTGGCAAGTCATACACAGATAACACACCCTAATCAAATCGGATGCATAAGCTTTTGGAAAATTTTAACTTTGGGATGTCTACCGAATTATCCAATTATCCAGGTTTTATTGGTAATAACCTTCCTTTTACCTTATTTTCTCTTTTGATAGGCTACTTTCACTTTGCTTATTATCATTAGGGCATAACCATATTATTATGTATCCTTAATATGTTCTGCACTAGACATTACCTTAGCAGGTCAAACTTAATTTTAACATCATTTGGAAATATCTTATACAGTCATAATTACCTTTCTACGCTTCATAATTTTCTCGATGGATCTGTATCTGGCGATCAATTTAGTGTCGCTGTCCTAACTGTAAATACAGAAGAAATTTTAGACGTTGGTTTATTCTAGAAAGAAATGATAGGTGGCTGTAGCCAATTGTCGTTTGTTTATCATTTATATGATACACTAATTGATCTTGTTAATATTTTCTGTTGTTTAGGTGCCATCGGTGCAGAGTTTCTAGAAGCATTTAAAGGCTACATCGAGAATCCGCAGTCCATGCTGCTGTAAATAAACAGGGCACTTATGTAAACATTTTTGTAGTGTTCAATTGAAATAAGGGATTTGCACCCCTCAAAAATTTTCCTTTTTTTTTTTTTTTTTTTTTTTTTTTTCTACTGTCTCTTCATGTTGCTGGGAATCTGTTACCATCTGTTACTGAGAGGGTAATGTTTTTCTTCCGGAATCCTATTCAGGTTTCATGATACTAAATGGCTGTAATCAGATAATGTATGTGTTGTGGCCGGAAAGCCTTGTTGATACTGAATCATTCGTCTGAATGAGTCCTTCTTTGAAAGAGATTTCTGTGAAAAACTCTCTTGCATGTCTGTGCAGTGGACGGCTTGGATGTCTAATCATCGAGGTCTCACTTTTGCATGAATGGATCCAGATTTGGATGATCCAACCCCTCCATCTGATTACTCTGTCATTCAAAAACTGGATGGTTCTAGCATCTGAAAAATGGACAGTTTAGTTTAAACTTTGAACAAAAATATATCTTAGTTTGCTTCCATCTGATATATCTGTGACTGGATATCTAATATCCGAAAACCAGATAAATGGTGCAGTTCTATCATCCAATCAGATGATGTTGGGTGGCTATTGATTAAGGTTGGTAAGGCCCTAAGCACAGTCAATGGTTAAGAAAGAGAAAAACTCCAGATAATCGAAATTTTTAATCTGTGGATTTTTTCCCAGAGTCATTGGTGAGTCTCACATATTTGCAAATTTGGGCAGTTTTATCAAATTAATTATACGCAAATTTAGGAAATTAGAATCAAATTTGGAGGACTAATATATCAAAATTTCAGATATTATCTATAGATCTAGCTAAAATTTGTGAACTAAATTGATATTCTTGTAATTCATTTTTTAATGGTTTTGGAATTGTTTTGCGAATATTAAGAATTTTTGGCTGGCAACTTGTTCCCGAATCCGAACTTTGGTAACTATGTGCGGAGAAAATGGTTATGAACTACAAAAATCATATCTATCTTGGAGGTATAATTAGCCGATAACCATAATTCAGGGGTCTCGAGGTCCATCATGAGTATGAGATGAATGGTTCAGACCATCCACAAGTGGGTCCATCGCGGTAAAACTATAAAAAATTCATCAGGGTACTCCATAAATTACCGGTCCCTGATAGACAACAGAATATAGCATGACTCGGTGAGAGAGTAAGCCAGACATAAGCCCGTTCATATAGATAGGAGTCTAAGGCGACGTAAGAATTACAGGATTTCGTGTGGAAAGGAGAAGGCTACTCTAAAGAAGAAGTATTATGACTTGACGATGTCATTAGTAGCACCTCCAGGTTCAATTGGATTAAGAAATTGAAAGAAGATTGGTCTTGTATTATGAAAATGCAGGGCTATTTATTTATCTATTGTAAGTGTTTAAGTGGGAGAAGGGGAGTCTTGGTGCAACAGTAAAAGTTGTCGTTGTGTGACCTTGAGGTCACTGGTTCAAGGTATGGAAATAACCTCTTGACAAAATACAAGGTAAGGCTATGTATTATAAATCCTTGTGGTTCGCCCCGTGCCCGGACTCTACATAGGTGGGAGTTTCATGCACTGAGGCTGCTCCTTTTTTTGTAAGTGTTTAAGTGGGTCTTTCTTTTTACAAAAAGCAGTCTCATTGAATGTCTCTTGAGGGCTTCGTACACGAGTCTAAACTGACTCGTATTTTGTTCTTTGGTATTTGAGATGGTCTATTAGGATGCAATGGAACAAGAACCTGGGCGCAACGGTAGTGTTGTTGTTATGTGACTTAAAGGCCACAGGTTTGAGGCATGAAAATAGTTTCTTGCATTTTTGCAAGGTAAGACTGCATATTATAAATTCTTTGTGGTTCGCCCTTTGTTCAAGGAGTTTTGTGCACTTAGCTGCTTTTTTTATTATGATGCAATGAGTTGCTAGGATTAGATTAATCAGAGGCTGGAAATTATCAGGATTAGAGAAGTATCTAGGAAGGAGAATCTATCTTCTTGAATTTTTGAAGATTTTTCTGTAAATATTCAGATCCAATCATTCCACGATTAGACTTTCGTGTAGTTAAGTTCTAGGCATGCATATGATATCTAGCAGTACAACTACGGGGCACTTTTGCAGCTTCGAGGAAAATTCGTAGCCTATTTGCTACCAACCTCTCTGCTTGAATGGCAAACAGCCAGTTAATAGTAGTCTAATTTTATTTTTTCCTACTCCAAATTGATGGGAGTAGATCACAGAGAAACAAGAAATACGAAAACCTGTCCTCAGAAAAAAACAGCCAAAAACACAGGAGTTGGAAGAATCTCTCTGACTTCCACAAAAGACTCCCTCAGGAGCCCATCTGCTTCTTCATTAGCAGCCCTTGCAACATGCCTAAATCGGATCTATAGAAGCGCCAGATGTGCTCCAACATTAAAGAAATCCCCTTCAATGATGAGATTGTTAAAGCCGAAACGTCTGCACAAAGAAATGCCATGGGCAGCTGCTCTCATTTCAGCAAAGTGAGAATGCCTGTACTCCAATGGACCAGCAAAATCCAACCTGCATTGGGTTCATGATCTCTCAATAAACCACACCTACCAGGATTCTTAATACTGGCTCAATCAAGATTGAGTTTAAGCATCCCTTGAGGAGGAGCTTTCCAAGCTGGTTAGATCATCTCTTTCCTGATCCTTGACAGCCTAACTGCATTCCGATTCCTGTAAATTTCCTGAGATGAGTTGTCTTTGAACTCCTTAGCATTTGATACCGTCTATAACTGCCCTTGAGTCAAATCTCCTTCCCTGAAAGCAGCTGAGTTTTCTGATTCTCCAAATGGTCCACAAGACAACGAGAGCAGTTAATTGCCATAGCAAACGATTCTTCTGTGGTCTTCTGAAACACCCACTTCACCAACAAGTCTTTACAATGTTTGCCACTGAACCTGAAACAGGGGAAAAACATAATTCCAAATAGAGTTAGAGAAATGGCAATGGAGCATTAACTAGTCCACGTCCTTAGCTTCCTCCACATACAAAACAAAGAGAAAGTCCTTCCCAGCCTCTCCTATCCAGATTATCAATGGTGAGAGGCCTGCCTTTAGAGTTCACCCAATTAATAGTGTTGACTCTTGGAGGAGAGACCTTGCACCAAATAAAACTGGCCATCGAACATGTCTCAAATCTGTTTCTCAGATCCTTGTAAGCTGACCTGACACTGAAGAAACCACAGTCATTATGTTCCCTACATAGTGAATCAGACAGGCTGAATTGTAACCACAATCTTCATATTATCTGTTGGGTCTTGT
Organism: Warburgia ugandensis; assembly: GCA_035236585.1. Lineage (NCBI taxonomy): Eukaryota > Viridiplantae > Streptophyta > Magnoliopsida > Canellales > Canellaceae > Warburgia > Warburgia ugandensis. The sequence goes on from CP141136.1 coordinate 26,066,391, forward strand.
GTATATAAGCAATGCCTTTGTCTGGGAGAAGACATTAGTTGAAGTTGGAAAATGATGTTTGGCTTGTTGATTTCATGAGGAAAACAATCATGAAATTGTATTGATTCTTCAGGCTCTTTCTCTACCCTACAGGGATTATTGCCATCTATGTACTTCAAGTGACCACGATATGAAGAACTCGTGTGCAAAGCACTAGTAACTGTACAAGTAACCTCCAAGGTAGGAATGATATGGAAACTAAACAGTACAAGAGGGAGCACCACCTTATTCCTCTTCCTTCCAGTAACTTGTTTGGGGGTTCTACATCATGGTTTAAAGTCTCTGACTACTGAGAAGTCCCAACTTTTCCTGAATAATCGAAAAGTTCATGAATAATTTGTCAAGTTCTCAAATAATATTTATAAATCTAATTAAAAATCCAATTCGCAAAACTCGAATTCACATCTTACACACATCCCAAATTTTTTATATATTTTTCTTTTCTATTTATTTCCGAAGAAAGAATAGAGGACAAATATGGGAGATACTGGAATAATTTGGTTGACCAAGTTGTTTAACAAGATTATAAAATCAAAGAAAAATGCCAGATGAATGGAGGAAAAGTTCTATTATACCAATTTATAAGATAAAGAAGACATACAGATCTACACTAATTATCAAGAGATCAAACTTATAACCCACACTATGAAACTTATTAAAAGAGTGATTAAGAAAAGGCTACGGTATAAGACAAATGTATTAAAGAACTAGTTTGGTTTTATGCCTGAAAAGTCAACCATTGAAGCTATTTTTTTTATTAAGACAATTGATAATGAAAATATATATAGGGAGAAAAGAAAAGACCTCTACATGGTCTTTATTGATTTAGAGAAAGCTTATGATACAATCCCTAGAGAGTTAGTATGGAGGGTGTTAGATGAGAAAGGGGTTTCGTTGTGATATATATACATAAGTAAAGATATGTACGAGGAAACAGTAATAGTAGCGAGACTAGTAATTTTCCTGTCAATATAGAATTGCACCAAGGATCGGCATTGAACCCATACCTTTTCACATTGGTTATGGGTAAGTTTATAAATCATTTGCACGTGGAGGGTCTATGATGTATGCTATTTGTAGATGATTTAGTCTTAACTGATAAGACAATGGAGGACATAAATACAAAGCTAGAGTTATGAAGAGAAGCATTAGAATCTAAAGAATTTAAAATTAGCCGAATTAAGACAAAATATATAGAATGCAATTTTAACAAGGAGTAGGAGTGGAACACCTATTAAGATTGATAGCCAAAAAATTCCTTTAAAAGACAACTTTTGGTACTTAGGATCAATGATTCATGAAAGTGTAGAGATTGAGAGGGAGGTTACCTAGAGAATCCAAGTGGGTTGGAATAAATAGAGATATGCATCGGAGTTATGTATAATAGACGAGTGCCACTCAAACTAAAAGGAAAATTTTATAAGATAGCCATAAGGTTGGCAATGCTCTATAGATTAGAGTGTTAAGCAATTAATAGATATTATGTTCATAGGATGAGCATTGCAGAAATGAGGATGTTGAGATGGATGAGTTGCAAGACAAGAAAAGATAGAATTAGGAATGAAAAGATTAGAAGAGGGGTATCACAAACAGGTAACAAGATGACGGAAATTAGACTTAGATGATTTGAACATGTATAAAGTAGACTCAAAACGGCACCGGTTAAAAGGAGTGAGACAATGCAAATAAAAGGTTCTAAAAAGGCAAGGGAGAGACCCAAAAGAATGCGATAGAAGTGGTGAAAAAAGATTTAAAAACTTTATGACTAAATGAAGTCGTGGTACCCAATAGAGGGGAATGGAGGAACAAGATTCATGTGACTGCCCCTAATTGGATGAGAACATTCTCTGATAGCATCTATTGAGTTAATTACGTTAGTTTAAGTTCCTTTGAATTGAAGGTCTTGATGATCTGAGAATGTTCTCCTCCAAAATAAGAAAAGGGCAGCCAAGCTCTCACATATCCAAGGTCCAAGAAAGGTGCGGACAACAAAGGACTTAATAGACCGTCTTATCTTGCATTTTGCAAGATATTATTTTCACGCATTGAACCCATAACCTCTAGGTCGCACAAGACAACTCAACCATTGCGTCAAGACTCCCCTTTTAATATTCTTTTCTAAAATGTCATAAAATAATAGAAACATAAAGGCTCAGATGTCGACTGAGGATCATGTCCCTCGGTCTGATATCGGATGCCATTTTCTCTTGCCATCGTCATCAAGACCTTATCCCAACACACCTTATCCCAACACATGAATGGCGTTGATCGGCACAATGATATTGGAGCATGAAGAAGGGCATCTGGGCCCAGATGGTTGGTGATCGAAACCATCATCTTCTGAGGCATTTCTTAGATGGGGATAGTAAATCCTGAATCTTGGTCACAGCCTCTGCAAAGAATGGTCCAAATGATGAGCGGTTTAGATCATATAACAGTTGGGTCCCACATTAGTTCCTCCCGTAAACAGGTTTACACAGGAAAGCCTTACTGAGGTTGCCTACTTCACCCGGACAAAAGTCCAGCGCCCAGAATCCAGTTCCTCTGAATCGAGAGAGGAAGCTGAAAAGTCCTCGTTCTACCCCTCCGAGGTACTGCTCTCTCTCTCTCTCTCTCTCTCTGCTTTATGAGAGTTCTGTGAATTGTTACTTTCTTTGCCATTTTTCTGTAATGGGTAGATGTATCTCTGTTATTTGAAGCCTGGCCCCAAATCCCATCTTCTGTCTAACTGTAGTAGTTTATCTGGCTTTTATGGATTCTGGGTAGATGTTCCTCTGTTATTTGAGGTTCCAAAATCCAATCTTCTTAAACTGTAGTTCTTTATCTGGGTTTTACGGATTCTGGGTAGATGTTTCTCTGTTATTTGAAGGCTCCAAAATCCACTGTTCTCCTCAAACCGTAATAATTCATCTGGTTTTTAATGGATTCTGGGTAGATGTTCCTCTGTTATTTGAAGGCTCCAAAATCCAATCTTCTGCCAAACTTTATGGCTTTAAACCCCCGAAGCACATTGAGAAATTTAGCTTGTTCTTAGTATTAAATTTAGTAGAACCTTTTAAGCATGTTCTGAAACCAATTTATGCTGGTAGTATGAAATTTGGTGGAACTTATAGTTCTCAGTTCAAGCTTCACTTGTTTCTAGAATTTTCACACTTTTGCAGGTCCTTCATTACATGGTTACAAGTTTGGATGGAGAAATAAATTGTGTAGGCAGGTATTGATATAATTCAGAAAAGTTTGGGCTGAGTTTAGTAAAACTCGGGGAGAAAAAGCATGAGGATGAGAAATTTTTAACTTGGAATTAGTGACTGGTTTGCAAATATGTTTGAGGATTTTCGAAATAGTTCGGATGAGAATTTTAATTCAAGATAAATTAGTAACTGCATTTACAAATAATGTTTGAGGACTTGACAAATTGTTAGTGAAGTTTGTGTTTAAATTTGGTAAGGTTTCATGGATTTCGGAAAAAATGAGTCCTGCTAAATTGGTAGAAATCAAAATGGAAATTTAAAAAAAGTTGGAACCTTTTCAAAAAAGTTGTAGTAGTCTATCTTTGTGCCTAACAGTAAATGAGGAGTAAGCTTGATGGAACTCTCTTTGATAGAGTAGTGTGTGAAACTCATATTATCCAGGATAGCAAATGATACAGAACATGCATCTTGGGCTAACACCATTCGAATTCAGTGCACTTATAACGCCATCCTTGCAGGGATGATGTCTAGAATAAGAAAGATACTGCGTATAATTTTATCAACAGAGATAGTTATCATGCTGCATAGTGAAATTGAGCATGCGGTGAGGTCCATTACTGTTACAGGTAACGGACATCATCCCTGGAGGAAATAGTGATGAAGATTAAAAGGAAGTTTATTAATTCACTGACTAGTCTGATCAAGTGAATAAGGTTATACAGCTATTCTCCGCCATTTTCAAGAAACAAAACGCACAACATCTCCTCTAGTTGAAGGTCATTGGATAATCAAACTACTGCATTTGGCTTGTATGGTAGACGTAGCAAATTTCACTTTCTTGTTATTATTAGAGTTCCTAGTGGCCTGAAATTTTGGAAGCCTCTCAAGGGTGAAAGCTCTCATTATTGAAGGAGATTCTATTAATGTAATCTATGGAGAAATTTCTTTGTGGTTGGCTAATGTTAGAAAGGAGCATTGATATTATTTTATGGACATAAACTCTCTGTTCACTTTTAACTATCAAATGAAATGTATCCACTTTCTGCATGTCCATCAATCACCTAACTCATATTGCTGATTTCTTGGTAAAGTAGGAATCTAGAGATGTTCGTACTCTATAGCCTGCTTGGTGTAGTCTCTCTTGGTGGGACTGTTTATTCCTTCAACCCTTTATTTCCTGTTCTGTGCAGTATGTCATCTATTCTGCTCGTGTTTTGGTTCTCACTAAGAATTTATTTCTTCAACTCTTTACATCCTCTTCTGTGCCAGTAGGCCATCTATTCTACTTCTGTTTTTGGTTCTCACTAAGAATTCATTTCTTCAACTCTTTATTTCCTGTTCTGTGCACTAGGCCATCTACTCTACTTGTGTTTTGGTTCTCACTATGAAAAGGAAAGATAACAGTTTCAACAAATTGGTTCTCACTGAACCAATATTCTGACAAAATAACCAGCAGTTCCAAGAACCTTGCAGAAAAAGCCAACCTGTAGGAATTAATTTGGCCAAAAAAAAAATTGAGAACTGTCTTGGTGTATATATATGGAACTCTTGCATGCTGAATATTTGCGGGGAGGTAACTTTCTTACGGTTGTCTTGGGGTGAGATTTTGAAGAATACCATAGGTTATCATGATCAAGAATGACAAGCAAATGCATGATTTAGGACTCATGTTAGTTGGTTAGCTTCCGTATGTCTGCATCCTGGGCAGTTGTTGACAATGACCAATTCTCGTTTCAATCAAGTCATTTCTGTATTTGCATCTCTTGTCAACTGTCTTGTTGTGATGTAGTTAATTGAAGTTAGAACAGTTCAGTTCTGCAATTTATGTTTTATTTGGTTAATGTGTGCGCATTATGCCCAAGTGTTTTCATGGAAGTAAACTGGAGGTAAAGCATGCAAAATCTGATGTCGCCATCCATTGAGTGACTCAAACATAATATGCTTGTATAACAAGGCTTTCCTTTTCTCAAGCAGTCAGAAATCCACAGCTTGATCTGGTTTTGATTCTCTCTTTGTATGTAGGTGGTAGACACACTGTTGTTCAGTCTCATTTCTTAGTCAGGAAGCTGGAATGCGTCTCTTTTCCTATCACAACATGCTTGTGTCCTTTCCTACACGGGCTTGTTTATTCATTGGAGATTCTTTACCCTCAAGGAAGTTATCTGGCCCTAAAATAGCCAGATTTCACTCTAGCATTTGGTTCCAGAACCGGGTCTCTCGTGAAAATGGTCCCCTTACTCTTGAAAGTCTTGGATTCAAATACAACCTTGAAACAGAAAAGGACAATATTCGTGGACTTGGAGAACTGAGCCCAGCTATTGGACTCCTCCCAAGTAAAGGAAAGCTGGTCAAAAGCAGTAGGGTGAAGGCAGTGTCCGTGAAAGATATGCTCCACTCGGAGGCAGCCGCATTTGCTGCTAAATCATTTTCTGAGCTTGGCTTGTCATCTTTGTTGGTTGAGCGATTAGAGAAAGAAGGCCTGACAGTTCCAACTGACGTTCAATCAACAACTATTCCTACCATTTCAAAACATCATGATGTTGTGGTTCAGTCATATACTGGTTCAGGAAAAACACTGGCTTATCTTATCCCTATACTATCTGAGGTTGGGCCTCTGAAGAGACCTCCAGGGAAAGAAGACCTTGACCAGAAAACAGGCATAGAAGCTGTCATTGTTGCACCGTCGAGAGAGTTAGGCATGCAGATTGTGAGAGAGGCAGAGAAGCTGTTGGGACCAGTGAATAAAAGGCTAGTACAACAGCTTGTGGGAGGAGCGAACCGATCGAGGCAGGAAGAAGCTCTGAAAAAAAATAAGCCCTTTATGGTTGTTGGAACTCCTGGGCGGATAGCTGAGATCAGTGCAACTGGGAAGCTGCACACGCACGGTTGTCGTTTCTTGGTCTTAGACGAGGTTGACCAGCTTCTGTCATTCAACTTTCGAGAGGACATGCACAGGATATTAGAGCATGTGGGAAGGAGGTCTGGTGCAGATCCAACTGGTACCCGTGGCCAGCTTGCTCAAAGGGCTGAGCGTCAAACCATCATGGTGTCAGCCACCATTCCATTTTCAGTTATTCGGGCCGCGAGAAGCTGGGGCAGGGACCCACTACTTGTCCGGGCCAAAACTGTTGAAACTCTTGAATCAGTATCTGTTTCAGCAACTCTTGAATCTTCAACTGGTGATTCTGCTTCACTTGCTCCTAGCTCAGTTACTCAAGGAGCTGTAGACAGCTTGCCGCCATCCTTGAAACACTACTATTGTGTTAGCAAGTTGCAGCACAAGGTCGACACCTTAAGAAGATGTGTCCATGCACTCAATGCAAAGTCTGTGATTGCCTTCATGAACCACACCAAGCGACTGAAGGATACCGTCTTCAAGCTAGAGGCGCGCGGTATGAAAGCTGCAGAACTGTCTGGGGACCTTGGGAAGCTCGCAAGATCAACAACTCTTAAAAAATTTAGGCAGGGGGAAGTGAGAGTATTGGTGACAAATGAGCTCTCAGCAAGGGGACTTGATGTGCCAGAATGTGATCTAGTGGTGAACCTGGATTTGCCAACTGACTCAATTCATTATGCACATCGGGCTGGCCGCACAGGCCGGCTTGGCCGCAAGGGTAGTGTGGTCACCATATGTGAGGAGCCAGAAGTTTTTGTCGTGAAGAAGCTTCAGAGGCAGCTCGGCGTGGACATTTCTGCCTGTGAATTTACAGATGGTAAGCTTGTTCTCGGTAAAGAAGAAAAGCTAGCAGTAGCATCGAAGTAACCTTCATAGAATATGAGAAATCATATGATGTCTGGTTGTCTTTCCACCCAGAAAGTATGGATTGGTAAATGACTCCACTACTATACTGGGCTGTACAATGAAGTCATTCTACAGAGAATTCCAGAGGTTCAAATTGATGAGCTTACAGCCATGTTTTCCGTTCTTTCGAACTAAGTGATTCAACCAAAATGCGAAGATCATCCGCTCTGATTTCTCTGTAATGAGTAACGTTTCACTTCCCAGGAAAACGGATTCATTTTGTTACGATGAACGAAGTTAATAAGCCTGAAGCGAGTTCATACATGGGACGCCAGAGAAATCTTCAAGTTGCCTTGGCTTATTCTTAGTTGGGCCCAATGCCATTTGAGTCGAACTCCTCGTATCTTAAGACTGATTATGACTTCTTAAGCTTTGTGTGTTATTGGGAATACTTCTCTATGAATTCCTTTCACTGTTTTCCGCCATCAATTCTCAAAGCCAACTTTTTTAGCTTGGGAATACAGAAAATTAATCTGGCATTCTATCCGTTCAGGGCTGAAGCTTCGGAAATATAATAATGGTGCTCTGATAGCAGAGCTGGTTTATAGCCTGATTTCCAATAGTCTGCTTCTTGAGACCCTTCAAATGATTGACTTCCATGATGCTTGTATGGTTGGCAAGAAGTGGGCGAAAATGTGATTTCCATGTAAAAGGAATTTTCTATAAACATTTTCATCATCATCCTCATCATAAAAAGGAATTTTTTATAAACATTTTATGCCTTACAATTGAATTACTACATGGCGTATATATTTGGAAATCAATTTTCAATCATTTTTTAAGTCAATTTTCGTCCATTTTCCTGCCAAAATAGCCCACACTGAGTTGTGTTTTTTTTTTTTTTTTGAACAAGTAAAGAATTAGAAATTAAACTACTCACCCTCTCTTCTAAATCTAATTCCTGCCAAAGGAGTAAGCAACGACTTGAACCTATGACTAGCCAACAGTGCCAAACATTTATTTGCAGGAGTAATTCTCTTTATGGCCAATGGGAACGAGATCCAGTCTATTCATTTAGTGCGGGACCGCTAGTCCGTACCATTTCCGCTAATTTTGCCTCGATTGGATGATTCTAGACCCTTGATCCAATAGCTCTCACTTAGATTCTACTAGCAGCCACCACAATTCGAGGCCCCACATGCACCATTTAAAGGACCAAACTCATCCACTTATCTGCACTAGCAGCCACCACAATTTCATTAGAAAAAAGAAAATAGAAAGGAACGTAATTTCCAGAGATATTATACGGTGGATGCTCATATTCTTACCTGGGCAATATCAGCAGGCAAAAGCAGTGTGAGATCCACTTATTCAATGATCCAAACTGTTGATCTAGTAGCACGTGCCGTGGATCACTCTTACCTGAAAATTCCTCATTGTTGATGATTTAAATCCTTTCACATGAAGGGCTCTTGTTAATCAAATAATGTGAATCTCAGGTCCAGGATCACCAATTAGGTTCAAATTATGGTTCATGACTCTCATCCATAGCATTGTCTGTCAGATAGACGGTTCAGATGATTGAAATAGTGGGCCTACAAGTGCTGCCCACCGATATTTTCCAAGTGAAAATTTGGCTGCCAGCATAAGATAACCTGTGGATAAAAGGATATGAAGGGAGATATTCAAATCCTTTAAAGCCATCTCATTGGCTCAAAGGAAAACCAAGCAATGCCTGCCTCAAATTTCTTTCTCATATGCCCACCACTCATTTTCTCTCCCCCTCTCCTAAATACATGCACTTCCCATACTATTTCACTTGCACCCAGTTTGGACTAGCAGACCTCCATTAGAGCAGCACAACAGTTCAATCTCACCAGAGAACTTCGCCGGCGACAATGGCGTCAACGATATCTGGCACCATCCTTAGACCCACTCCATTCTTGGGACAGACCAGAACTTCAAATGCCAATCCTCTTAGAGATGTTGTTTCTATGGGGAATGGAAAATTCACCATGGTAAGATCACCACCAAACCTTCAGATGAGAAGTGATTTGATGAACAAAAATATGGAATTTGTGTTTTTAAGGTTGTTTTTGTTTCATTGTCTTAGGGGAATGATCTATGGTATGGGCCGGACCGAGTTAAGTACTTAGGCCCCTTCTCTGCTCAGACTCCTTCATATCTCACCGGGGAATTCCCGGGCGATTATGGATGGGACACCGCCGGTTTATCTGCTGACCCGGAAGCATTTGCTAGAAACAGGGCTCTTGAGGTAGGCTCAAGTTCTTGATCTTCTCCTAATTACCTACTCAGAGTAGTGCTAATCATAATTACAAAAATCTCTGAATAATTGAAATTATTCCGAGAAGACCCAACTGTTTAACTCCCGAATTTTTTTGGGGATGATTCAGAAGTTCTTACATATTTCAATTTTATGCAGATTCACCAAATTAAACTTGAATTTTAAGAAATTAATCACAATCAAATTGTCAATGTTTATAGATCTAGTAAAAAATGCAAATTGCAAGATTAAATTCATATTCTTGAAGTTCCAATTTCCTATAATGCTATTATAATCCGTACTTGGCAAAATTCCAAGTTTACCAATTAATTGCCAATTGTTTAAAATTTTTTGCAATTATAACTACAATGAATGGTGATGATGTATACAGGTGATCCACGGTCGATGGGCCATGTTGGGGGCACTGGGCTGCATCACGCCAGAGGTTCTTGAGAAGTGGCTGAAGGTAGACTTCAAGGAGCCAGTGTGGTTCAAAGCTGGGGCCCAAATCTTCACTGAAGGTGGGCTTGACTACTTGGGCAACCCAAACCTAGTCCACGCCCAGAGCATCCTAGCCGTATTGGGCTTCCAAGTCGTCCTGATGGGTCTCGTTGAGGGATTTAGAATCAACGGCCTTCCAGGAGTTGGAGATGGTAACAATCTGTACCCTGGTGGGACCTACTTCGATCCACTGGGCCTTGCCGATGATCCGATTACCTTCGCTGAGCTCAAGGTGAAGGAGATCAAGAATGGACGGCTCGCCATGTTCTCGATGTTCGGATTCTTCGTCCAGGCAATCGTCACCGGCAAGGGCCCACTTGAGAACCTCTTGGACCACCTTGACAATCCTGTGGCCAACAATGCTTGGGTCTATGCCACCAAGTTTGTGCCAGGCTCTTAAATTTCTCCTCTCTTCTCCTATTTGTTCACTCCCATGTTTTTGAGAGGCACATGATTGTGGGATGTGTGTAGATTATCCTATTGAACATCTTGTAATACCATGGGTGTTGATTCTAGTCTCCTTTTGTGTTTAGATATATAAAGAGATAGGCTACCATAGGATTAAAATGTGGCATGGTAAATGAACGGTCTAGATCACCAATCATCTGTAGGAATGACAATCAGAAATCTCCATGGTAAGGGGTATTTCTGAAAGACATAAGCCATGCATCTTGTTTGCCACCATTCTTTTGACTGAAAAGATCACACCTTTCGGATAATTTTAGCCACAAGTTTTTCCATTTTGAAGAATCAATGGTCGTAATTTTTCACCTAAGCCATGCATCTTGTTTGACAGCCAAGTACAGTAAATCTCTTTGAATAACATCCAGTAAATTAACTATCCTGTTAAGCTAATACAAAGTATTCAATCCCAGTTGAAGCCAATGTAGCAAATTAATAAGCTCACTAAACTAATGGCCTGCCTGTGGGGTCCGGGGAAGGGGTAGGCCACAATGGCCTAAAGTAGGCAGCTTTACCTTGTATTTTTGCAGGAGGCTGATTCCACGCCTTGAACCCGAGACCACAAGGTCACATGACGACAACTTTTACCATTGCACCAAGGCTCCCCTTCTAATAAGCTCACTATACTAATAAGATAATAAATTTTCAGAATTTTCTTAACATCTTATTCATTACATAAGTTAATATTTTCAAGTTGCAGGACCTTTGAGTTCAAAGTTGTTTCCTTCAGCCCAAACTTGAGGAAAAATTAAGGATTCAAAGAAAGGGAAGAGTGCATGAGAGAGGAAAAATAAGGATAGTAAAGTACAAGGCACACTCCATTTAAGAGAAAATTAGAACTGCTGAAGGAAAAATAGGAAACAAGAGGGAATTTACACAAGAAATAGAAAATTAGATAGTGTTTTACATCATCGTCGTCATCATTATCAAGGCCTTATCCCAATTAGGGGTCAGCTACATGAATCTTATTCCTCCATTCCTCTGTATTAAGTACCATGGCTTCATTTAGTCCCAAAGTGTTTCACATAAGAGGCCTAATTGAACCAACAACCTCTTGATTATGGGACAAGGCACTCTACTAACTCAACTAAGTGCTCGAATTTCTCTTCCATCTTAAGAATGGTTCAAAATCCATTACTTTGAGATTACATGAAAGGCAGCAAGAAGATACATATACATGTTTTGATACCCATCAAAGCCTGTTTGGACTGTAGACAAACAGTCCATTTCTCCCCCCCTGACAAAAATGACAATATACAACCCCTTCCTCATACAACACTCTTCTCCAGACACCATAATGCTGCCGAGAAATGCAGCATAAAAAGGTGCACCAGAACCTCAACTAAGAACAGCAAGTCTGCATATGTTCAGGCTGCTTCCAGCTACACCAGAGAGACCAGCTTGGCTTTAAGTGATAAAGCAATGGTAGAGCTGCACAAAGCCAAGATAAGCATGGGAATATGCTTGAGAAAGAATTAAGAGTTCCTATGTCACTCTTGTGTTTCGTTTTCCCCACCATTTTTTCTTACTCTTTTCAGTGCCCGAGTTTCTGAGCTTCTGAAGGACTAGCTTAGTTTCCCGCAAGCGGACCTTGAATTCTTTCTTCCATGATGTGAACCTTAGCTTCAGCTTCCTAAGCTCCTCAGCAGGGTTCTTAGTGCAAACTGCCTGCCCTGATTTGACCTCAACAAGGAAGTTAGAATCATCATCAAAGACCTGTTTCTGCTTCTCAAATTCCTTAACCAGGTGGCCAACTGCATCACAACCAGCATGAGGAAGACCGATAGCTGCTTTGGATAGTGTGCCCTCTGGAGTCCGGTTTCCTGTGGATGGAGCATCTTCAGAGTCACAGTTAGATGGAGGTGAAGTATCAGACTTTCCAAGTTGGCTTGCCATATCTTCAGAGGCTAAACTCTTCTTAGCTGCAGTTAAACTTGCCTGCAATAATATGAGGTAACTTGGTCACTTTGTGGAGCCAAGTTCGACATACACCAGCCTTCACATTATGGGAATGACAAAAAATAAGAACGTCCAGAAATGACATTTAAAGTTATCATACATCTTGGTACTCAACAACTACCATAATCCTGGATGAACTAAGTAACTCTGATAGGGACAGTATTGGGCATAGAAGGCAACAAGGATGGGGACGTATTGGGTGGATATATGCCAAGAGAAGTGGTCTTCAGGCTAGGCAGTTACATGGGATGCAGAGTTGTTACACATGCCTGTTAAGAGATGAATTTCCAGTCAGTTGAAGGAGGATCAGGTGGTTACAATTCAGCTAGGAAAGAGATGCAATCTGTTGGTTAGGATATACCAAATATGCAATAGTGATGTAATCAGTTGATAAGCATGTAACAAATAAGTGATGCAGTCAGTCAGTTAGGATATACAGAGTTGAGTAGGATACACTGAACAAACAAAGCAGTTAATATCTAATCTGTTATAGGTATCCAATCTGTTACAGATTTAGGAAGATAGGGAAGATAAAAGGGAGAAGGTAGGGAGAGGCAGGGGGAGGAAGAAAAGGAAGAAAGTAAAAGGGAGTGGGAAGTGCAGAGGAGGAACTGAGGTTCCTACTTCCCACTAGTTCCAGTAGTCTTTGTTTTGCTTGATTGATTGTAAGGTTCCCTGTAATTCATCCACTCCATCAATAAATTGAGCTCCATTTCTTTCTGAACACTGCTTATTATCAAGTTTCCTTTCTTCCTGGCCCAACAAACTCAGTAAGTAATATTGAGAGAGAATTCCTTGTAAAGTTAACTGAGAACAAAAAGAGTGCTACTACTAAACAAGGCACTTGCTTGCTTAAGCAAAGAGGCAGATCAATGAGTGCCATGTGGCATTTTATCTTGGAACTGGCTCAAGAGAAAACAAGGTTCCAAGAACGATGCCACATAGCACTCATTGATTTGACAGGCTTCCTTAAGCAAGCAAGAGTCTATCTCCTCGCCATTTCAAGTAATAGAAGGGTAATATATGAAAATTCATTGCATTTCCAGGCCATCTCAGCAACACGAGTCAACAGCAATAATTTTATCATTTCCGAGGAAACCAAATATCATTGAAGGATGACATGATGAATAATCATGAAACTTGAATTCAAGAAGAAAATAGCATAGCACTAGCTTCAAATAAAAAGCATAGACAAAACTAGCCAGCAGATCCACCTGTAAAGAAGTCATCTGTTTCTGCCACATCTCTTCCATGGATTTCATTTTAGCTTCATATTCCAACCACCTGGTCTCATATTGTTGAAGTTGCTGCTGCAGTGTTAGGTTTTCATCCTCCTTTCGCTGCAGTGCTGTTTCTGCCTTAAGAACCCGCCTTCGGAGCTCTGCCAAAACTGTTGGTTCCAACTGAACATAGTCCTGCTCAGAACCCTGCACATGAAACAATGCTTTTGATTTCTCTCATTGCAAGAAAGTGAGGCATCATCAAGCATGAAATACCACAAGAAACTCTATATTAGTTTATATCAAATGTTTTGTTTTTATAGAATTAGAAATGAAAATATTAGAGGAAATTTAGGGGTAGCACCAATAGTTAAGATGAGGGAGATTAGACTTAGATGATTTGGATATATTCAAAGGAGACCAACAACGGCACCGGTTAGAAGAAGTGAGGCAATACAAGTAGAAGGTCCTAAAAGGGTAAGGGGAAGGCCCAAAAGAACGTGGATAGAAGTGGTGAGGGAAAGATTTAAAAACTTTAGGACTAAATGAAGCCATGGTACTTAATAGAGATGAATGGAGGAATAAGATTCATGTGGCCGACCCCTAATTGGGATAAGGTCTTGATGATGATGATGATCAAATGTCTTGTTTTAAGCAGGAGGGACCTCTGCATAAAGGCTTCTTTCTAAGCATCATGGTGAACGTAGAATCTGTCACAGAAGCATGCATCACTTCATGAGTATGCCAAAATAGAATACTTGCACGTAGTGCAATATGAGACTAAGCCAGACTATCAGGTTATATGACGGGGCATATGTATGATGTAACTTGCCATAGAAATGGCAGACATTATGATCATTTAACCATGCCAATAGGACTATTAACTCATTTATTCATTTGGAAAGAGTACACAACATTTTCTAGTCTTCAAGTAGTATCTTTGTTTTCTTTTAGCTTCCTCTTCAATGTGGATGAACTAACAAGAACACATAGAGCCATACTTGACAAGGTCCCAACGAATAGAATTCCACTTGTGTCATGGCAAAGTTCTGAAGGAAAACTTGATGCTACTAAGATATGTTGACTAATAATGACTAAGCTCTTGATTGTAGTTCTACCTGCTATCACGTCACCTTCTCTAAAAATATGGACCTTTCAATCTCATAATTCACCCCATCTTGCATAATTGGTTACAAAATCTAATGGAACTCTAGATGTTACCAGTTGCAAAATTCTTTACTTAAATTTCAAGAGAGATTCTTTTGACAAGAGATTGCATAGAGGTCCAAGAAAAGGAAGATATGGACCCAGGCCTACAAATTTCTGCACAGTGGCAAGCAATTTTAGTTATTTCTTTTAGGGATGAATATATTAAAGAAAGAATTCTCCTGTCAACTGTCTATGATTTAGAGGGATCTTATGAAACAGTAAATATCATTACAGCTTATTGTCATATTCTATGTACTTAGAGGAGCGAAGCGCAACTAGGAGAGGGGTGTGCCTGGAGCCTGGAGGGCCTAGGTGTGCCTAGGCACAAGCCTGAATCATGAGGCGCAAAAAATAAATATTGAATTATATAAATTCAAAAAATCCCAAAAAAGTAAGAAAAACATAATTCTATGATGAAATATTACTCAAACATGCTAATTTTTATGGAAGCTATATATGTGAATGAAATTATGTTTCAAGGAATAAATGTAAAAAACGATAGTTATCTCAAAATTCTATAACTATTTTACAAAAAATTGAAAGAAAAAAAACCTAAGAAGAAGTTAAATCTATAGCAAACAAACAAGAAAATCAAATGGAATGTTTGTTTCTACCTATAGAATGAGAAATCATCAAGATTTATAAAGAAAAAAAAAAGTAAGCAAAAAAAAAATGGTACCCAACTTTACGTTTTTTAACAGAAATTAGGGTTTTAGGTGGAATATTCATGAATCCATACATTTTCTTTGCTTAGATCTGTAAAAGCATGAAGAGGAATGGTCGTTTCCACAGTAGAAGCTCTCAAGAGAAGAGAAAATAGGGTTGGAAGATGAAATAATAATAATAATAATAATAATTGAAGTTTGGGGTTTTAACAACTCGTCACCTGCGCCTAGGCGTTAGAGGCGCACCTGAACATAGGCTCTAGGCGCACCCCAGGCGTGCGCCTAGGTGCTGGCGCCTGAAACCCTTGCGACTTTACAAAATCCAGGCATAGTACATGCACCTAGGCACATGCCTAGGCATGCCTCTAACTACATAGGTCATGTTCTTCCTCAGAAAATCCTGAGCAGATCAAGCAACATACACTTGAATTCCATATTTTAGTTACTGCTATAAGAAAAACAACCAAAGTATTACATCTCTGAATCTGTATATAAGCCAACTCTAACAGGAGCTTCCAATCTATCTGTAATGAGCATGATAAGTGCCTCCAATCCATCAGATAAGTGAAGGGGAGCCTTGGCGCAACGGTAAAAGTTGTCATCATGTGACCTTGAGGTCACGGGTTCAAGGCGTGGAATCAGCCTCTTGCAAAAATGCAAGGTAAGGCTGCCTACTTTAGGCCATTGTGGCCCGCCCCTTCCCTGGACCCCGCATAGGTGGGAGCTTCGTGCACCGGGGCTGCCCCTTTTTGATCTACCAGATAACTATTAGACTCCATACCAAGATTTAATCTACACCAACCTGAAACAGGTATCCTGGCACATTTCTGACTGCAGATGTCTGCATTATCAAGTCTAAGATTGATTCCACAATAGGAGAGGCACACTGAAAATTTAAGTGCTGTTAACCCAGATTAAACTACTCCCTTAGAAGAACTTGCACTATATTGCTGTTATCAGAGATTCAACTTTTAATTGCTAACCAGTATGTCCAGTCTGACAAATCAAAGAAATTCGCCAATTCTAACCAATTCAAAAGGTTTGAAGTGATTAATTTTGCCTGAAAATTGTATGCACCTGCTTCGTTATTGGGTAAAAAAGAACGCACCAATAAAGGAGCTGTCAAGTGCCATTTATACAAGAAATAAACCGGAGGAGGAGGTGAACACTAACTACTAGCCAAATCAACCCCTTAAGTTCTTATCCAGAACCACTCAAGCTAGAAGTCCATCTGCTTGGTCAATCGTTTTCATCTTGTTTAGTAAATTATTCAATTTGTCTTTACAAAAGATAAATACAAATGATACACACAAAACTAATCACCATTTACAAATAACCAATAAGAATTTGTTTGAGTTATAAAGTAGTGATAATGAACATCATTTGCTTTTGGAATTTGGTTAGGACTGCATTAGATACTTGCAAAACAACAACTACTGGAAGAACGGAAATGTTAGCCAAATAAATGCAATAGGACAAAGGTAAGTTCCCACTGTGTTTTCTTCCAAGACCACAAATATTGTAAAGAACAATCTGGAAGCAACGATATAGTTTAGAAAATGTGCTTTCTGCAAAGATCAAACAAGCATTTTTTCCCACTTGTTCAATAGTTTGTGAGTGCATAGGCTATTCATATTTTTAACGATTCAAGATCAGGATTCCAAACACTTTTTACTGAACAAGTTCATGACTGTGAAGACCATAAATCCATATTAACATGACTGTATATCTAAAGAAAGCATGGAAACCTCTCCTCCACGATAATGTAAGTAATTGACATAGACATACCTTTCTGTCTTCCTCTCTTTCTGCTTCTGTATACTTGACATTTGATTCTTTAGTATTTGGCACAGTTGTAAAATTTCTTTTCAATAGACAAGTACGAATAACTGATGAAAAAAGGAAATAGTTAGGTAAGTCCACAGGGGCATAAGCCTATACAATGAACAACTATGATTCACCTGACTGCAAAAGTATAATAGCACTCCGCTGGGAACTGAATGTTCTCCTGGAAACATACTGCTTTACATGCTTCTGTATGAGAATAACTGCCCTCCATTGTCTTATCAAAATCTCAAACTCCTTTCTTGCAATTTCACCCCTGATAACTGCAAGGCATATAATATCAAATAAGTAGCAAAGCAGAATGTTCTCGATGAACCAAACAAAAAGACGATATTACCATAATTCAGGTCAGAATAAAAGAACTGGAAACATCAAAAAACAAATTCATAAATAAGCTCGCGCATTAAATATGATCATTAATAGATAATAGCTGCAAAACCCTTTGTAATTGTAAGCATAGTCATTCAGTAGTGATTTTACACTACAGAGATTCAGATAACAAGGTTAGTAAGTCATATAAATGCATTAAATTGGCACAAATGTGATAGATCTAAACAAAGAAACCAGCAACAGTCCTGTGATACAGAAAGGAAGCTTCAAGTTAAACTAGTTACATATGCCTTACATGATTGCATAGTAGTAATCCCTTTCTTGAGATTTTGGAAACCAAGACGAGCTTGGTGACCACGGTAGCATTTCTGAACCCCAAGAATGCCCTGTAAGGTTCGGTTTCTTGTATCTTCCAATACACCAATCTATGAATTATCAAAATAAAAAAATCAGAGGAACCATATTCAAGAATGAGCAGATCTGTAAAGAAGCAACCAATTAACGCTCAAGTTACACTATGAACAATGTATTTAATAGCTAAGCAGAAAAGTAAATGAGTTATAATATCAGTTAAGTAGCTCAGTAGCAAACAAGAGGTACATGCAACTGCATCTGAGAATTACTAAATCAATATCATGAAACCCATAAACAGTTCTACTTATTAGAATGATAAGCACATTTTAAGCAGTTAGAAGGGGACCCCATCAATAAGGATTTGAAGAAAAATGAATTGTATGGAACAAACTACGATAAGTCCTTCCCAATTCCATGCAGTTTATCACAACTACATAGAAACAACATGTTTTAGTGGCAGGAATATATATATATATATATATAGGCGCACACATATATTTTTGTCTTTTTAAATATACATTCTTGTCTACAATATAATTTGAAAACAATGTCTAAGACAGTTCAAAATCTTCTTAAAGCATCCGCTTTGCAGCTTACCTGCATCTATTCCTACTTGCTGCACATGTTCCATGCCATTATTTGCCACAGCATACTATGACTGCATTAAAATCTGATGCAGGCAGGACGTTATAGTTTGGTTGGTTCCACTCTATACCACTTTTCGAGATTGTTAACTTCCATATCTTCGTCATTTTTCTTAAATGTTTGAGATAAACTGGAAGAATTAAAGCTCCATTCAGTTTGATACTCTGGTTATTCTAAAATCTGACTTGATTGCCTGACCTTCCTGACAATGGTAGAAAACAGATTTACAGTTTTGTGGTCCATAAAACAAACAAACTGCTATAGCAGCAAATCAGATGGTACTAGGAAACAGACAGGTGTATACCTCCATATCTTCATCATTCTTCTTAAATGTTTGAAATAAACTGGAAGCTCAAGTTCCTTTCAGTTTGATACACTAGTTATTCTAAAACCTGACTTGATTACCCAACCTTCCTGACAATGGTAAAAAAGAAATTCATAGTTTTGTGGTCCATATAACTTATAAACTGAGATAGCCAGCACACCACACACTACCAGCAAACAAACAAGTACTACCTCCTGTTCATATAAAAGCATTTAAAAAAATGGTGTCAGTGAGAAGGTTACCTGCCCTGTTCGGAAAAATAACTTTGTATAACCAACTTGATACAAGTCAGGGTGGATATTGAACTGCTGAAGAATGGCCACCGAAATATTCAGCGGATCCTTGGGTACAACATTCTCCAAGAGAAGAAAACCATACCTAGAAAAAATGTAAAAAGGGTTCTGTCAGGAATTCCTATATAATAGCTTAGATATCTAAAACAAAGGTGAAGCAGTAAAAGTCTCCATTCACTACCTTCTTGCAAATTGTTGATGTGTCATCCGGGTTGGATAGCCCGACCTTGATATTCTGACAACCTCTAGGACACCGCAACATCTAAGCTGCTGCAAGACAAGATCATTTTCATACATTCCAGGATGCTGTTTATTGTTTGGTTTTATGCAACGAATAAAGTGGGGAGTGGTATTTTCCAATTGCTGCATCAGTTTGTAAAGTTGACCCTACAGCCATGTCAGATAACACTTCAGTTTCAGAGACCATTGGTGAGCCTGTTAATAAGCAGTTGCAGAAACACAACAAATTTCAACTAATAAATCCATTGAAGACAGCTATATTCCAAAATGCTCAACTGTATGTGGTGTAAACTTGATGCTTGCACCATAATCTTGCAAAAACAGTAACTTCTAGTTATTTATATAATTTGATACTCCTGAGATTTTCTAACTTCCCAGATAGTATATACGTATCCCTGTTTCATGTTTCCTTTTTCTTCATAGGTGAGCAAAAGTTGCCTAACCTGGTGGTTGAGTCACAAACCTCAAGCACATTTATGGTTAATCCCCAAGAAAACCCAGCTAGCCTAGAAAAAAAAAAAAGCTGAACAGTATGCCTTTCTCTCTTACTATTTGAGCAGAAAACACCACATGCGTATTAAAGATTCTATAAAAAAATATTGACAACACTCCTCCATGCAGGTACATGTACAGACTTGAAACTGTTAGTGCACAAAGACTTCAAGTGAAATGTCACATGCACTGCATGAACAGATGCTGCCTACAATATCTATAGCATGAAGCTGAGGTTTAAGTAATACCCTTCTTGTTCACATACATTCCACAGCAAATCCTATAAATTATCAAAGAAAACAGCAAATATGGTATTTGCAAGTCTGCTAGATTGCAGTCAGGGTAAATGCACCCATATTAGAATAAGTATGCACATTCTTTGTCATGTATAAAAAGTGAAACTTTGCAAAGAAATGTTTATTCGAAATGGACTTATACTTCATAATTTGAGAATGTCATAAAGGTATTTCTTAATATAATTTCATGCTCAACACATTTAAACTGCGGCTGAGAAATAAAAAAGAAGTACCCTTACCTTGAATTTTGTCCCGACACTTTGCCTCTTGGAATCAGGAGCACCAAGCTGCCAAAGTGGACAGATTGGCTTCCGGGACA
Source organism: Warburgia ugandensis (assembly GCA_035236585.1). Taxonomy (NCBI): domain Eukaryota; kingdom Viridiplantae; phylum Streptophyta; class Magnoliopsida; order Canellales; family Canellaceae; genus Warburgia; species Warburgia ugandensis. The sequence continues at coordinate 26,086,802 of CP141136.1, forward strand.
GAATGTTGAAGGCAAATAGCTGCGGCAGCTGGTAACTGCAGGATGACAGGAGTTCTATCAAATCGGAGTGTAATGGATCTCTGTTCTTCTCCAGGAAGTCACTCGTATCATACATAACCTAATAAGGGTCTGATGTTAGTCGTAATTATATAAAAGCTGAGTACCAGTAGACAACTCAAGTTACAAAGGCTCAGGTTCTTCAACTAAGTTCATCAAGACTAGGAAAATAAAATACACAATTTACTCAAATTAGTCGTATTTTCTTTTGAAAAAGTACCCATGTTACTATTAGCTTGTATCAACTTCTAAACCTCACTTTAAAAAGTAATAAGTCATTTGGTAATTCAATAATATTCTTTTAAATTATCTTTCATGGATATTTCAAATAAACATTTAAAGTTATAGATTGAAAGATACAGATTAAAACAAGAGAAAATAGAATGATGAATTTCAGTACTAAAGCTTCTTTTCTTTCCATTTTTTAAATTGTCCACATACACACTAAAGAGATAATAGAACGATGAGGTTCAGTATTCCGACTTGTATCTTTTCAATTTGTAGAATGAGTTTACTATACAGCTTTAATTAAGAAGAAACAGAAATTTTGGATCCACTGTGGAGATGATGTTAGACTTCCAAAGCAATAAATAAGAGACCCTTTCTGTGCAAGTATTCTCTTTTATACTAAATAAATACAGATAAATTGAGAGTGGCTACATATACTCATTTTCTCAACTTGCAAAGATTACTCTTCTTATACCATAATTTTTTCTAGAATTTCATAGATTCAGGACAATACATTTATGTATCTATACCTTGTTGTTTTCACTTCTCAATCAGCTAAAGAAATTTAAAGAAAATCATTAATTTTGTCATGTCATGTCCAGAAAATCACAAAAGTTAAAAAATTCACCTGCCTAAGGCATGATTTTAAGATAGACCAAGTTGACTCTAAAGCTCAAGATAGCAATGTTCTCAGAAATTCCGCAATAAAAAACCAACCTCTCCAGCATAATGGCGAACGGTGAAAGCTCGACCTCTTTCCCCTTTGAAGCAGGGGTTTGATTTTAAGTGTTGCTTAAGCTTATTGGCAAAGGTCAAATCAGTAGCTTTAGGGAAAGTTGATTCTTCATCCAATAAAGACAACAATCCAAGTGGTTTCTGCAATAGGCACGAGAAAGAGAAAGATTTATATAGGCAACAGTTTAAAATAATAACACCACGTATTATTAGGCTCTTGCCATTAGCCTGAGTCATCCTTTAAAGGGTAAAAGTATGCCTTGTAGTCATGACATAACAAATAGAATGCACCCACGACTGCAGAATATTGCATGTTAGTTGAATGCAAACTAAAGCATCCAACAAGTTCTATAGAATATGTGCAAAACCCCCTCCTTTAGAGTAGAAAAAGACGAAACACAATTTAGTAACTGATTTGAAATGTTTACCACCTTTGTGAGCTTCCAAGCAAATAGCTCTTTCCAAAACCCAAAGAAACAAAGATGATAGATTTTGCTGATAATGTTATTTTCAGTCAAATGAATATGCCCAACAGCCCAGGAACTTCACAAATAATAATTTACCAAATCAACTGCTTAGAGAATCAGAGAAAATATTAGAAGTTACCAAACAAAAATTTTGATGCCAATACTCATCCATAAAATGAGATATTTTAAACACCAAGGGCCTTTAAAAGGTAAATGCAATAATATTTCCATTTATCTAAGCAGTTGTGTGACAACAAAATACATGTGAAATTAAAGGAAGAATACCTCAACTACAACACAAAAGAAGAAAGGAAGCATACCTTCTCAAATAGATTGAGACAGTCTTGATTGTCTTCAAAATCAATCTTAGTCCAGTCAATTCCATCTTCAGAGTACTCCTGCAAAATGCATTCATAGTGTTAAGAAACTGCTTCTACGTTGTTCCACCAGGTTATTATATTAAGAAGATGCAGAAAATGATAGGTATGCAATGACAGGAAAAGAAGATTGTTGGTGGGGTGGCATAGATATTGAAATTTTAACGTAAATTGCATATCAAGTTTCACATAAATATTCCAAGAGCTCAGACATTATATATTGATAACTATATCCATGAAGCAACAAATAACCTGAAAATGTATATAGTTGCCAGAAGCCAAAGCCATAAGGTGGTTGCAAAATCATACAAAAAGTATGTGTAACAACCACAATGAAGATATATCACTGGTTTACATTGGTTTGGAGATATGGTTCTACAATTCAGAGTCTCATGTTTGGGCACAAAAAACCACTAAATTTGGTCAAATGCCATTCCCAATGTCCACTCAAGTTCCAACAGCAACTTCTGAAGGTTACAGAGACTAGCTAAGTTGATAGAAGACAAAGAACAATTACATGCAAAATAGAAAAAGACATGAAGAGAACCATGAAACCATAAAACATCAGAGTCATAATATAAGCAACTTTGGCTACAAGTAACTAATTGGCCAATCAATTGACCACTTCAACTATTTATTTCTTTTCTCAGGTTATTGGTCTTTATATAGGAACACCTAAGAAAGAATCTGTCATAGCACATCTAAATCTACAAGAGTGATAGATTTAGAAAGTGTGAAGCTGGCCCTCAGGGTCAGCTGCAAGTAGTCTAAGAAGTTAACTCAACCCTAAAACGGATGTGAATTAAGGAAACTGTTGGCAGCTATGCCATCTGAAAAACAATTGCTTGCGATATTAGCATGTTTACAAGATGGTTCAAGAAGCAAAAGATTGCACTTTTTACCATCAAAACACAAGGATGTAGATTTGACATCTTCAAAGGCAACTGAAGCAATGAAAGAAATCTAAATCCAAGAACCTAGTCAGAAAATGATGGAAAACCATAAAAGTAATTTCATTTATAACACCTAAACATTGATTGGTCCACCCTGCCAAATGGCAAGGACAACCTCCTGAAGTTGATAAAGTCAAACAGAGATATGCCTTCTAAGAGATTCCATCTGAGAGTTAATAGCCAATTACCAAATTAGCACAGCCTAAAAGACCATCAATGTCTTCAAAATTCATGCAAAACAAATTAAAATTCAGGTTCTTCTAAGTCTTCCAATAATGAGCCAGACTATGAACAGCAAGAGTGAAATAGAACATAACCCTCATAACAACAGTCCATTCAGGTTCTTACATGGTGAAGAAATTGCCATTGAGCCTAACATCTTAATATGTAACCTGAGCGGCACTTTGAGATGGTGTCAGATGCTACATATGAAAAATGCCAATGATAGTCTCCTGAGATTTAGGACAATATGTGCTTGGGAGGCTACTTGGAAGTAGGTGGAGGGCACGGAAGAGGTCTTGGGAGCCATCAGCCCGAAAATCATGGTGAACAGTTTGCCAAAAGACCTTTTAAGGGGTTCCATGGTGCTGAAGAAGAGGAGATGCTGCCTGCCTGATGGGTCCTGCTCTGGCCGGTTGATTCACACACGTTTGGCAGATCCAGCATCAGAATGAAAGGACCAGCTCATGTGGAGGGCTTTACTAGATCATGAGTGTACAACTATACTACCCTTCCCTGGTCAAGTTAGGGTGTTAGGTTCTAATGAAGCATGGTGTCACATGGTGGCAGTTTCACCTTTGCTAAACCCATGCGGCACTTGCATGCAACTCCTTTGCAAAGCACAAGTTAGCCTTTTAACTCCCACCCTCTCTTGCTAGGTCTACACTCACCCTCTAGAGCAATAAGAGAACTCAAGAAGAGACCAACTCAAAGAGAACCTATTATTCCCCGAATGAGCTATCTGATTACAAATAAGGAGCTAAACCCTATTTATATATGCTCACCCCCATCCACCTTCTCAATGGATGGCTAGGATTATTCCAAGTGTTTGTACATCAACAGTCCAAATCATCTTTTGGAACCCTCCTACTCTTTCTAGATTACTTTACCATTCTCCTAGAGTATTCTAGACTCTACTACATAAGATCTAGATATTTTCAAGGAAATTTCTAGAAACCAGGTCTTCTAGAATCAGGCCTTGATCCACAAATCCATGAACACGGGCCTAAGTCCCTCGGGCCACATCCACATGCTAAATAGGCCTTCCTTGGAGCCTGTAGACCTTGATCATAGGCCTTGCAAAGCAAGTCCGTGACATTGGGTATCAGATCTTGAAGCAAGAGTGAAGCTTGTGGTTCAAGGTTCCTCTTAGTCTGCTAATTGTTGGCGGGGATTCTTGCAGTGTTATCAGCTGAACAAAGACATATATTCTAATGAAGCCTGGGCATCAAACATTGAAGCAGGAGTGGAACCTGTGGTCCAAACTTCCTCTTAAGAAGCCAATTGTTGAAAGGGATTCTTGCCATTTTATCACCTGAACAAAAACATTTGCCTTAGCCTCATGGAGATTTGTGCATCCTTTAAATGAAATATCTTTCAAAGTTGTCATTGTGTGACTTTGGATGTTGAGATGGATGAGTGGTAAGACAAGAAAGGATAGAACTAGGAATGAAAATATTAGAGGAAATTTAGAGGTAGCACCAATAGGTAACAAGATGAGGAAGATTAGACTTAGATGGTTTGGACATGTTCAAAGGAGACCAAAAACGGCACCAGTTAGAAGGAGTGAGGCAATACAAGTAGATGGTTCTAAAAGGGCAAGAGGAAGGCCTAAAAGAACGTGGATAGAAGTGGTGAGGGAAAGATTTAAAAACTTTGGGACTAAATGAAGCCATGGTACTTAATAGAAAGGAATGGAGGAATAAGATTCATGTGGCCAACCCATAATTGGGATAAGGTCTTGATGATGATGATGATTGCTTCCAATAGAACCAATATTCTTACAAACATAGGAGGTATTTGATCATACAATGCCACTAGAAGTTGTGCTCACGAAGTAGAACTAGTATATTTCTTCTCAGACAAAGAAGCATAATAGTGCAATGAATCAATTCTCACATGATTCTACTAAATTTTATCTCAACTAAGGATCAAAAGACTCAATATGAGAAAGAGAGAGAGAGAATCTCCAATCCAAGTCTTCTACTCGGTAGTGGTGGATTGAAGTACATTCAAATGAGAAAATATAGGAAAATCCTGCCCTAGTCTACCCTCAAGCTCAGTAATTGCAACTGAAAGTTCTTGACCAATTCAAAGCCTCCAACACTTCCTAGTTTAGTGCAAGTGCTCATGACAAAAATGCTTCCATTCTCTAGTATCTAAATCCTTCAAGTAAGGAAGTAAATTGTCCTAGATGCCTCTTCCTTTCCAAAGGCAGATGCCTGACAATTTAGGACATAAACAACTCTTTTCCAAGCTAGTAAACACAATTAACTTTCCTATTAATTCTCTGACTTAGAAATTGAGAAATTGAAAATATTCTACACTAACAATAGACACACGCCACAAGGAGGGCAGTAGATTTCTTTGAGTCCACACTCTGAGCACTTGCAATCTCCTTTCCAATATTTGGTTCATAATATCACAAATGTTTAAGTTGTTGAAGCCTTACGTTTTACATCTTCGAATTGCTTTTGGTTTTATCCTGGAGACAACAGAAATTGGAAACTGTTCAATGCTAGCTAATTAGATTATGGAATTTCCAGCGTTATCAATACTGAATTCTGCTTTATCAAATTTCAAAAAAGGCAAATGGTAATTTGTTTTAGAGAATCCGAAGTATTGTACATGACAAGAAAATGTCAACAGACTGCCTTTTTGTCAACTACATCATAGTGGAACAAGAGGCTTCCAAAAAAGCTGCTTAAACTCACATTTAAAAAGTCAGCATCATGTATGCCCAGCAATCTTGATGCTACAATAAATCTGTGATGCTCACCTCCTGTTCAAGTTTGAACAGATGCCGATTGAAGTGTTGTTGCAGCCTCTCATTTGCATAGTTTATACAGAACTGCTCAAAGCTATTTTTCTGGAAAAGTTCAGATTAATGGTCAGATACAGGATTGTCATTCACAACAAATAAGCATGATATATTGCCTATGAGCACATACATGAAAAGACTCAAATCCGTAGATGTCTAGAATACTTATTGATCTTCCAGTGCGCCGCTTGCCTACTTCAAGTGATTTGTTAATTTGTTCAACAAGCCACCGATACAAGCTAGCATAGATGTATTTCGCCAGTGCATCTCTTGTGTCAATGGCCTGGGACATATAAAACAACAAATCAGAGCCACATATATCAGAAAGAGAAAGAGCAAGAGTTGCTGAACAAGTCAGTTTTGAACCTTTGGCAGGGTTAGCTTTTGTACAATATCATCATTGCCCGCTCGAATTTTGCGAGTGGAGAAAGCTAAAATCAAGTCCCCAGCATCGCAACCCATCAAATTTGCAGCAACAGTTACAGCTGCAACAAAATTCAAATAATTAATCACCGCACTGCAGCAAAAGTAAGCAGATTCAAAACATAACTGTAAAACAGTTAATAGTGAGAACCAATAACAAGGATGTTGGCAAAAGATATTAAAAACAACTAACTATAAGCATTTAACATATCATTGACAATTTGACAGCACTGTCTATCCATGATTGATAAAAAGTAATCATAGTAAAATGAAATGGAAATTATGTAAGCAAGAGATATTATTAAAATCCCTAATTGAAGCTGAATTCTCTCTTTTATAAAACATAGACACCAGATGAACAGCTTTAAGAAGGATATACTCTGAAGAACTTCCTTATGCAAAGTCTATAATTAATGTTCTAAATGTATGTCTATTAACTCCATCAATGAATTATGCTTTCCACAGAGAGGTTATTACAGGTTTGATGGTAGGAAGGATGAAAATAAAGAATACAAGTGAATTTGGGTGAACAGAAACAGAATTTCAGTTCATAAAGCCAAAGGACCAGTCTACCATTGACCTGCCACAACTTGGTGTTTCTTCAGATTCCAACATTCTTCACTCTACATTAAACCAATGATCTCAAACATAATATCGAAAAAATTGGTTAAGTTCAAAATTAACAATTCCAGCATAAAATCCAACATCTAATCCCCTGCCACAACCTTTTCATTAAGACATTGATCATTTGCCAACGGTTCCATAGGGAAGATGCCAGGAAGATAACCCTCCCCTCATGGAATTGTATGAGAAAGACTAGAAAAAAAGAAAGAAAAAAAAAAGGCAGCCTAGTGCACTAAGCTCCCACATATGCACGGTTAGATGAAGGGCAGACCACAAGGGTCAATAGAACGCAGCCTTACCTTGTATTTTGCAAGAAGCTGTTTCCATGCCTTGAACCATGACCTCATGTTCACACGACGACAACTCTACCATTGTGCCACAACTTCCACAAAAATACTAGAGATACTTAATATAAATTGCACAACATATCATCTCACTAAGATCAATCAGGCACAAAGATCATCTAATCATCTTCCAAGAAGAAATAAAGTTTCGGCATAAAACCAAATACATAGATAGGCAGGCTTCTACCTTCATCTGCCACAACTTCCACATGATTTTCATTGTCAATCACTGAAAAGGAAATGTTTCCCAGCCACAAAACTGCAGCAAGCATTGCAAATACATTTTCTCTATCTTCACTTCTTATCTGAATGATATCTAGAGCTTCCTGGAGATATGGAAGAAACAGGAAAGCTTATGTTATGGTGCAGTAACTTGTAAGGGCACAAAAGCGGAAATATCAAATATTTGGTCATGTGATGTTTGACCAACCCGTGATCGGGATAAGGTCTTGATGATGATGATGATGATGTGATGTATGAACAGGTGAAATGGAACCTTGGTGCAATAGGTGAGTTGTCGCCTATGTAGTTAGAGGCGTGCCTTGACGTGCCTAGGTGCAAGTGCACAATCAACTCCTGGGTGGTGTGAAATTGCAAGGGGTTCGAGGTGCATGCCTGGGTGTGCCTGGAGCCTTAGTTCATGTGCGCCTCTGACTCCCTAGCGCACTTGACAACCTGTTAAAATATTAACTTAGTTTTTTTTTTTTTTCCTTTTTTTCATCTTCTAACCCTATTTTCTCTTCTTTTGAGAGTTCATGCGGTGAAAACGACCACTTCTCTTCAATCTTTAACTGATTTAAGCAAAGTAAGCTATGGATTCATGAATCTTTACTTCAAACACTATTTTCTATTAAAAACAGTAAAAATTAGTATCATTTTATTAATTTGTTCATTTTTTGTTTACTTTTTTGGGTAAATCTTGATGCATTCTTATTCTATATGTATAAACAAGCATTCCATTAGATTATTTATGTTTCTTTGTGATAGATTTAAATTCTTTTTAGTTTTTTTTTCTTATTTTTTCTTTTATTGAAAATAATAATTATAGAAATTGAAAAAAAAAAAAAATCCTTTTTTTGTCTTTACTCATTGAAACATATTCCCATCTACATACATAGCTTCCCTTTGCTTGATAGTGCATGTATGTTCCTCTTTTCATTTTTTTTGTAATTTTTAAGATTATTTTTTCTTTTTTTTGAAAATAACAGTTACAGTGATTGAAAATTTTTCATTTTTTTTGTCTTTATTGTTGAAAGATATTTCCATCCACATATATAGATTTCCTTATTTGGGAGTGCATGTGTGATTTTTTTCAATTTTTTTTGTATTTTTAAGGTTAATTTTTTCTTTTTTCCAAAAAATAACAATTACAGAAATTGAATTTTTTTATTTTATTTTTTGGTCTTTATTAGTTGAAACATATCTCCATCCACATATATGGATTCCCTTTGCTTATGTGTGCATGTGTGATGTCTTTTTCATTTAAGGCTATTTTTCCTTTTTTATGAAAATAACAATTACAAAAATTGGAAAAAAAAAATTGTCTTTATTCATTGTAACATATTTCTATCAACATATATAGCTTCCCTTTGCTTGTGAGTGCATGTGTTATTTTTGAATTTTAAGATTTTTTTGGTTTTTTATAATTGTTAAATAATTATTTTTGTGCATTTGGACACACACCTAGGCCCTCCTAGCTCTAGGCACACCTCCTTGCACCTCTAACTACATAGGTTGTCCCCGTGTGACCTAAAGCTCACGGGTTCGAGATGTGGAAACAGCCTCTTGCAAAATGCAAGGTAAAGCTGCGTACTATAAGCCCTTTGCGGTCCGCCCCTTCCCCGAACCCCGCATATGCGAGAGCTTTGTGCACCAGGCTGCCCTTTTATGATGTATGAACAGGTGTAGCAATATCTTATTTTTCAGTTACCATCAGAACTTGAAATCTTTGAGCATCATCAACACCGTCAATTGTCAAGCAATCGCTCTGCATCAAATAAGTATATTCATTGGCTGCTTTCAGGTTCAACCGCTCTGCAGAGCAGATAACATATTTAAAGGAATGATGAGCGAATAAAGTAATAAACATCTATACAAATTCATGATAACTATACACAATAATGAAAGGCAAAAATATACAAAATCACAGCTTAAGGGGCAAAGACAACATTCTAAAAGTAGAAGGATAGAAAAATTTATATTTGCTAATGTTCAGGAAGAAGAAAAAAACAGAAACAAAAACAAAAGGCAGTTCTCAGATTGTCTTGAAAAGTACTTCTAGAGGTGGCGAATGGTTAAAATTCACATGCAACTCTCAGGTTCAAAGTAGGAACTGATATTCTAATCCTCTTTTCCTTGAGTATACAATGGATAACAACTACAGAAACAAAGAACAAAAACCACCAGAATATTGAAACACAGTCAAACTCAGATAATTAATTCTGCACTAATAGATAAAGAGAATTCAAGGTTTGCATCATCACCTTTGTTGGCAGCACAATTAAATCCTTTATTTTTCTTTTCCTTTTTAGGTGAGGGAACTTGAACCCACAATCTTTTGGCTGGGGAAAAACAAATCTTACCAAGGAAGCAAGGTGCAAATGCTAGTAGCTAGGTTTTATTTGTATATGAGCTCCAAAAGAAGTCACTGATAGCCAATGTGTGCAACTTTCAAAGTAGGAACTGATATTCTAATCATATTTTTTGTTGAGTATACAATGGATAACAACTATAAAAGCCAAGAACAAACACCACCAGAATATTGAAACACAATAAAACTTACATAATTAATCATGCACTGATGTATAAAGAAAATTCAAGGTTTGCATCATCTCATTTGTTGGCACTACCATTAAATCCTTTATTTTTCTTTTCTTTTTTAGGAAACGGAACTTGAACCCACAATCTTTTGGCTGGGGAACAACACATCTTACCAAGGAAGCAAGGTGCAAACGCTAGTAGCTAGGTCTTATTTGTATATGAGCTCCTGAAGAAGTCACTGATAGCCATTGTGAGCAAGAATTTGTAGCTACCTACATTGAAAGACAAATACATGTTGATGAATGACATTGCAAGGTACAAAAAGGAGAAAAACTTTGCATTCAACCTAGTAAAGAGATGATGAGGTCTAAACACTGACATTAAGGATCTCTGCAGATGCAGAGATTAGGGACCAAAAGAAGAATGGCATTAAAATAACTAGAAAGGGTGGCTCTCCTACACTATTTCAGTCTAGCCATTGCCCATAAGTTGATCGTCTCTTTATCAATACCAGCCAACCATCATTCAAAATGAAAACTAAACTGGAAGTGAAGGTAGACAAATTGCGAATTTTAGGATTTATATAACCCATCAGGGAAATGTACCAGTTAGCCAAAGGAGGAATCAATTGCCTGATTTTGTGTATGATCCAGTCCCTTGGCCTCTAATGATTCTAATTTACTTCTCCAGATAGTAAAGGGAAGGGAACCTAATACTGGAATCTTCAGTTAAAGATGAGCATGTAAGCAACTAGAGAAGAACTCTGATAATAAGTTAGAAAATGGTCATGGTCAAGCTGCATCTTTATTTCTACCAGAATCATTGGATGCATAACCCATCTCATGCTTGCCCTTTTCCCCAGTACCCATAAAAGAATAAAAACAGTGGAATACTGCCACCATGTCGCTACAGTTGAAAAGCCACAACTGTGTCACCACCATACATCTACAAACAAATATGGTTGATTCCTTTCTAGGAATAAAGCCTAAAAGCCACTTAATCTACAATTTAATCTAACCTGACTTATTTAAACTCAACTACCATATAGTAGAATAACAGAGATTGTCCTATTACAGGTTACACGCAGAAAGAAAGGACAAAATTCTCCTGTCAATTTTCGAGGTTTTCAGGGTTTTTTCAGAAATTTGGCAGGTTATGGAATTTGTAGAAGTTACATTTAACAGATCCACCCTGTCAACAGTTCACTAGAAACTATACATTTTGGTGCTTACTTCTGACAAAAGGAATGGAGCACTAATTCTAGAACAATCATAAATAGCTCTATTGACTATTTGTAGAAATGAAGAATGGATAGTGCAAATCCAAGCCTCAATATTCCCCAAGTTTCTCCTCCTTTGTAACTGAAGGCAAGGCTGTGGATCTAGAATTTATCTTGCTATTTTATTGGCCAACAGTTGAAATTAGAAGAAAACGAAGTCACTTCTGTGGATTCCTTAAGAGATGATGCATTAATAGATTGCAAACACATCGGTTAAGGTGTTTCATCATATCAAAGGCAATCATGCTACTGCATTTGCAGAATTACTATCAAATGAATACTTTCCTCCAGGAAATAAATGTCAAAAATGCATCAAACAACAAAAGGCAAAGGTTAGTGCATCCTCAAAAACTCTATTTCTCCATAACAATGAACAAGTAGAAGATTTAAGAAATATTTCATTTTCTTCAGGTACATGATTGACTGAAGCAGACTTGAGTACAAGCAGCACAACTGCTGGAGGACTTCAAACTCTACAACATAGAGTGAAAAGGCATAATTATAAAAGGAATTAAAAGCTTGGAAGTGTCGTCTTCTACTCTTGACAGATAACTGCATATAAAAAACAATACTGGCAGATAAAATGCCAATGGATATAATAACCTTTAAGAGAAGGAGAAGCTCCAGCACAGAGTTGATAAAAAATATGATATGATCTTTCTCCTTTTGCTCGCTGAACCACTCGCGACTGGTCACACAGCAGGATTTTCAAAATTGGCACGATGAAATGAAATTATCAAAGAATAATAAGCTCAGAAGGAAGTCAAGTTACCTTTTCAAGCAAAACTGTCCATAAAATCATGGGTAAATTGAAGTTGTTAAACACGAAAAGAAATGGAAGTGAGTAATCGACAATTTACAAAGTGTACATCAGGATATACAATAGCAAATAAAATGTGGAAAGCAGGCTTACAGGTTTGAATCTTAGCACTGCAAATTTTTCCTGTGGTACAAAAATGTATTTCTATCAATTTTCCCTGCAGAATTATCACAAATAAATAAGTGATTGCAAGATTTTCAGAAATCCTAACCATGAAATGTGTCACAAATAGGATGTAGAATGTGTATGTCACAACAAAACTTTGTATTGAAGAAAAATGAACTTCACAAATTTCAACTCACAAGAATTAGTAAGAGTAACTTTTGGCAAAAGAAGGAGAAAAAACTTACAAAACGGCTAGAGTTATCATTTCTTGAAGTTTTTGCATTCCCAAAAGCTTCCAGAATAGAATTTGTCTGCAGAACTTCATGCTCTATCCCACTACCGCCACCAAGTGCAGCCAAGTATTGCATTGCAATTTTTGCTGTTTCTGTTTTCCCAGCCCCACTTTCACCACTGATGTATAAGTTACAAATTGAAATGTCCCAGAATGTCAACAAATTGAGATTCAGTCAGTGATCAAAAGATGAAGATGGAAAATAAATCAAGATGTCATTAATATAACCACAAAATAAGTAAACATTATTATTCACTAATGAAAAAGCAAAAATGAAAGCCTGCATTTGTTTTTGCAAGTATCAGCCAGATGATGTATTATTGTATGAGTATCAAACATCACTCATTGACGAAGTTAGACTGTATAAGGCGAAAAATTCTGCAGTTTCTACTGAAAATTCAAGCATCAAAATGCCAGGACAAGAGCATATATATGTAAACCTGCCAGCATTTGCTATCAGTAAAGACAACAGGATATACAGGACATCATCTGGGATTCAGCTTTAGTCTCATTTAGCTTCATTACTGTGAAAAGCTGGATCAAGAGGTTTTGGATAATAAACTTTTCTAGATGCTTCAAAACAGGAGAGGTTATTGCTTCCCATTTCCAATTAACCCGTATTCGAGTCATCAAACAGTTTAGCTGCTGATAACTTTTCCATATGTTTGATTTAAGGTTGACTGGGAGGACTTACCTAGAATGATAGAATTATTTGACAGAAACTGAAGAGTAGGAATCTATTTACAATGTTCTGCAGTAAGCAAGAGAAAAAAGTTGCAATACTAATATCAAATGTAGTTCCAAAATTCACACTTGGAGATGAAACAGCAGGACAAATGTTTGATAAAATTGGGAAATGGTTTAGAAAAAGTACTGGAAAATATAGCAGGAAACCATGATTGGGATGTGAAATTCATTTTTTTCTAAATCAATCTGTAGTGAGATCCATAAACCATATACCGGAATTTTATTAATTATTCATAGAATCATTCAGAATTGATAATTGACATTTAATCTGGTAGATCCTCATTTGATTCAGTAAATTTGAGATTTTTGAAATACTGGGGACTTTTTGAAGTTTAAATCAGAAAATCAAACAGAGAATTTTCAGAAAAAAGATCAACTAATCCTTTAGTTTTGCCACTGTTATACCAAACGATTAAAAAGTTCCTTATCTCCAAAGACAGCTTAAAGCAATAGGATAGGAACTCAGTCTGGATTGGCACAAAAAAAAGGTACCAAAACTTCATCAAAGTGTAACACAATAGAAACTTCAGTTTTACCTTATGATTATAGATTGATTTACTTCGTCTGCAAAACCACCAAGAAAGAAAAACATCAAGAATAATTCCACTATGCTATCAAGTAGAACTTTGTAGTCAAGAAGCATAACTATGTTCACCTCTCATCATTTCACTGAAAGCAGTGTCTGCTATGGCATAGACATGTGGACTGTCCTTAAGTTTCTGTCTGTAAGCGGCTATAAAATCGTTTCCATAAAAGGGAACATCTTTAAAGGGATTGAATGCAACCAAAACAGGCCCTGCTTTGGTCTGGAAAAAGAGTATCAGCAAGTAGTCGATAAGACATTTGCTTGGCAACAATATCCTATCTGTAAGCATCAAGGGAATGATATATAACATGTATTACTTACATAAATCATATCATGATAGTATCTGTACTGAAGATTGTGGAGAACCGACGGCTCATTCAAGTAACTAAGCTGTATAAGATCATCCACACCCTCAAGGATATCTGGATTTGCAGGTAAAAGGTCTTCCTTTGACACCATCACAACCTGATAGTAATAACCAAATACAAGTACATGTTAATCTGTATGGCTGAAGTTGGCAAACCAGGTAAATTGCTGGTCTAAAGTCAGCCAGAAGACATTTTACCAACTCACATTGCCATCTGAAAGCAAAATGAAAGCATCCTCCCCTGTAATTGCTTGTATCTTTCCCAACTCCCATTTGTTATCTGGAACCCAGCACCAGACACGAAGTTTCTGAAACGAAATACTTCACATTTTGATTAACTATCAAAAGGAAAATCAAGATCAACACACTACTCGAGGCAGCCAAACAAAAGGGCCCTTCGGTCATGCCACTTTTCTTTTTCATGAACAAAATGACACTCATTCCAGAAGCAAAATGATAAAGAGAAAAGAAAAAGTAATACACAGTCATTCACTATCACTAACAGATTTATGAAAGGAACCACATACATAATGGATTGCTAGTTATCAAGTAGCCAAAAAATTGTCCTCCCAGCATTGATATTGAACATGGGTTTATTGCCCAATTTAAGGTTGGCCTGGCTATATGAATCATGCTTCAAAAGGCAGAAGAAGGGGGGAAAGTTGACTGGATTTCATGGAAATGATGTTTAAAGAAGAAACTCATAGAAGGTGGTCTGACTCATCTTGGGCCTCACAGCGAACATGAAAAGAAGAAGGTAAAGGATCATGGTTCCTCTCACCAAGAAACCTAGATGAACTCAAACAGCAGAGATTACTACAATTAGCCAAAAGCAAAAGACAAAAATCAACTCACAGCTGGTTTCATAGAGAAGGGATCGGGACGAGAGGCAAGAAGTAGGAAGAAATCAACGAGTCTAATGCTCTAGTTCAGGAGAACTGTCCTAAGTGGAAGACTTTTTGGAATTTTTGGGTGTGACAAAGTTCCAGATCTGTTTTGGGCCTCTCATGAAAGGTCCCAGGTGCATCCTATGTACACTTATACATAGTAATTATGGGACCTGTCAAACTTAATGTGATCCACCTGCATCAGACCATTCATGATTTGGAGGTTATTTGAAGCATGATGAAGACAGAAAGTGATTAGCGGGGTAAACTTTTTACTGATTACTGCATAAACAGAGAAAGCAAGATGGTCTATTTGACATGCAAGACTAGTAAAATCTCCACTTCCTCAAAATTCATGGATTATGTCATCAAATTTTGGTTTTTTTGGCAACCATCAAATTTCAGTTTGGATTCTTAGAAACTTCCTGTTATTTAGCATGCATTAAACCCTACCGCCATCATTCCAACATTTTCAGTGTCCTTCCGTTTTGAACTTCACTTTAATCACCTGCAGTTGGGATACACTCTCACTTATCGATGTCAAAAGCAAGGAACTGTCATCTTGCATTAAACCAGTGCTAATTGAAAACTTGATACAGCATGTGAAAAGAAGCTGAGAAAGCAATCCAAGATGGAAGAACAGAAAGAGCAAGAGAAAGAGGGGCTGTTATACTGATTGGCCTAAAATTCACAGGATAACCGTATGTCTTTGTGATTTGAAAATCCATGAATGAATTTGGAGCTTGCATTCTGGTTCCATTTTTGGCTTTTTCCCTCTTCCTTTTTCATCTTTAGTTCTACAAATATGAGTAAATGATTTAATAAACTAGATAGGCTTTGTGAATCTGACTAAAGATTAGTTTGTAATATAAATTTTGCAACTGGCAAAGCTTATGCAAGTGACATACTACGGGCACAGTTCCACCGAATTGTGCTTTGTTGTTGAAAAGCATAGAAGTGAAGGAAAATTCACACGGTATGACATACCTTCTTTAGTACATAGCTGATGTGGTCACGCCACTCTCCTTCCTCAGCCATAGTCAGGGATGACGATGGAACAGCTGCAGAATCTGATTCCTCAGTTTCTTCCCTCTTTTCTTCAAAAGTATCCTTCTTCATTAATCTAACATAGGGCGATTCAGCAGGCTTTTCCACCCTCATCTTCTTTTTACTTCCAAAAATGCCACCTTTAAAACTCAATTCTTTATTATGATCTACTGGAGCCCTTTTCTCTTTCTTCTCCTCCCTCTCTCCGGAATCATTAGGCAGATATTCAGGTACCCGATCACCAATCTTGAAATTAATAGGCAATGATCGCCGAGATGACGGCAACCGTGCTCTAGAAGTTGGTCGGGTGGGCAATGCTGGTGGCACATCCTTTGGCCACTCATCCCTTTGCTTGATCGACTCAAGCATCTCTTCCAACGAGCTACGAGTAAGTGAAGGGGGTGACATTGCCGATAGCATCATTATTCAGATCAAACACCTCGCTCCTGATTCTACTACACACACGTTTCTCTACCAAACATCATTTCCTCCCTCACAAGACCAAAAATTTTCTAATACCCACATTAATTGCACAATGCCAATCTGAACCAACAATATGATTCCTCATAACCTTGAAAAAACTCAATCTCCCATAGCATTCCCTACTCCTCGTTCCCTCAAAAACTTCAGAAAACACATAAATTTACCAGCTTCATGCACCTCAACCACGTCAAATACAAATCCTGAAGCAGATACCTTCCACTGAAAATTCAAATTCCTCTCCCGTCCTCTCTTCCCCTCCAAAATTGCTAAAACAACAGCGATTCACACCAATACCAATTCAACTCAAATTCAACCACCAAAAGCCCACAAAAAGTCACTCCAATATATTTCCCAATCCACCTGAAAACCCAAAATTTCCACCTTTCCTTCTATCTTTGGGCACAAAATGCAGAAAACAAAAAAACTCACACCAAATTCAAACGCCGAATTCTCGTAAACCCAGCTAAAACCACAGAAAAAATAACTCAATGCTCTTTCCGGATCCAAACAACCTCCAATAACCGAACTTTTAGCACACTCAATTCATAAATCAAAATGGGTCTCAAAATAATTGAAAAAATTGGACAATTAATCTCAACATTGCCATGAATGCCAATGAATGTCCCCAAACATTATCTCACAAGGTCGGTTAATGTCGGACCCAGAGCTGGATTTCCCCTGACTAAATCGGTCGGGTCTAATGGGAAAATGTAGTTTCCTTCTTTTTCCTAAACCGAAGAAAGCAGATATTTTTCCACCATTAAAGAATGGAAATTTGGAAAAACGATTTCCCTTGGAGGAAGATTGCTTTACCTGAAATTCAAATTGCAGGGGAGTCCAGTCGCCACCCCAGCCGTAGATCTGTATAAAGGAAAGAAAATCGTTTTAAATATGCGGGAGAGATATTGCCAAACTGTCCTCCTATTTGAAGAAAATTACAATTTGACACCCACTGTGTCTTTTTGGATGTTTAGATTATTGAGATCTCATATTTGAATATTTGGATTAGATTAAGGAAAACTACAGGTGTTTAGGCTTGTAAATCTATGTTCTATGAGTCCAGAGATTGGTGATCGGAGCCATCTGTTTGATGGGGTCCTGCATCAGACAGTCCTAACGCTCTAGTTAGTTAGATTTGTCGATGTTGTACTTGAACAGTCTAAGACGAATGATCGAGAAGATGAACGATTTGGATCACTATGAATAGAGGGATATAAATACTTGTAGCCTCATTGCAAGACTTGCATAATCTAGTTTATGTACTTATTCTGCATAAATGATTATTTGTCAATAATCATGAGGGTTCATTTGTGGCCCTCTATTTTTATTTTTATTTTTTTGAAAAAAAGTCTTCCATGAGAATCAGATGGTATCCATTGCAACTCATTTTTTTAATTCTCATTTTAAAAATCAATTTGAGTAATTATATATATATATATATTCAGATTCCAACATCTCTAACTATATTACATTGTTGGTACAAGTAGCCAACCTATATTTGACATCTCAAACTACTACCAGTTCTTCTACCAAAAAAAAAAAATAATAATTAACTAAATAAATACTTGATAAATATACAAAAATACCAAACTATTAACAATTCCTAGTTTCAAATATGCACCAAGCTTTAACCTTAAAAATGAAAATTTCCAAACAATATATTGTACTAACGTGATTGCATGTCGAGTTAATATTTGATCATCATTATTAAGACTTTATCCTAATTAGGGGTCGGCCACATGAATCTTATTTTGGCATTAAAAAGTACTAGAAAAATGAGGTAGCATTAGATGAAATGTACACAAGTGATGAATGATCTTACCTGAAAACCTATAATCAATTTTAGTATATCCGAGTATTAACAAGTTAAAGGAAGAGAACCCTTCTACATAATGAAAATTATCATCGTCGGCTAATCGAGTAGTGATCATCTAATTTTACTATCGTCATGGATATCTACGGTCTTGATGTGCTCTGAAGTGGACCCAGGAATAACTGAGATTAAACTTGTATTATGCTGAGTTATGAGAATGAAAGAATTGGATTATTCGAGTCCTATTTTCCCAAAGGCTAGGTTTGTAAATTAGTTGAAAAGAGTGGCATTTCTGCGATCGCCATTGGAGGTCATTTGGCCATAGATTCGAAAAAATGCAGGAATGGATTCAAGCCACGTGCTGGAAAATTGTTGGAAACGCCGAAGAAATTGTCGCTTCTTTTTGTCTACTGTGGGCCGTTGGATTAAAAAAGTCTTACCGGTTCCATCCGAATCTGAACGTATGATCTTGACCAAAAAGGCTTTCTAATTTGTCGATAGTGGGACCACTAATTTGGTTTCACAAGGAACCAAAACGCTAGTATGCATCCTTATGCCACCTTTTGTCTCTGTGTTGCCTGCCCCATTACAAGGTATGTGAAATAACATTGACTTTTGCATGAAAGGAACTCAAGACTAGATGATCTGACCCGTTTATCCAATTTCCTAGGCCATGGGTGTCCAGTAGTTCAAAATGCAAGCAAAATTGATGATTCTGGCATAGAAAAAATTATGCTTTTGATCACAAAAAATGAATAATTGCAAAAACTTTATGTAAATAGTGGATCAAATTTAACTCCTATAAGTCAACAAATGTTTAGATCGGTGATTGCAGACAAGTCACATCTTTTCTGTTAATATAAATATGCTTGATTGCAAGTTCGAGTCACTATTTTGTCTTTTGGCTGAAAATTAGATTTAGAAGTTCATATAAGTGAGTGCATGAACGATTTGCTTCGCTTCACAATTATTCAAATGTACCTTACCTTCTTTATTTAGCTTAAAAAACAGAAAAAGGCAGCTCGGTGCACATAGGTGGGGTTTGGGCAATGGGCGGACCCTA
This sequence comes from Warburgia ugandensis, assembly GCA_035236585.1. NCBI lineage: Eukaryota > Viridiplantae > Streptophyta > Magnoliopsida > Canellales > Canellaceae > Warburgia > Warburgia ugandensis. The sequence continues at coordinate 26,106,299 of CP141136.1, forward strand.
AGAATCTATTTTTAGCCTACCAACAAAAAATCATGCACATTGAATGCTCTGGCAAGCTTCTAGTTTTTTTAGTTGAAATATCCAATGGTCAAAATTTAGAACTAAAACGACAACGATAAAATCATCCAACGGCCGTGAACTTTAGTGTCTAGACGATTTAAGGGAGGCTGAACATGATCAAGAGTCAGATCCCCCGGAGTGGGGTTTAGCTAGGCAGGGTTCTAAAGATAATATGGAAATTCACTTTGGCTAGCTTTTCTCCTATATCAAACTATGACCTGCAATATTTGGGGGAGGGGAATAAGTAATTTCCCGAACTTAGACTCTTTAATGATAACGGTAACGTGCATTGCCCCGATGTCTATTGAAAGTCAAGAAATGGACCACATTTGGGATGTCACCTACCTAACCAACGGCTATGTTGGCGTCTTTTGTTCCAGTCTTCTTTGCTATCATTTTCATTGCGCTGATTGCTGTCCATTGAGCGACATTTGTCACTGCTTTGTTGTTCCTCAGCTCCAACAAGTACTAAAAAATGTTGGGTTATGATATGATCTTCCAATGCTATGGACGGCTATGACCCTACGTGAGCTCACATTTATGAAGATTCAAAACGGTTTTCGATTTTGTCCTTGACTTTAATGGGCTACACTCCAAAGTCTCATCTATTAGATGATCTTAGCCGTTGCTAATTTTAATTATAAGATGAATGCTGAAACTTTTGAATTTTGATTTTACAACTGAAGAAAACAGTGGATGGGAATTCCAGGAAATCAAACATATAAGTCCACAATGATATTGTCAATAGTTCGATCTTCACAGATTTGAGCCAATGTATAATTACAGCCGTTTATCGCATTAAAGGGTTAATAGAAAATGGGGTCCGACTAAATTACATCCCTTTTCAGCTTTTGAAAGAGTTGTTATATTGTGGACGCCATCTTGCCAATGACCCTAAATACTTAACTAGCATAAACCAATTATTCGCATAGGCCTATTTCTTTGAATATAAATTGAGTGAATTTAGAAGAGAGAGAGATTTTAGCAGCTAGTTTTTGTTACGGTAAAGAATTACAAAGCAAACTACTTAAACAACTCAACTAAATGGAAACCGACAACTCAAACCCGTGACCAAATATATTTAAAGGAAAATGGCTAGTTGTTTACAACTAACAGCACTAAAGATTTGTTGGCTCTTGGAAGTATTCTTAGTAACCCCAAAGAGTGATGGAAAGGAAGAAGATAGATGGACTGAGAGAGACTTTAGAAGTTAAAAAAAGGCAGCCCCGTGCATGAAGCTCCCGCCTATGCAAGGTTCTAGGAAGGGGCAGACCACAAGGGCTAAAGTACACAACCTTACCTTGCATTTTTTAAGAGGTTGTTTCCATGTCTTGAACCAATGACCTCAAAGTCACATGACAATAACTTTTACATTGCGCCAAGGCTCATCTTCTAGAATTTAGAAGTACATTCTTGTAAAAAAACATACAGGACAGCATCCTATGAAAATGAGAAAATAAGAAAGAATTAGAGGAAAGTGTCTTGATAACTGTCCACGAGAAGAAGTATGACGCAACAAATCAGTTGACCCACCAAAAATCAATACATTTGGATGATTCTAACTGCAAATTTTGGGTCCTTATAAATATTATATATATAAAATGAATAGTTGTGATTTTTAAATCAAAGAAACATAGGATAAAAGAATCCATTGGGGATGAAACGCGATTTATAGCGTATATATGCCATCCCAACATGATGAATTGCATAAATCTACCAAAAACGTTTCATCATGCTTGAGAAAAGAGTGTGAACTTCTTCACATGCTCTTAAACAAGTAGTTTCACATGCTCTTAAACAAGTAGGCCCACTAGAACTCTCAGAAAAATTAGGAGAGAACTTCACGATTTTTACGGGGTTTACTTATTCAAGTAGTAGTAGTAATAATAATAATCAAATAAATATGGTATGAAAAAATACCACGGGTGTGCTTCTGGTTCTTTACATGAATCATAGGAAAGATCCCATGAGTTCAAGCACATGACCTTTATTCTTCAATCTTTTGGTCTTTTGTTCTATCCCAATGGCGGTAAACTCAATAGAATTGGAAGGGACTACGATTTAAGGTGGTTTTTTAGAAGTTAAAAATTTGTGAAGGTAAAGCTGCGTGCTATATATTATTTATGGTCGGCCCCTTTCCTATACCCAAGCATGCACAGGAGCTTGGTGTATTGGGCTGCCCTTTTTTCTATGACTAGTATTTTAGATCTTCTCTTTGAAGTGCTATAAAAAAAATTGGAACATTTCTCGATTTGTGCATGGCATCCTTTCACAGGAGCCATGCTGATCTTCAGTGTATGATCAAATTAAAACAGTGGCTCATGTGTCATTAGTTATTGCTGAAAGCCCTTAATTGAATGAATTATGGCTCATATGTCATTAGTTATTGCAGAAGGGAAGAACGGTAAAAGTTGTTGTCATGTGACCTTGAGGTCATAGGTTTAAGGCATGGAATTAGCCTCTTACAAAATGCACAGTAAGACTGCCTATTATAGGCCCTTGTGGTCTGCCCCTTCCTAGACCCTACATAGGCGGGAGCTTCATGCAACGGGGCTGCCCCTTTTATGTCATTGGTTATTGCATAATGGCTAATAAGTTCAGATCTTAAAATGTGTTCACAGCACACTGCCATAACTAATTCCCCTCTTTTACCATCTGATATTCTCTTGTAGCTCCCAGTTTCACCCCTAACTCCTCCCTTCTACGTAAACTCTCATCCTCCGGCAGTATGTATCCTGTCCATTCAAGTTACGATCTTCTCCTCCCGCTCTCTATTAACGTCCCAGATTCATAGGCAAAGATTTCCCAGAGGTTCTGTAACTTGGTGTAATGAGACGGGTTTTACTTGTAGGAATGGAGATTAGTTGAACGGTCTTACTTAAATTGCTAGAAATATTCACTTGTATCCCCGAAATTTTAGACTCAGAGATTGTTCATTACATTTTGGCAGATTTGATTCATTTTACTCGAATGGTTTGGATCCTCTTCAGATAAAAAGGGAAGCTCCCGCCTATGCAGGGTCCGAGGAAGGAGTGGACCACCAGGGTCTATAGTACACAGTCTTACCTTGTATTTTTGCAAGAGGTTGTTTCCACCCCTTGAACCCTTGACTTTAAGGTCATACAATGACAAATTTACTATTGCGCCAAGGCTCTCCTTCTTTAGTTCTCTTTAGATAGTCCTTGTAAAAAAATACTTGCAACAATCTATCACATGTATATGGATATTCTAACATCAAACTAAAGCTAATGGTGCTGGACAATAGGCAAATCTTGAGCTTGTACTCCTTCGCCAACTTATCAGCTTCCTAATTAGCTGACCATTGAACAAGTTGAAGAATGAATCTTCTGCTAGATATAGTTGTGAAATCTCTTCAACCTGTTCATGAAATCAACAAAAAGACTTTGAAGGTTCTCTTAATCATGCTATTGTGACTTTGTAAAGCCAATATAGCCCAGTGGTTACTGTGGGATGCATCTCCAGTAAGTAGGTCACTATTCTAAATCTAATTCCTGGCAAAGAGGAATGCAGGGACTCAAAAACACAATCGGGTAGTAAGATGATTGAAATACCACTTAAATTAGGTTGAAATACGTTGGAGAGGATGTTTTAGATGATTGGAAACAAAGTCAAATAGATGGTTGAGATGACATGACGTGACTTATTTCCATACCAGGCAAAATGCATAGGTGGGGCTGAATTGTAGGATAACAAATGGCTCTCTTTTAAACAATGAGATGAGATTATTTGAAATGAAAGTGATATGCAAAACCACGAGCTAAGATGAGATTGTTTTGTCTCATCTCGAGCACTGCTAGGAATGACATAATTTATCTCATCTCATCTCAAGCACCACTAGTAAGGAGTTGATATGAGATGGTTTTCATCTCATCTCATGCACTACTAAGAATAAGAAAAAATTATTTTATTTCTGCTAAACATTCAAAAAATCATGATTTTAGGCATAATTTTCGGAACATTCAACCCACTAAATTATCCAAAGCAGAAATAAAAAAGGGCAGTCCTGGTGCACGACGCACATGCAGGGTTTGGTAAAGGGGTGGAACATAAAGGTCAATAGTATGCAGTCTTAGTGGCAGAAATCATCTGATTAAATCCCACTATCCATGGTACCTTTATCATTTAATAAGCCAATCAGCTTATTGTGCCTTAATAACCCTAATATATCTTCCATAAATGCTAGTAGGTTCCCTGTATTCAACCATCCAATCATCAATTTGCTGTGCCACGGTAAGGATGAGCCATGTACCCAGGTGAGAAGTCATCCAATTATTCTAGGCCTCCAAACAAATGGCAATCAAATTCAAGGTTGCTATCTTTCTGACCCTACAAGATGAATGGTGAAGATCATTAGATAGTGGGTCCTCTTCGCATTTGAATGTATAAAGGATGCTTGCTCCCTTCATACTCTGAAACGCCGCCATGGCGAAGAAGTCGAACAAGAAGAAGAAAAATGGCGCCGTTTCCATGGAAATTTCCACACAGACTGCTACAGAGCTTCCTCAAGGTGCGCGTACTATCAGCTTCGATTTCTATTTAATTTCTCACGTCGCTTCTGATCTTCTTCCGTTTTTTGGCGTTCATCTTTCTGCTAGCATTTTGGGTTTTTGTAGAAAATAATTGAACTGTAATTTGATTTGTAATTTTCGAATTTTCAATTGATTTGTTTGAGTGCTGAAGAAGGCTTTATTGAACCTTGTTTCTGTTGGTTCGAGTCGGTTTTACGAGTATTTGTGACCACTCAGACGATAATTGAACAGTTCTAAATTTGGAGAGATTATGATGACTTGGTTTCCAAATTACAGTATAAGCAGGCAAGTGAATTTGGAACCGGCATCAAAGATGCATCTAACTACTCTGTCCCTTATTTGTGGAAAGTGTTATTTATCTGCTTTATTATGTTGGAATTTTTTACTTCTCAATTAAGTGTTTGGATTGCCGAAGAGGGCTTTCACTGAGTTGGAAAAAAACTGGCTTGCACATTTAGTTGATCCTTGTTTCTGCTCGTTTTGAGTATTTTATTGACTCATTCGAGCAATTAAATTGTCGCAAATGTCATGGCATTCTGAACACTTGGTGTTCAAATTGACAGTATAGAAGGGCTGGTGACGAAAGGATAGGAATTTGGAAGTCCATCCTAAGAGACCAGTACTGTCTTGGCCCCTATTGGGGAGTTTCTTAGTATTCGTGATACTTTGTTCCATTGAAATTTGTTTGATTGATTGTTCTTATTTCTATCATATGCTCAAGAAATAATTGATCACTTGAAAGCACTAGTCATTATAGGAAAGGATGTGATTTTCATCTTACCGATATCAGTTGAGTTGTTAGTTCTATATTGCGATAATTGCAATTCTGATAGTGTATGGACTTAATAGTGAATTGCCTTATGGTCTCAATGAAACAGATCGTATATAGTATTTGTGAACTGAGCCTATGTCCACTTTGTGTTCCCTTTGTTGAGAATCAACCCTTGCTAGAAAAAGGAAATCTGTTACAATCTAATTATAGGTCTTAACTCAAAGTAATTACTGACTTCCTAACTTAATGGAATACGGATTTTATGAAATAATGGAATATCTGCCAAACATCCCAATCATTCAGCTTGTATTGGTCTGCCATGCTAATGATAAAGATCTATCCTTACGGAGCACCGATGTTAAAGAATCAATAGAGCCTGTGGAAGGTTGAGGAAGGAGTAGTGAATATCAAAGAGTTGTGAAAAATCAAATTCTGGTGCCATTCACGTGTAAGATTCATGGAAAAGTGAAGGTTCATTATCTTAGGGCAAATTTGATATGAAGGGCCTTGGACCAGCCCAACAAATTTTAGGGATAGAAATTATTTGTGACAGGAATAAATGAAGATTGTGGATGTCACAAGAAAAGTATGCTGAACGAGTGCTTGAACGGTTCAACATGAACGATGCTAAGTTTGTAAGTATCTCCCTTGCTGGTCATATGAAGTTGAGCAATATGACATGTTCTACTACTGCAGAAGAGAAAGAAGATATGGTAGATGTTTCCTACTCCTCAACAGTTGGGAATATGATGTATGCTATGGTCTGCACCAGGCCAGATATTGCTCATGTGGTGGGCGTCATGAGCAGATGACTTAAATAATCTTGGAAAGGAACACTGGAAAGCAGTTAAGTGGATCCTGAGGTATTTGAAGGGAAGTTCTAAATTGTGCTTATGTTTTGGAGGTTTTGACCCAATTTTGGAAGGCTTTACTAACTCTAATATGGTTGGTGACCTTGACTATAGAAGGTCCACGTCTGGATATCTATCTAATTTTACAGGGGGAGCTATCTCTTGGCAATTCATGCTATAGAAGTGTGTTACTTTGTCTGTTACAGAAGCAGAGTATATTGCTGCTACGAAAGTCGGAAAGGAGATGATATGGTTGAAAGGATTTCTCTAAGAACTGGAACTCAAACAAAGCAAGTATGTTATCTATTATGATAGCCAGAGCACAATAGACCTGAGCAAAAACTTCATGTACCATTTAAGGACAAAGCACATCGATGTGAAATATTATTGGATACATAAAAAAGTGGAAGACAAGTCTTTGCAGCTTAAGAAGATTTCCACAAAAAGAAACCTTTCAGATATAATGACGAAGGTAATACCTCGAGACAACTTTAAGTTATGCAAGGAGCTGGTCGGTATGGGCTCTTACTAGGAGTCCATATGAAGTCTTTCAGTTGATGGGCCTGAAAGGGGAGATTTGATGGTTCCAGCCCATTATGTAAAGGAAATGCTTATCTCCTTTCATTGTCAACAAACACGGTAACTGATGAGTGTTTTTCTTTTTTGTCTCCTTTCATTGTTAACAAACGTGGCGTTGTTTCCGCCATCCATGTGAAGAAAGATGAAGCTTTTATTCGTCAACAATCAGCCAGTCGACGTAGTTAGCTGGTTTGCATGTCAACAAAGGCAGCCGAAAACCTCTATAAATAGAGGTGCTTATCCAATGTTCTGCAATCAGGGGGTGAGAGTGAGATCAGCCAAATTAGGGAGCTGCATACAAAGAATACCGAGCAGTTTTGAGGGTATTAATTTGTGAGAGGCGTTTCCATACCTTGGGAGTGTATGAAAGTTGTGGGGGTAAAGTTTTTGAACGTTCTGCAATCAGGGGGTGAGAGCATCCAAATTAGGGAGCTGCATACAAAGAATACCAAGCAGCTTTTGGGGTATGTATTTGTGAGAGGTGTTTCCATACCTTGGGAGTGTATGAAAGTCATGGGGGTAAAGATTTTGAACGTTCTGCAATCAGGGGGTGAGAGTGAGAGCATTCAAATTAGGGAGCTGCATACAAAGAATACCGAGCAGTTTTTGGGGTATGCATTTGTGAGAGGTGTTTCCATACCTTGGGAGTGTATGAAAGTTGTGGGGTTAAAGTTTTTGAGTTTTGTTATTTATCCAATTGTATCTTTGTACTTCTCTTGTTTGTAGGTGTCTCAAATTTTTGAACAAAATTTGAGACTATCATTCTTTTTAACTCTTTTGTTATAGTGGAGATTTTGCTTGATGTGCCCTTTGATTTTTACCTCCTTCTTAGAGGGTTTTTTGCATAAAAATCTTTGTGTTCTTATTTATCACTATTTATTCATTTTATTTACTTTCTTAAAGTTATATTTTTACTTGGTGGGAACTGTGGGCCCCAACAATGCTATTAGAGCTATTGGTTGTGGGTTACTGTTCACAGTGAAAAGGTGGGAGCCAGTTCAAGTTGAGAAGCAAATCGTAGTCAAAACTATGGTAATTAAGTTCCAGATCGAGAAGTTCAATGGGAGTAATTTCTCCATTTGGAAATTAAAGATGAAGGCAATTTTGAGGAAAGGCCATTGCTTAGCAGCAATTAGAGACTCTAGACTAGCTGGAATAACTGATGACAAGTGAAAGGAGATGGATTATAACGCTATGGCCAACCCCTATGTAGTTGCAGGTGCAAGGCACACCTAGGCGCAAGGGGTGCACCTAGAGCCTGAGGCGCCTAGGCGCCTGCTTGAAACATGAGGTGCAAAATTATATTTTTCTAATTTTCGTAATTTTTATTTTCAGAAAAATTGAAAAAAAGAGAGACTAAAATACAAAAACAGCATGAAAAATACATCATACATGAAGATACAAGCATGGGTAACCTATATATGTGTATAAGAATAGGTATTAACTAATAAAAAAAAAAAATCTAATTTTTGTAACTTTTATTTTTGGAAAAATTCAAAAAAATAACCCTATATTACAGAGAAAAAGATGAAAAAATTATCACACATGAAGACACAAGCATGGGAAAGCTATATAAGTGAATAGAAATACGTTTCAATGAAGAAATATGAAAAAACGAAGACTTTTTTATATTTCTGTAACTGACTTTTTCGGAAAAACAGTAAAAAACCTAAAAACAAACTCTTTTGTACCTTAGACCTTCAAAATAGTTGAATTAAGCCTAATTAGTGATAATTAAGTGATATCTGAGACTAAAATATTCAAAATATAGAAATAAGTATACAATTTATATTTTAAATTTGTTGGGATGTGAAATTGCTCTTTTTTTGTGTAAATTTACATATTTTGTGCTTTTTTGCATTTGTACCCTACACCTTCAAAACAGTAGAATTATGCCAAATTAGTCATAAATAGCGATTTATGAAACTAAAATATATAAGGATATGTATACAATTTATCTTTCAATATAGTTGGAATGCAAAATTGCTTTTTCTTGTGTAAAATTAGATATTTTGTGCATTTTTTTATATTTGTACGCTGGACCTTCAAAACAGTAGAATTAAGCCCAATTAGTGATAATTAGGTAATTCCTATGACTAAAATATTTAAATTATAGGGATATGTATATAATTTATCGTTTAATATAGTTGGAATGTGAAATTGCACTATGCTTGTAAAAATTAGATATTTTGTGCATTTTCTACATTTGTACCCTGGACGTTCAAAATAGTAGAATTCAACCTAATTGGTGATAATTAAGTGATTTCTAAGACTAAAATTCTCAAAATATATGAACACGTATACAATTTATCTTTTAAAATAGTTCAGATGTGAAATGACCCTTTCTTGCTTAAAATTAGATATTTATGCATTCTTTACATTTGTACCCTTGATCATCAAAATAGTAGAATTAGCCTAATTAGTGATAATTAATTAATTTCTAAGACTAAAATATTTAATATATAAGGATATGTTTGCAACTTATCTTTAAATATATGTGGTAACTGAAATTGCTCTTTCTTGTGTAAAATGATTTCTTTTTTTTTTTTTAGTTTTTTACATTTGTACCTAAATGTTGATTGTTTTACCGCAAGTGTACGGGCTATTGTAGGGTAGCTTATGCAAGTACGGGTCGATCCCACGAGGACTTGATTTAAAATGGAGTTTTCAATAAAATCTAATTATTTAAAATTAAAAATAAATCACTCGCAATTACTGAAATTATTAAAATGAGAATCAATGTTCAGATCTAATAAACTTCTCAAAAATACAGAATTTCCAATTCTTAAAGAAAACAAACAAAATCAAATAATGAGAAAAAACTACTTCCCTAGATCAATTTTCATCAAAATCTTCACTTCTGGTCTTCTAAAAGCTGATCATCCTTTACAGATATCTTCAACCCATTCTTGATTAGTGATCCACCAGTCGGATTTGACAGATTCTTCAAAATGGTCAAGATCTGGGCTAAATTATGATTTCAGGATTTGGACGGCTCAGATTGATTTCTGGATTTCAGATCTAAGATCAGAAGCGTTGGTTATGTCTAGGGATGTCCTAAGAATGAACCTGTAAAATTAATTTGAATTCTGTTAAGAAACAAAGGAGAAATCGAGGATTTTGTTTTGATTAAGGCTAAACCGTTAAGAGGTTAGGCCTTGATTGATCTGTCTCAGATTGGACAGTTCCTGGATAAGAAAAATAACAGATAGAACAAAACCGGAATAAAGCAGGACATAGATGTAATTTTTGAAAAAGGACAGAAATGGAATTGAATTTTAAGAGGGAGGGGCAAAACCGGAATTTTGTTAAAATCTGGTTTTTTAGGAAAAAACCAGGAAACCCGACGAAGAAGGGAGATGGGGAAGGAGGAGAAAAGGAGAAGAAGGAAAGAGGAAGGAGGAGAGGGAAGAAGAAAGGAAGGAAAACCCGACTTGGGTTTCCTTCTCCGGGACATCCGTAGGTGAGAAAAAACCCGAAGACGCAGAGATGCCGGAAATGGAGGAGAAAAGGAACCTGGGGTTGACCGGCGACGGAAGTGGTTCGTGGAGGAGATCTGTGAAGAATATGGGCACGCTATCCAGCCTGGGCCGAGGAGGTCCCACGGTTGGGTGCGTGTCTGGTCTGGGCTCCTTCCTGTTTTGGAAGTGGAGGCGCGACTTGGAGTTGGGTGCGACCGGTGATGGGCCTGAGAGGTGAGGTGGGCAGAGCAAGAGAAGGACAGCGAAAGAGAAGAACAAGAAGAGAGTGCGGTTGGGGGAAAAGGCTGGGGTTTGCTGGACTGGGTCTGTGCGATGGATGAACTCCGGTGCGTGTGGATGATGTCGGAGGTGGGGGAGAACGGTGGAAAGAGGTGTAGGCTGGCGTGCAATGAAGTAGGAATGGGAGAGTGAAGAAGAGGAGAGAGATGGTTGGAACGTAAGAGAGAGAGGGCAGGGAGAGAGACGTGGGAAAGAGAGATAGAGGAGGAGAAGGGGCTGTGTACGGTTGGGAAAGAAGAGGTTGATCGGAAGAGAGAGAGAGAGAGAGGAGAAAAGAGAGGTGCGTTGAGAAGGGAGAGGGAGTAGAAGGAGAGGAAGAAAAAAAAATATAAGAAGAGAGAGTTGGGTACGTGAGAATGAGTAAGGGAAAAAGAAAAAGGAAAGAAGGAAAAAAGAAAGAAGAGAAGGAAAAGGGGAAAAGGAAGGGAAAAAGAAAGAAAAGAAAAGGAAGGAAAAAGAAAAGAAAGAAAAGGAGTGGGAAAGGAAAGAGAGAATGAAGGAAAGAAAAAGAGAATAAGGAGGGAAAGAGGAAGAAAAGGAAAGAGAAGTGGGGGAAAGAGTTGCCCTTTACATGTTCTTTCCATTTTGTCCATGATTTCTATTCCATCTATCTCCATGGGTGATCTGGTCCATCCATCGCCCTTTAAGATGATCTGCACTGTTATCTTTTACTCGTATCCATCCGTGCGTCCTTTGGTTGATCTGCAAAAGAAAAGACTAAATTAGAATCATCTGAACCGCACATTAGTCATTTAATGAACTCTAATGATCATCTAACCGTTGATTTTGACAAATTAAGGTTTGGATGGTCAATTGGATTTATATTCAAAATCAAGCTAAGTTTTGTAAAATTGAACGGTTAGATGATCTAATTGAACACTAAATTAGGGAAATTTTGACCAAAATTAAACACTTAACACACCCCCAACCAGCATTTTGCTAGTCCCGAGCAAAACATGCGAAAAACCAAATTTCAAGATTTCAAATTTATTTATTTATTTATTTTTTAAGTCAACTCCTCTTTTTCCTCAGAGAATTATCTTCAATAAATCACATCAACTTTAGCATACTAATAAAAATGACTGAAAAATTCAAAACCCTACCCATATGCCAAAATAATTCCAATTAAGCTCAAATCTCAGAGTGAGTGTGTGCATGTACAGTTTACATATGGAATCATCTTGATCTCTAAATAAACTTCTAACTTTTGAACTTCATCCGAAATATGTTTTGACCTCAAGCCTCACTGATGACATACACTCAAAAACAAAATCTCTCAGATAAAGGGGTCAAATCATATCTCTCTTTTAATTATGTGAGTTGAGTCAATAAAAGCAAAATTTTCTCACATGTACTCATGAAAAATGGGAGTTACTAAGGAATTTCATTGTTTTGATCCCTTTAGAATAGATGCTATTACCTTTGAATATTTAGAAATACCACTCTTTTAGATTCTATTCATTCATTTCCTCATCAAGACTATTTTTATCCTAGAATCAATAGCTCTTTAATTGGGACGAAACGTAGGCTTAGGACAGGGTACCAAAGAAAGGGTATAAGGATATTCAAAGTTTCTTCAAAATATAAGTAGAGGTCTTCTACTAAAGTTGATAATTCTTTCTTTCTTTTCTTTTTTTTTTTAAAGTGAATATTTTTGTTTCCATTTTTCTTTGTATTCTTCAAACTTTTTTTTTTTCTCTCTTTTTCTCTCTTTTTTTTTTTTTCAGAATCTTTTCTTTCTTTTTCAATACTTTTGACTCACTTTGAAGAATATTTCTTTTCTTGATATCCACTTTTCATTACAACTAAAAGATATTTCTTCATTCTTCTCTAAACTTTTTTTCAAAGAAAATGGGTAATGGATAATTTATACTGGGTTAATATGGGTAAAGGATAATTTGGGTGACAAAAGAAAAGGCTTATATTAAAGGCTCAAGTTGGCTAACTAGTGGTAGCAATACTTTATGGGTAGGTTTTATGTCTCTAGGTTATAACAAAAGGGCAGCCCCGGTGCACGAAGCTCCCGCCTATGCGGGGTCCGTAGAAGGGGTGGGCCACAATGGCCTAAAGTAGGCAGCCTTACCTTGTATTTTTGCAAGAGGCTGATTCCACGCCTTGAACCCGTGACCTCAAGGTCACATGACGACAACTTTTACCGTTGCGCCAAGGCTCCCCTTCTCTCTAGGTTATAACAAGGATGGCCTAAATCATTTTCTAGGTTTCTTATAATCTATCAAATTCAATGAACTTCTAGAATTTTAAAGATAATATTCTAATTATTCAGGTAATTAGCCAAAATTATAGAGTTTGGGATCAATTTTCTTTAAGCACGCTGAAGAAAATTAGGAATATTTATAACCTCTAAAAAAAAAATGAATATCTCTAAAAAAACTCACTTAGGTTATAGGTCTTCACAGAATTTCTTCAGAATCTCTAAGTTATAGCTTCTTATCAATCTAGACTATCTATATGTAACTGCGTGTACAGATGTGATCTGAGACTTTGCTTTCATAGAATATTTAGAAAATGAGTAAAATGATGAATTAATCATATTCAATTCCATTAATAAGCTAAAGTTATTCAGATTATACTTCAGAAAATCCAATTCTCATCATAGTGTAGGAAATGACCTAAAATTTTTCATTTTTTTCAATTTTCAATTTTTTTTTCCAATTTTTTTTTTTCTGAAAAACAAGGAAAGCACCTAAAAATCTAAAAAAAACTAGAATTTGCTAGAATTTTACACCCCCCAACCTGAGAGAAACATTGTCCTCAATGTTTAAAAAGTAGGACCTAAAATGAATATGAGTGATGTAGAAAACAACAAAAATACAAAATATGGTACAAAGGGATCAAATCCACTCAATCACTATTTATGACTAATTTGGCATAATTCTGCTGTTTTGAAGGTGTATGGTACAAATGCAAAAAAGCACAAAATATGTAATTTTACACAAGAAAGTGCAATTTCACATTCCAAATAATTTAAAATATAAATTGCATACTTATCACTATATTTTGAATATTTTAGTCTCATATATCACTTAATTATTACTAATTAGGCTTAATTCAACTATTTTGAAGGTTGAAGGTACAAATGTAGAAAGTACATAAAATATCTAATTTTAAACAAGAAAGAGCAATTTCATATTTTGACTACATTAAAAGATAAGTTGTATACGTATCACTATATTTTGAATATTTTAGCTTTAGAAATAACTTAATTATCACTAGTTTTACTTAATTTTATTGTTTTGAAGTTCTAGAGTGCAAATGTAAAAAATGTTCAAATATCTAATTTTGAGAAAAAAGAGCAATTACATATTCCAATCATATGGAAAGATAAATTGTATAAATGTCCTAAAATTTGAAAATATTATTCTGAGAAATTACTTAATTATCTCTAATTTGGCTTAACTCTACAATGTTGAAGCTCGAGCATGCAAAAGTAAAAAATGCACAAAATATCTAATTTTACAAAAGGAGCAATTTCACATTTCAACTATTTTAAAAGATAAATTGTATGCATATCTCCATATTTTGAATATTTTTGTTTTAAAAATTACATATAGAGCAAAGAAGTATAAAACTCAAATGGAATGTTTTCTTATACATATATAACTAAAACCCATCAAGATCCATGGAAAATAGTTAACAAAAAACAAAAAAATTGAAAAAACGGTACTGGTTTTTACGGTTTTTTTTACAGAAACAGTAAACAAATGCTAAAATTTGTAAATCCACACCTTTTGTTGCTTAGATCTGTGAAAGATCGAAGAGGAATGGTCGTTTTCACCTTCTCACTAGGTTGGACGATTGAAATTAGGGTTGGAAGGTGAAAAAAAAAAAAAAAAACGAGGTTTATAAGTTATCAGGTAAGTGGCGCGTGCCTGGAGTCGGGGGTGCATTAGGCGCAAGGCGCAAGTTGCATCTAGGCGCGCGACTAGTCGCGCTGCGACTTAAGTTGCTGCGCCTGGGCTAAGTCAAGTCGCATGCCCTGCAACTTCTTGCGCCTAGCGACTAGTCGTGCCTGTGACTACGTAGGCCAACCCACATTTAGCCTTGGCAGATTCTGTTTTATCTAGCTTTGTAGAAAAGAAATCGGCAACGGAAATCTAGGATGCACTCATTAGATTGTACGAGGTTAAGTCACTTCACAACAAGATCTTCTTAAAGAGGAGACTCTACACTCTTCGAATGAGTGAATCTACATCGATTATGGATCACATCAATAATCTAAATACACTATCTTTCCAACTTACAGCGTTGGACCATCATATAGTGACAAATGAACGTGCTGAGATTCTTCTTCAAAGTCTATATGATTCGTATGATCAACTCATCATTAACTTGACAAATAATATTCTCACGGATTATCTAGTCTTCGACGAAGTTGCAACTGCTATTTTGGAAGAGGAATCTAGGTGCAAAAAAAGGAAGATAGATTGTCCAGTTCATAATAGGCAAAGGCTTTATCCATGACGAGAGGAAGATCAACATAATGTGGCTCTAGTGGGAGTCACAACAATGGTATATCAAAGTCAAGAAGCAGCAAAAAGGTTAAGTATAACCACTGTGGCAAGAAAGGACACATTAAAAAGGATTGTTGGCATTATGAAAAGAGTGCAGAAAAGGCTCTTGAGACAAGTACCTTTGATGATAGAGAAATTTTATTCAGCGAAGCAGAAATTGATTCTAAAGGCAAAAGACAACTCACTGATGTCTGGATAATAGATTCAAGAGCAACATGCCACATGACCTCTCATCGAGACTGGTTTCAGACGTATGTACCTGTCTCCAGTGGATCGGTGTTCATGTGCAATTATCATGCCTTAGAAATTGTTGGTATTGGTACTATCAAGATAAAATTGCTTGATGGTACAATTCGCACTATCCAAGTGGTACGACATGTGAAGGGCTTAAAGAAAAATATATTCTCTTGGACAATTAGATGACCTCAGTTGCAAGACCCATGTATGAGATGAGATCATGAAGATTGTCAAGGGCGTGCTTGTATTGATGAAAGCAAAAAAGATCCTAGCAAATTTATACATGCTTCTGGGGGAGACGTTATAGGAGACAAATGTTTCAATAGCATCAACCAGTAAAGAAGAATCGACATCAATGTGGCACGCAGGCTTGGCCATATGTTAGGACAAGGTTTGAAGATCCTTGCTAAGCGTAATCTCATACGGGGGCTCAAATCGATAAATTTACCTTTCTGTAAGCACTATATTACAAGTAAGCAGCATAGATTAAAATTTAGTAGATTTACAGTTAGAAGCAAACATATTCTAGAATTGATTCATTTTGATGTGTGGGAGTCTCCAGATATATCCCTCGGAGGAGCAAAATATTTTGTATCATTTATTGATGATTACTCTAGGAGATTGTGGGTGTACTCGATCAAGAAGAAGCTAGATGTGTTCCTAATATTCAAAGACTTTAAGGCGCAGGTGGAACTTTGAGTGCGGGAAAAGGATCAAGTGTCTGAGAACAGTTGATGGAGGAGAATATATAACTTTCTTACATTTTGCAAGTGAGAGGGTATTCAAAGAGTTTACTGTTGCACATACTCCTCAGCAAAATGGTGTAGTAGAGTGGATGAACAAGACTTTACTGGATAAAACGAGAGCTATGTTGAGAACTGTAAGCCTAGCAAAGTCATTTTGGGCAGAAGTAGTCAATACCACCTGTTACTTGATAAACATATTGCCATCAACTGCAATTGATTTGAAGATACCAATAGAGATGTGGACTGGTAAGCCAACAGAATATTCTTCTCTACATATATTTTGGAAGTTACACATATGTTATGTATAATTCTCAAGAAAGAACAAAGCTGGACCCAAAATTCAGGAAATGTATATTCTTAGGCTATGCTGATGGAGTTAAGGGTTATCCCCTGTGCGATCCCACTGCCCGCAAGGTTATCATCAGTAGAGATGTGATCTTTGCAGATGATAAACTGCAAAGTAAAGAAAAGATAGCACTTTGAAAGAGGCTATTATTGTTTAGACAGAAGATAAGTCAGAACATGTAGATTCTTCTGAAGTAGTACGTGAGCACGGGGAATAAGAATCAGATGAGGTTGATGATGTAGAAGTTCGACGGTCAACACGTCCAATGAGAAAACTATCATGACATTCAAATTATGTTATGGCAAGCAATTCTGCATATTGTCTTCTAATAGAGGATGGAGAGCCATCAACTTTCTAGGAGGATATTAATAGTTTTGATAATTCTCTGTGGATGACAGCAATGCAAGAAGAAATTGAAGCTTTGCACATAAACAAAACATGGGAACTTGTGCCACTACCACACAGTCGAAAAGCGATTGGCAATAAGTGGGTCTACAAGATCAAACGAGATGACAACAATCAAGTAGAGCGATATCGTGCAAGACTGATGGTGAAAGGATATGCTCAGAAAGAAGGTATTGACTTTAATGAGATATTTTCTCTTGTTGTTAGACTAACAACTATTAAATTAGTCTTAGCAATGTTAGTTTTGACTTACATCTAGAATAATTAGATGTGAAAACAGCTTTCTTCATGGTGAACTTAAAGAAGAGATTTACATATTCCAACCATTAGGGTTTAAAGGAAAAGGCAAAGAAAACTTGGTTTCAAGTTAACCAAATCTCTATACGATCTAAAGCAGATGCCAAGATGTTGGTGTAATAGATTTGATTCCATCATTATTAGCCTTGAATACGACAGACTCCATTTTGACCATCGTACGTATTACAAGAGGATTGACAATAATGACTATTATTTTATTGTTGTATGTGGATGACATGTTGGTAGTAGGCCCCAACAAAGATAGAGTTTAAGAATTGAAGGCGCAATTAGCTAGGGAGTTTGATATGAAGGATTTGGGACCTGCAAATAAGATTTTAGGGATGCAAATTTACCGAGATAGAAAAGGTAGGAAGATTTGGCTTTCTTAGAAGAATTACCTCAGAAAAATCTTGTGGCGCTTCAACATGCAAGATTATAAAGTCAATCTCTACCCTAGTTCCTATTACTTTTAAATTATCCTCAAGTATGGGTCCTAGCAATGAAGTAGAGAGGATGGAGATGTCTCGAGTACCATATGCATTAGCAATGGGAAGCCTAATGTATGCTATGATTTGTACAAGATTAGATCTTGCTCAAGTAGTTAGCATGGTCAGCTGATTTATGACAAATCCTGGTAGAGAGCATTGGAATGCTATTAAGATGATCTTTGATGCATTAAAGGGACCTTGGATGCTGCATTTTGTTTTGGAGGATTAGAATTTATTGTTAGAGGCTATGTTGATTTAGATTTTGCATGTGATCCTGATAAAAGAAAATCCACCACAGGCTATGTGTTTATACTTGCAGGAGGAGTAGTGAGCTAAATATCCAAATTATAGACAGTTGTGGTTTTATCTACAACAGAAGCAGAATATATGGTAGCTACACAAGCTTGCAAGGAGGCAATCTAGATTAAAAGACTAAGAACTTAAGTGCAAACAAGCAAAGATTTCTTTGTATTTTGACAGTCAAAGTGCCTTGCACATTGTAAAGAATCTTGCTTTTTGTTTCAGGATAAAGCACATAGGTGTACAATATCACTTTGTTTAGGAAGTAGTGGAAGAAGGAAGTGTGGATAGGGAAAAAGACAACCAAGCAGATATTATGACAAAGTCGATCAACGCTAACAAATATATTTTGTGGAAATCCTCCTATGGCCTAGTAGAAATGTAAGCAACATGAATCTAGCAAGTGTTGAAAGGATAGGTATGAAAAATGGCCTTAAGTGGGAGAATGTCAGTAGTAAAGTCATTCTTTAAGCTTACTGGAGTTGACTCTCTGGAACAATTAGGAGATTCTCTGGAAGAAAGATGGGGTTCTGCTTTTGGCTGCAACATGCCATTGGGTGGTGGTCCCGCTTATGGGGTCAAATCAATACCTTCTAAGAAGAAAGATTTGAATATCAATCTCATCGATCTCATAGGCATCATAGAGGAGCAAAAGGAGGAATCCGCTCGAGGAGAGGCTCACGTTTGATTAGCTTGTTGGTGAGGCAATAGCTTACCAAGACGATGATCAGTAGCTGGTCCGAGAGGATAATCAGCCACATTGGGACTGAGACACGGCCCAAAACTGGTCAAGCCGCCATTGCAGACTTGATTGGTCAAGCCCACCATTGCTGACTTGATTGGTCAGCCCACCATTGCTGACTTGACTGGGCAAACCCTACCATTGTTGACCAGTCAAGCCCACCGTTGCTAACTAGTCAAGCAGCCCTTCTCTACAAATAGATAAGAGCTTAGAATAGAATGACAGACCGAGTGAAATCCCATTTGAAGAAAGGAAATTTCCCTTGAGGGTTCTCCCTTCGTTGTAAAAGAGGGAGGGAGGGAGGGAGAGTTGTACTTCTCCTATCAAGAGATGGTGTGTTTGTTCTCTCCTATTTCAATTGCCTTTCCTCTCAAAACCTCAGTCCTTCTCGCTCCTCTCATAGTTTGTTCATCCATGGAGTTTTGGGGTGTTGAAGCTAAAGCTGGGGAGCCCCTAAAGTGCGAGCCTGGTGAGGATAGATATGTGCATCTTTTGTAGGCTTCACTTGGGGAATTTAAGAAGGAGAAAGGAAGCGAGCCTGTTTGCCTCTACGTGAAGGTTGGGGATCAGAAATTGGTCCTTGGAACACTTTCATTAGAAAACTGTACCCACATTTCATTTGATCTAGTGTTTGAGAAGGACGTCTAATTGTCCCCCAACTGGAAGAATGGCAGTGTCTACTTCTGTGGTTACAAAACTATTGTCTAGGAAGAAGAACCTGATGATGAGGAGGAAGTTCCTATGCTGGTGAAGGAAAATGAAAAGCCTCTGACAAAGGAGGAGCAACCCAAAATTGCTTCAGAGAAAGCTAATGCTGCAAAACCTGAATCATCAGCTGCTAAGAAGGTTAAAGTAGTGGAGCCCAAGAAGGAAGAAGGCGAAGATGAATTAGATGACAACGATGAAGATGATGATGAATATGAGGAAGATGAATATGATGATGAAGATATGCTTGATGCTGGGGATGAAAGTGACGAAGATGATGAGGACAGTGAGGATGAGAGCTCTGATGAGTAGGATGAAGCTACGGCCAAAAAGGCTGAGCAGAGCAAGAAGAGACTCACAAAACCTGCTAGCAAGACACCAATTGCAGGAAAGAAGGCCAAGTTGCCTACACCCACTAGCCAAAAGACAGTGCTGATGGTAAGAAGGGTGGGCAAGCTGCAACTCAGCATCCTTCAAAACAAGGGGCAGAAACACTTGCAGCTAATGACAAGTTGAAGCAACAGACACCAAAATCTGGTGGCCTGTTTTCTTGCAAAGCCAACAACAAGGGTTTTAACTCAGAAATTGCTTTGAGTTCTCACACCAAGGCGAAGCACAGTGCTAGCAAGTGATGGAAATATTGATCTGTCCTGAGTTTTGTAGTTTTGTTTCCTACTATGAGGTTCTGGATTAGTTCGTAGCAGGTTCTTGCATTTTCTGATGGTCTCAAGTTCCATTTACAGTAAGGGCAGCCTCGGTGCACGAAGTTCCCTCTTATGCGGGATCTGGGGAAGGGGCGGACCTCAAGGACCTATAGTATGCAGCCTTACCTTGTATTTTTACAAGAGGTTGTTTTCGCGCCTTGAACCCGTGACCTCAAGGTCACATGAACCACAACTTTTACTGTTGCGCCAAGGCTCCCCTTCTAAGTTCCATTTACAGTGATGATGTGAAAAATATATCTTTTTGTAGTCGTTCTGTGATGTTTAGACAGGGGTGGATGTTCATTGTCAGATTTTCAATTTCTGATCATATATCTTACTTTCTTGTTTTCTGCTAAAAAAAATATTTATTCGGCGAAGCATAAACTGATTTTAAAGGCAAAAGGCAACTCACTGATGTGTAGATAATTGATTTAGGAGCAACATGGCACATGATTTCTCATTGAGACTAGTTTTAGACATATGAACCTATCTCCAGTGGTATCAAAGCTATTGGTTGTGGGTTACTGTTCACGGTGATCGATGGGAGTAGGTTCAAGTTGAGAAGCAGATTGCAATCAACACTATGACAACTAAGTTCAAGATTGAGAAGTTCAACGGCAATAATTTCGCCCTTTGGAAATTAAAGACGGAGGAAATTTTGAGGAAAGACAATTGCTTAGCTGCAATTGGAGATTCTAAACCAATTGGAGTAACTTATGACAAATGGATGGAGATGGATGATAATGCTATGGCCAACCTGCATCTAGCCTTGGCAGATTTTATCTAGAGTGACAAAGAAGAACTTCAAAGGGAATTTTCTTTCTTCAAATGGAATTTCTCTCATTGCTCTATCATTCTCTTCTGAACCCTTCTCTATTTATAAAGAAGGGTTGCTTGACTAGTCTGCAATGGTGGGCTTGACTAGTTTGCAATGGTGGGCTTGACTAGTCTACAATGATGGGCTTGACCATTGAGCAATGGCGGGCTTTGACCAGTCAAATCACTAATGACAGCTTGACCAACAAAGTCAACTTTAGTGAGCTTCAAAAATGACTTTAGTATTGACATTCTCTTACTTAAAGTCATTTTTGATATCTATACTTTCAATATTTGCCGTCACTTAAATTTTTACTAAACCATTGGAGGATCTACACCATATAATTTGTTAGCGTTGATCGGCTTTGTCATAACATTTGTTAGGTTGTCTTTTGTGTGAATCTTTTCCATATTTACACTTTCTTCTTCCACTACTTCTCGAACAAAGTCATATTGTACATTTATGTGCTTTGTCTTAAATGAAAAGCAGGATTTCTTGCAATGTGCAAGAAGAAATTTTTTCTTGCTTGTACCCGAGTTCTTCTATTAGTCTTTTAATCTAGATTGCCTCCTTGCAAACTTGTGTAGCTGCTATACATTCTGCTACTATTGTAGATAAAGTAATAACCGTCTATAATTTGGATATCCAACTCATTGCTCCTCCTGCAAGTACAAACACATAGCCTATACTAGATTATTTATTTATTTATCAAGATCACTTACAAAATCTGAATCAACATAGCCTCTAACAATTAATTCTGATCCTCCAAAACATAATGCAGCATTCAACATAGCCCCATGATTGCAAAAAGTTGGATAAGCACCTCTATTTATAGAGGTTTTTGGGCATCCTTTGTTGACATCAAATCAGTTGACTACGTCGGCTGGCTAATTTTGTTGACAAAAAAAGGCTGCATCTTTCTTCACGTGTTTGGCGTAAAGAACGCCGTGTTTGTTGACAATGAAAAAACTCATTAGTTACTGTGTTATTGACAATGAAAGGAGACAAATGTCTCCTTCACATGATAGGCTAGACCCATCAAATCTCCCCCTCCAGGCCCATCAACTGAAGGAGGATTTCATGTGAACTCCTAGCAAAACCCCATACTGGCTAGCTTCTTGCATAACTAAAATTTGTCTCGAGGTATTATCTTCGTCATCATATTTGAAGGGTTTCTGTTTGTGGAAATCTTCTTAAGCTGTAAAGATTTGTCTTTCACTTTTTGGCATATCTAATGATATCTCACATTGATGTGCTTTGCCCTCGAATGGTATCAAAACTTGGGTAGTAGTTTACAATTCAATTTGATGGGTCCAGCCCATCATGTGAAGGAGACGCTTGTACCCTTTCATTGTCAACAAATACGGTAATTGATGATTTTTTTTTTATCCCTTCATTGCTTACAAACACAGCTTCTTCCCCAAGCCACGTGAAGAAAGACGTAGCCTATTTTGGTCAACAAAATTGGCCAGCTGACGTTGCCAGCTGATTTGCATGTCAACAAAGGTGGCCGAAAAACCTATATAAATAAAGGTGCCTATCCAACGTTTTGCAATCATGAGGTTAATATTGGTAAATTTGCCTTTCTGTTAATACCAGGTTACAAGTAAGCAACATAGATTAAAATTCAGTAAATCTATTGTTAGAAGCAAACACATTTTAGAATTGATTAATTCTGATGTGTGGGAGTCTCCGGATATATCCCTAGGAGAAGCAAAATATTTTGTATCATTTATTGATGATTACTCCAAGAGATTGTGGGTGTACTTGATTAAGAAAAAGTCAGATGTGTTTCCAATATACAAAGACTTTAAATCGCGGGTAGTACATGATACGGGAAAAGGATCACGTGTCTAAGAACACATAACGGAGGAGATTATATCGATGGCAACTTTCTTACATTTTGCAAGCAAGAGGGTATGTAGAGGCAGTTTATTGTTGCACATACTTAGTAAAATGGTGTAGCAGAGCGGATGAACAGAACTCCACTGGATAGAACGAGAACTATGTTGAGAAATGCAAGCCTAGCAAAGTCATTTTTGCGCAGAAGCAGTCAATACCGCTTGTTACTTGATAAATAGATCGCCATCAACTGCAATTGGTTTGAAGACACCAACAAAGATGTGGACTGGTAAGCCAGCAGAATATTCTTCTCTACATATATTTGGAAGTCACGCATATGTGATGTATAATTCCCAAGAAAGAACAAAGCTGGATCCAAAATCCAAGAAATGTATATTCTTAGGCTATGCTGATGGAGTTACAGGGGTATTGCCTGTGGGATCCCACTACTTGCAAGGTTATCATTAGTAGAGATGTGATCTTTGCAGATGATAAATTGCAAATTGAAGAAAAAGATATTACTTTGAAAGAGACTACTATTGTTCAGACAGAAGATAAGTCAGAACATGTAGATTCTTCTGAAGCAGTACGTCAGCATGAGGAACAAGAATTAGATGAGGCTAATGATGTAGAAGTTCGACAATTAGCACGTTAGACGAGAAAACCATCATGGTACTCAGATTATGCTATGGCAAGCAATTCTACATATTGTCTTCTAACAGAAGATGGAAAGCCATCAACTTTCCAAGAGGCTATTAATAGTCCTAATAATTCTTTGTGGATGACAGCAATGCAAGAAGTAATTGAAGCCTTGCACAGAAACAAAACATGGGAACTTGTGCCACCACCACACAGTCGAAAATCCATCGGCAATAAGTGGGTCTAAGATCAAATGAGAGAAGTGGAGAGATATCGTGCACGACTGGTGGTGAAATGATTTGCTTAGAAAGAAGGTATTTACTTTAATGAGATATTTTCTTCTGTTGTTAGACTAACATCTATCAAAGTAGTCTTAGCAATGTGTGCTAGTTTTGATTTACATCTAGAACAATTAGATGTGAAAACAACTTTTCTTCATGGTGAGCTCGAAGAAGAGATTTACATGCTCCAACCAAAAGGGTTTGAAGAAAAACACAAGGAAATCTTGGTTTGTAGGTTAACCAAATCTCTATACAATCTAAAGCAAGTGCCAAGATGTTGGTATAATAGATTTGATTCCTTCATTATTAGCCTTGAATACAACATACTCCATTCAGACCATTTTGCGTATTACAAGAGGATTGACAATAATGACTTTATTATTTTATTGTTGTACGTCGATGACATGTTGGTAGTAGGCCCCAACAAACATCAAGTCCAAGAATTGAAGGCACAATTAGCTAGGGAGTTTTAGATTAAGGATTTGGGACTCACAAATAAGATTTTAGGGATGCAAATTTACCGAGACAGGAAAGGCAGGAAGATTTGGCTTTCTTAGAAGAATTAACTCAAAAAAATCTTGAGGCGCTTCAACATGCAAGATTGTAAGTCAGTCTCTATCCTAGTTCCTATGAATTTTAAATTATCCTCAAGTATGAGTCCTAGCAATGAAGTAGAGAGGATGGAGATGTCTCGAGTACTATATGCATTAGCAATGGGAAGCATAACATATGCTATGATTTATACAAGACCAGATCTTGCTCAAGCAGTTGGCATGGTTGGCATATTTATGACAAATCTTGGTAGAGAGCATTGGAATGCTATTAAGAGGATCTTTAGATACCTTAAAGGGACCTTGGATGCTGCATTATGTTTTGGAGGATCAGAATTTATTGTTAGAGGTTATGTTGATTCAGATTTTGTAAGTGATCCTGATAAAAGAAAATCCACTACAGGTTATGTGTTTATACTTGCAAGAGGAACAGTGAGCTGAATATCCAAATTTTAGATAGTTGTGGCTTTATCTACATTAGAAGCTGAATATATGGCAGCACACAAGCTTCCAAGGAGGCAATATGGATTAAAAGACTAATGGAAGAACTATAGCAAAAGCAAGAAAGATTTCTTTGTATTTTGATAGTCAGAGTGCCTTGTACATCGCAAGGGATCTTGCTTTTATTTTAAGACAAAGCACCTAAATGTATAATATCACTTTATTTGAGAAGTAATGGTAGAATAAAGTCTAGATAAGGAAAATAGTCACATAAAAGATAACCTAGCAAATTTTATGACAAAACCCATCAACATTGACAAATTTATTCGGTGTAGATCCTCTTATGGCCTAGGAGAAATGTAAGTGGCATGAATCTGACAAGTTTTGAAAGGATAGATGTGAAAAATGACTTTAAGTGGGAGAAAGTCAATAGTAAAGTCATTTTTCAAGCTCACCGAAGTTGACTTTACTGGTCAAGCTTCCATTATAGACTTGACTGGTCTAGCCCACCAGAGAGAGAGAGAGAGAGAGAGAGAGAGAGAGTGTTGCATCTCCCATTTCAAGAGAGGGTGTGTTTGTTCTCTCCTATTTCAAGAGAGGGTGTGTTTGTTCTCTCCTATTTCAATTGTTTTTCTTCTCAAAACCCTAGTCCTTCACGCTCCCCTCGTAATCTCTTGTTCTCTCCTATTTCAATTGTTTTTCTTCTCAAAACTCTAGTCCTTCAGAGAGAGAGAGAGAGAGAGAGAGAGAGAGAGAGAGAGAGAGAGAGAGTTGCATCTCCCATTTCAAGAGAGGGTGTGTTTGTTCTCTCCTATTTCAATTGTTTTTCTTCTCAAAACCCTAGTCCTTCACGCTCCCCTCGTAATCTCTTTGTCCATGGAGTTTTGGGGTGTTGAAGTTAAAGTTGGGTGCCCTTGAAGTGCGAGCCTGGTGAGGATTGATATGTGCATCTTTCATAGGCTTCACTTGGGGAATTTAAGAAGGTGAAAGGAAGCGAGCCTGTTTGCCTCTATGTGAAGGTTGGGGATCAGAAATTGGTCCTTGGAACACTTTCATTAGAAAACTGTACCCACATTTCATTTGATCTAGTCTTTGAGAAGGACTTCAAACTGTCCAACAACTGGAAGATTGGGAGTGTCTACTTCTGTGGTTACAAAACTATTGTCTAAGAAGAAGAACCTAATGATTACTCTGATTCTGATGAGGAGGATGTTCCTATGCTGGTGAAGGAAAATGGAAAGCCTCTGACAAAGGAGGAGTAACCCAAACCTGCTTCAGAGAAAGCTAATGCTGCAAAACCTGAATCATCAGCTGCCAAGAAGGTTGAAGTAGTGGAGCCCATGAAGGAAGAAGACAAAGATGAATCAGATGACAACGATGAAGATGATGAGGATATGCTTAATGCTAGGGATGAAAGTGATAAAAATGAGGACAGTGAGGATGAGAGCTCTGACGAGGAGGATGCTACACCCAAAAAGGCTGAGCAAAGCAAGAAGAGACTCACAAAACCTGCTAGCAAGACACCAATTGCAGGAAAGAAGGCCAAGTTGGCTACACCCACTGGCCAAAAGATAGGTGCTGATGGTAAGAAGGGTGGGCACACTGCAACTCCGCATCCTTCAAAACAAGGGGCAAAAATACCTGCAGCTAATGACAAGTTGAAGCAACAGACACCAAAATCTGGTGGCCAGTTTTCTTGCTAAGCCAGCAACAAGGGTTTTAACTCAGAAAACTCTTTGAGTTCTCACACCAAGGCAAAGCATAGTGTTGGCAAGTGATGTAAATATTGATCCGTCCTGAAGTTTTGTAGGCTTGTTTCCTACTATGAGGTTCTGGATTAGCTCGTAGGAGGTTCTTGCATCTTCTGATGGTCTCAAGTTCCATTTACAGTGATGATGTGAAAAATATATCTTTTTGTAGTCATTTTGAGATAATTTAGAGGGGGGTGGATGTTCATTGTTGGATTTTCAATTTCTAATAATATATCTTACTTTCTTGTGTTTTGCTAAAAAAAAAAATTTATTTGGCGAAGCATAAATTGATTCTAAAGGTAAAAGGCAACTCACTGATATCTGGATAATGGATTCAGGAGCAACGTGGCACATGACCTCTTATCGAGACTGGTTTTAGACATATGAACATGTCTCTAGTGGAGGTCGAGAAGTTCAACAAGAATAATTTCTCCCTTTGGAAATTAAAGATGAAGATAATTTTGAGGAAAGACAATTGCTTAGCTGCAATTGGAGATTCTAGACCAGCTGGAGTAATTGATGACAAGTGGAAGGAGATGGATGATAACGATATGGCCAACCTACATCTAGCCTTGGCGGATTTAGTTTTATCTAGCATTGCAAAGAAGAACTCTCAAAGAAAATTTTCATTCGTCAAATGAAATTTCACTCACTGCTCTGTCATTCTCTTTTGAACTTTTCTTTATTTATAAAGAAGGGTTCCTTGACTAGTTAGCAATGGTGGGCTTGACTGGTCAACAATGGTGGCTTGATCAGTGAAGTTAGCAATGACGGGCTTGACCAGTCAAATCTGCAGTGGTGGACTTGACTAGTCAATAATGGTGGCTTGACCAGTCAAGTCAACAATGGTGGGCTTGACCAGTCAAGTCTGCAATGGTGGACTTGACCAGTCAAGTCAGCAATGGCAGGCTTTGACCAATCAAGTTAGTAAAGTCAACTTCGATGAGCTTGAAAAATAACTTTACTATTTACATTCTCCCACTTGAAGTCATTTTTCATATCTATACTTTCAATACTTGCCAAATTCATGTCGCTTGCGTTTTTACTAGGTCATTGGAGGATATACACCATATAATTTGTCAATGTTGATCGGCTTTGTCATAACATCTGCTAAGTTGTTTTTTGTGGGAATCTTTTTTATATCCATACTTACTTCTTCCACTATTTCTTGAACAAAGTGATATTGTACACCTATGTGCTTTATCCTAAAATGAAAAGCAAGATTCCTTGTAATGTGCAAGGCATTCTGACTATCACAATATAAAGAATCTTTTCTTGTTTGTGCCCAAGTTCTTCCATTAATCTTTTAATCCAGATTGCCTCCTTGCAAGCTTGTGTAGCTGCCATATATTATGCTTTTGTTTTAGATAAAGCAACAATTGTTTGTAATTTGGATATCCAGCTCATTGCTCTTCTTGCAAGTATAAACATATAGCTTGTAGTGGATTTTTTTTTATCAAGATTAGCTGGAAAATCTGAATCAACATAACCTCTAACAATTAATTCTGATCCTTTAAAACATAATGCTATTAAGAGGATTTTTAGTTACATTAAGGGGACCTCAAATGCTATTAAGAGGATCTTTAGAAGGAATCAGCAATTTTTTCGCCAGAATCTGCAGCCCTTTCTCGTTGATATGGGCTAATTTCCTGTGCCACAAATCTAGTGAGATGTTATCCTCTATCACGTTCAATACCTGCTTAAATACCTCAACATTTGTTTTGTATAATGTACATCAAGCCTCTCCTTTCGCAATTACCAACGACCCATTGATAAGTTTCCACCTCCAATTGTCAAAGTGGCTCTGAAAGCCTTCTCGATCTACATCAATTTCTGAAATTAAATTCATTCGTAAATCAGGAACATAGTGTACCTCTTTTAGGGTCAATGTGCAACTGGCATTTCTCTTTATACAGATTTCACCAATGCCTGCGATCTTTAAGTTGCCAGAGTTGCCCATTTTTACTATTCCAAAATCTCCAGCTCTGTAAGTGTTGAAGTATTCCTTTGAAAGAGTATTATGAAAGGATGCCACTGTGTTAACTACCCACTCAGTTTCTGGGCTTGCCACGTACAAACACTCCTTGTTATCAGTTGAGGAGAGCACCACTATTTCCTCATGTTCTGTTGCAGTAGTGATATTTTTGTCATTGTTCTTCTTCTTGTTGCTATTCTTGCCGTGATCTTTCTTTTGGTTTCGGCAATATTGCATTATGTGACCCAACTGGCCACAGTTGTGATATCTGATTCTGCTTTTGGAGTTTGATTTGTATGATCTGGACTTGTCACGGCTGTTGGACTTGTCGAGATTGTTGAAACTCTTATTGTTGCTCCTTCCTCTCTCCTCTGTGACGAGGGCTTGCCCATGACTTTCTGACTTTTTCATTCTCATATTCAACAAAAGTGCAGATGTCACATCATTCAACTTGATTGTATCTCGTCCATGTAATATCGTCATTGCCAAATTATCATAGGAAGGTGGTACAGAGTTCTGTAACAGCACATCTTTATCTTTTTCCTCAACTTTAACATCGAGGTTATCTAGCTACGCAATAAAACCATTAAAAACATTCAAGTGTGACAAAAAATTTGTACCTTCTCTCATCTAGAGTGCGTACAACTGTTTCTTCAAGCACAATTTATTTGTCATGGTTTTTGACATGTATAGTCTCTCTAATCTGGTCTAGATTTCGTTGGCGCTTTTCACATCATTTATGTTATTGAGGACTTCATTTGATAAGTGCAGTCTGATTGTACTTGTAGCTCTCTCGTCAATAGCTGCCTTGTCATTGTCTAACATGGGTTCTGGTTTCTTTTCTTTACCTTCTAGTGCATTATGTACTCCTTGCTAGATAAGCATGTCCTTCATCCGCCATTGCCCAGTAGAGAAATTATCAATTTCTCCACATCATATTTTACTATCGTCATTTCTAAAGTTATTGTGAATAGTAACTTGGTACTATTTCTACTATAGTACTTTTGCAAAGTACTGTATGAATAATAAACTACTACCCAAGCTTTGTTACCAGTTGTTGAGGCCTACAGTTCACACTAGGTAAATAATGTAACTTCAAGAAAGTAAATAAAATGGGTAAATAGCAATAAATGGAAGGGGCAGCCCCGGTGCACGAAGCTCCCGCCTATGCGGGGTCCAGGGAAGGGGCGGACCACAAGGGCCTAAAGTACATAGCCTTACCTTGCATTTTACAAGAAGCTGTTTCCATGCCTTGAACCCGTGACCTCAAGGTCATATAACGACAACTTTTACCATTGCGCCAAGGCTCCCCTTCGGGTAAATAGCGATAAATAAGAACACCAAAATTTTATGTGGAAAACTGTTCAAGGAGGAAAAAACCACGGGGCCCACTAAGCAAAATCTTCACTATAGTAAAGGGCTTACAAGGAGTGAGAGTCTCAAATTTTGTCCAAAAATTTGAGATATCCAAAAACAAGAGAGGTACAAATATATAACTGGGTAAATAACAAAACTTAAAAATTTACCCTCACAACTTTTCCATACTCACAAGGTATGGAAACGCCTCTCACAAACACACCCCTCAAAAAATTGCTTGGTATTCTCTTATGTGCAGCTCCCTGATTTGGCTTCTCTCACAATCACCCCCTGATTGCAGAACGTTGGATAAGCACCTCTATTTATAGGGGTTTTTCGGCTGCCTTTGTTGACATGCAAATCAGTTGGCCGTGTCAGCTGGC
This sequence comes from Warburgia ugandensis, assembly GCA_035236585.1. Lineage (NCBI taxonomy): Eukaryota > Viridiplantae > Streptophyta > Magnoliopsida > Canellales > Canellaceae > Warburgia > Warburgia ugandensis. The sequence goes on from CP141136.1 coordinate 26,136,410, forward strand.
TTATTTTGTTGATGAAAAAAGGCTGCGTCTTTCTTCACATGGCTGACATAAAGAACGTCATGTTTGTTGACAATGAAAGGAGACAAAAAAACACTCATCAATTACTGTGTTTGTTGACAATAAAAGGAGACAAATGTTTCCTTCACATGATGGAAACAAGGGACATTTGGTGAAAGCTGTAAATGCTTCAGAGGCAAAGGCGGCTGTCAAGAGTTGATGTAAGGTTGTGAAGAAAGCCACATAATTGGTGTGCGTTGAAGAGGATATTAGAGAATTGGAGGTGACTTATTTTGAAGATGTGTTGGTCTTAGTGGGTGGAGAGTGTCTGGCAGGTGAGACAGTTCTTGGGATTATCGTTTAATGGTAGTGAGGCAATTCTTGAGATTGTCTTTTTATGGGTGTGAAAGTGATGAGTTACAATTCTTTGCATATATAGAAACAGTAAAAAGTTGTTTGGTTAGTTCGAGGTGATTTATTTTGAAGATTGGTTGGTCTCAGTGGCTGGAGAGTCCTGCCAGGTGGGGCAATTCTTGAAATTAGATTTTGATGGTAGTGAAACAATTCTTGAGATTATGTTTTGATGATAGTGAAAGGAATGAGTGGCAAATCTTTGCATATATAGGAACAATAAAAAATTGTTTGGTTAGTTTGGATTGATCTGGCATGGTTGCAACATTTTTAATGTACCATTCAGTAGCTCTACCAAAGCCAAACTAGACAACTCCTCGATGATGCCTGAACCAACTCTACAATCCCATTTTATACTGGATCAGAGAGCTTGGTTCTGTGCACAGATTTAGGAGCAGTGGTTGTCATATGGTGATAGAAGATCATGATGTAGCTGAAAAGTTATTTGAAAAAGGTTAAATTGTTGTTTTAGAACTCAGGATGACAACATTGAAGTAAGAAAGAGTGCTTGTTTATGACAGATCGAAGATCTTGATAGGAGTGAGGAGCACGGTCATCATAGTGGGGTGGCTATTAAAGGGCAAGTCCATGAGAAGCTAGGGAGCTGCAAATTGAAGTAATAGGGTGCCTGGTTATTAGATGATTAAGGGACATTAACAAGCATTTCTTTGTAAAGTGGTCATGGTGAGGTAGGAAAGAGGAAATCCACAACTGAGGGAGGTCATTTACTGGTCAGATTTTCTGAGTAGTGGGACAGCCTTTTGTTAAGACATCAGATGTCCAGCAGGATTGGTGTGGGGTAAGCTTTTGGGATAGTGTGTGCTCAGAATTTCCTTTTCTACCATTTCTAAGTAGCATTAAAATGAGCCAACCTTGGTGTCAAATTCCTATTCAAGGAGCATTAATCAACTTGTGCAGAGACAGTCATTTCTCATATTCTTTGGATGGTAAGATTGACAACTCTGCACGATGGTGATAATAGAGGAAGATGAAGGATAAAAGGGTTTCAAAGTGGTGCCTTTATGTTAATTTACTGTTATATCTTTCTATCCATTTTGTTGGGAACAGAGGTAGCTAAATGTTTTCTGTGATCGTTGGAGAATGTTGTGGGAAATATGTACTTACAAGCTTCTATTAGGGTAGTTCTTCCATGTAGCAGAAGACGTCAATGCTGGTGAAGACTGCTTAGCTTCATCCTTGTACTCACATGCACATATGAGTTGGTGCTTACCCAGATCTCTGTATCCTGTAACTCCTGTTCTCCTATTATTCCTTTTTCCAATGAAATTTTGTGATCTTTTGGAAAAGAAATCTAAGGAGAACACCTACTTTTTCTATTATTTTTATACATTAATATAAGAATAAGTTTTGTCTTGTATTCTTATCTCAATGTAGTTCACACTTGGTTCTTTATAAAAGCGTAATAATCTTTACTGACAGCATCATTATCCTTTCACTTGTGTCATCGTGGGCATCATTAAGAACTTCAATTCATACCTACAGCAGTTTTGACAGTGTGCCACCATTGTGTCTCTGGCAGTAGGCCACAATCAATGAAAGTAATAATATCTTAGTAAGTAATTGGAAGTATAACGGAAGCTCACTACTCTAGATATGGACTATGAGATGTCTCTGCTCTGGGAGCTATGTTGGATGCGTGGTACACAGTTCCCAGTGGCCTTCTGGTCAGAATGTATCTTGCTGAGATTGCTTGTAGTGGTATAAGCCTTGTTCCATGCCGGATGGGTATACTTCTTCATATTCCAGTGGCTCCTTTATTTTTTCTTTTCTTCTCAACCCGAGGGAGGCAATATGTATATGTCAACCATGTGACCGTTGTCATAGTCACCAAGGTTAAGACTTCGAGGAACAAGCTTTGAACTGGGAGTCCACCAGGGCTAGACATCAATACAATCTCCACATTGCTGCTCTGCTTCAAATTTTAGGATGCTCATTTCTGCACGAATCTCGTTGTGTCCCTATAGTCTTATTCTCAGACATTTATATCTGTAGGGAACATAATATCTTAACGACTTATAGTGAACCGATATATGTTAATATGGTTTTCTTTTTGATCTTTAGTTGACTTCTTATATCTTTGGCGATTTCTTGTATCTGATATACTATTTCTCCTTGCACATGCAGCAATGGATACATCGGAAGCAACAACTACCAATCCTGCTCTTGGAGTCATGAACAGGTTAGCCAATAACCGTGAATTTTTTTCTTCATATTGACTAGTGCACTGAAAGACAAATCAGCTCATTATGTCGTAAGACTCGAATTAAATTGAGTTTAAATCTTTTGAGTTTGAATGGCTAGTGGTGAGGGAACTTCAAAGCGTAACTGCTTGGTTGTGAAACGAGGCATTTAACCATTCTGATATTTGACATCTAATATTATTCATTTTATAATATCATTCAGCGCTCCTACAAATTTGAAGAAATAGTGGACCAAATCATAGTTGAGAAATGAGTTGAAGCTTATTCTGTTAATTCACTTTTAAGGGAGAGTCCGCTGTGAATGAAATCATGGCTTGGACAATTATAACCTGAACATGAATGTTCATCAAATCGATGAAACATGATGGAATACACTTGGGTCTTTCTTCAACGAATTCATACACTTATATGACTGTGTCTGATTTTCTTCTGTAATCTTATTGAACAGCAAGAACAAGAAAGGAATACCCATGAAGAGATCAAAGAACCTCAGGAAGCGGAAAGCAAAAGAGAAAGCGATCTCCATTAATGAGAAGACGGGGGAAAAAGTTTTGAAGAACAACAACAAAATTTTGAGAATTCAATCTGCGAGGACTCTGTATGACTAAGATCTAGTCATCTATCAAGATAAAGGTTTTCATGTCCTTAACCACCTTAGCTTGTGAAGAAGTAGAAGTCAGCTCTGTAATCTAGTAAGCTTTTTGTTTGTGGTTTTGAGCATTTCTTACTGAACTGGTGATCTTCTGTTTGAATGCTGAACACACACCAATGAGAACCTCAAAACTGTGACCTACTAGGAACCACGCAGAGGCAGGCATTTGCGCCTGAAGTAGTGTATCTTCGCAAATTATAGTTTTTATGCAAATAGTGTATCATTTTTGAAGAATGCTAAATAGACGCTCCAAGGAGGGAGCGTTTGTTACCACTTTTTAGCTGAGCACACCCGTGCACGATCGACTCTTTCATGTGATTGGTGGAGGTCCAGATGTGCAGTGGATCAAAAAAACATGTGAGAGGATGATTGTAGCATCACTGTTGCTCGCCGCGTCTATTTTGAATTACACTTTTCTAGATGCTAGAATCATCCAATCCACACGATTTTTGATCTATTACACATCCAAAGTCATATCAATCACGATCATGCAAATATGGCCTCCACAAAAAGTGGTACGTAAACACTCTCACTTGCCTGGTGGTCTAAGTAAGTCTTTCCAAAGACAGCTGGGAGACTTGCTTAGAAGCAGCTACCTTGAAAGAGTGCATAATAGCTCACTGATCGAGCGCTTTTGCTGAAAATGAACGGGGCTAAGCCGTGTTGAAGAATTTTTATGGATTCCGTTATTTCATTGATTCTTACTAAATAAGGAGTCTAATGGAATACCCTTGAAACGGTTGGTGGGCATTTTTCTTAACTAGTACGATTAAGCAAGAGGTACAAATCAATATGTGCCGTGTGGCTTTCACTGATTTATACGTCTTGCTCAAGCAAGCAAGTGATGAAGGCTATCTTGTACTTGGATGAATACAAGCAGGCAGAAGAATAGTAGAAATGAATACTCTTGTTCAATCTGAACCGTTTATCTCACGGGCCATACGGAGAATCAGCCATTCATCCGTGTTTGTGCATGTTGACTATACTACATTGAGTCGGACTGCCGAGCCAGACACTCCCCTTAAGGACAATTTTGGGCCCACGCTGAGTAGAGGAATTAATGGATTAGATAATACAAACGTGCCGGGGGTGAGCCTTAAAATGTGTATTTCTTCTCTAAACAAGCAAATGCACCCATCGAAGGCATTTTTTAACATATAGATGGTTTGGTTCACCAAAATCTAGACTGGTTGATTTGACCCGTCATCAGCCTTCGCGTATAAGTATAATCTGACTTTAATTGTAACAAAACATTTTGATCACGTCTAACTCTAGACACCTAGTAGTCCAGAAACTGCAAAGATGGGATGATTCCAGCATCCTGATCCTTAATCTTAGGCTGATCAAAATGGATATTTTCGCGTGCTAGTCTCATCTATTTATCGCGATACAAGATATCCAAAAATGGAGAAACCAGATGAACGGGTTGGATCAACAGGGGTGGGACCTTCTTTTGATGTCATCTCACATTCCTTGCAAAGGAATATACTTATTAGTTGACTTGACTCTTATGCGCCCAGCCAACCTACAAAAACTCTGTGATTGGAGGACCCATAGTCACATTATTAAATCAAGGCACGCGTGTAAAGCTTCACTTGGGTAGGCCCACTCAGGTGATGCGAACAATGATTTAATTAGACCTGTGTGGGCCCCACTTTTTACAAATTAAAATGTGGAATGCACATTACAGTTACATCTGACTCTAATTTACCTTGAGGTACCCTTCTTCACATAATATATCTGGAATTTGATTGATCGGAACCGCTCATCTGATTTTCTGACTGTGTGATATCTAGGGCTCTAAAAACACATCAATTTGGACATCGGCATCCCAACGTGGATGGTAAGAAACCTTCCATGAGCAACGGTCATCATCAGACAAACTACTTAAAAACTCATCCAGTCAGGGATATTTTCAAGCCCTTGGAAATTCAGAAGCAAAGAAATCATATGAACGGTTCAGATCAACCAATCTCGTTCCCATTACTAATCGTAGCGTAACTTACGCCAAGCCAGCGTCTAACTGTAGCAGTCCCAGGGAAATGTCTACATGCATCACGGGAACGTCACCATTGGTTATGCTAATTGATTACTGGCCGTGTACAGCCAAATCAACGGTGGTGATCACTCTAACATCCATTCTACTTTCCCACAACATTCTTCTTGTTTTTCTGCCATGCCTATATTGATAAGAACACCCCTTTCTCCTGAAAAGAAAAAAAATTTATCCAGCCTGGGCCCACCAGAAAACCAGCAAGCTACAGCCTCTCCCGTCTCGTTCCCATCCGGCGAACAACTCAATGCCAGATCGACTTCCGGCCCATATAATCAGTCGAATTCATTTCCATGACCTCTCTCGGTGACAATGGATCCTGAAGCGGCACAAATTTCCACCATTTCCGAACAGATCAAGCTCAACGGAGCTACAACGACGGCCACGCTCTCTACCGACGGGAAAATCCGGTGGAAAACGGGAAAGGACGAACGGTGTCTGTCCCTCGATGAAGAAGTTCTAGGGTTTGTTGTTGAAGGTTCGAAGATTCGGGTAAAGGCGTTTGTTTTGAGAGAGAGATGGCTTAGTTGTCAGGGAGGTCATGGACATCGTGTAAGGAAGGATTTTGTTTTGGAACCATTGAATGAGGAATCGTTGAGGGTTTGGTGCGGGAAATTGAAGGATTGGATTGATTCTTTCGGTGAGTTTTTTGAAGAATTTTTTATAATGTTTTCAAGTAAATTGAGATTTGTGAAGTATTTATGGATTAATTAATGATTAGATAGTGAGATTCATTGACTTGTTTTCGAGGATTTAGTGATTTTAGGATTGAATTATGTGTAAAGTAGGGACTAATTATGTGTAAAGACATTTAATTTTAAGGATTACATGGTTAATTATGTGTAAAGTAGGGACTAATTAGCAGAAACTGTATAATTAAGGGCTTTTGGCAGAAATGTCTTTGTTCTGTGAGATTTGACTGAATAGTTTGATCTTTGCACGTAGAAAAGGCTTTTCATTTATCAAAATTCCCGAGTTTTGTGAGAGAAATTGAAGAGTTCTGGAAGAATTTAGTTCTTTTTGTTGGATTTTTTGGAAGATGTTTTGCAGATGGATTGAAATTTGACGGTATTTGATGATTAATTAAGGATCAATTAGCAAATGATGTACAAATTAGCGACCAATATTGGCTTACACCGAATGAAGGGCAAACGTCTCTTTGTTTGTGAGGTTGATTGAACATCTTGATCTTGGCAGTTAGAAATGGCTTTGGTCGTACCAAAATTTGATGAGAGTTCTGTTTTTAGTTCTTTTTACTCATCATTTGCATGTTTGTTTTTATAAATCAACTGTTTCATTAATTACAGGCTTGATTTTCAGTTGTTTGGCCTGTAGAGAAATTCGAGTACTTGAACTTTTGTTCTTCTGTAAAACAATTTGATTTTCTCAAATAGGCTGGTTTCTTCATTTAGAACCTCAAGTGTTGTGGGTATTCTCTATGGAAATTCTGTTTCCGTATCTTGAAGTAAAACTTGGCAGCTCATCAGACAATCACCATTAAGATTGGCCCTGACAAATCATCCTATGGGTACATATGGGAATGATGTATGTGCAATTAAGTCCATGATCTTTTAGACTGTCACCCAGATGGTTCCAGTCCTGTGAAGAAGCCACATGCTTCTGATCTGTAAGATATGGATCATAAAAGTTGTTACCCTTTCAATGGATTACTATATGAATTTTATAAAACAAAGAAGTTGGGATCATCTGATCAAGGTAGAGTAAATCTCAATGGCTGGACTTGTGATCGTCACTTTGGCCAAACTTTGGCCACAGAGTCGATATTCATGTGTACTTTGGCAGCCAATTTTTTCTGTCTTAAATATCAGTTGATCTCTTTATACTTTAATAGTCTCAAGCTTTCTACTTATAGAAGTTATCCACTAGTTGTTGCCCTTGACAATGCTTCAGTCAATTAACCGTAGTTCTGTGACTTCTTTCTTACCTTTATAACAGGCAGGCCTAGAAGGCTGTTTATAGTTGTCAACCCATTTGGTGGAAAGAAATGTGGTATGAAGGTTTTCAATAGCGAAGTGAAACCACTACTCACTGCCACTGATGTTCAGTATACATTGCAAGGTATATTCTGTTGACTCTTCTCATACTCTGTGAATCAGTTCAGTCAGTTGTCAAAGTATCTTGACACTATTTCCTGCATGTCATTGTAATGTGATTTTTTACTGTTAAATCTCTGTTCCTCAAACGTTTCTTGTTTACATCCATAGTTTTTATTCTTTCAGAAACTAAATATCAGCTTCATGCAAAAGAACTTGCCCATTCATTGGACCTTTCGAAGTACGATGGGATTGTCTGTGTCAGTGGAGATGGCGTTCTTGTTGAGGTGAGTCATGTATTCCAAAATCGAAACTCATATTCAAAATTGGAAACTGACTTTTGACTTCTTCTAGTTTGACTTGGCCAAGTTAGTTTAATTTCGAGAATTACAATGGTTCTTGAGGCCTGCCAAAAAGAAAGTTAAATCAGTTCCTTTCTTAGTCAATCAGCAAGTTTTTAATACTGATCTATTCTTAATTGTACTTGGTTGGATTTACATATAGATCTGTTTCACAACATGTGCAACTATGTGTTGGCTCTATCTTTTTTTGAAGTTATTAATGCATTTGGTGATGCATTATTATATCTGAACATATAGGCACTGCTATCAAAGAAAAATATATCAAAGAAAAGTGTATCTCTTAAGACTTGAATACTTTGGTCATGTCTTTTGAAGAAGAATAAGGTAAATTTTATATTTGGGTTTGGGTATTAAGTAATAAAGAATTTTAAGGAGAAGTGAAATTCATTTTTTTTATAAGCAGAAAGGCTTTTTAGATTTTATGTTTCGGCTACATTTGATTTTGAGTGGAGATTATTTCTTGAAAATTTTAACATGGTGCCTTCTCTGTTGCATTACCCATACACAATCACACATTAACTAGTGCGTATTGGCAAGTTGCTGATCAATGCAGATTCTGGTTGAGAATTGAATCCTCCACATTTGTGGTTATTTGGATTGACTATTGCTAATTACTCTTGCACAAGTGATCATCATTCAGTGCTAATGGTATTCTGGACAAATGAAATGGTCAGCATCTTGTAGGAAGTTGTCACTGGACAAACAAAAGGCTGATGAATTTGGTGCTAATAGTACTCCTTGATGAACAAGCCTTGTCAGCCTCTTGTTCGTGCACCAATAAATTTTACTGCTTGAGTAAATACTCATCATTATCATCATCATCAAAGCCTTATCCTGAATGGGGCTGGCTTCATTTAGTCCAATAAATTTTACTGTCATGTCTTCATTTAGTTCAAAAGTTTTTATATCTTTTCTCACCACTTCTATCCACGTCCTTTTAGGACTTGTCCTTGCCCTTTTAATGCCTTTAACTTGGATTGACTCACTCCTTCTAACTGGGTCCTTTTTTTTGTCTTTGTCGGACATGTTCAAATCATTTAAGTCTACCCTCCCTTATCTTGTTACTTATTGGTGCTACTCCTAAGTTTCCTCTAATGTTTTAGTTGCTCAAGTAGCCTAGTCATGATAAGTAAACATAGTACCTAGGTGGATAAAAATATTGGATGCAGTTGATGATCAAAGTTCAGCAGGAAATGCTCTCACTAAAAGTAACATGGAATTTTCAATATCTACCATTGCAGAACTTTGTAAAGTGTGAGATCTTACAAGGCACTTCGAATTTCGAACTCCTAGCTTATAATTTTGTCTAGAACAATCTGAGATCTGGTTCCTAGTGTCCAGATACTAAAACCATACCAATGCAGTATCTCTTTACTTCTTTCTTTAGTTTGTTAAATGTTTTAATATATTATCATTGTGGCTGCTCTTTTACCTCAACTCATGAAAAGAAAAGTTTGGCTTAATTTCTTTCTTTCTTTTTTCTTTTACTGCTTACCTTTGACATTGATTTCTTTCTTTCTTTTTTTTTTCCTTATGCTTTGCACTTGCATAGTAGGTGGTAAATGGGTTGCTCCAAAGAGATGACTGGGACGCTGCAATAAAAATGCCTCTTGGAGTTGTTCCAGCAGGTTTTGTAGCCTCATGACTGATCTTTCATTCAATATATATGATTGCTTCCAGTCTTGAATGTTGACCTTCTTTGTATATAATGATCTGGGTTGTTTTGGCAATGAAATGAAGTTATTAGCTGTATTAAATTCTTGTCACATTAACTAATTGATTTTCTCCTCAGTTCTTTGTAACAATTGTAGGGATTGCTGCTTTCAATGATCCTCATGAATGTGAAAATTGCCGTGTAAAAGATCTAGTGATGCTGCCATGTTCCATACACGTACTACAGACCCTTGTGGTTTGCCCCTTCCATGGACCCTGCCTGCATATGCGGAAGCTTCATGCACCAGGCTGTCCTTTTTTTAGTCAAGACACTGAAATGTTAGTTAAGGTACATATTTGAGGTGCATAGGTAGTGTACCTTCTCGAAGATGAAGGCTTGCAGCGATGGAGCTGCATATCAAATTTCCTGTTCTAGAGTAGAATTCTATAATTGAGAAACTTAGAGCAGTTGAGCAAAATTTGATGGTGGTGGAGTAAAAACGAGCAAGGAAAAGATCCTTCTTCAAACTGTATTTCCAACCTGTTAACATACACCTGGGTAACTTGTTCGGTAAGCTTTTGGAGTTGTATCTAGTGAAACATAAAAGAAAAACCACATGGAAGCAGACACAAAGTTGAAAAGGTGCAAACAGCATCTGATCAAAGGTTTAGAGTTTCAAAAGTTTAAGATTGGAACCTAAAAATTTTCTCTGTTTTACATGATAATTAGGCTCAGTCAAGGGAATCTCCAGGTTGATCTAGGTTAATATAGATCTTCTAGAGTCACACTTAATCTGCTTTTCAATCAAATCATGGTTATGGGGAAACATGACAATGTCATTTTTGGTGGGTATATGTGCAAACTGCAAAATCTGCTGATGTTTAAGATCGAGTTTGTCCCCTTTGTCTTTTTTTCCTTTGTCATTCTTTCAAGTCAAAGTCTTCCCCATTACATCTAGTGTCCTCTTGACAATGATTGAATTCCTGGTACAAGGGCCATTTCTGTAACTTTACTGCCAGGAATTGTACTGACTAGTGAATTAGTTAGAATTGAGCAGTCTTCCTTTTCAGCCCATGAGTATCTAACATGTCATCAATTACATAAATATAAATCAGGTCAATGTAGTTTAGGCTGATCAAGATTTCTCTGGACAACATGATTTGTATCTTATTTTGATTTCATGTCTTTCATCTTCTTGGAGTTTCTCTACCATATAACTCTGAGATACTTTATCATTTCCCAGAATTTGAGTGAGTGATTAGTCCAAGTGTTACTGACCTTATATTTGGAGATCTGCAAGATATTATTAGCTGTTATTATTATCCACAGAATATCATGAAAGATCAGTTCTAAAACTAGGAAGTCAGCCTTATGCAGAGAAGTGCATAATGTTCTCCAAAGAGCCTTTTTCGTAAAGGGAGAATATACCAGCTGATCTTCCTCTCATCTGATAGGGAAGCTCATGTACTGGCCCTCAGAAATTCAATCTGTATTTGCAGCCTGAAATTTCATTCACTATTTCTCATTGACATTTACACGGATCAATGCTTTCTACCAAGAGCATCACTATAATCATAACTACCATTTCTGGCACCATGTTTGCTTATCTTTCAAAGGGCCTTGTTTTTTAAATAAGATTGTACAAATCTATCTTTCACCATGTAGTACCCTATTTATTTGTGGAACCTATTTCTGTCTTCAACCTTTTGTATAGTTGAAAGCTCTTGTGGTTCCAACTTGCAGGTTGGTCCATGGCCGTATCATTCTGGTGGTGTTTGTTAGTTATGGGTTTTGAAGAACTAGACGGAGACAAGTATGAGTAATTTGACTTAACAACCCAAAAATACACCTCAAATTAATCTTGATCACTCTTCTTCTTAGTTCATGCACGTGTTTCTTTTGTTTCTCTCACTAATTTTGAGTAGGATGATTTCTTTTGATCTTGTTAGTGTGTGCTTACAAATCCCATAAATATCTATTTGTGATGGTGTAGTGTCAATGAGGCAAATGATCTTCAAAGCAAGTTACTAGTTAATGATTTAGCTTGATATTGATTTGAATTCTGAGAAGGGGAGCCTTGGTGCAACAGTAAAAGTTGTCGTCGTGTGACCTTGAGGTCACGGGTTCAAGGCGTGGAATGAGCCTCTTGCAAAATGCAAGGTAAGGCTGCCTACTATAGGCCCTTGTGGTCCGCCCCTTCCTGGGACCTCACATAGGTGGGAGCTTCCTGCACCGAGGCTGCCCTTTATTGATTTGAATTCTGAATTCTGAAATACCATGTTCTGGATTCAGGTACAGGAAATGGCATGGTAAAATCAATATTGGATTCAGTTGATGATCCTTGCACGGCCCCTAATGCTATTTTTGCAGTCATTCGAGGTCATTTTACTGCTTCACTTGGACTATTTAGCCTTAACCAACTTGACCAATAGTACATCTGATAGGTGTTCATTTGTCTATAGTTTTCTATATTTTCATGGAGAAATTTCTGGGATTTTCTATTTAATACTTTATTTCTTTGCATACGTTGTTTTTCAGGCCGCAAACGTGCATTGGATGTGGCTACTGTCTTGCAAGGGGAGATAAGGTTTTTCAGTGTGTTGATGCTAACATGGGGTATCACATCACTCACTTATTCGTTTTGGACATTTAAAGACTTATCATTTTAATTCAAGGGGAGCTACATTTTTCCAATCATTTTCCATTCAGCATTTGATCATAGAGCTAGTGATCATGTTTTTATCATCATTATCATCTAGACCTTATCTCGATTAGGGGTCGATCACATGAATCTTGTTCCTCCATTCCCCTCTATTAAGTTTTGTAACTTCATTTAGTCCCAAAGTTTTTAAATCTTTTTTGATTGCTTCTATCCACATTCTTTTGGGCGTTTCCCTTGTCCTTTTTGAACCTTTGACTTGGATCGCCTCACTCTTAAATGGTGCCCTTTTTTGTTTATATTGGACATGTTTAAACCATCTAAGTCTAATCTCCTTTATCTTGTTACCTATTGGTGCCACTCCTAAGTTTCTTCTAATGTTTTCATTTCTAATTCTATCTTTTCTTGCCTTGCCACTCATCCATCATAATATCCACATTTCGATGACACTTATCCTATGTACATGTTGTTCCTTAACTGCCTAACACTCTGAGCTATAAAGCATGGATGGCCTTACAGCCATCCTGTAACAATTTCTTTTCGCTTTGAGTGGCACCTTCTGATTGCACAAAACCCTAGAGGCGCATCTCCATTTGTTCTAACCCGCTTGGATTCTCTAGGTAACCTCCCTCTCAATCTCTCCACTCTAATGAATTATCAATCCCAAGTATTGGAAGTGTTCTTATAGGGGGCTTCCTGGTTATCAATCTTTACTAGTGCTCTACTTCCGCTCCAATCCTTGTCCAATCCTTGTTAATATTGCATTCTATATACTCTGTCTTAGTTTGACTAATTTTAAATCCTTTAGATTCTAATACATCTCTCTATAAATCAAAACTATATCATCTGCAATAAACATGCACCATGGAATCTCCTCATGTAAATGCTTTGTTAACTCATCCATAACCAACATGAAAAGGTACCGGCTTAATGCCAATCCTTGGTGCAATCCTATAGTGATAAGACAATCATTGATCATTCAACTAGTGGTCCTAACATTTGCTATTGATCCCTCATACATATCCTTAATTGTGTCTACATACCCCTGTGAAACCCCTTTCTTGCCCAACACCCACCATATTAACTCTTTAGAGACCCTATCTTAAGCCTTTACTAAGTCAATAAAGACCATGTGAAGGTCCTTCCTCATCTCCATATATCTCTATCAATTGTCTAAGCAAGAAAATAGCTTTCACAGTAGACCTCCTAGACATGAAACCAAATTGGGTCTCCGATACACTTGCCTCATGCTATAGTTTCTTTTCCATTACTCTTTCAAAAAGTTTCATGGTATGGCTCATAAGTTTGATCCCCCAATAATTACTGCAACGCTATATAACTCCTTTATTCTTGTAAATTGGTACAATAGAACTGTTCCTCCATTCATCCGGCGTTTTCTTCAATTTGAAAATCTTGTTAAACAATTCTGTCAACCAAACTACCCCAATATCTTCTATATACTTGTAAACCTCTATTGGTATACCATCAAGCCCCAGAGCCTTTCTTGATTTCATCTTTTCAAGGCCTCTTTCACTTCAGGTATTCTAATCCTACGGTCATATCTATGATGCCCAATGTTATGTGGGTTTACAGTACTTCCAATCCCTATATTCTCAGGGTAATTGTCATTTAGCAATTTTTTAAAGTAACTTTCCCATCTTTGTTTGATCTCGTCATCTTTGACTAGTACCCTTTGGTCATCATTTATAATACACTTAATGTGGCTTAAGTCCTTACTCTTGCTTTTGCGAATTTAAACACATCTTTCTCACCCTCTCTTGTTCCTAATCTATTATAGAGATCCTCATATGCCTCAAGTTTAGCCTCACTTACTACTTTCTGAGCAATCTTTTTAGCGTTCTTATATTGCTCAAAGTTTTCATTATTTTTAATCCTTTTCCATGCTTTAAAACACACGTTTCTCTTTAATAGCTTTTTGCACTTTTTCATTCCACCACTAAGTTTCCTTTGTTGGTTGCCCTTTACCTTTAGATACTCTTAGGACATCTTTTGCCACTTTCTTAATGGACATGGCCATATTAGTCCATATGGTGTTTACTTCTGTTTCATCGTTCTAGTTTTCTTTTACTATCAACTTGTTTGTAAATGATGTTATCTTCTCTCCTTTTAAGTTCCACTACTTAGTTTTTGAACACCTATTAAGTTCATTTCCTTTCTTACATACTTTAATGTAAATATCTGTAACCATTAATATATGTTGTGAGGTTAGACTCTTATCGGGTAACCTTACAATCCTTACACATTGATCTTTCGTCATTCCGAAGTAGGAAAAAGTCTATTTGGCTTTTATATAATCCACTTTTAAAGGTTAATAAGTGTTCATCCCTCTTCTTAAAGTATGTGTTTGCTATAGTTAGGTTATATGCTAAGGCAAAATCAAGTATAGCTTTCCCCATCTCATTTCTTTCTCCAATACCATACCCCCTATGTACCCTATTATATCCTTATTTTTCTTTTCCTACATGACCATTAAAATTGACTCCTGTAAGTATCCGCTCTATGTTGGGAATGTCTTGCATGACTCCCACCATATCTTCTCAGAATTGTCTCTTGATTTTATCCTCTAACCATACTTGGGGTGCGTATGCACTAATGACATTTATGATCTTCTCTTCTAAAATAAGTTTTAGTAGTATAATTCTATCACTAGTTCTTTTAATGTCTACAACTTTATCCTTTAACTCTTTGTCTACCATTATCCCTACATCATTTTTATTATTGTCCTTTTTTACGTACTAGAGCTTATACCCATCAATTTCTTTAGTTTTAGTCCCTTTCCACTTAGTTTCTTGGGTACAAGTGATGTTGATTCTCCTATGTTTCATCATATCCATTAACTCTAGACTCTTACATATCAATCTGCCTATATTCCATGTAACGATATTAATCTTGTTCTCTTGACCTAGCCTATTTAACCTTGCACTTCTTGAACGGCGCTGAAGGGGAGCCTTGGGGCAACGGTAAAAGTTGTTGTCATGTGACCTTGAGGTCACAGGTTGAAGGTGTGGAATCAGCCTCTTGCAAAATGCAAAGTAAGGTTGCCTACTATAGACCCTTGTGGTCTGCCCCTTCATCAAACCCTACATAGGCGGTACCAGGGCTGCCCTTTTTCTTGAACGGCGCTGGAACCCATGCATACTTTTCACTGCACCTAGGTTCTGATGTAGTGCATCGCTTCTAAGGGAACGCTCTTACTGCCCTTGCCTATTTTCCACTATACCTGAGATCCTATGCAATGCATTGCTTCTTGGAGAATGCCTTAGCAGCCCTTGTCCATTTTCCACCACATCCAGGATCCGATGCAGCACGTCGTTTACGGGTAATGCCTAACCTGAGGGAATATCATAAGTCGATTCATGCATGTGGTTTGTCATGGGTTTTCCTTACTGGCTGGCACCTTATGTAAAACCCTCCTTTATTTGGGCTTGGGACCAGCTGCGATAAAACCATATAGAACTAAAACCACACAGGCGGAGTTAGCTAGTGATCATGTTTTACTTGGAGTATCTGGCCCCTAAAAGTAAAAAAGGGCAGCCCTGGTGCATGAAGCTCCCGCCTATGCGGTTTCCGTGCCTTGAACCTTCAAGGTCACACGACGACAACTTTTACTGTTGCACCAAGGCTTATCTGGCTCCGAAAAGTACTAATAATATATGGTTAATGGCTTTTTCAGGTCTTGTGGCAGATATTGATATTGAGTCCGAGAAATATCGATGGATGGGAAGTTCTCGTATAGATTTCTATGTATGTATATGGATTTATTTCTTATCTTCTGCAGCCATTGCTTTGTTAAGTTCATGTGTCATGGATGCAATCTAGTTTAGAGCAACTATGTTGCACTTCGTTTCTCAACATATAATGGAATGATTATATATGTTTTGCAACTGTTGTTAATTTATACCTAAGCATGTTTTATCCTTATCGTTCTTATCTTCTGTAAAACCATATAACTCATCAATGTAGCTGAGTAATACATGATTTTGACCTAGCTTGGATAAGACATGGAGTTTCAGTATATGCATATATCATTTTCTAGTTTTCACCTAGCTCACCAAATGTTGCCTGCTGATCTAGCAAATGGAAAAGCTGGCAATTTTGTAGAATACCAAGTTCCTCTGTTGCCTCTAAGATTTGCATAAAGTATAGCACAGTTTAAGGGTCTACATTTGGTTTGAACACTGCCATGTCACCACACCATGTTACATGGACATGTCCGCTGAAACCTGAGGCACTTCTCAGTTCCAGTGATTGTTGGGGGGGAAATGGTTAGTGGTTTCTAATAGATTGGATTCTGAGAACCATGTTGTTTATAAATTCAGTAACGTTTTATGAAAACTTCTTTCTTAGTCAGTACTTAGGATTTTGATTTAGTTAAACACTTTAATTGGACATTCTATTTCAGTCAGTTTTTTGGATCATAAATGATCAAAATGATAACCTGTCTGCAGTTGTTAAAATTTGTAAGTTGCTGTGCATAATCACTGTGCAATGACTATTTGAAAAGAATTACAGGCTTGGAAAATGAATGTGAAAAGGTTGTCACAGGGTGATATTTTGATGTGATATTGTAGTGGATTTTTGTGTTTCATGAGCTGTTTTTCTTATTCTTTTATCTGTTGGCTCAGAGACGGGTTTAACAGATGATTACTTAGCACCCTGTCAACATTGACATATCGATGGATGATTGACCTATGTTTTTCTTGATGTTGCTTCCAGTCTATTTTGCGGATACTGCAACTGAGAAAATACCAGGGGCGTGTATACTTTGTGCCAGCACCTGGCTATGAAGCTCATGGGAATCCCATTAACCACAATGGCACTTCAAGTGATAACCTCATCATACCAAGTCATCATAGGAAGGAGAGTGTGCAGAGTGGGTATCAGGGACCGGCAACTAATTTTGACAATCGGGAATGGAGAACCATTGAAGGACCATTTATTTCAGTTTGGATTCATAATGTGCCTTGGGCAAGCGAAGGTGTGATGCCAGCACCTGATGCCAAGGTGAGCTCCCATCCTTCATCAGTAATACTAGTGCTCCTTTTTGTCTTTCATTTAATTTTCTTGTCTCTCCACCTGGTGGCTTGCAATTTCTGCATGTTCACAAATGCGACCACTGATTTGGACAAAGTGAACTTAGGTGCTAGTATGTCTATTACAATCAAGAAATTTTCACAATTGCAGAGAGCCAATCATGGCCCCTTGCCTATGAAATAATGAAAGCTTATTCTGATATAAGAATTCAAATATGCTTGGGTACACACAATTATTTGAGGTTATAACATGTATCTGATATGTTGGCTTATAGCATAAATCTAATTTCCAACCACCACGATGTCAATTGAGAGTCCCAACGAGCTGAATATGTAAGCTGGACTGGGACAAGTATGTCTTTCAGGAGATGACATATGTTATTTTTCAAATTAAGTCCAGCAACATGCTCAGGAATACATATGCCGAAGTGCCCTGCAATGATGAAAATAAAGCAATTTCAATAGGAACACATTAAATCAATAGCACACCTCAACAATTTGATATCCAGCTATAATATTGAGTAGTAGTAAACAATATCATAAACTCTCAGAACGCACAGTGGGAATAAACTTGGGGTTTCTCTAGTTGTCATGTCAATCTGATTATCAACTCAGTAGTATAAAACTTTTTAAGTTGTAATTGGATCAACTTGATTGGCGTATGGCATCTAATTAGTTGGAGACATTGTACTTCTATTTTCTAAGAAACTTTTGGTTAGGTACATTCCAAGATAAACATGTTGGAGGGTGTGCAACACAAAAAGAAGTAAAAAGAAGGGGTATGGATTACTTACCATGCTGTTTTTGTCGGTTTTCTGCAGTTCTCTGATGGTTACTTGGATTTGATTATAATCAGAGGCTGCCCAAAGTCATCTCTACTGGCGCTGATGACAAAGTTGAGTGATGGAAGCCACGTTAAATCTTCACACGTTTTGTATCTCAAGGTGACTATAGAACTGAATGATATTAAGTTTGCAATGAAGTCCCTCTTTGACCTGATGTAGGTTAATTGTCTATTAATGTGCTTCATTGGGAAATCTAGAAGCAAGTTTTTCAATAATTCTTAGAATCTTCTGTGTTGAAACTATGCATGCAACTGGGCTCTTTTTCACAGCTTTCAACTGTCTCTATTAATATGCTTTATTGGGAAATCTAGAAGCAAGTTTTTCAATAATTCTTAGAATCTTCTGTGTTGAAACTATGCATGCAACTGGTCTCCTTTTTCACACCTTTCAACTGTCTCAGCCTGCTCCATGGCTGGTGCATGTCTTAGCAGCATCTTTTTGAACTACCCGGTTCAAAATATTTTATCCACTAAGGTATTAGCTCCATGGTTCATGTCCACTCGAGTCAGTATCAGTGGTGTATAAGCTGTTCGATGGAAAATGGAGACATGCAACTCTAAATTGTGTTAACTTTAGGTGGCCCAGGGTACTCATACCAAACCTTGATCACATTTGTATAGGCAAAATTTTCATTAGCAAGACATTGCCTATAAAATATTACGCGTTATCAAGGTGTAGAAGCAAATTTGTTGTTGATCCCCTCGACCAAACAATGTTTCATACCAAGACAAATTACTTTCAGCTTCTACCATTCTCGTGACATCTAAATTGTATCTAATTCTGAAAATTGCAGGTGAAAGCATTCCAACTACATCCGGGTCAACGGATTGACGAACCAAATAAAGGTGGTATCATTGATTCAGATGGGGAGGTTTTAGCTAGAGGCGAAGGGACATATAAGTCAAGGCGTAAGGACCTCATGGCCTATGGTCCTCCAATACATATGACCGTGGATAATGGCTTGGCTACCTTGTTTGCCCCCAGATAAAGTTACGTCCTCAACCTTCATCGGATTGCCCATTAGTTTCTTTCAAGGTATTTGTTCCATGGATTAATAATCAGGCACATTTCAGCTCTGTAGATATGCACACTAAAATTGGAAAGAAAACATACCAGAAAATTGTATTTTTCCACGTTGAGCTTATCTTTTTGGATACTTTTCGGAGATAGCATAGAATTCTATGTAGTAGATACATCTAGCACTTTAGTTTGATGGATCCTGTAAACGTCCCTCTGCTGTACTTTAAAAGACGCATGAGTGAAGGTAGTTTCTCCTCTCTCAAATCTGCCAAATGTTGTTCTATACCTTTTTTGGTCTGTATTATGTATCAATTTGTTGTAGGCCGCTGTCTTCTACACCAGTAATATCTTGAGATTTCTGCAGAGATTCTGCATTCCCAGAATAGCCTTTCATCTTGGAAGGATTGCAATTTGGTGCTGGATTCCCGGTAAGAGTATATGTTCAATAGGAGTGTAAGTATTACATGCCCTTTTTTCATGCACAGTAAAATATGTTTGTCCTCTAACCCATTTATTATGTTAGCTGGACAACAATTTTCACGTCCATGGATGTTTTCAGACAATTCTTTTGTAAATTAAAAATTACAACCATTAATTTTTAATAATTGAAAAAAAAAAAACCTAAAACAAGTGACTAGGATCTTCCAAATGGATTAATTTAATATGGGTGAGCATGATGAGCTGATTTGATATAGGTGAACATCATGAACGGCTTATATCTTTAAGAAAAAGTTTTACATGCATAAAAATTAGTATAATGCAAAGATACAAAATAAAACACACCCATTCTCCTCAATTTAACACACACAAATGGAACGGAGGGCACCGAACTCAAACCCGCGATAGCATCAACAGGCGTCTGCTAGCCACAGGCCCAGTAGATTAATGGTGAGCTCATATCATGATTGAAGTGAAGTAAAATTGGAAGGTTTTGCATTCAAAAAAACAGAAAAAAAAGAAGAAAAAAACCCAAAGAGGTTCAAATATGGAAATCTGTACTACATCTCATCTTTTACCCACCTTAAGAGACAAGTCTTGTTTTCATCAACAGAACTTAGAATCAAACAGAACCAAACAATGAGCTGAAAATACAAGGGCTTAAACAAAAAGCTTAAGCCCCAAAGATTCACCAGAAATGAGATGGACTTTACAAAAAACCAGAGCCCTAAAAATACAGTTAGATTACCTATCATCTTTTAATAATTTGCACTGGAATGGGTAAAATGAACCTCATCAAAGAGTATAGTGGTTTACCAAGCTCTCTTTATCTTTATCATATCCTATCAAACAAAGAATTAGTAACCACTGTAACAAACTCATTAGGATGCTGCTGTCAACATGATGAGTGTTTTGAACATTTCCATGAGAAGAGAATTACAGAAAATTCGCTCAAAAATGTAAAAATTTCTTTTAAGTGATTCCACCATTGCATTGCCTTCAAAATGGACTCCAAACTATACTCTGAGTATTCCATGTGAAATAGTTTTCTTTTTTCTCTCTCAGATATTACTTATATTCCAATTAACACGCACGCGCACACACACACACACAACTCGCTGAAATTACCTCTCCTATATATGTGTGTGTGTGCAAGTTGCAGGTGTATTCTAGCAGCCATTTTCTCTAACTTTTTTTTTGTTTTTTGACATTTTTTCAGCTAATGAAATGTCACCTGCTCCTTATACCTGCATAAAACAGCTGAAATTAACACACATATGGGAGATTGTTTCTACCTCATCTATTAAATCTTAACATCAAGTCTTAGCTTGAATCTTTCGAGGAAAAAACCACACAAGATGAATGGCTTAAATCTTGCTAGGTTATGCAAAAAGTGCTTTCCAATGGAGCTCTCCTAAAGAAAAAAAAGAAAAGAAAAAGGAATACTCACTGAAGCATAAATAAAGAAGATAAACTGTGGGGCTCTTAATGGTTGTTCATCTATCGCCTTTGGTCCTTAACCAGGAACACCATTAAAGAAAGACAAAAACGCAAGGATACACACTCCAACGTAGATAAAGAAGGCTAAAACTGCAAGAGTCTCAGTGGTCCTGCATCTATGGGCTCTCATCCTTAACCAGGAACGCCCTAGAAGAAAGAGAAAAATGCAAGGATACTTTATGTGTATGCAATAATCATTTATATACACTACATATTAGGCAGGGCACTGGGATAGCCTATAGAACACGGTTATTAGACGGGAAGTGACCTTGATCAAGTCACACCCATCTAACTCGTGGTTAAGCGCTCTCTACTTCTCCCATGCTGATAATGATGATAACTGAGGTATGAAGAGTAACAAGGTAATGCTTGATCGATATGGAAGTGGCTATTTTTGGCCGTGCAATTTTTGTGTGCATCACTATACATCAAACAAATGCACAGCTATAACAAACTAGTAATGAACAAGGCACCTGATCTTCGAACAAATACCAGAAAATGAAATCAACCTTCAATTACAAGTAGACGACTAGACACTTTAAAAAATACATAAACCAATCCATGATGGTCCTCTTGCTATCTCACCCTAGCAAACGTGCTCATGGGTGGGATCTTCCTTGTTAGAGACCAAGCACAAAGTCCTTGGCTTACATGGTCACTCCCACATGCATAAATAGCTAGGTTGGGTAACTCTTTGTTTTATGGTTCCCTTCATCTTGGAGATTATTATTCTCAAGGTGGAACCCAAGAAATCAGAAGAGAAGCTTACGAGAGAGAAACCCAGAGAAAAACAATAGTAGACGAAGGAAATCAGAGGAAGAAACCAGTCTCTCCAAAAGGCTCGAGGAGTGCCGAGAAAGAAGACCCCCCCAAATTGAGAGGAACATCCTCCTTGTGTAGGCAAAGTGGCGCTAAGTTGCACTTGGGTTCTTTCATGTGTTCCCCTGGACACCGAAGGATAACCTAGATCTTTTGGTGAAGCTGTAGACAGGCCAACACTCATTTGTCAAAGTCGATTAACACAATCTTCTCTTCTCATGCGTATTTGGGGAGAGATTCTCCCATATGTGTAAGGGCTGACATTAAATGCCTGATAAGGGAAGAAAGTTATCCCTCACTTCTCTTCATTCCAGGCATCTACAGAGGCTTCTTTTGGCGGCTTCCTCTTTTCAGGCAACAAGGGTGAGAGTTCATTAACTCGAGTATAGTGGAAAAAAAATCTAAAGGCAACTTGTCATATGTTGTTTTTCTCATCTTTGATGGGTGACATTTATGTTTGGACCAGTGATAATTTACCACGAGTTGGTGTGATATATTGCCCAGAGATTTTGCAAAACTGGATGATACAATGCCCAAAGATGAGGTGATAAAAACTATATATTGTTCATGCCTTCCCGAGGTTTGCTTGACATTTGCCATTCCTAACCAAGTGTGGTGACAAAGGAGAGCTTTGGCACAATGGTAGAGTGGTAGTCATATGAACCCGTGACCTCAAGGTCACATGACGACAACTTTTATCATTGCACCAAGGCTCCCCTTCACATGGACTACCATATATATATATATATATGATTATTATTCTATGTTCCGAGCTTTCTCAAAAATCCCCTTTCTTCAAGTCTCCAACTTATTATCAACCCATTCATCAGAGCTAATATAAGACATACGTGGAAATAAATTCTAGGAGAGATATAAAAGTTCCTTCATTAAGGAATGCTGTATGTAATGCTCTATTTTTACATTCAAAAAATAAATAAGTAAATACCCTACTTTTTGCATAAGGGACTCACCTATGGGTAATGCCACGCGTTCATGCCATTTATATGGCTTTAGATGCCTTGCAATGTAATAACAGCTAAAGGGGCAGCCCCTGTGCACAAAACTCTTGCTTATGCAGGGTTTGGGGAAGGGGCAGACCACAAGGGCCTATAGTACGCAGTCTTATCTTGCATTTTGTAAGAGGCTATTTCTACGCCTTGAACTTATGACCTCAAGGTCACACGACGACAACTTTTACCATTGCAATGTAATAATAGATATGATTGCATTATTCTAGTTAGCTGAAAAAAATTTGTATTCTTTCTTTTTATTTTTGGTAAAAGCAAATAATTTCTAAACAAATCACTCTCACACACTCTTAAATTTGATCCCCAACCAAATGAGAAGGTAGTGACTCAAATCTTTGACAAAGTGTATTCAAGGAATATGTTTGGCATTTGCGACTAATTGCACTATAATTTTGTTGGCTGAAAATTTGCACTTTTGATAAAAGGAAATAAATAGGTAGAAACTTTTATATAAACGTGGTCCACATTTAGCAACTAAAAGCACAATTTTAAAAGGCAAAAATCATCGGATGTAAGCCAATATAGCCCAGTGGTTAGATTGAGGAGCCTCTCTTGTAAATAGATCATGGGTTCAAAGTAGTAATTGCATCCGACGTAGGATCTTAAGTGCATCTGAGGCCAATCGCGTTTGAGATTTCCATTTGCCATTTAATATGACTGCTCAAGATTGGACTTCCATGTCACGAGAAACATGGCTATGCACCCACAGCCATTCTTCTATTCTGTACTTCTATTCTTTATAAAAGCTGTTGGTTGGTGATGACTTGTTGGCATCAATCTCTACTTTTTTGTGATAGCATGACTAGGGTCAGTCGGGGTCCGGGAAAGAGGCAGACCACAAGGGTCAATAGTATGCAATTTTACCTTACATTTTGCAAGAGTCTATTTTCACCCCTCAAACGCATAATCTCAAGATCGCACAATGACAACTCTACGAGATTTTAAAATAACAATGTCGTAGTATACAATGATACTCTATGAGATCTTCCTTATAATTAAAGCATATTGTCACCGAGACCATTCACATGACATAGACATAATTTGGAGTTTGGCTTCATTGTGTGGATGCAATGGGCCTAAACGAACACAGATCATATTCCCACTAGATGTAATCCGAAAGAAGGAATGGTGCATGCGGGGGCTGCTTGTCTTATTCCAGCTCATCAATTACTTGCAGGATAGGTTGTCGGTTATCAGTAATGCCGACATCAACTAATGCGTACATCTTTTTGAACTGGTCTTAGAAGTACTTGTTAAACTAGTGTTCAACGACCTCTTTTGGTGGAGAAGGAGCTAGGGGACACCATATGTAGGACAGGATGATCATATTGGTTGAGTGGTTATATGCGGCTGAGGTGGATGGATCAAGTGATTTGTTTTCATCTTAAAATCTTCTTTCTCAACCATCAAGTTTGAAAAAAAAAAAAAAACGAAAAAAAACCCATCGAGAGTTCACTAAACAAACATTCTCAAATTATAGGCTATGTTGTGAAGAACGTAACCAATATGTAGAAAGTCTAGGAAGGATGGAATACATCTAAGTTAATTTCTTAAACCAATGTCCTATACGATTGGTGGGTTCCCTCGTATCTCATACCACAAGTTGGCACCACTTAAGATCATAATATATGTCATAGAGATTTGAACAATCGTCTTACCTCGAGGTATGAGACGACCGTTCTTCTGTCCCATTTATTTTCTTTTAAAAAAACATATTTTATTAAAAAGTGATCAAGAAGATCATAGATTACAAAAACTCTTTAGAACTGAAGAGGAGAACAAGTAAGAAAAGCTTAGAACTAACAAGAGGTCCAATGAACGTAACTAATCACTAAAATCTCTCAAAATAAAATAGCACGGATGAGAAAATTACGTAGAAGCTCATATTCTTAGAATCACAACCTGGCCCCAGGTATTAATAGCAAAAATCTTCAAATAATTGAAAAATTTTTAGATAACTTTTATTTCATAAAGAACAATGTTTATCTAGACCATGCTTCTGGGGCTAAGTTTGCAAACCCTTCTATTAACCTTACCATTGGATGTTCGACTCATTCATCTTCTTCAACCTCACTTAGATAGGCTACGTGCAAAAACTCGTGCCCAGTGATTGCTTCTGACTACTAGTTTTCTCTAGTTTTTTCAATTAAAAAGTCCAACGATCATGATTAAATACTTTTGACTAGGAAAATTAATAGCTAAAAACATCAAATGAATATGAATTTTTGCAGCTGGCCTAAATTGAGGAGAACGAAGAAGAAGATGAATAAGTTAGATCCTCCGAAGGTGATACCAAAGAAGAAGATGTATCATGCCGTACAACAACTCTGTTTTTTCTCACTTCAC
This sequence comes from Warburgia ugandensis, assembly GCA_035236585.1. Taxonomy (NCBI): domain Eukaryota; kingdom Viridiplantae; phylum Streptophyta; class Magnoliopsida; order Canellales; family Canellaceae; genus Warburgia; species Warburgia ugandensis. The sequence goes on from CP141136.1 coordinate 26,161,524, forward strand.
TACGTCTTTTTGCTTCTTGTAGAGAATAAATCAAGCACTTCGCCTTCACTCTTTTGGAAGTTGATTGCATAACCAGCAATCGCACTGCATTTCTTTGAAGAAGAAAAAGGGAATATGGTTTGTGTCAAATTTCACATATCATATAAATCCTCCATCATAGCTAGTAACCAACTTCAAGAAAAACTTTAGCTTTTATCAGTTTTTTGCATTGAAAACGGTACATGCAGGCTAGGGGTGGTGAAATATGATATGACACGACTCGAACTCGACACGGATTTAGCGAGTTAGGGTCGAGTCTTATCGTGTTTGTGTGACACGCCAAAAATCGTGTCATGTTTGGGTCAATCAATGTTGACCCATCGTGTTGACTTGTTTGACACGCAACCTATTAATTCATCATGTTGACCCATTTAACCCGCACGCTGTCAACCAATCTGGTTGAAAATACAGGACAATTCATCAGAAACCGTCTTATTTACTATAGTGAAGAACAGTCATATATTAGCTATTTTATATTTATTTAATTGTGTTACACGAGTCATGTCGTGTCGACTCATTTAATAATAGTGTTGTGTTCGAGTCACGGGTTCTTGACACAATTATTAAGCGGGTCATATTTGTGTCGACCCATACACTATAATAGGTTAATCTCCACACGACACGAACACGACCCACCAACCTAAATTGCCAGGCCTAACGCAGGCCTCATTGTTTAAAATATTTTTTAGGGATTTGAACCGTTCATCTGATCTGGTACTAAACTACTTAGGCCAGGCCAAATCAAATAAATAGGTATAATTTAGGATCACCGAAAACATATGCTAAGTGGGGCCTAGCATGAACCTTTGTCAATGCAAAACTATGCAATGTTTTTGCGTGACAAAAATGAGTCTCGGAGATGTGATCAATAAAAAGTAAGAACACATAAATGGACCCATCGCGAACCTTTTTTTCAATGCAAAATTATGCAATGTTTTGCATGATAAAAATACCCTACCCCTCCTACTAGCACACACAGCGAGATGGGCATGTATAAAACATCTCATCTTTTAGAACCTCAAAAGGCCTCTTCATTGGACCTTTCGGTGGTTGAGAAATGGGCACTGTTTTAAAGAAAGAGAGTTTTTTATTTTCACAGTCCATTTTTCAACCACAAGTTGCCATGTTAAAGCTCCCCAAAAGATGAGAATTTTGGTACAAGTCATTTTGGGGAGGAGGCATATATGAATAAATTAAATCACTCAAAAGATGGGAAAGGTGACCCTCGTGCATACATGAGGAGTAGTAATTTCAGCAAGTAGTAATTTCAGTAAGGAGTTGTAGGTGTGAAGTGTAAGTGACATGCTTGGTTGAGAAAATGTTTCTGTCATTTCTTCTAATTTTTTTTTCTGTTTTCTGCTTTTTTCAGCCAATTAAAGGCCACTTGCTTCTTGCATTTGCATGAAACAATTGAAATTAACACACTCATATATATTAGGGGTGGCAAAATATGACACAACACGATAACATGACTTGAACCCGATATGAATTTAGAGGGTTAGGGCCAAGTCTTATCGTGTTTGTGTCATTTTCGAGTCAACCCAAAAATGACAAGTCAAAAATCATGTCGTGTTCGGGTCAATGAATGTTGACTGGTCATATTAACCTGTTTGACACGAGACCTATTAATTCATCGTATTGACCCATCTCACATGTAACCTATTAACTAATTAGTTTAAAAATATAATACGGTTTTTAAAAAACAGTCCTATATTATAATAGTAATATAGGACAATCCTGTTCTATATTTTTATAAATTTTAAAAAACCATTAATATATAAGACAGTTATTAAAAAAATGTCATATATTACTAATATAGGCCAATTGTTCAATATTACCAGTCCTATATTTTTATAGTTTTTAAAAAACCATCAATATAAAAACCATCCTGTATTAGCCGTCCTATATTTCAATGTAGGATGGGTTTTCAAAAACCGTTTTATATTTTTACAGTTTTTGAAAAACTAATCGCCTACATTCTTATACAAAAAATCATCCTATATTAGTTATTTTACATTCATTTAATCATGTTACACGAGTTGTGTCGTGTCGACTCGTTTAATAATCGTGTCGTGTTCAATTCATGGGTTCTTGACACGATTATTAAGCGGGTCGTGTTCATGTCGACCATATACTATAATGGGTCAATCTTGACACAACACAAACATGACCCGCCAATCTGAATTGTGTGTGTATATATATATATATACAGAGAGAGAGAGAGAGAGAGAGAGAGAGAGAGAGAGAGAGAGAGAGAGAGAGAGAGAGAGAGAGCTATACAACCCAATGTTGCCTATATATTCTCATATCAAACTATAGGAATTTTAAACTATTTAATGATCAACTAAAACAAAAAGGGAGAATTTTTGGTATTTACATGTATAGGCTACCTTGAAGGGGAGCCTTGGCGTGCCGTCGTATGACCTTGAGGTCACGGGTTTAAGGGGTGGAAATAGCCTCTTGCAAATGCAAGATAAGACTGTGTACTTTAGTCCCTTGTGGTCCGCCCCTTTCTCAAACCCTGCATCGGAGCATAGGCTACCTTATAATTTCTATCAAAAGTAGATGAGGTCTTCTGTACCCCAAAAAGAGAAATGAAAGTGAATGCTGCTACTAGAAACCGAAGAGAAGGCCCCATCATATAGAAAACGGATCTCGTGAAAGGTTCCAAACAGTAGAAATTAGTTTGGTGTTTTCTTTGTCACGGAAGCACCCAACATTAATCATCATCGAGATCTTATCTTAATTAGGGCCGGCCGCAGCACTCAATATTAAACATCTCAATTATTGAAAGCCGAGTCTGAGTTCTAAAGGTAACTCGTGGGATCTCCCAAAAGTGTGGCTCTTATCAATACTTGGAATTGGGCCGTTGGATGCTGATTGGAGATGGCAAGATGTGGATTCCACTAGCTCTTCAGATGAGCGATGATCTGCAGCCTTACTTGTTTGTTGGTCGACGATGAACTCGAGAGATGGTTGATCTGAGATTACCCACTGATGGACCTACGTATAAAGAAGGGATCAAAACCTTAGGCAAATGAAATGACTATATGATAGACATATGAGAGCCAAAAACTTCTGTGTTACTGCGAGCTACTATACATAAAAAGGTTATATTTCCTCGTCTCACTCTATTTTAATCACACAAATAAATAGTCTAAGCCACAACAAAGGCCGAAAAATGTATAGCATAGTTTTTCGCTAACAACTAGACATCTCCCTTGAAATTGCTTGGTTCCAGGTTCGAATTGCTTGCTTTTTTCTTTGGCCAGTAGATTTAGGAGTATGCAGGTCACTTGCTCTATAATTTTTCGATTGCAACCAAAAAATTATATAAAATGCCCTTTTTTCTTGACATAAAATTATATAATTTTTGGTACTGAATGGTCTTTTTCTTTAATAGAAATGGGCGTTTAAATCATTTCTATAATAAATATCATATATTTTAATTTACGATTTATTTATAGAAGCAATAAAAATGGAACCTCTTATACTATTTCATTCTAAATGTTAGGGAATCAATGGACCCACTTATACTATGTGATTATGAGTTCAAAATGTTCACCTATAAATTGGAGCTAAAAGGGGCAGCCTTGGTGTACGAAGCTCCCGCCTATACGGGGTCCGGGGAAGGGGTGGACCACAATGACCTAAAGTACATAACCTTACTTTGTATTTTGTAAGAGGCTATTTTCATGCTTTGAACCCGTGACCTCAAGGTAATACGACAACAACTTTTACCATTACGCCTAGGCTCCCCTTCTAAAAAATTTAGAAGTTTGATGGTTAGATGCCCAGGCAGCCAAACCACATGCCAGTAAACAAGAGATGCTGCCACATGAGGAAGGAAGCTGGCCTCTTAATATCTCAAGAATTTGTGGAAGGCTTATGACTTCTATGACAAACACATTTATGTTGACTCCAAAATCCACCAAGGAGGACTTTGCATGCATGCATGCATGCATGTTGCCACCCAATCATAGTTCTCATTATTAGTATATCGAACTCTTATAGAGCAGAAAGAGACCAGACAAACAATTGAGAACAAGGGTTAGCACCAGAGTGGACTCTAGAATCTCAAAGGTAGAGTTGTGCGGAGCTCCGCAGACTCTTTTCTAAGATCTAAACTGTTCATCATGTTCAGCATAGAAAAATTAGGCAACCTAGAAGAAATAAAATGCATTTAGATAAACTTAATTAATTGGGTTAGGCCTTTGGTCCTAATCACTGACTAGAGAAACATGGGCTAAAAAATATCTAATTGGGATAAAATTCGACCTCTAACTTCTTATCGAAGCCATCCAAACACGACAAATGACTTAGATCTACAAAATATTATCACCATGAATGAGAATTCGGATGCCGTCGGTCTCAGCACAGTCCCCATATCATGTCTCTTGAAATATAGATTTAGTTCACTTTCCTCCATACCATAAAAGGAGATTGAATTCAATTCTGTCATTAGAAACCGAAGAGAAGTGGACCATCCAATAAAGACAGATATAATGAAAGTTCCAAACAGTAAAAAACAGTTTTTATTTTCTTTGTTCACGTAGGCGTCCAAGAGAAGCGGAGCCTTCACCCAACAGTAAAATTTGTCGTCATGTGACTTTGAGGCCATGAGTTCAAGGTGTAAAAATAGCATCTTGCAAAAATGCAAGGTAAGGCTGCCTATTATAGGTCATTGTGGTCCACCCCTTCCTCGGACCCTGCAGAGGCAGGAACTTGACGCACCGGGGCTGCCTTTTGCGTAAGCGCCCTAGACACTCAATTATTAAAGAAGTGTATGGTTGCATTCTAATGGTAGCTCGAGGGAACTTCCAGAGGTGTGGCTCACCCTTGTCAACGTCAAGGAATTAGCAAGTTTGTGCTAATTGGATGGCAAAGATATGGGTTACACTCTAATGATGTATGATGATTTGATAATTCAACTGATAATCGCATAGGATAATTCTAACTATATCCCCTTTGGACCGTTGCGAAGGAAATTAACATGATTGTGCTCAAGAAGGCAATATATCAACCTCTGAACGATCGTACGGTAGAGACAATGAAAGCCAAAATTTTGATGGTCCGGCGGACAACTATATGCAAACCCTCATTTGTATTTACGAGGGCCACAACTTTGTTGCCCTCACTAAATACCAATAAGTCTTGATATATGCAAGGTAAAGCTGTGTCCTATTGACTCTTGTGCTCTGTTCTCTCCCTAGACCTCGAATATGCCGCATATGCAGAAGCTTCATGCATAGGGGCTGCCCTGTATACATCCTTACTACACTTATTCTCAACTACACCATCCTTGAACAGGTTGGATTGCATGGATTTACAAGCACACTAGCGACTAGTCAATTACCTTCACTTTCGTCTGTACCTTAAGAGGAGACCAGAATTGAGTGCTCCTACTAGAAAGCCAAGAGAAGGGGGCCCCATCAAATAAAGACAGATCTCATGAAAGGTTCCAAACAGTAGAAAACGGTTTGGCGTATTCTTTGTCACGTTAGCACCCAACATTAAGCCAATAACTCAATTATTGAAAAACCTGTCTAAGTTGAGTACTAATGGTAACTTGCATGGCCTTCCAAAGGCTTGGCTCGCCCATCGTGGATTTGGAATGCCTAGTCCACTAGTTCCAAAGGTGTGAAGTCCATCTAGCTCTAATGATGAGTCATGATTTGATAATTTAAGAGGATTTGTAGCTACTAATTGCTTGTTGGTCAATGAGGGAATTGAGAGTTGATATGAGACTATTCATGGATCAGTAACGCATGCAAATCATCATTACATTGGCAGGCAAGAGGCAAAAACTTTGTAGCACGCAAGCTAAGGGCAGCCCCACTGTACGAAGCTCCCGTCTATGGGGGGTTCGAGAAAGGAGGGGACCACAAGGACATATAGTAGGCAGTTTTAGTTTGCATTTTGCAAGAAGCTGATTTCACATCTTGAACCCATAACCTCAAAATCACATGACGATAACTTTTACCACTCACCTGTAGCAACTGCAAGTGGTATCAATCACTCATTTTTGCATCATTTGGCGTATTGGTTAGCTCCAACATCTCAAATTTGCTACGAAAAATAGGAAAAATGTAACAAAATCTCCAATTCTAATGGCCTAGCGAGAATGAAAATAACTGTGTAATATACATAATTCCGTCCTTCAATATGCATGATAGTAGGTTAGTATGACAGAGATGGGAGTTATTTGATGGATAAATGTTTCACAAATGAGCTCGCGGATGTATCATGTACAAGTAGATGATATACATGTAGGGTCGATAATAAAGTCACAGCAAAACTCGTAACCACTTGTACTAAAAAACAAGTAAGTGTGATTCCTGCTAGACAATGAAATATGTTCTCTAGAATGATCAAAACCATTTACGTGATAGGTTAAGCAATTGATGAGCTGTGGACCAAAACTAGAAGCAATTTGACAATTGATGAGCTTGTGGTACTCAAAAAGAAGGCCACAAAGAAAAAAGAGAGCAAATGGTCACTTTGTCAACCAAACCTCAAACATGTTATGAACAACTTTTATGCACGAGATATTCGTAGGCATGGTGCAACCGTAGACTTGTGGTCATATGATTTTGAGGTCATGGGTTTAAGGCGTGAAAACAGCCTCTCGCACATATGGTTCGACCCTTCTCTGAACCCCACATATGAAGTAGTTTCGTGGGCGGGGCTGTCCCTTTTTTAGACGTTTGTAGACATGGGTGTGAATGGAGTATAAATAAAGCTAATTTTGGAGGAAACTAGCTGGAAAGTGGCTATTGGAAAGTGAACGGTTTTCTGTTGACGACAAAATCCTCAAAGGAAAACTTAGTATGCATGCATTACGCCAGCCCAATCCTAGTCCTCGTTATCAAATTTAGAGCACCTAAAAAATAGGAGGTGACTAGACAATTAATTGACTGGGATTTAAGATTATATCTCAACAAATATCTAGCAGAGTTGGTGGTAGACAAGTCGTCGCGTCTGGTTGAAGATTCCACTCCTTGCTTTCTTCTTTGGCCTATAATTAGATTTAGAATGTGTACGAGTGATTTGATCTGTGGCCCGGTGCACAAAGCTCCCACCTATATGGGGTCCAAGAAAGAGGCAGACTATAAAGGCCTATAATATGCAATCTTACATTGCATTTTTATAAGAGGCTATTTTTATACCTTGAACTCTGTCATGTCAAGGTCACGTGACGTTAACTTCTACCGTTGTGCCATGCTCCCCCTTCAATTTTAGGAAAAAAACAGTAGAAAACGACTGTTTTCTTTGATCAACGTAAGCACCAAACAACGAAGCCACACAATCATTGAAAAACCTGTATGGTTAAGTTCTAATGGTGACTCGTCGGACCTCCCAATGGGGTGGCTCGCCTTGTCAACGTCAAGGAATTAGCATGTTTGTGCTGATTGGGGAATGGAGATAGCAAAGATACGGTTGGACTCTCGCGATATATTATGATTTGATAATTGATCTGATAATAATATTGGATAATTCTAATAGTCCTGTGAGCTACCATACGTAAACACTCGAATGTTTAGGCCATAACTTTGGTGCTCTCACCAGATATCCTGATCATATAGGCCGATGAACCCGTAACTTTTACATCCGTCTAAAATATTAAATTCAGATCCTTGTAATTTTTTAGGGAAGGGGAGTCTTGGTGCAATGGTAAAGTTGTTATTGTACGACCTTGAGATTATGAGTTTAAACCGTGGAAACAACATCTTGCAAAAATGCAAGATAAGGCTGCATACTATATACCCTTTTGGTTTGGCCCTTCTTCAGACCCCGCGTAGACGTGATCTTCATGCACGGGAGCTATCCCTTTTATCCTTGTGACTCTTTTACTGTAACCCCCCCTTTTTTCCAAATGTTTCTCAAATTTACAAAAATTTGCCTTGCCAGTTACTCAAACTCTGTGACCATGTTTCCACCAGTTTCCCCATAATTTATGGTCAAATGTTTTCCATAAAATGGTTTTCCTTACTGATTTATTTCCGAATCCCAATTTCATAAATATGTCAATGCCAGTAGAAATAATTGTTGAGGTTCACGTAATCCCCAAGGATTTTAATTTGCAGCAAATGCTTAAGGGCAAAGCAACATGACATCACCCCTTTGTTTTCACGTACTCATGGCTTGTGGTACACAACTAACTCCTTTTCTTCTTCCCTATGTTAAGTGTTTAATTTTTCCTCAAATATCCCTAATTTGGTATTTAATGAGATCATTTAACCGTTCAAATTTACAAAATTTAGCTCAAATTGACCATTGAAACCTTAATTTTTCAAAATCAATGGTCAGATAATCATTAGAGCTAAGTGGATGATTCATGTATGGTTCAGATGATTCTCATCTATTCTTTGATTTTGCAGATCAACTAAAGAAGGGTTGGATGACTCAAATATATGTTCAATGGTATAGATCAAGTGAAGATCAATAAGGCGAGAGTCAAGGAAAAAGAGTCCTAGATGGGAAGAAGACCTCTTCAAGAAGAGTAGGAAAGTAAAAAAGTTACAAAGAGAGGGGACGGTAGGAGTTGGAGAGTTGTTGTTTTTTTGGAGAGTTTGGAGTTTTTGGGTTTTTGAAATTTTTTAGTTGTTGTCTTCTTTGCAGCCCTTCATTTTATTTATCATTTTTTATTTGCCTTCCCGTCTTCTTTTTTGTTTTTCCAAATGTTATTACGTATTCCTCCACCATAACTCTTCTCTCTCTCACGATTCCACTCCTTTGTTCACAGCACCATCCATTACCGCTTGATCGTTCAACCCAGATGCGCCCCTTTAGTTCCCCTTTTACTGGCGTCGTCGTCCAATTTCCAGTCTGCCTTTTCGTTCCAGACAGAGACGCGCCAACCCTTCACTGGCCAGTCACGACTAGACAGACCAGCCCAACATTTTCATCTCCCTTATATACAGCACCACTGCCCAGCCCCTTCTCTTTTTGTTTCTCCTCTGTTCATCGTCAATTCCCTTTTCTTTTTCATCTACCGCAGAAACCCTCTTCAGTGCTCCAGATCTCCTCCACGCACCAAGGCCAAAGATCCAGTTCCCTTTCACCGTCCAACTCTTTACTGGAGAGGCGGACCGCCTAGATCTTCCCCTGCCTGCACTCCACGGGCCAGCAACCAATTGCCTTCACCACCCCGGATAGAAGCTCCCTCTTCTCCGGAGTCTCTGCGTCGTCGGACCGAGACTGAAGTCTTCAACGGCCGGATCGCGCCCATTCCACTGGCTCCGGCGTTTTTCTCTCCTCCGGACGTCCCGGAGAAGGAAACTCGAAACGGGTTTCCTCCCGTGTCATCATTTTCTTCTTTCTTCTTTCCTCTTCCTTCTTCCCCCTCCTCCTCTGGCTACTTCTCCTCGTCGGGATTCATCTCGTTTTTTGGTTTTAAAGTTTTTATCCTAAATTCCAATTTTGCTCCTTATTTTTTAATTACATATGTATCTTTATTTTAATTACATTTGTGTCCTTATTTTATTGAAGTTTTATTTTATTCATCTTCTGTCTGTGTTATTCACGGATAATGCTCTTCACGGACAATGTAATTCAAAGATATTTAATTAGTTTTATTTTATGTTTTCTGGACTTAAAACTTATGTCAATTGCATCATTTGAATAAAGCTGAATAGTTAGTTTAATTCTATTATTTTTTATTTTAAATAATTAAATTTTGTTTAAACTTCTTATTTTTAAAGCAAGTCCCTGTGGGATAAACTCATATTTGTATATTTATACTACAATAGCCTGTGCACTTGCAAAAAACATCAACACCATATGTCTCAATGCTTGTTTAATAAAATATTTTACAACTTTGCTTTCCCTCTTTTGAAGGAGCTATGGTTTATGTCGACTTTCAAATAAGTTCATTTTATTTGTGTCCAAATTATATATATTTCTTGCATATGAGGGAGCTTCATGCACTTGGGGTGTCCTTAATTTTAATGTCTGACCAAATTGAATTAGTCTCTCCATTAAACAATAATTTCTATGCAAATTTGAGCTTTTAGAACCTCAAAAGGCCCCTTCATTGGACCTTTCTGCTGTTGAGAAATGGGTACTGTTTTAAAGAAAGAGAGTTTTTTATTTTCACCATCCAGTTTTTAACCACAAGGGGTATAAGTTATTTTGGAGATGGAGGCATATATGAATAAATTAAATCACTTAAAAGATGGGAAAAGGTGACCCTCATATATATATATGAGGAGCAGTAATTTTAGCAAAGAGTTGCAGGTGTGAAGTGCATGTGACATATGATTGGCTAAGAAAAAGTTTCTATCATTTTCTCTAAAAAAAATTCTATTTTTTACTTTTTCTAGCCAATTAAATACCACATGCTCCTTACATCTGCATGAAACAATTAAAATTAACACACACATTATACATACATACATATATATATATATATGCGCGCATGATTTTCATATATGTTCAGAGAAAACTCTACAACCCAATCTTGCCTATATATTCTCATATCAAACTATAGGAATTTTAAACTATTTAATGATCACCTAAAAACAGAAAGGGAGAATTTTTGGTATTTACAAGCATAGGCTTCTTTATAATTTCTGCCAAAAGTAGATGAGGTTCACTTTCCTCTTTACCACAAAATAGAGAATTGGAAGTGAATGCTGCTACTAGAAACCGAAGAGAAGGCCCCATCATGTACAAAACGGATCTCGTGAAAGATTCCAAACAGTAGAAATTAGTTGGGTGTTTTCTTTGTCACGGAAGCGCCTAACATTCACCATCGTCAAGATCTTATCCTAATATGGGCCGGCCACAGCACTTAATATTAAACATCTCAATTATTGAAAGCCGAGTCGAGTTCTAAAAGTAACTCGTGGGATCTCCCAAAAGTGTGGCTCTTATCAACACTTGGAATTGGGCCGTTGGATGCTGATTGGAGATGGCAAGATGTGGAGTCCACTAGCCCTACAGATAAGCGATGATCTGCAGCCGTTACTTGTTTTTTGGTCAACGATGAACTCGAGAGATGGTTGATCTGAGATTACCCACTGATGGGCCTACGTATAAAGAAGGGATCAAAACCGTAGGCAAATGGGTATATGATAGACATAATGAGAGCCAAAAACTTGCGCGTTACCGCGAGCTACTATACATAAACGCTCCTGTTACGGAGACAAAAGAGTCACAACTTCGGTGGTCGCACGACCTACCAATGATAGAAGTGGCGTGAAATATCCGAACTTCACATCTCATTATTTGTGGTGCTCTAAAAAACGTAATATTTCCTCCTCCCATTATTACTAGTAATTGAAATGGATGCAGGGTCATTTAAAGCTTGATCTCATCTCATTTCAAGTCAGCTTACTCTACTTTAAATATCTGTAACACCTTGTATACAATTATAAATTTCTCGGAGCAGATCCATGATCACACAAATAAATGTTCTAAGCAACAACAAAGTTATATCGAAGCCGAAAAATGTCTAGCGTAGTTTTTTGCTAACAACTAGACATCTCCTTTGAAATTTGCTTGGTTTTAGGTTCGAATTACTTGCTTTTTCCTTTGGCCAGTAGATTTAGGAGCATGCACGTGACTTGCTCTATAATTTTTCGATAGCAACCAAAAAATTATATAAAATGCCCTTTTTTATTTACATAAAATTATATAATTTTTGGTGCTGAATGGTCCTTTTCTTTACATAGAAATAGGTGTTTAACTCATTTCTATAATAAATATCATATATTTTAATTTACGATTTATTTATAGAAGCAATAAAAATGGGACCACATATACTATTTCATTCTAAATGTTAGGGAATCAATGGACCCACTTATACTGTGTGATTATCAGTTCAAAATGTTCCCCCATGAATTGGAGCTGTTCTCCCATAAAAAAATTCAGAAGTTTGATGGTTTTTGCCCAGGTAGCGAAACCACATGCTAGTAAACAAGAGATGCTGCCACATGAGGAAGGAAGCTGGACTCTTAATATCTCGTGAATTTGTGGAAGGCTTATGACTTCTGTGACAAACACATTTATGTTGACTCCAAAATCCTCCAAGGAGGACTTTGCATGCATGTATGCATGTTGCCAGCCAATCATAGTTCTCATTATCAGTTTATCGAACTCTTACAGGGTCGAAAGAGACGAGACAAACAATTGAGAGCAGGGGTAGTACCAGAGTGGACTCCCGAATCTCAAAGGTAGAGTAGTGCTGCTCCGAGGACTCTTTTCTAAGATCTAACCCGTTCATCATGTTCAGCATAAAAAAATTAGGCAACTCAGAAGAAATAAAATGTATTTGGATAAACTTAATTACTTGGGTTGGGTCTTTAGTCCTAATCACTGACCAGAGAAATATGGGCTAAAAATATCTAATTGGGATGAAATTCGATCTCTAACTTCTTATCGAAGCCATCCAAACACGACAAATGACTTAGATCTACAAAATATTATCACCGTGAATGAAAATTCGGATGCTGTCGGTCTCAGCACAGTCCCCATATCATGTCTCTTGAAATATAGATTTAGTTCACTTTCCTCCATGCCATAAAAGGAGATTGAATTCAATTCTGTCATTAAATACCGAAGAGAAGTGGGCCATCCAATAAAAGACAGATATAATGAAAGTTCCAAGCAGTAAGAAACAGTTTTTATTTTCTTTGTTCACGTTAGCGCCCAAGACACTCAATTATTAAAGAAGTGTGTGGTTGCATTCTAATGGTAGCTCGTGGGAGCTTCCAGCGGTGTGGCTCACCCTTGTCAACGTCAAGGAATTAGCAAATTTGTGCTAATTGGATGGCAAAGATATGGGTTGCACTCTAATGATGTATGATGATTTGATAATTCAACTGATAATCGCATAGGATAATTCTAACTATATCCCCTTTGGACCGTTGCGAAGGAAATTAACATGATTGTGAAGACTGATCCTACGTCGCAAGAAGGCAATATATCAACCTCTGAACGATCGTACGGTAGAGACAATGAAAGCCAAAATTTTGATGGTCTGGCGGACAACCGTATGCAAACGCTTATTTGTATTTATGAGGGCGACAACTTTGGTTCCCTCACTAGATATCAATAAGTCTTGATATATGCAAAGTAAGATTATGCACTATTGACTCTTATGGTCCGTCTCCTACCTGAACCTCACATACGCAAGAGAATCATGCATTGAAGCTGCCCTACATGCATCCTTACTACACTTATTCTCAGCTACACCATTCTTGAACAAGTTGGATTGCATGGATTTACAAGCACACTAGCGACTAGTAAATTAACTTCACTTTCGTCTGTACCTGAAAAGGAGACCAGAATTGAATGCTCCTACTAGAAAGCCAAGAGAAGGGGCCCCATCAAATAAAGACAGATCTCATGAAAGGTTCCAAACAGTGGAAAACCGTTTTGGCGTATTCTTTGTCACGTACGCACCCAACCTTAAGCCAATAACTCAATTATTGAAAAACTTGTCTAAGTTGAGTACTAATGGTAACTTGCAGGACCTTCCGAAGGCGTGGCTCGCCCATCGTGGATTTGGAATGCGTAGTCCACTAGTTCCAAAGGTGTGACGTCCATCTAGCTCTAATGATGAGTCATGATTTGATAATTTAAGAGGATTTGTAGCTACTAATTGCTTGTTTGATCAATGAGGGAATTGAGAGTTGATACGAGACTATTCATGAATCAGTAACACATGCAAATCATCATAAAATTGGCAGGCGAGAGGCAAAAACTTAGTAGTATGCAAGCTAAGGGCAGCCCCGATACACGAAGCTCTCACATATAGGAGGTCTGGGGAAGGAACAGACCACAAAGGCTTATAGTAGGCAGTCTTATCTTACATTTTGCAAGAGGCTGATTCCATGCCTTGAAACCGTGACCTCAAGGTCACATGACGACAACTTGTACCATTGTGCCAAGGCTCCCCTTCAGTGGTTACACAAACCATCAATGATAAAATGAGCGTGTTATTTACGATAAGTATGACACCCTTCTAAATATCCAAACTTGACATCCTTATAAGATTTCTAGGGTTTCCTAAGGATGGTGATTACATAAATTAATATTCAATGCAACACCTAATTTAAAAGCTAACAAATGTCTAGCCAGCAAATAATTTTGCTTGAAATATTTAGCATGGGCATTAAACATAAAGAATTAATGTAAGTGTAAAGTGCAGGTGACATGTGATTAGTTGAAAAAAAGTCAAAAGCAAAAAAATACGTTGGTTTTTTGTTCAATTGCAAGTGTGCTTTGCCTTCATGGCCGCACCACTATACATTTTTCTTTCAAAAGATGAGAACACATAATCGATTATGCAAAAGCAATAGTGAAACTACGAGCAGTGCCCCACCATTATTTGGTGTAGTTTGTTCAATCCATTAGTATGACTGCATAGATGCTTCAAGGGGAGTTATATGAAGCATAAGTGTTTTACAAATGAATTCGTGGATATATCATATACAAGTAAGGTTGATAATAAAGTCATAACAAAACCCGTAGCCACTTGTACTAAAAAACAAGTAAGTGTGATTCCTCGTAGACAATGAAATATGTTCTCTAGAATGATCAAAACTATTTACGTGGTAGGTTAAGCAATTGATGAGTTGTGGACCAAAACTCAAAGCAATTTGACAATTGATGAGTTCGTGGTACTCAAAAAAGAAGGCCACAAAGAAAAAAAGAGCAAATAGTCACTTTGTCAACCAAACCTCAGACATGCTATGAACAACTTTTATGCACAAGACGTTCGTAGGCATGACGCAATCATAGACTTGTGGTCATATAATCTTGAGGTCATGGGTTCAAGGCGTGGAAATAGCCTCTCACAAAATGTAAGATAAGGTTATGTACTATTGACCCTTATGATATGACCCTTCTCCAAACCCCACATATGCAGTAGTTTCGTGCACGAGGCTGTCCCTTTTTTAGACCTTTGTAGACATGGGTGTGAATAGAGTATAAATAAAGCAAATTTTGGAGGAAAGTAACTGGAAAGTGGCTATTGGAAAGTGAACGGTTTTCTGTTGACGACAAAATCGTCAATGGAAAACTTAGCATGCATGCATCACGCCAACCCAATCTTAGTCCTCATTATCAAATTTAGAGAACACCTAAAAAATAGGAGGTGACTAGACAATTAATTGACTGGGATTTAAGATTACATCTCAACAAATATCTAGCACAGTTGGTGGTAGACAAGTCGTTTCATCTGGTTGAAGATTCCACTCCTTGTTTTCTTCTTTGGCCTAGAATTAGATTTAGAATGTGCACGAGTGGTTTGATCTATGGTTCTTCAATTGTAAAGAGGGCAGCCTCGGTGCATGAAACTCCCGCCTATGCGGGATTCAAGGAAGGGGCAGACCACAAGGGCCTATAGTATTAACCTTCCCTTATATTTTTGCAAGAGACTATTTCCATATCTTAAACTGACCTCTTTTACCAGTGCGCTAAGACTCCCTTCAATTGTACTAAAAAACAGTAGAAAATAACTGTTTTCTTTGTTCAACGTAAGCACCAAACAACTAACCCACACAATTATTGAAAAACCTGTATAGTTAAGTTCTAATGGTGACTCGTCGGACCTCCCAATGGGGTGGCTCGCCTTGTCAACGTCAAGGAATTAGCATGTTTGTGCTGATTGGAGAATGGAGATAGCAAAGATACGGGTGGGACTCGCATGATACATTGTGATTTGATAATTGATCTGATAATAATATTGGATAATTCTGATAGTCCGGTGAGCCACCATATGTTTACGCCACAACTCTGGTGCTCTCACCAGATATCCTGATCAAGTAGAACCATGATCCCTTACATCCGTCAAAAATATTAAATTCAGATCCTTGTAATTCTTTTACTCTAACCCTTATTTTATTTTTTTCCAAATGTTTTTCAAATTTACAAAATTTTACCTTGCGTTGCCCTTATGGTCCGCCCCTTTCTCGAACCCCGAATCCCAATTTCATAAATATGTCAATAACTGTAGAAATAATTGAAGGAAATTGTTGAGGTTCACGTAATCCCCAAGGATTTTAATTTGCAGCAGATGCTTAAGGCCAAAGCAACATGACATCACTCCTTTGTTTTCACGTACTCATGGATCGTGATACACAGCGACTCCTTTTCTTCTTCCCTACGTCTCAATGCTTGTTTAATAGAATATTTAATAAGTTCATTTTATTTGTATCCAAATTTCATATATTTCTTGCATATGCGGGAGCTTCGTGCAGTAGGTGTCCTTAATTTTAAAATGAACAGATCAAAGCTAACGTAGACAACTAGAAAGGCGTGGTTGAACACTAGTCACCGGTGGCAACCGCAAATGTCTGATCAAATTGAATTAGTCCCTCCATTAAACAATAATTTCTATGTAATTTGAGCTTTGGTTAGCTCCAACATCTCATTTTTGTCACGAGCAATAAGAAAAATGTAACAAATTCTCCAATTTTAATGGCTTAGAATGAAAAAATATATAAATATTCTTTTACCCAACTTCGTTAAAAGTCTAGGATAAAAGTAGAAAATAGTGTAAATATTAATTTATATGTTTGTAAATCATGGTAAAAGAATATCAGTGGACTTTTCTCGTGCACGATTCAGTCAATCAATATGCATGATCGTATTTGATGGATATAAGTTTCACATGTGAGGTAGCAGATACATGATATACAAGTGGGGCCATGATCTAGAATGATCCAAACCTTTTGTATGGTACGTGACGCAGTTGATGAGGTGTGGACCAAAACTCAAAGCAATTTGTCAATTGGTGAGTTTGTGGTCTTTTGTAAAAGACGGCTAAAAAGAGAGGGCAAGCAGTCGCTTTTGCCATCTAATCCTCAGACACGCTATGAAGGACTTTTATGCATGTGACGTTTGCAGGCATGGGTGTGAATGGAGGCGTAAATAAAGGAAAATGTTGGAGGAAAACTAGCCAGAAAGTTACTGTTGGAATGTAAACGGTTCTCTGTTGACTCCAAAGTCCTCAAAGATCTGAGCCGTTTATTATGTTCGGCTAGGGTTAGCAACTCATTCCGTGAGTTGTGTCGAGAGTGACCCATTAGTTTATATGGGTTAACACGAATACAAAAAGATTAGTAATCGTGTTAAAAATCCACGATTCAAATACGACACGACTCGCATAACACGATTAATAATAAATTAATAATAAATTATAATTATAATATAATTAGATTAATAGGTCATAAGTCATATAGGTTAATACAATCTTTTTAATCACGCGAGTTGCAACCTTGTAAAATTTTGAGTTGCAATGATTGACCCAAACACAACATGATTTTTTGAGCGTTATTTTTGGGTTGAACTAAAAGGACACGAACACGACGAGACTCAATCCTAACCTGCTAAGTCCCTGTTGAGTTCAAGTCTTATTATCATATCATATTGTCTTTTGCCGCCTTATATATGTTAAGCATTGAAAAATTAGGTATTTCATGAAAATCAATGCATTTGAATGATATAACTACTTGTTTTGGGTCTTTAAAAAATTTAATAAAAAAGACGGTCCTGATTTTTTACCCACAATCATAGGTTAAAAACATCTACTAGACAAGAAGTTGGATCTCTAGTCTATCTAAGCTACTTCTATTATTATGCATGACTTAGATATAATAAAAAAATAAAAATTAACGCCATTAATGGTAAAAAGCAGCTTCTCAACTAGAACTTCACCAGTTCCGTGCACTTCCAATATTATGTCTTTCAAACGTAGATTCCGTTCACTTTCTTCCATAAAAGGAGATTGGAACTGGATTCTGCCATTAGAAACCGAAAAGAATGGCCCTAATAAGGACAGATATGGGAAAGGCTCCAAAAAGTAGGAAACAGTTGGTATCTTCTTTGTGAGCCACTCAATTATTTAAAAAACCTAATGGTAACTCGTGAGACCTTCCAAAAGTGTGGCTTGCCCTCGTCAACATCAAGGAATTAACGTGCGGGTGCCGGTTGGAGATGGCATCGACATGAGGTGCACTCTGGTGATGTATTATGATTTGATAATTGATCCAATAATCACATAGCATAATTCTATCTATGTCACCTTTGCACCCTTTCAAATGAAAACATGATTGTGAAGTTTGATCTCGTCCGTTGATTGCTGGTTGTTGATTAATCGGTTATGCCACGGGATCGAACGATGGTTGATCTGAGTTGATCCTACGTCCGAAGAATGCAATGAGAGCCAAAATTTTGATGACCCCCGAGCTACCATGTGTTGTTGTATTACGAGGGCCACAACTTTGTTGCTGTCACGAGATATCAATGATCAAAGTAGCCCTATCATCACGTAATTTTCACATCCTTCTACACGTCTTCATGGCCTTCCAACCTGTGCCCTTCGTAGTCCTTCCACTGCGATGCTACTCCTTGTCATTTTCACTTATGCATCTCTCTCTCTCTCTCTCTCTCTCTCTCTCTCTCTCTCTCTCTCTCTCTCTCTCTCTCTCTCTCATTTTATGTCTGTCTCATTCTCTCACCTGTCTCTCTTTTTGGTTCTATCTCTCTCTGTCCCTCTCTCTCCTCTTGTTAGGAAGGAAAAATTAATATCTTAGGATTATCTTAACTTAGGGGCAGGCCTGATGCACGAAGCTCCCGCTTATGTGGGGTCTGGAAAGGGATGGATCACAGAGCCTATAGTAGGCAACCTTACCTTGCATTTTACAAGAGACTAATTCCACATCTTGAACCCATGACCTTAAGGTCACATGACGACAACTTTTACTGTTGCGCCAAGGCTCCCTTCTTAGGATTATCTTAACTTAATTAAGCAAAATATTAAGCATTTGAATGAAGAATGAGTCTACAAATGAACCTCAACAAGATCTTAGTCTTCTAGTTAATCATGGGACTTTTGTTGTCTAAGATCGAAGAAAAGTCAACTCATGCAATCACTTATCAGAAGAATTGCCCCCATATTTAGTGTACACGCAAACTGGGGTGTTAACTCGTTGGCTTCAACTACCTAAGGCCTCTCCTGCGCTAAAGTCACTGGTTCGAGCCGGTCCTGCATGGGTTATGGTTCATCCATAAAAAAACAGTTTGCTTCTAAAAGGGATAGTCTGATGCACGAAGCTTCTTCATATGCAGAGTTCAGGGAAGGGAAGGATCACAATTGCCTATAATATGGAGCTTTATCTTGCATCTTGTAAGAAGTTGTTTTCCTGCTTCGAACCCGTAATATTAAAGTCATACGATAACAACTTTAACGGTGGCCCAATGCTTCTCTCTTAAAGGAAAAGAAAACGGAAAAGGATTAAGTTTCAAATATAATTTATGTGGTGGTATTTTGTTTATAATTGTGAATCAAGTACAGGGTTTGGATGTGTATTTAGAGTCAGACAAAGGGACAGCCGACGATTCTGCCAAATCCTCAAGCATAGGTCTAGATTGTCAACAACTGACAATAGTAGTCCTTTTAGTCTTCCATGGCTGTCGTGCAGTTAAATCTCGACTGATTAATATTTATACCAAATTAATATAAAATATCTAGCTCCAACTTTTGTCGTGGTACGTTGGCATGCAATGCCTAGCTTGGTAAAGATACAAGACAATACATTTTCAAAA
The DNA here is from genome assembly GCA_035236585.1 of Warburgia ugandensis. Lineage (NCBI taxonomy): Eukaryota > Viridiplantae > Streptophyta > Magnoliopsida > Canellales > Canellaceae > Warburgia > Warburgia ugandensis. The sequence goes on from CP141136.1 coordinate 26,181,123, forward strand.
TTACATATGCGGGCATCAAATAGATGATCTAACTCGTTCATCTTGTTCTCCTTCTCCTAATTTGTTGATGATCTAACTAATTTATCTTGTTTGCCCTTTCCTAAATGAGCCAGATACCAAAATTTGTAAGTAATTAATTATTTTAGCGATGTTATTTTGTGTTCTTAAACGGTGAGCATTGAATTAATAGCTGGAAGGAAGAAACTGGCTTGAGTTTTACAAACAGCCTACTGTAATAAGAGTCAAGAAAAAAGCCGTGCGAGACATGGGATGGAACCTCCCGCGAGCCACAATAGTAAAGAATCGTTAGCTGGAACTGGCCGACCCACTTGCCAGTCCAAACGTGGAGAAGCGTCCAAACAAGGCAAATCCGAAAAGAGCCAGGCCGAGGCCATCCAAATGCCAACCTCGCGTGCGCGTTTTAAATGCGTGGATTGCATCGTTACGTGCCTGCATGACAATCCCGCGGGCATGCAGATATTTTGGTGCGAGAAATTCGACACAGTGGACAGAATTCCAGAGAGAGAGAAACAGAGACAATGTAGAGAGAGAAACAAAATTCTCTCTCTCTATTATATTGACAGCGACGCCAGCGTCGATTTAACGAGAGTGAGAAATGACCCAAGTCGTGCGGCACATCAGGCAAGCCGTACCATAACAGACTCTTCTGCTTATGTTGATCAGAGCCGTTCATCTATCTAATTCTCTTATTGGAGATGACCATTAATCCTAAAACAATACTGATAGGAGTAATTAGGAAACCAAAAAGTATATTTTCAGTTGCTTGGACGGCTATAAATATTTTCGAAAAAAGGTCTAAAATGAACGAGTTGTAAGATATATCGGGAGTTAAAATAAGTCAGATAAACGGGTTTGATGAACCCAAGGTGGGGCCCATCATGGTAAAATAGGGCGCAAACCCCAGTTGGGACGCCAAGGAGAGGTTGGATGGAAATGAGAAAAAATCTCGAAAAAGAAACAAATGCATCCTCTCTCTCTCTCTCTCTCTCTCTCTCTAATTTATTGACAATGACTCAGCGTCTGTTGACGTAGATAAAGTAGAAAGAGAAATAAGAGAGAGAAAGTAGAGTGAGAAACTTGATACCGAAGATGGGAAGACATCTCTCGTATTGACAACGACAATTGGAGGGAGAGAGAGTAGAGAGAGAAACAAGAGAGAGACGAGAGTGAGAAAAAATTACAAGGGATGGTGAGGATTCTCGCTCACAGACGCACTCATACTCATCGACAAGACGACTGGAGAGAGAGAAAGAAGAGAGAGACAAAGCCCAAAAAGAAAGGCAGACGACGTCAAAAGTAAGGTAAAAAACGCAAAAACCCATCGTCACGTCGTGTGTTAATAGCGTCTCTCCATCTATACATTTCTTTCCTCTCTTTCTTCTGCAAAACCCTCCATGATTACAAAGCCCGTCTCCTGCGCCTTTTCACCTTCCATTTCTCTCTCTATAAATCATTTCTAGGGTTTCTGCTTTCTTCTCCGAGGCGGAAAATGTCTTCCTCTTCTGCTTCTTCGAAGATCTGCTTTAATCCTAACTGTAAGGCGACGAAATCGGAGCGTTGGAGGAAGGGATGGAGATTACGGACGGGTGACTTTTCTGAGCTCTGCGATCGCTGCGGGTATTTTGATCTTTCTCTTCTCTTTCTCGTTCCATCTGCTTGTTTTTCTTCGTGATACTTCTCTTTTTTTGGATATTCTCTGTTAGTTGTTGTAATTTGAAGTGGTTTGGACGTTTGAGGTTTGTTATTCGTGAATTTTGGTAGTTGGAGGATCGAGTTGGGTTGATTAGAGTGGCTTTGATGAGTTTAGTGCGTTTTAGTAGTTGATTAGGTTTTTTGACGTAAAAGAGTGATTTTGTGGAGGTTTCTGGTTTAGAAGTTGTAATTTAAAGTGTCTTGGACGTTTGAGAATCGTTATTCGTGAAATTTTGGAGGTTGGAGGATTGAGTTGAGTTGGTTTGGACTACTTTTACTGATATCAGTGTATTATAGTAGCTGATTTGGCATTTTGACGTAAAAGTTTGATATTTATGAAGTTTTTTTGGTTTAGAAATGGAGATGTAGTAATTTGAAGTGTTTCTCAACGTTTTTGGATCTTTTCTGTGAAAATTTGGAGGCTGGACGATCGAGCTATGTTGATTGGACTGGTTTGTTTAACGTACTACGTTTTAGTTAGCTGACTAGGTATGATTTGAAATAGATGAATGTTCTTTAGGGGGCGTGGGTTTTGATGTAGAAATGTAGCTCTAACCATTGATATTCGGCTACTTGTGGATTGGTTTTCCTTCTTGTAATTTTCCTTTTATTAGGTGTTTTGTTTGTTGCAGGATTGGAGAATTTTTGCTCTGTTTTGTGGCATTTCTTGTGTTTTCAGTGTTATGTTGTTGATTAGATTCCATTTCTGAAGAAGGGAATTTGTTTGGATAATGAGCTTATTTGGTAGCTGATGAGGTTTGTTTAAGTGAATGATTTCTATAGACTTCGATTTAGTTTGTCTACTGGTTTTAAGAGCTATTATTTAGTAGTTTTGAATTATGGATGCCTTCTATGATTCAGAGAGTTGGTTGCTTGATTTAGGGTGGTTAAGGCTTCCAGCCGTAGGGAACTTAGGTTTCCATGAGGTAGCACATGTTGCAATGTAGCTTGTCCACTTGTTGTGTTGGATTCGGCCAAAGGAGTGGTTAGGGGGGGATTTCATTATCACAGACAGAATCCTTGTTATTTCTCCATTATTTGGTGGTTTCTGGACTTGACGCAAAATTTGAGGGTTTAGTCTTCTTTTTATAGTTTTCTGCAAATTTTGAAGGTTTGAGTCACAACTGTTGTTTAAACAAATTTTCTGTATTTATAGTCCTTAAAATCTGCTGATTTGGTTTGTCTTAAGTGGAGAAGAAGTGAATCTTCTTGATTTTCACTCTAGTGAATGTAACGGTATGCTTTTAAGTATTTGGTGATATCTGTTGGGTTCTGTGGATTCATATTAGCTGGTTTGTTTAAAACTTATTCTTGTATTTTCATGTGGCTTCTAAGGGTTCAACAAATCAATTGGCCTTGCTGAAAGTTCTAGAGATCAACTGTTTACATGTTATAATTTCTAGGATCTTGCTACATTTATGTCTTCTGTTTTAGCATAGCAGTAGAGTTCTACTGAATTTTCACTTCAGTAGCTTAAAAGGTCTTTTTCCTTTGTTTTTGCCTGCATATTGACTAATTCTTGTCTTTTAGGGTTTAATTGTGATTGATTGGTGTGCATGGGACCATATTTTGGGAGTACCAGTGAGATGGGTGATAATCCTAGTATGCAACATACTTCTCAGACATTTTCTCGTGTCATAATAGGAAACTTTTTGAGGAAAGACAATTAAAAGAGGCATCCAGAAATTGGATAAGCTGCAAAAATCAGGAAAAAAAAAAAGGTAGGTCAGTGCACGAAGCTCCCGCGCATCCGGGGAAGGGGCAGACCACAAGGATCTATAGTAGTGCTTTGTTAATTGTAGTGCATGCACTAGAATTAATAAATTAACAAAGCACTACTTGTAGGCCCTCTCTGGTTCACTTACTCATTTTCCAAGGGCTGACTGGTGTAATGATATAACTAAACCCTTGCACAGATCATCCAGTTTAAATCTTTGGCGAATCACTAAGGAAAACTGGATCTTTGCCATGAGAAACTGATAACAGCAAGCAAATTGCCTTCCCTCACAGGTTTGAACAGAAAAATAATGCCAAGTGTTGAACCACTTTTCACTGAGCAAAGAAGTGTTGTTGTTTTAGCAGCATTGCATCCAAAACGGCCAAAAGAACCACATTTGTGGGCACAGTGATCTCAAACAAGCTCTAGCCACTGAATAGACCCAGTTTGTCAATAATAGGTCAATCAAAATTAGGCTCATAACAATCATTCAGGGGTTCTGATCACCAACTGCACAGTCATCTTTAGAATTGCAGACAATATACAAGTTGATGAATAGAAAAACCCCGTCAAGGGACCTGTTGACAAGTCCACCTAATATTGGCTCCCAAAACAGTACCTTGAGTCCTGCCAATGAGATCGTGTCTTCTCCATAAAAATCAGTTTGTTTTGCGTCCCTTTGCCTCACCAACATTTGAGACACATTCATAATGTCATCTACTGATCAACTTGTGCGGCAGTATACTCCAAATAGAAAAAGAAGCATTGCTCCTGTATAACAGGATATTCTCCTAAATATATGTTTATTTTGCTTCCTCTGCCTCATAAACATTTGAGTCACACATTCATAATCTCATCTATAGATCTCACTATGTGGCATTAATACTCCCTGAAACAAAAGAAGCACTGCACCTGTCTGGGACTAATTGGTCGATATTGCGACAGCATTGCAACAAAAAGGGGAGGTATTGCCATAATAACTGTGTGCTCATGGGGTGCTCAATTGTTAGGATTCTCTCAAGGAGATTGTGTCCTGCAAAAGACTGGAATTCTTGGAGGAGTAGATATTTCAAAATACTAGGTCACTATCACTAGCAAGACTAAAGCAAATGACATATCAGGAAAATGCCATCTGGGATCCATTTCCACACAGAATGATCCTTTCTCTGCTGCTGATATAAGCCTTCTTTTGGCATTCCACCAGCCCAGTTGGAAAAGGTCCTTTCAAAAGGACACCAATAAACCAGCCTCTTATTATAAGATTTTAGTCTGTGACACTGAAGCTGCTGTGCACCAGGTCTATTTGCCTTTGTATGAGTCAATCCAAAATTTAACTCTGTCCCCTTTGAACTATGAAACATACAATCCAAAATTTAACTGTCCCCTTGTTGAACTATGAAACATGGTTCTCTCACTGAGTACGTATAAATGCCTCGAGTATCATGCTGGATGTAGCGCCAACCTCTTTAGTGATGTCAGCTTCCCATCCTCTGTCATATCCTTCAATAATACTATGCCAAATTGATCATATTTCCTTCCAAATGTCCACAAACACTTATCAAGATGTGTCCGTTCATCTCACAGTTTCCTAATACATAAAGCCAGCATTCCCTCATTTTACTAACCAACTCCATTTGATGAGCTGATGCTTCCTCCTTTCCTCGTGATTTCTCCAATCCATTAATCAATAGTGCTGGGCAAGGAACATTGAAATAAATGACACACTTGACTAGGCAGCTTTAATCAATGATACTCCCTCTACTTAGTGTGTCCTTCTTCCCTGGTGATAATTGACCTTCTTTGCTTTGATGCAAAGGAGTAATACAGCTTTCTTGTGCCTTCCTTAAGTTAATCAAAGGCCCAAATATAAAATAGGGCATGCTGCCCTGCTATCAATGGGAGCCATAGTCAACTATTGGTCTTCAACACCAGTTCCATAACAATTGAGTTTTTATAATTGATTCGTGTATCTGAGATCATTCATAACTTTTTAATAATGCTTTCAAATTCTTCAGTTGAATCTTGGATGCCCCAAAGCATTAGCAATGTGTCACATTTTTGTCGATGAAATGTGCTTTACCAGTACTACTGTCATGACTTTTCTTTGTATTGAAACGTTTTAGAGTTTCTCAGACTGAATGTTCTTGTTTCATGATAATGTGAGAACAAAATACTTCAGATGAAAAATATCATTGTCTGTGTCTCCCAGAGGACAATTTGTCTAAAGACTTCTATGTCCATAATCTGCCACATGATGTAAATGGAAAAGGGTTTATTAAGAGTGTAGCCTGAAAGCTAAACTTGTTGAGGTCATGATTGGCAATAGCTAATGAATATATTTCACAAATTAGGCAGATGCAGGTAAAACTGTTTATTTTCACTTGCACTTGTCTTGTGCCTTTATCTTGACATTCTTTGTTCTTAAATCACGTGGGTTCTTATATTATCATTTTTATGTCTTCTAACTTTCTTATTCAAAGTCTGGTCATTGGTTTTCTGTGGAACTAATGTGTAGGTGTTCATCCTCTTTTGCTGGTTTTTTTTTAATGGTTTTAATTTCTTGTTTTGGTATGGAATTAAGCTTTAAGACTTCTTCGTGAACTGCACTGATTAATATGGATTTGAATGTTTGATTACTTTTCATAGGAGATTTGGTTGATCCATAGTTGTGGATTCATTCTGGATATAACAAAATTACTTTTTAGATTTTCTAGGATCTTAGTTTTGTTCTTATATATCTAAAAAATCTTGGATTATTGATATTTTATGAGTCCTCTTGCTCATTTTTAGTTTTGAGGTTAAGCTGTATGGATGTTGTTAGAAGTATTTGTTGAATTATTCTTGTCAAGCTTGCTGCATTTGTTTTGTATTAGAAGAAGAATGCTAAAATTAACAAAATAATGATATCTTGCTTTCTCATATTGTTGTTGTTTATTCTGCCTCAGCTTGTTGTACTTTGATTCAGTGTTATGATGTTAAGTATCTTGTTTAGTCCATATTCTCATTTTGTTTCTTGCATTAGTGATTTTTTTGTAACTAATTCATGTCTGCATTTCTTGGTGATATCCCTGTAGTTCTGCATATGAGGAAATGAGGTTTTGTGAGAATTTTCATTCAGATGCCGCTGGTTGGAGGAATTGTGAATCATGTGGCAAGGTGAGGAAATCTAACATCAACTTTACCACTCTGGTTTCTCATACTACTTGTGTGGATGCACAAGCTCTCTGGAGAATCCCAAATTTGAGTTGAATTGCAATCCCTTAACTTGAAAATTTATTTTATGCTTTGAGAACTCTAATGCAAAATGTTGTTCTACAGCGAGTGCACTGTGGATGTATTGCTTCCATCCATGCCTTTGTACCTTTGGATGCTGGAGGAATTGAGTGCATGACCTGTGTGAGGAAAAACTTTATCCTGGTAAGGCTCGTTTATGATGTGCACTGGATTGATTCTTGACTCCAATGTGCGTATTCTGTTCTTGCTGTACTATTTCCATTAAGTGCTTGTAGCTGTGCAATCCGATTATGCTATCAATGATTTCCGCCAGCAAATGGTGCTTTTGCCCTCCATATATGTTCCTTGGTTCTTCCTACGGAGCATGGGTCATTGGCTACAATTTTCTACCCTCCATTTCCAGGCCCCAGTTAATTCTTAGGATTGTTTGATGGTAGTGTTTCTGGAGGCTGCACCCTATCCATGTTAGAGCCTGCCAGTATAATCTGGAGCAAGGAATGGTGGATCAATTGACAGCTGTTTGATGGCCTGAGCAAAAAGCCATCTTACTGGGGCCAAGCTTTGTACAATTGTCAGTCATTTACAGTCTTCTGAAGGGGAGCCTTGGCGCAACAGTAAAAGTTGTCATCATGTGACCTTGAGGTGAGGGGTTCAAGGCGTGGAATCAGCCTCTTGCAAAAATGCAAGGTAAGGCTGCCTACTTTAGGCCATTGTGGCCCGCCCCTTCCCTGGACCCTGCATAGGTGGGAGCTTCGTGCACTGGGGCTGCCCTTTGAAATGGAGTAGAGGTCAGATGTGGGATTGATTGATTAATTTAGAGCAGTTTACTGGTTAGGTGTCTTTAAAATTTAAATGATTTGTAACTATTGTCTGGATGCATCTAAAAACCAGAGATGCTAATTACATAATATGACACAAGTTGGGTACCCTGGCATGACATAGCTTGATATATCCATCAGTAAAAGAAACCTTAATGTGCACTACAACTTCCCTTTCATAATTTTGTTTATAATTTTGAGTTTTACTATGTTTGTAAACTTCCTTTTTCAAGAAAATCTTGGGGTCAACTGTACTTCTAATCATCTAAACTATAGAAATATCATTTAGGAAGCTAAAATCCTTCTTGCTCCTAAAGCTAGTGGACTGGCTCTCAATGTGCTTTGAACTTGCATGTGCACTAATATTCCCTAGTTTCTTGCAGTGTCTGATTGAATTATTTTTTTCTTCCCAAAGATGTAAAGGTAGTGTATATGTTGTATTTGATGATCATGATGTTTTATATCATTATCCAAAGATTACTTCAGAAGTTTTGATCCAGTAACTTGAAAACATTACAGTTTCATGAGAACATTTCTTTTCTAATCGTACAATTTTCTTTAAATGCTTATAGTCTCTTTCATCGAATTAGGGGATCTTATTCTAGATGATGTTTTTTGGGCTTTTGGCTGGTGATTTTTCTAAGATTTCTGCTATCTAGCTCCGCTTTTAGCTTCATCTTTGGTTGTCTTTGCTGGTTTAGTGTACCTTTTTTCTGGTTTTGTTTCTGAATGTTTAACAGGCACACCAATGAGCAGCCTCAAATCTGTGGCCTACCATGGCAGAGGCTCCTTCTCTTCACAATGCTGAAAGGCCTTGGCTTATTTGTTGTACAGTTTAGGTGTTTCATTGCAAATAATTTTTTGGCTTTATTATGTTTGTTTTTCCTGATCCTTGTGGTCCGCCCCTTCCCCGGACCTCACATACATGGGAGCTTTGTGCACCGGGCTGCCTTCCTGTTCTGTGATATGCTTTTTGCTTCACCTTTGGCTTCTTGACTGTTTGATAAGTCATGTTGCTTGTCTCTCTGCTGGTTTACTATTCTTTTTCAGGCATCAAACCAGAAATGGCCATCTCCTTTTATCCTTTCAGTACCTCCACCTGAGAGGCTGAAAGATGTCTCTACTAAAAGTTGGAGTCAGATTACTTCATCAAGTCCAGTCCCTGGACAGTGGCGGCCCACAACCAATTTATGGAATAATTCTGCTGGTCAGTCTGAAGTACAGGCAAAGATGCCTTATGAAATTGAAAAATCACTTAGCTTTGAGAGACTGATCTCTGGCGAGCGCCCATCTGGCTCTTCCCAGGAGAGGAAGAGAAGTGAAGATTCAGCGACTAATGGAGGCCTGAAGCTTACTGCCCTTGAGAAGCTAGCTAATGGGAATATTGGTGTTGATGCCCTAACTTCTTTGAATACATTTCATAGAGAAGAGGGGAACATGGATGCCTTGCAAGAGTTGGGCAACCGTTACAGTGAAAATGATTCTGCTGATATGAGAAAATCTGTACTTGTTGAACAAGCCTTGAACAACTCTCACCCTGCTATCAACTTCGACACACATTCAAGTTCTTATTCACATATGTCACTGAAGCCATCCACTTCAAAGGATGATTCATCAGCTCTGCATTTTGCCTCTTCTGTATCTTTTTCATCACCTAATGAGAAAAATGATCCAATTAGGGCTTCTGGAGCTGTCTCACAACAACAGATTACTCCACCTCCATTAGCAAAGCAATTCTATGGGAACCCTAATAATGGAGTAGACTATCCAGGGGAATTTCAAACTCAAGCTAGGAATGGAAGATCGAGAGTGGAGGTCCGGGGGCGAAATCAGTTACTTCCTCGGTACTGGCCTAGGATCACTGACCAAGAGCTACAACAGATATCAGGAGAGTATCCTTATGTTTCTTGTTTAATCTTTTGGCATTGTGAAAACCTGAGGCCAAGATGTTTGTTAGTTATGTTCATTGCCAAATTAGAACTGTAAGAGCACTTGTGTTTCTGATTGAGATCCTTCTTATGATCGTGTTTTGTATGATTGGTACTTTTTCATTTGTATTTCTAGTCCTATTTTATTACAGTGTAAACCTTGACCTTATGTTAGCTCGAATTCTGTCATCACCCCTCTGTTTGAAAAGATGCTCAGTGCTAGTGATGCAGGGCGGATAGGTCGTCTGGTACTGCCAAAAAAATGTGCAGAGGTGAATCTTATTCTCAGCTTCAAATTCATGGCTCACTATTGATTTCATGGGATAAAATGTTGGTTTTATTTATTGTTGGTTTCATTAGGACATAATATTACTTCTGTTAAATTGGTATTTAATTACTATAAAGGGTTCCACACTGAAAGTTTTATTAGTGTTCAAGCAGGCTTCTGGCACTCAATAGGAATTTAAATCTCAATTCTGATGCTTTTCATCACTTATTATTTTTCTCTTGTTTTATAAATATCTCGTAGCTCCTATTCAGATTCATTGAGATGTTTCATGATTGTCATATCAACTGCTGAAGTCACCACTTTTTATTAATTAGTCCTATGATCCCCTTGGTTCTGATGCCACACGGTTGTATTTTGGCATCACTAGCTAATTTATGAACCCTCTCAATCCCATAATCTTCTCAGATCCTGTTATATTTTGCTATTTATTGGAAATATTTTGTCATTATACATTGACATGAATTTTGAACCTTGATGCTTGCACTACTAATGTTTTTTTTTTTTTTTTAATGATGTCAAATCCTTGTATAAATTTGTAGTTATTGTAGTTGGGTTAAAGGGCGTTACCTACACTGGGTTCTTGTCTTCAAGTGATGCCCTTGGAGTTGGTGGAACTCGCAAGCTGTGAAGATTGAAGAATGGACCATCAAGCATGAACAAAATATGGAAAACATCACATTGCTATGATGTTCACAGTATCTTGTACTATAGCAAATTACCTTAATCCCTGAACTTAAGCTCTGCTCTGGGATTACCTTTCTTGCATGAGATCTCTTAATAATTCTCTTCCCTCTTTGGTATTTTTTAGCCATAACTGTAACTTCTTAATTTAAACCTTAAAATGCAATAATAATGGAGAAAGTCATTGATGATATTCTACTTCAGAATTCATATGAAATATAAATTGCAGTAACATTCATGTCCATGTACAGGCATACTTCCCTACAATTTCGCAACCTGATGGGCTACCCATATAAATTGCAGTAACATTCATGTCCATGTACAGGCATACTTCCCTACAATTTCGCAACCTGAAGGGCTACCCCTGAAAGTCCAGGATGCAAAAGGCAAGGAGTGGGTGTTCCAGTTCCGTTTCTGGCCCAATAACAACAGCAGGATGTATGTTTTAGAGGGTGTAACACCTTGCATTCAGTCAATGCAGCTGCAAGCTGGTGACACAGGTAGAATTCCAATTTCTATGGGACCTGTTTCCTGGGTTATTGTTTGTATTTTTCCTTCTTTTGGTGGTACATGAGAGTAGTTACTTGCAACTGGTATTTGATTTCTTGATTACAATCTTCAGATAATCTTCTGGTAGCTTCCAAATGACGTTGTCATGGTTTGGAATGCATATCATCACTTCAATTTAGACAAATTAACTTGTTCTATTGCCGACTTCTTGTACCTATGTGAATCATGAATTGTTTAGTTGTGTTGTCCTTACTATTGCTGAGATTACTCTTCTCCTCCGGCAGTCATTTATATCTTGGCTATGGATGACTGCTAATAATACAAATAGTTGTCTTCTAGCAATAAAAAACTGAACTCTTACCTACACCAACTGTTGTTTTTCTTTATTAATCTCTGTAGTGATTTTCCTACACTTTATTATGCTACTGGCTGCTTCTTATGAATTCATTATGGATTTTTTCTAATTATGACTGAGAGTTGGTTGTTTTTCTTCAGTAACATTCAGTCGGATTGATCCAGAGGGCAAGTTGGTCATGGGATTCAGAAAGGCTTCAAGTGTTGCTTCTGAACAGGTATGTCATAATTCTCTCTTTTTTCTGCTAGAACTTTTCAGTTTGGAACCTAGGTAAGGGAATGATTTTAAACATAGGTTATGTTTGCCAAAACTGTAAATTGCATAATAGTACTTGAATCTAATGTGTGTTTTACTGCACTATCTACATTTATATATCTTCCATAACAATTCAATTTGCCTAATGATTCTTTTGCACCAAATTTTTCAAAAAATAACAGATCCTTTAGCACCAAATTTTTCTGATAGAATCATTAGGCAACTCAACAAAGCTATCTAACTTTTTATATTAGTTTTTGGAAAAGAATGTTGCAGGTATACAAGGGAACAGAAAACATGCTGCTTAACCCATGAATGAACAGAGTTGCTGCTAATAGTCATGTGAAGACAAGGATATGTAATTATTGAGAAAGGATGCAGAAACATATACTGAATTATAGTTTCAGAAAGGAAAAAAATAAAAAAATAAAAATCATGTACTGAATTATAGCATTTCACATAGTTTTCTTTTGTGGTTACTGTTCTCTTAATTGCAGAATGATCATATACAATGCTTGCTAATACTCATGTCAGTGAATGGTGTTCTCACTTGACTGCTCCTTCCCTAGCTGCAGCTCAGTCTTGAGCATTTGCAGAGGGTCTAAATGATATACAAGTGGGATGAGATGACCCAGTGTTGTATTCTAAACCATGTTTTTGAGTTGCTGCTAGACTTAAAATTTGTCAACATGCTGTGGAGTCTGTGCTCTGTTGCTTGTCTATCGTGGCTTTAGTAGTTTGGTTTAGCTATGGAATGCAATACATCCACAGTTTACTCATTTTCTTCAAAATGAGAATACGGAATATGTGGCTTGATGGAAATTTACATACTGCAGTAGCTTGCATTTAGTTTTCAATTTTACTTTTGACAGGACTCCCATGCCCCTAGAACTGGAAATGATTTCCCTCCAAGTGGAGACGTTAACAACAGAAGCACCAAGTCTACTGAAGTTGCTTCGGTTCTCCCTCCGCGTCCTTACAAAGGGAGTGGAGAATCAACTAGTCATTCATCCATGAACCAGATTAATCCATCAGATGGGAAATATGCTTGGTCAAAGCTTGATAAAGCTGGATGTTTGGCAAAAGAAGGTGCTGGAACAAAGTCATCCGCGCTCCCTTCTAAAAGGAAAAGCAGCACCCTCGGTTCAAAGAACAAACGTCTGCGTATTGATAATGAGGACTCTATGCAGCTCAAGCTGACATGGGAAGAAGCTCAAGGTCTGCTGCGTCCACCTCCTAACCGTAGTCCTACTGTTGTGGTAATTGAAGGCCATGCGATTGAGGAATATGAGGTATAATAGTATCATAAATTAGTTTATTTTAGAAATCCTTTTATTGTAGCCTTTTCTTTTCTCATGCTGAGGAGTTCAGTTCGTTGCTTCAGTAGATTGGAATATACGTGCATATGTACTCATGGATACAGTTTGCTTTTCTTTAGACTGGATCAGACGTTGAAACAAAAAGCTAAAGTGGGCATTGCTTTAAGTGGTGTGATAAGATACAAGGGCTGTTTGAAATCATTTAAATTCCAATGCATTGTTGATCTTGTACTATGCTCATTCTGATAGATTTTGTGTACTAAAAGATTAAAAAGTATTAGAAACTATTGAATAATTACAGTTATGAATGCTGTTGTTATTGTTGATATCGTTCCATTTTTAGCAGCTAAATTAAATTTTGCTACCAAAACCATTGTTTTGAAGCACCCATTAGTTTTTACTGGTGATTTTCAATGGTATTGTGTTGAGAAGGTGCATGTCATATCAAAACCCATATCATTTCCTCAATTTCATTGTCACCCATCTCTTCTTCTTTCTTTTTTTCTTTTTTTGTATTTTAGGTAAGCAGTGACTTGGACCCACAGACTCTTGGTTGTGAGACAAGCGTCACAAGGCACCTGACCAACAGGGCTAAGTGCTAAGGTCCACAGTCACTTATTATCTGTAATGTTAGGCTGCACATAGTATGATGAGTGTCAGATTACCTATGTGGGCAAATAAGCCCTGATTGCACCAAGATGATTGATGCTGCAGTGTAGTAAATAGTACTAGTCTTATGTTCTGCTAACATGGCTGTGTTTTACAGGAGGGTCCAGTAATAGGGAAACCTACTGTTTTCGTGAATGACCATTCCGGGTAACCTCTATATTTGAACCCTCAGTTTTTCTCTGTAACAACACTTGGTTGTTTAATTCTAAACGTACTTTTGGAATCTCGAGTTGGAGATATACTTATGCTATACATACTGTCATCCCCAGTGAAATGAGTCAATGGGTTCAGTGTGAGGACTGTTCTAAGTGGCGTAAACTTCCTGCGGATGCTCTTCTGCCCCTAAGATGGACCTGTTCAGATAATTCGTGGGACGTCAAAAGGTGAAATGCCGCCTTTTTCTAGCATTTGAGCATGGCGAAGGGTATCATTTGCTTTATGTTTCTCAAACTCAAAGCCATGTTTATGTTGGAAATGTATCATGACATTGAGTGCTCTTCTTTCTTTGTGGAAAACTGTAGTCACTTAGTTTTGTGTATATCAGTCTACAGTATCTGAAGAACTGCTTCCAGGTTTATGTTGACACTTCCAAACTAGATGTAGATATATGTTTCCACTGCAAGAAAGCTTCTAGGTTCATGTTTGACACTTCCAAAATAGGTTTTGATATTGTTTGCATAGAAAGAAAGCTTTGAACATGATCCAAAATTCAGTAACTTTATCCAGAGTTCAAGGGAGGCCCTTGGTCAGTCAGGAAAAAGGAAGAATTTAGAGCACACCTCCCTTTCTGGATTTCTTGGAGAAGCACTGTATTTGACTTTTTGGTTCATAGTAATGCATTTACAGTGGAGAATGTCGTTGTTTTTTAGTAAAATTGTGAAACATGACAAGTTCCTCAAACCTGGATGATTTGGACACTTTATCATTTCGGCCATTGCAGCAAGATACCGGCAGAAAACGGTTGTCCTCCATCATTTTCTGTTATTGGAATTGGATTCACACCAGTGGAATAAATACTGGAGGGACAATGGCTTCTCAAATCATTATTTGCTAGTGAGGTTTCTGTAGTGCCTGAGATAATACGTAAAGGGCAGCCCCGGTGCACAAAGCTCCCGCCTATGCGGTGTCCGGGGAAGGGGCTGACCACAAGGGCCTATAGTAGGCAGCCTTATCTTGTATTTTTGCAATAGGCTGTTTCCACGCCTTGAACCTGTAACCGCAATGTCACATGATGACAACTTTTACCGTTGTGCCAAGGCTCTCCTTAATACATATTTTAGCCTTTTTGGCATTAGTTTGGTTTAGAAGGGGAGCCTTGGCGCAATGGTAAAGTTGTCATCGTGTGACCTTAAGGTCACAGGTTCAAGGCATGGAAACAGCCTCTTGCAAAATGCAAGGTAAGGCTGCATACTATTGAGCCTTATGGTCCGCCCCTTCACTGGGCCCCGCATATGCAGGAGCTTTGTGCATTGCGGCTGCCCCTTTCTGGCAATAGTTTGTTTTGAACCTAGTTTTTATGGTGCATTTTTTGTCATGGGTTCCTGCCATATTTGGAATTGAGGAACCTTCTATTGGAAAACATCTTGCAGATACTATTTACCACCTTACTCGTTATATTGCTCTGTTTTCGACTTTTCTGAACTGTTGCATATTTACTGTTGGTCCAATAATGTTCTGCGTGGAGATTCATGCATCAATCAGTTGTTGATGTTGCACTGATATACTTCCTCTTTGTTCTGTTTTCAGATCTTCATGTTCTTCAGCACAGGAGAAAACCACAGAACAGCTTGAAAATCAATTGTTTCGTAACACTGGTATATACTATGATTAGGCTTAAATCACTAAAAACATCTTTCTTTCTGCTGTAGTTTCTTCTTCGTGAGGCATGGAGAATATGGAATGTTCTTGGTCTGAGCATGGATGCATTTGATTCCTAATTCTTTGTTATTCCCAATCGTATATTTTTCTCCCAAAAGGGGGAGGGCCGTCGTACATCTCAGATTTTCTAAAAGGAGGTGGTTAATAATAATGAACCCCTTTGCAAAGTACAGGGCTGCTTCTCTTATACGTAGTACAGATGTTGGAGAGCTAATTAACTACGAAAAATCTAAGAAAGGCAGATCTGATGGATTTAACAAGTCAGAAATGATAATTGTATGCTTGTGAACCTCATGTACATTTTAAATCGTAGGGCTAAAGTCATTGACTCTGGCAAAGTTTTGCTGCTACTTTGACGAGAAGTAATAGGCTTGGTGTTGGAAACAACCAAAATTTCAGTGTGGAACTTTTATACATACATGTACATATACAGGCATGCACATATATTACCCAGGTTTTCATATATGTATATCGTCAAGTATTAAAAATATTCAAATTAATGTCCTCTTTAAAAGCAACATGTAAACGTTGGCAAATATCTTTTACTTTTTCTTTTCCTTACATAGCAACTGAAATTTTATTTCAAGTAAAATTTTGAGTGTGGTAAGATATATGAAAGCCTGAGATGGTGTATCCCATATGTATTGCTGGAGAGATTAGCCTGGGACTCTGGGAGCTTGCTTAGTAAAGAATTATGCTCCACATCCCAGGACTCGAAATAACATAACAGATTGCTGACTGTTTAGTAGCAATTGTATCCTGATGTGTACGTGTGAATTTTGTGATTACTGTCTGTTATTGTAGTATTTAGCTGTGATTTTTACACATGCCTTGGATTTCTTGCCCTGAGGCTTGTTTATATAAAGACATTTTAGAACATGTCCACTGATTAGAAAATTTCCACTGGAAGTAAAGATAGACATTTGAATGTTAGTCTCATTCTCTCTCTCACTCTTTTTTGTTGTTGTTTCCTATGATCAGTAATTTGGTAATTGAGGAAAGGTTGCTAACCTGTTATGGTGATGTTGCAGCAGTTTCTTCAAAGAGATTGAAGGCTAAAGAGGAAAAAGTCACTGTTGACCCATCGGATGGTCTCGACACACTTGCCAACCTTGCCATTCTTGGTGAGGGCGAGCCCCTCCCTTCTTCACCCCAAACCACAACAAAGCATCCGCGCCATCGCCCTGGTTGTTCATGCATTGTGTGTATACAGCCACCAAGTGGTAAAGGCCCCAAGCACAAGCCAACATGTACATGCAATGTCTGCCTTACTGTCAAGCGTCGCTTCCGCACTCTCATGCTGAGGCGTGAAAGAAAGCAGTCCGAAAAGGAAGCTGAGTCCACGTGGAAGAAGAAACACCTCCAATCACCGGAAAACCCAGATCAAGAAGAAGAAGACCTTGCAAGTAATCACAGCAATGATAGCTTGAGCCAGAAAATGGTGCCCAGTGAGGGGTTAGATGATGAGTCAAGCAGAAAAAAATCATCATCTCCTTTCAAAGGTTGCATTGATCTAAACATCCAGCCGGAAAGGGAGGAAGAACCATCACCAAGAACAGATTCTGGTAGCACGATGATGAAGACCCGAGATGCCACTGATCATTATCTGAATCAGCAGAGGTTTGACAATCCCTCTGGCTCTGCCCCATCAGTCATCAATCATGTAGAACCAGTTGGCATCATCGCAGGGTCAAAAGTAGACAGTGGCTCCCATGATAGCGGCCATTTGGATGCTGACATGGAACATCCTGTCACAACACTCGTGCCTGTGTCAGCCTCTTCATCAGGAGCGGGTTAGACCCTCGGTCTTGTCCAGTGTAAATTTCATATGAGCATCATTGTTTTGTTGGGGATGGGGCCCATATGGATATCAAATGTATAGTCTGATCAGGATGGCCTAGCTCCTTTGCAGTTTTTTGGCAAGTGGCCTTCCTTGTATATATGAGCAAAGAGGTCAGGTGGAAAAATGGTTGGGGGTAAGTTCATTGTGCTGTTTTGTTCTTATCGATTCTCGCAGTGTGAAGAAAGTAGGCATTGATGGAGCTATATTTTTTTGATGCTGATCGAACTGCCTACTATGCAAGGAGCAGCAGAGGTTGTATTTGCTATACCTGTATTTTTTGTACAACTAAAAGGCTAGGCTACTTACTTTCTTTGGCCTGTGATATTAATGGATTGAGTACAAACCAAATAGTACAAGGATAACTGCAAAGCAATTCCGGAAGCAATTGAACTTGGGCCAACAGAAGTGTCTGAAAAGAGGTACGTGCCACCATCACGACTTAGCTCGTCATGGTCTGATCAGTTCAAAGTTATATTACATTTCTCTCTCTCTCTCTCTCTCTCTGCACTCGGATTATTCCCTTTAGCTCCTTGAAGATATTAGTCTTGACGGATTTTGTGGAATTTTGGCAGTTTAAACTTGCGAGTTGATAGAACTACGCTTGATCTCTCTTACATGGTCCTGATGAAGTAAATTTAGTGTCAATTTGCGTGCTTTTCGTGGAAGACAGGATTCTTCGAAGGCAATGGAGCACTTGACATTAGGCTATTCTTCTGAACCGTTTAGTGTTGGCATTTTCCAGAGGTTGCAGATGTGTTTTATGGATCAGTTGTAGTCATCTTCTGCTTTACAAAGTACACACCTTGTGAAGTAATCTTGAAGAATGGGCAAACTCATTTTATTGGTCATCCAGGAAGGGATGCCTTGGCGCAACGGTAAAAGTTGTTGTTATGTGACCTTGAGGTCACAAGTTCAAGGCATGAAAACAGTCTCTTGCAAAAATATAAGGTAAGGCTGCGTACTATAGGCCTTTGTGGTCCGCCTCTTTCCTGGACCTTGCATAGGTGGGAGCTTCATGCACCAGGACTGCCCTTTATTCCATTTGTCCTCCAACATATTTCGAACATCTGTCTGTGATCCAGTATGTATAATGAACGGTGTGGATCATGCTGACATAGGTCAATGTCCCAATACCACTGGTGTCATTTAGTCTCTCCATTCAAATAAAAGATATCACTCGTGCCAATTTCACAGAGCCAAGGTATGGTTGCATAACTGTAAATGATTTGAGTTATTATGGCTGTCTGGAACGGGAACCTCAATCCATAGGTCAAGTTATTCTAGAAGACCCAGTAATTTCCCAGCTATTTTGCAGGCTTATTACACAGATAAAATAACTTAAGAACAAAGACCCTCAAGTTACTAAGGGTATTTTATGTATGTTTGTATACTTTTATCTGCGTTTTAAGGCTGCAAATAGCGGGGGGAAATTCAGTATTCGGGAATAATAAAATCCTCGGTTATGTCTCAAACAGCCCCATCCTGTTCCACTAGTTCATAAGTCAATTAACCGCCCCAATTTTAGTCCTCAAACAGAATCTCTTCGTTAAATTACAGTATTTTCTCTGATCGTTTGACGAAATTCATCCATTTATTTCCATCTACTATTCTAATAGATCAAGATACTAGATGGCGTTATGCCAGGACTCTCCCTCTGCTAGATGATCTTAACCCTCCAGTTGGTTAAGATGATATTTTCCAAGTCATCTGCGACGGACATAAAAGAGCCCATCTTATATACACAGATTTCCGTTGTGAGATCACTGTTGCAAATGTTATTCATTCAGGAATAAAATGAAGAACCAGCTAGAAACAATGGGAAAACGAATGGAAGGAAATACAATATCAGAAACAAAAGCAGGATGTTCTCTTGCTTAAGCTGCAGCAGAGATCAACAACTCTACAGAGCAACATCAAATTAAAGAACATTTGGCCGTCCAAATCAGCAACACTCTAAAAAGTGCCAAATTAAAACAGACCCACTAGATGGAAGATGACTTTGAATGACATATGCTGCAGAAGTGATGCAGAACCATTTTATTAGCCCACCAGTGTGATGTTCTTCTTTCTTCTTCTACACCTCTGAAAATGGGTTGGAGTCGTGGTTTGAATGGTCCACTATAACTAATCCCACCATTTTCTGCTCCCACAGATTCTGTGGAACAAAAAAGGTGCAGTGCTGAAACTTTCATGCAATTGAGAGCGAGTAGCAAATTCAAGTGAATGAAAGATGGGAACAGCATCTGACGTTGCCAATTCAGTTACTGAGTTTTCATTGTTGAAAAGGCATTAGAGGATCTCGAAATCTTCGTTCATTTCACTGAAAGAAGCACCTATCCTTTGGAGAATGCCCACCACTTTCTGCTTCCTCTGATCTCCCCTTCGATACCGAGGGGTGAACTTTCAGCTCGGGGCAGCTTCTAATTGTTAGCCGTGGACGAGTACAATTAGTCACCAGTTTTCAATTCGATGTGGCAATTTCTCAATCCCACTACAACTAGGTCCAAGACTCAGTTTCATTAGATATGCTACTGAAGAGACATTCTTTAACTGTGTACAATCATGTAACATCAGCTCGTGCAAGTTCTCCAAGTTAGAGAATGAACTGGACAATGACTAAATTCCAGTGTAAGATAGATCAAGAACTCTCAGGCCATTCATATGCTCAAAGAATGACTGCTCAATGCTTTGCAGCTTACAATTGCTTCCCAGCAAGAAAGTTGAGAGTTTAGAGCAATTGGGTTGACCCAAAATCATTTCTCTTCAGGGATGCCCTCTCAACATCGACCCATTCGTCTTGGTTAATGTTTCTAATTCAAACTTAGCTTTAACCATGAAATATGGCTTTTCTATTGCCAAGTGAAGGGCCATATCTCTAACCAAGTGATGCATTTTCACCCCTTAATGGCCACCCCACGCAACACAACTCTCCAACATGCAAGCACGTATTGAGTAGGTTTCTTCCCTTGTCAACATCATCTTCCTTATTTCCAGAATCATCTGTTAAGCCCTCACATATTCAATTATCTATCAACTCCATAATAGGGATTCCTTAATCCTCTGGGTACAACAAGCAGTGCAAAAAACAAGCACCGAACTGGTAATTGCTCAAGCGGTTGTGACTAAGCTTTAGACGCCAAAAGACATCATCTTGCATGCCCCTGATTTCATACTCAGAAGATCTCTGTCTCACGTAGTACGTTGCGCCACTCTGTGACATCTACTTACTCAAAGCTTGAGCAGCCACCATGAGAGCAAGCAGTAAACCTCTACATTTTTTAGTCACAGCCTTTGCCAAAAAATCTCACCTTTGTGGAGAGCCCATGTTTCCATCCTCATGCACACTTCCAACTTCCTACTAGTCAATACCAATTTGCAGCAGTTAGTGTCAGTAAGTTGAGAGATGCCTATATCTTCAAATGGAAAATTTTCCCACAAATCATCTAAGATGAGCACAAATTTCTCCATTCTCAACATAGCTTGAAGTGGTTCTGTTTACCTCTTCTCTTTCCTCGTCGGGTTTGGCAAAGTGTAACCCAATTTCGTCTGCAATATCACTCTCTTACCTCTTCAAGTTGAGATCTTTTGAGACAGTCACCCAGATGATATGCAGAAAAAGCCTAGCACGATTAAGACTGTTGTTAATGTGCTTTCCGATTGTTGTCTTACCGAATCCACCCATCCTGTAGATGGCAATCTTTGATACCTCCACACTCTATAAACAGTCTCAAATTACAGTTTCTATTTGACCGTTCCACAACAGTATAGTAGTAGTCATGTGATCTAGATGTTATGAGTTTGAGGCGTGGAAACAGCCTCTTTCAAAATACAAGGTAAGGCTGCCTTGATACTTAAGGCTTCATAATATTTGACCCTCATGGTCTGCCCCATCCGAGACCCCTTATATGTAGGAGCTTTATGCACCAGGCTATCCTGTTCACCCTCTAATAATACCCGTGTTCAGAACTTTGGATAGTCTGTGCCTAGCAAGATGAAAGCAGCGTCTCTTGGATGCTAGAAGAGCTCTCTTGGAAAGAATTTTGCACCATAAATATCCAAAGATGAAAAGTCAGATTAACTGTGTGAATCAATGGTGTGGGGTCTAACCATGCAAAAGTTGAAGTTTTGGTATTGTGATGTTGTAGAGTTGTGCGATTATAAACATCTGACGGTGACAATTTGTAAAATGGACGGTCTAGATGGTTCATCTCAGCGCTCAAATGTCCATTGCGGAAGTACTTGTAATTTCAGTTTATTGGACCCAACAGTATGATTTCGAACGTCCATCTAGGATATGTTATCATTGATCAATGGTTCAGATTAATCCTCAAAACCTTGATGAGGACTAAAGAATTGAAGGGAGCATGAGCGGATGCCAAAGCGCGAAAGGCCGAAAAAGAAAAAGTTCCGTTGCAAGGCAAAACTAGCCGTTGGGACGTTCCCAGCTGCAACGGTCCTATTTCCACCCTCCACAACCTTGATATACGAAGGTTACCCCCAGCTCTCTCCTCATTCCCTTTACTTCTCATCAACACAGCCGCATCACCGGAAAATCAGCGCAGTCCGGTCAATCAATCACGTCGAACTACCGGATTCTCTGCAATTTCGGGAGCCATGGGTTTGTCCTCAAACCAATCATCTTGCAGCCAATCACATCACCACACTCACAAGATCTTCCTCCTCTGCAACTACATTCTCTTGGGAGCAGCTTCCAGTTGCATTTTCCTCACCCTCTCTCTTCGCTTAGTCCCTTCTCTTTGCGGATTCTTCTTGATCCTCCTCCACATCTTCACCATCGCTGGAGCGGTTGCCGGCTGTGCAGCGGCAACCGCCGGGACTAATCGGTGGTACGCGGCTCACATGGTGGCTACTGTTCTAACGGCTATATTTCAAGGTTCAGTCTCGGTTCTTATTTTCACAAGAACAGGGGATTTCCTTGGTGGGTTGAAATCTTACGTTAGAGAAGAAGATGGAGCTGTAATACTGAAATTGGCTGGGGGCCTTTGCATATTGATCTTTTGCTTGGAATGGGTTGTTTTGGCTTTAGCATTTGCGTTGAGATATTATGCATATGTGGAGGGAGATGGCGGCAGCAACTCTGCCATGAGGAGGAGTGCTAAGGTTCAGGAAGAAGAGAGGGGTGATTGGCCATGGCCATTCCAAGTCTAGACAGAGATACATTGATTTGATATGGCCTCAGAAATCACCTGCTTGATCTCATTTTCCTCTTCTATAAGACCTGCAACTGGAAGTCTCTTCATTATGATCATTTGAGCTATTATTTGTTGATTTTTTCAAATTTATCTGGATTTTCTATTCTATGACGGATGGGTAGCATGTGATGAAACTGATCAGTGGGAAGATCTGATCTTTGGGGTCTGTTTGTACAGTTCCTTCTTTTGATCTTTCATGGATGTAGAGGTCTCAAGTTGGCTGTGGAAAAAGATCTTATTAATGTTCGTTTTTTTGGCTTTACACAAATTGTGGCTGGAATTTTGCTAGTCAGGAGATCTGGTATTTGAAATTGGTAAAGGATTCGATTTTTAGCTCCCAAATTTCTCCAGTTTTAGCTCCCTGTTGCTGATTTCCATTCATAGAGATAGCTGCTCTTTCAGAATCAGTGGATTGAATTATCCATGAATATATGGATTGGCATTCTTCTACCACATTTCAATAGTTAAAACATAATGTACTAAATCGTAACTCATCTATGACCATAAAAAACTCATGACTTCCAAGGGATGGCACAGGTCCGGCGCTTGCTGCAAGTTGTATTCTGCGCAGCATGAACATTTTGCAACTTCAATTTGAAGGTGATTAAGCAAATGTGATTAATTGGCTTCGCAATCCAGCTTGTGGACCATGGAAAGTGACTAATCTTATAGACGAGACTGTTCACAATCTCTCAGCAATTTCCAGATCTCTTCTTCATAATCTTAGATTCGGAAATTCAGAGGCAGATGATCTTGCTCGACCAAGGAAGTGGACCGAGCTTCTGCTGCTGCTCCTTTCTCGTACACTTTGTATTCTTTGGCCATTTTGGCCCCAATTAATACAAAATGGCCAAAGCTCACATTTAACGCCATTAAAAAAGGAAAAAATTTGTTTCTGACTAACTATATTCGAAGCTCACATTATTTTCTGATGCTAGAATCAACAAATCATGACTTGATTAACGGGCCCGATCAGCCAAAAGTTGCAGCCCAATACAGAGCGGGGTGCCCTCACCTCGCTGTGAGATGAGAAACCCTTTCCACTTACTATATCCGAAGCTCACATTATTTTCTGATGCTAGAATCAACAAATCATGACTTGATTAACGGGCCCGATCAGCCAAAAATTGCAGCCCAATACAGAGGGGGATGCCCTCACACGTCGCTGTGAGATGAGAAACCCTTTCCACTTACTATGTAAAAGATGGGGAGAAGCAAGGTACAAGTACTGGCCCCCCTCTCTGGTGATCTTAATCATTCATCCGTTGGACCCATCACCCTAAGTCTCCCACATTGCTACATGGTCCTTGATCCAACCATCCTACATAGATCATGCCCTCCACTTTGATTGAAGTGAGAGTTAGGTATGGCAAAATATGACACTTACGAATTTAGAGGGTGGGGGTCGAGTCTTATCATATTCATCAAAAATGACATGCTAAAAATCGTGTCGTGTTCGAGTCAATTAATGTTGACCCATCTAACCCGCAAGTTGTTAACCAATCGTATCGTGTTCGAGTTACGGGTTCTTGACACGATTATTTAGCGGGTCGTGTTCATGTCGACCCATATATTATAATGGGTTAGTCTTGACATGACACGAACACAAACAGCCAACCCGAATTGTCAGGCCCAGTAAAAATCACAAAAAAATTATTTTATTTTATTTATGTATTTAGTTATATATTCTGAAAGTTAGACACCCACCCACCCTTCACAGCCTCCAATTTTAGTCACCAAAGTGAGAGACTTCTTTTGCTCTGCTGTGTTTAGAGTCCTCTGGCCACTTTGCCGAGAGGCTTTGGTGCAAAGTAAAAATTACAATTTTAAAGGATAAAATCACTGACCATGGATGAACTTCATCCATGCTTCGTGATCGCAATGCGAAACAGCTTCGGTCAAAGTTTGGATTTAGTAACAAGGCGTATATTCCTATTTTTGCTCAATTATTTCTATATAATCAGAATTTAAATCTCCTCAGAGTCCGCTGAGAGTACACGCCCTTTTATTTTCATCCATAGTATAATATTTTTTGCAAATTTAAGCCATTATCAACCTTTGCTCCTGTAAATGCAGTCCAAAAATGAAAAAACCCAATTTAGAGTAGTAATTAGAAACAAAAATACAGTAAAATTGCAACAAAGGAATGCTAGAAACTTTAACATGATGCGACTCCACCTTACGATGATCCAATCCGTTCATCTAATTGTTTAGGTTTTCCGATATCTATTAGCTAAATTATTCTTTTCGATAGATGAGTAAGCAAGTATACAAACTATAGTCTACTGATGCTAGAATCGTCCGGTAATCAGAATTTTGCGCTTACAAGATATCCAATGCTGAAGCAATCAGACGGGTCGGATCATAACTCGCTGCCTCGGCCTTGATCTTTGATTATAGCCCTGCTCCCTCGTCCTTGTGGAAGGTGCAGTGTTTGGCTGACTACAATTCGTTTGCGTAGCATGGCCGATACTGCTTCTTTCCCTGCCTTCGGAAATGCTCCCAATTCCTTTGGAGGTAGTTGACACACAAAGTTCTTAAGCTTCTTGTAGAGTGTCTTGTTTCTCTCAGTTTCTGCTGCTTCTCTCTGCCCTAACCCTAACCCTAACCCTAGAAATTTCATTCCATTGGCTCCAAGAATCCTTCTCTGGTACATTTTCTTGTTTTTCCTTGACTATTCTCTCTCTCTCTCTCTCTCTCTGGTTTGAAAGAGCACTTGGGGGTTTTGTGTTTGTGTTTTTGACTTGGAAAGCAAGGTTCGAGAGTGAATGCCACCTTTGATTCAATGTGGGACCTACCTAAATTGGCCATCTCTTCGGATGATCTGACCCGATCATCTTGTTTGGCCTCCTCTATTGCAAAAAATCATGCCCAGTAGATGCTTCTAGATACTAGCTTTTTTGTTACAAAAATCCAACGGTCCTAATCATATAAAGGTAGTTTTAGCTAGGTGGGTCCTCAAATGAGTCCTGAAATTCAATCCGGATACTATTTTCTCTTTCAAATCCTAACTTACCAACAATACCATGCCAGGCCTATCCAGTACCTATTTTCTCTCTAACAGCCACCTAATTTCGTTGATCATCCCCCACCACATTATGCAACATGTTCCATTAATCCAAACCATCAAATTTTTCGGTATGGATGGATGAGCGGTTCAGAAAATTTTGAAATTATTTGATAGTCCGGTGACTCTGGTTTTCAGATCTCAAACCAACGGTTAGAACAGACGAAAGGAACCATTTGTCTTCACGAACGAAACCTCAATGCATACAAGGGTTTCGATCATCAAACATTGGAGAAATTCTACATCTCACTCATCTAGACCACATGTTACGAGATGAATGGTTTCAATTTCATTCAAAAGATGAATCCCACTCTTTCCAAGAAGAAGATTTGATCATCCGCCGTACTTATAACTTATGCCAGATGTATGTAAAGCCTACTTTTATTTTTTCTTATATCAAGTTATCGAGGGTATTAAATTCAGCTAGTTAGTATATGTGTAAAGTACATGTAACATGTGATTGGTTGAAAAAAAGTCAAAAGTAGAAAAAGTTAGAGAAAATAGCTGTTTTTGACTTTTTTCAACCAATCACGTATGACTTGCATTTTACACTTGCATTAAATAGCTGAAATTACCACTCCCCCAAGTTATTATGTGTATATTATTCATGCATGTGCGTGCGGCAGGTGAAATTGTAGATTAACATAGGCAAGCATGGCTAAAAATACGTAGCCCAAACGCATGGTGGTGTTCTAGCCGCTCATCTTCTCGCCAATTGTGGGTAGATCATGCATCCGGATTAAGTTTTCTCTATTGGATGACCCAACCACTAGTATTCTCATTAGAGCTGAAGTCAAAATAGCGGGCCTAAAATCATTTAGCACAATTGGTCGTAGACAACAAAACTTCCTTTTCCTTGGTTTTGCTTGGTCCTAGACTAGAACATCATTCGAGGTGACACTTTTCCCTTGTTCATTCATAGCAACCTTTAATACGGGGATAGCCCAAAGTTGAACACATAACCATGAGAAGAATTCCAACGCATGACCTTGCATAGAAGAGTGAAAGGGAGACTTTGCACAATGGTAAAGTTGTCATTGTGTGACTTTAAGGTTACGGGTTTAAGGCGTGAAAACAACCTCTTACAAAAATGCAAAAGTAAAGTTGTATATTATAAACCCTTGTAGTACACCCCTTCCCATTGGGTGTCTAAGTTGTCCCTTAATTGCATTTGATCATGTGGCTGGGACCACTAGATGCCTGGGGAGATATGGAGAGGCAGCATTTCTTAGCAGTTTCCACAATATGTAGAGTTCCACTTATTGGTGACAAGGGAAGTAATGAATTAACCTCTCATCAAATGAGAAATCATCTTCACCTAGCGACTGCACAGAAATTTACATTTTGTAGGCCTTGCAGCCACACCCTCAGCCAATCTCTGGGACACTTCGGCATGCACAGATCTTTCTGCATCTATTAGGAAAACATTAAGCAACTTGACTCCTATGGTAAGTCTACGTCTGCAGTCTTCTTTTCATTATCTGGGAACCATATATGCTCAATATGTAGGAGCCCTGTAAGATGCTTTGAAACTTTCTGCATCAGTTTGTCCCATGAGCTCTCTAGTCAAGCTTGATGAAGTGCAGCAGGCGGTTTCGAGTCCAACTTGAGCTCGAGTCATCATCTAATTTTATCCCGGTTTTGGGCAGTTCCAGCTACAGTTCTTGTGTATGTGTGTATGACTGCTATGGTTTGTAATAAGATTGCTAAGAATGTGGTATTTGTCTATTAAACGGTAAATTTTGTATATATGAATTCTTGAAATTGTTGGTGTTGACAGGCATAGTTGCCAATCTACAGGTAAAAGTATGCATATTTTCTATTTTCATTTCCAGTAGTAATCATAGGTTTCAATACTATTAGAACTTATCTGCCGGGTTTTCTTGGGCAACTAGAAGAGAGGAGTTTAAGGTACCATGTTCTTCAATTGAAATAACAACAGCAATTGCAACTGCAACTGCAACTGGAACAAGAAGCTGCGTGATAGATAAGAAACTCTTTTTAATAGGGAACTGGAGTCTTTCTGTATTCTACACAGGTTTAAGTCAAACCACTACAGCAGTAATAGCCGCTTCATGCACTTGTTAGAGCAGAGAACTCTTCCAAGAGCCCAATTCTAGAGATGAAGACTAGTGATGGGAAACATATTTTCACATCAATTTGCAAGAAGATACAAAAAATGTAAAGAAACATCCACAAATGGAATATTGACAGACTCTCCTCATTCTCCCCAATTTGCAATCATTAGAGACACTTGTCTGCAATGAGCAGATGCAGATGCAAAGCACAGTAGAACAATCTGCTTTCTGCATATGAAGGGCGTCGGATACTTATGGTGAATGTCATACATTTTTTCCCATTACCAGTCTTCTGCTTTCTTTATTTCTTTGGGTTCCATGCAGCTTATATTTCTTTAAGCATGGGTTGAAGCAGTTTCTTGTCATTTTCATCATCCCACTCCAACTCATTCCACCACCTGATGCTTCCTCTAATCTCTTTAAGATGAGTTTGTAAGTCCCTGAAGAAGAAAGGAAGCTTCTTCAACTGAGGGCACTGCCACACTTTGATAATTTGCAGAGAATTACAAAAGAGAGCGCCTGAGCAGATGCTCTTGAGTTTTGGTAGATTGTAGAATTCCAAAATCTTTAAACTTGGCAATGTAATGGTATTATTTCTATTATGATTGCTGTGCCCACCTGTTTGTTCCTCTTCTGCTACAATCTCCTCCATTTGCTGACATGTCTGGACGATAATCACTTCAAGATTTTGCAGGTTGCAGGACAAGGAATGTGAGACGAGATTCTTCAATTTATGGCACAGCTCAATATGTAAAACTTTCAAGTTTGCAAAGGTACAATTTGACACAACTCCATCGCAGAGAGCCTTTAGATTGCATAGGTCTGACAGCATTAGTTTCTCAATTTTTGGCAAGGTGTCCTTTTCTGCAATCAGTATAGACTCAGTCTCAGTACATTGGCTAATAGAACATTCTTTCAATTCATTTGAGCTGGCTAAACATGGCAATTCTGAGAGCGTAGAGACACCAGTGCAGTCTTCAACAATCAAATCGAGCATGTTTTCAGGGAGTAAAAGGGAACTCCCAATAGATAGAAAATTGCAGCCTACGAACTCCAGGCTTCTAGGAGTAGATTCAAAAGCAAAAGCAGCCGCCGGTAAATTATATGAAATCCGACCAATACTGAGACGGAAGTTGTTCACCGTTCGCAAATGCCCAGACATTTCATAGCTAATAAAACTGGGCAAGTCTACAAAGTGGACATCTAGGTGAACCAAGCGTGTCAAGCTCAAGATATCCTCAATGGCAGCTCCTCCAATTCCCAGCTTTTGTGACTTAGAGGACCATCTATATCCACTGCGGTACATTGATAGGTACTCGAGAAGGTGTAGCTTCGACATTACACCAGATGGAACAACTTTTAAATGTCGAGTAGCAGTAAGGTCAAGATATCTTAATTTAATCAAAGCCACCATACCTTCTGGCAATTCTTCAATACGAGTGCTCGGCAGGCTCAACACCCTTAGCTCCTTGAGCTTTGCTAGTGAAGGAACCTTGGATACATGACAACCACGTAGCAGTAGTGCATGGAGGTT
Organism: Warburgia ugandensis; assembly: GCA_035236585.1. Lineage (NCBI taxonomy): Eukaryota > Viridiplantae > Streptophyta > Magnoliopsida > Canellales > Canellaceae > Warburgia > Warburgia ugandensis. The sequence goes on from CP141136.1 coordinate 26,210,224, forward strand.
CTCCAAATTGGATAATGACGTCGGCAGTGATTTGATCCAAGAAAATGATAAATCAAGGACTCTGAGGTTGTGCAAGTGCTCAAAGAAGGAATCTTGGAAGTTGAGGGAGAGAAGGTTGTTTTGTAGTAGCAAGGTGGAGAGTTTAGGACACCTGGGTTGACCTGAAACACTTTCTATGTTATTGTACATCAATGAAATTCTCTCTAAATCTTCTGACCAGTCCTCTTCCTTGGGCAATTCCTTAAGTCCAATGCCTGCTTTGATCATGAAAGGGGGGTTTGATCTAGTGATGTTGATGGCCAAGTCCCTAATTAAATCATGCATCTTGACACGCTCATCATATTCACTAACAACATTTTCTAACAAGCAAGCATCTCGCAGTTCAGTCAATACAGCCTGCCCCTTGTCGAACTCTGCTTCTCTATTACCTAATTCATCTATTAACCCTTCACAAATCCAGTATTGGATCAACTCCCAGGTGCGGATCTGGTGATCTTCAGGATATAATCCACAGTACAAGAAGCAGGCTCGTACCCTGTCATTTCTCAGATGGTGATAACTGAATTTTAGATGCTCAAACACGATATCTTCCATCCCTTTGATTTCAGGAACTGAGCTTTTCAATTCGCTCAATGCATTCCTCCATAACCTAATATCCTCCACCTGTCTTAATGCTCTTCCAACTGTGATAATAGCAAGTGGTAGACCACCACATTCCTTAGCAACGAGCTTTGCTGTATCCTGTATGCTCGAAGAAAGCACTGTGGTACCACCAACTTTATCTCTGAACAATTCCCATGCCTCGTCCTCCGAAAGCAACTCCACTTTAATATCTCTTTGTGTCTCCATTGCTCGACAGACACCTAGATCACGAGTAGTGAATACCACCTTGCAACCATTATCTTCACTTGGTTCTGGAATTCCTACACATTCTAGTGGGAAACCTTCCCACAAGTCATCTAAGATAAGCAGAAATCTTTTCCTTCGCATCAAAGCAGCGAACAGTTCTGTTGATCTGCACTCTTCTTCATTAGCTTCAGATAAAGTTAACTCAATTGCATTTGCAATATCATTTTGTAACCTCCTCAAGTTAAAAGCTTTTGACACTGTCACCCAGATAATACTATCAAAATGTTGGGCTTCTGTCAGAAGGTTATTGATGTGCTTCATTATAGTTGTCTTTCCAACACCTCCCATTCCATGCACCCCAATCTTTCCAGTTTTAACATCCATCAAGGAGTCCCAGATCATGTTGAAAGTTCTTCGAGCTGTCATTTTACCCACTATTGTTGTTGTGGGCAAGGTCTTCCCTTTTTCAAATGGCGAATCAACCAACAGTCCATCCAAAAATTTGCCTCTTTCTTGAAGATGAACCACATCTTTGATCTTCCTTGCAATCTTGTTTCCCAACCTTAGTCGTGAGAACCATCCCTTTTCTTCTTGAAGTTCCTCCTCTATGGAATTTACTTCCCTTTGGATAGATTTCACATTTTGCAGCCATACTTCTACATCTCTCTTTCTCTTTTTCCCTTGTTGCACCTCTCCTCTATCTACTTCCATCTTTACTTCGTTCTCTCGACTGATGAGCTCTTCCTGTTTTCTTCTCAAACCTTCTGCATGATCTTCAAAGCTTATGAGACAATGGAACTGTTCAGCTAGGGGTTTCCATGCATTCTTGATGATTTCAAACAATGCCACCCAGGTGTCCATAGCGGCTATAGAAACAGAAAAGAAGAGATTAACATGACCATTGTAGGAACCATAAATAACTAGATGAAGAAATAAGAACATCAACAGAGAGACTGTTGGTTGGTTACTCTTTAGATATTAGCCCTTAAGTAGTTGTAGAAGAATAAGAAGTTCAAGATAAAGCCACTGCATAAGCCAATTGTTAGTTCTTCCAATTTTGTTTGCATGCATTCTTGATGATTTCAAAATGCAAGGTAAGGCTGTGTACTTTAGGCCCTTGTGGTCCTCCCCTTCTCCAGACCCTGCATAGGCAGGAGCTTCGTGCACCGGAGCTGCCCAATTTTGTTTGCATGCATTCTTGATGATTTCAATCATTCATATTTAATCCAGCTTTCTCATGACAGGAGCCTTTATTTTTCTTTGAATAGTCAATGTTACTACAAGAAACAAGAAGAGGAAAATAGAAACTAGTGAGACAAACAATTTAAACCCAAAGCACTTGAGATATCGGTCAATTTCTGAGGTTGAAATGGGGAGATGAGGCTTCAAGAAGGGATCTTTTGTTTGCCAGTCAGCCCTTGATTATATCACCATCACTACAAATATGCGGAGCTTCCATCCAGGTCCAGGGGTAGAAGAACAGATCCTGTTGAAAGTATGCCAAATGAAACAGTGAATAGAGGATGTTCCTGTTGGTATTCACTTGAAATATGACCCCAGTTGGGATCATATTCATTATTGACTGGAGAGTGAGGGAACCAACACTTCATAAGATGAAAACCATTGATGAATAGTGTTCAGTTCGGTTGATGAATCGGAAGCTAAGTGCGGTACAGGACAGAAAGCAAACAGAAACTTAAAACCTATATATATATATATATATAGTGCTGGGGAGGAAACCATTTCTAAGGAGTTATAGATGCAATCTCAACTAAGAATCTCGGTCGTTAGAAAGGAGATAATTTATCCAATCTTTGGCCTCCTCAATGTTTTGAAAAACTTGCGATTTTTTGAAAGCTATTATCGTTCACAGCATCATGGAGACCCAAATTCTTCAGAGATAGAACAGAAGATACCTACCATTAACACCTCTAAATCAATGGAGCTTATCTTTCATGATAACAGCAAAGAAACTTAAAATTAGAATTCTAAGCAAAGAGTAGGAGGAACTCATGGTTTATTTCAATATCACAAAAACTAACCAAAGTCCAATACCTAGAACCTGTGAGCATATACAAACCAGAAAAAGCTGACTCACCTTGAAGCTTATCTTTCATGATAACAGCAAAGAAACTTAAAATTAGAATTCTAAGCAAAGAGTAGGAGGAACTCATGGTTTATTTCAATATCACAAAAACTAACCAAAGTCCAATACCTAGAACCTGTGAGCATATAGAAACCAGAAAAAGCTGACTCACCTTGAAGCAGTGGAACGCCCAAAATTTGTAGGATTTGAAGTCAACAGCACATAAAGGGTCTTTCTGCTGTATCTTGTGAGAAACCCAATTGCAGAAGCAACAACTTCTGAAAATCAAGAGTGCATGCAATAGACTTATTGAAGAAATTTGCGGCAGAAAAACCTGAATAGAACAACGAAGTTCACAGAAATTGAAATTAAAGACCAAGAAACGGGGACAAGGAATAGTAACCAACGACCGGGAAAAACGATCAGACATGAGAGAAGTGGGTCCTACTTGGCTTAATTCATTGAAGGCGCTGGGATTAAGTGAGACCCACTTCGTCCGATAAAGATGGAACAGAAATTAGATTCTGACTTTTGCTTTGAAATCTGACCACCAGCGTGGTGGCTGTGGAAATTAAGCTTATGGATAAACGTCGAGTCCCATCAATGGACAATTGTAGCCACTCAAAACCATTTGTTCCTAGTGATCTCAGCTTCTAATAGACATCAGACAGTCAATCTAACGCCTTCAAAACTCAATGCTTCAGGGTCTATTTGGATGTAAAATTATTAACGATTGTCCAAAGTATATGCATAATCTTTTAAGACATGCCATATGGCCTGCTAATGTATTCATGCAGCCAAAAGCACATATGATGACTACATTTTCATTTCCAACCGCCTTGTTAATGGCAGCTGCAATCATTTGGGGGGCGGTTAGCAAATAAAAAGCACTTTTGGCTGGCAATACCTATCTTTGGAAAGCCTTTTCATTCTACTACTTTTCAACACAATTTATCTTCATGGAAATGGATTCTCATGTTTAAAAGACACAGATTTGCTCCACAATGACAATTTAAAAGAGACAGCTTTCATGCAAACGTGAAAGCTGACCAATTTCCACTATCTTCCTTTTTTTGCATTTCAAAGCATTTCCAGCCAACCCTAGAGGGTCCTTTTTTTGTATTGCTCAAAATTGGCCGTTTATGGGAACTTCATTCTCGTTGGTGGACCAAAGCTGATTATGGAACAAAGTAGTTCCACGCTTGTACTTGTGTTTGTTAATACAATTCTTGGAACATTTTTGGTATATATGTAACATGAAATTAAGGCGTTCTACACCATTTTAGTTTACATTTGCTGTTCATCTTATATATGCGACGATCATACAGCAATCCATGCGCTTCCACCCATGAACAGAGAAAATGTGTATACATCACAAGCTAATATTACTAGCTTTTACAAACTGCCCATCTACAATTACACCTCCTTTCATCTGTTATTGTGGAACGAAAACTTGTGGAACTCCCATGTCTCCCAGTGGAATGAGCATAAAACATTTCCTTCGCTTCCAAACTCGCAAAAGTATCTGATACCAAACTGTGAGACCTCAGTTTTTTTTTTTTTTGACAATATAATAACAATTTACAAAAAGAGTTAGGATCCCTATTTACAAAAAATTTGACGTTTAAAATTACCAAAACAAAAACTTAAATAAAAGCATTACTTTCAAAATCCGATGAGTCATACAACCACAAAACTACGGATTTAACAGTGAAATGAAATATCATTTCTACAAAAAATCGGACAAATTTTTCCCTGTATTTTGGACCATTGCACATGACCAATGCAATACAAAACTACCTGAAAAAAAAAAAAATATAAGGCATATCATATAGGAGACTTAGTCTTTACACCAATCCACAACCAAATGCTATTTTCAATAAAACATACTTCAACAATGGATAAGAAAATATAGTCACGACAAAACGTCATGGGTCCCTCCATACAACCATCACATCCAACATGAATTCACATTTCTACATCTAGGTCACCTTACAATTTTAATCAGAGTACAGTCCATACTCAAAACCCAAAGTAAGGTCTTGAACAAACATTGTCATCTCTGAACATCCTCCATGCTTCACTAGAAAGTTGCCACCACTTTTACCTTGCTCTATTAGCGAGTCAACCTGTAGCCACTTTCCATATCTGAGGCATTGGTGATTTACATTCAATTTACCAAAAACGATATAAAATCACATGTTGCAAGATAACAAACTCATGGAAATTCCCATAAGAAGAACATGTATGCATGAAACCTCATAATTCACAAAGAACAGTACATGGAGTCTATGATATAAATAAAGCGATATCAACCTGGGATCAAGACATGCATAGCATGAGAAAATATGTAAACACATGTATGTCAAATCAATGAAAGCCGACATCCATAGAACGTCATGAATGCATGTCAAAGAAAATAAAATATCAAATACGGCTCAACCCTATGAGTGTCTCAAACTCACGGCGACATGGGGTCAACTCTCAGTACTTTTCGCTTTCACCCTTTCACCCACGACGGGCACTCAAGCATTCACGGAAAGACGAGTTTCAATTCCGCTTTTACCCTTTCACCCTTACGGCCACTCAGGCACTCATGGAAAGAAACGTTTCACTCCCGCTTTCACCCTTTCACCCTCACGGGGCACTCAGGCACTCACGGGAGGGGGGATGCATCCCATCACAAAGCTCAACAGTCTCAATAGTCAAGGCATAGAGACTCCCGCATGTAAAAATATCAATAGTCAAGTCAATGTAACTGAAATATATAAAAAACAGTGCATAAAACACACACTAGGAAAGTAGCGAGCATATCGAAATACATGCTAAAAATGATCTCATGCAACATGATAAGGCATGAAACCTATGCCTCAAAGTTTCAAATACTATGCAATGATTTAAGAAACCATGTAAATGAAGAATGTAATCACCTACCTCAGGCGAAGAATCACTCATCTGTATCTCTCAAGCGTCAATAAGACTCCAGTTTAGCTCAATTGCCTCAATACCTATATTTGGATCTACATCACATCCAGTCATACTCAGAATACACTTTATTTAAGATGGACTCTTAATCACACAACATTACGCTTTCATTTTTTTAATACATCGCATATAAGACATTCCAATGATTCCCAATCATAGAATCCCAAGGCAAGGCCAGCCTTAATTAGCTAATAATTCGAATCATATTTAATTGACTCACTCATAATCATTTAGTCATTCTTTTTAATTATATCATTTCATATTCCAGAGGTACTAAGCTCAGATCAATATTCATCTAGGTTAATTTATCATTTAATATAGTAATCAGGCATTACTATATAAATATCATGCTCAATCATAACTAATTGATATCAGATCACTCCATCAATTGATTAAGACAGTAATTTTACCTTGGAGAAGTCAATCTGAATAATATTCAAATATCTGCTTGGTTGGATCATCCATCGATCGCTTCAACTATGCCTGATCATCAAACATCTGTACTGATCTCATCAAAAATCCTCACCTGATCGCCCCAGATCATATAACAACTTAGTAATTCTAGTCAATTAATCTAAATAAGAATTTTGAACGGTTCGGATCATCAAATTGGATCTACTTTCATACCTGGATCTTTAGTTGATCATCAGCCGTTGATCACGATTGGCTAAATCATCTCCATAAATACTTCAAACCCCACATTCTTTTATAGATTCTTGATCTATACTTCATGAGGATCACCACAGACTACTTGGATAAAAAAACAAAATCAGATAATCATGAATTAGATGATCTAACCTCTGATCAAAGGTCTGGTAAAATCAATGGTTGGATCTTCCTTGATCAAGAAATGGGAAGATGGGTTTTATTCTACGCGTCATGAGGATTGCGAGAGTACTCTCGGATCTCTAAGACTCATCCTAGATTGGTTAGAATCATGAGTCAATGATCAGGGGTTGAAGGGGGGCTCACTAAGTCAACTCAGCTCCCCCAAAAACGAGTTGGAAAAGGTTGACTCGGTGAGTTAGCTCAGCCCTAACTCACCGAAAAGGCAAACCAGAGGAGGGGGTGATGGTGGCCAATGGCTGTCGGCTGGCTCAATGCCTGAACCTGCTGGGGAGGACAAGGAATAGAGGGGCTACGCATCGGAGAAACCCATTATGGGTTTCTCTTCATAGCCGGAAAGAGGGTAACCGGCAGGGGGAGGTGGGGGGTTTTTGGCCAGTCACCTGAGGGGGAAAACACTCAAGTCGCACGGCCAGAAGGGAAACCCAATCTGGATTTTTGTCGACACAGAAGAGGGAGAGAGAGATGGGGGAAACAATTGCATGGCCGGCCACCTGGGAGAAACCCTATGGGAACAACTCTGGAAAGCCTAGAAGGAGAGGCTGCACACCGAAAAATCCAACAAGGAGGGGGGGGGGGATGGTAGTGCGACTGGCCTGTGCGCGCATGCATCACAGGCTGGTCGTGCTGCATAAAACCTTGATCGGGGAGGGCAAGAGGAGATGAGGGAGTGGGTGGCCTCTCCGGGAGGTGGGCTGTGCCGGTGGAAAAAGGGTCACACCAGTGGGGGGTTTCTGAGTGCGTGGTCAGAAGGGAAACCCGATCTGGGTTTCTGTCGACGCCGAAGAGAGAGATCAGGTGGAAGAGAAGCCCTGCTCCAGTAAGCGGGAGTTCTAAGGAGGGTAGATGGGAGATCGAAGAGGAGGGCTTTGGTTTGCTGGCATTTTCGACAACCCCCTCTTCATTCCCATTTCAACAGTGCGACATAGGGGGCCATGCTGAAAGCTGGAAAGAGGGAGGTCAGGTGGTGTAGTCAATAGGGTTCTTTCCTCTTTTGCGACCCCCATGTTAGCTTGTTCTCAACCACCATGTCACAATAGACAAACCAAGGGGGTGTCGTTAACAATTTTGGTCCCCCCACCCCTCAATCCGTAAAACATTTGGAATTTACACTCCTGATCTCTGTTTCGCGCAAAATTGGTGTCGTTGGACTCTATTTTTCAAGTACGTTCCAATTATTGAGGTTTCAACTCAAGATTAAAATCTCTAAAATTTTCAATTCGATAATTACCTCAAATTTTGCAAAATTTCACAAATAATGCACTTTCAGAATTTAAAAATAGCAAATATTATATCCTACCCACCTTATAGAAAATTTTGTCCTCGAAATTCCTTATATGTCGTTCCTTAACAATTCTGAAAACATCCCCATATGGTATAATAAGAACCACATATGGTATCATCATTTTAGAGTCATTGTCAATAGACAATTTCACATCATGTTATCTCCTCATATAACAACTTATACCTATAAACCAACGTATGTTTCAAACCATTCTTAATCCGACACTCATATTGGGGTTAGAACACGTAACAACCACACATATAATGTCATTTGCACCAATCATACTCTCATCCAAGAGTTAATCATTTGTTTACATTTTTAGCATAAATAAATCACCATGTCAACAAAATTGAAGTGTCACAACTCACATATAGGCAATTCTACATTAAATCCATTCTGATGCATATTACCTCATCATTAGGTAGTGGATATCTATCAATCACACATATCATATTACTCCTGAATAGGCAATACATGCCAATCAAAATTGGATCATATACAATCATCAACAGGCAATCCATGCCAACCAAATCAGAGCTCACTAGCTCAACTATAAGCAATCATATACCAATCGAAATCAATGCGTATAAGCTCAACAATAAGCAATTGTGTGCTAATCAAAAATAGAGTGTATCAACTCAATAGCAAGCAATCACATGCCAATCAAATTAAGAGAATACCAGCTTAACAGGCAATCACATGCCAATCGAAATCAGAGCATACCAGCTCAGTAACAGGCAACCATATGCCAATAAAAAATCCAGTCCATAGCACAGTCATACTGTGAGTACCTAGAAGCTTGCCACCTAGAAGCCTGCTGGTGCCTCGCACACCCGCCCTCTTAGGCCACCTCATCGGCTACTCACAAGTATAAGCCAAAATTTTAAGCTGATTACACAAAAGAAAATGCTCTCATACTAAACATACTTTATTGTCACACCTCTCACACGCATGAGAGATCAGGCTCATATGCATAATATAAAACAGTATCCTTGTCATTGTTATCCTGGAGAACTCAATCTTCTAACAATAACTATTCACCAAACTAAGGAGACTATCAACCTTAGTAATTAGTTTAACTAGTCCCAAATTATCACAGTCCTTATAAACCATATCTCTATCAATAGAGGTATCTTGGTCAAGAGAATTCTTCTTTGACCATAATTTCTACTCACATACATTTATAGCGAAAGATGAGTCATTTAGATACTTAGAATATTACATAAGAACTTCTTGTACTCAGCAAGGTCATGATATATAGAAAACATCATTCACTACATAATCATAACTCATCTCAACAACCTTTAGAAATTCAGCCCATTATACCCATATGTACTATCAATGTACTAAATTCATCAATTTATACGATCCAAAGCTTGTAGCAATCATAACGAGTTCTAATAATTGTTTTAAAGGCATTTCAGTCGCAATCATCAGCTAGTGATAACCATACCTCAAATCAATATCCACCAATACTATGCACAATTCAAGGCTGATCATATAGATAATCAATACAAGATAAAGAATATCAATTCTCCACCATGGAGCTATCAAACAATTAACAATTCGCACTTAGCAATACGAATCTATCTCTCTTCTCACAAAGAGGATTAATGCATCCCATGAAGACCCACTAAGACTGATAATCTCTTATCAAATACTACCATAGCTGGAACTCTTCCGGCTCAGCTAGGGCCATCCTGTATGACACTTTAGAAAATGACACTACATCTAATGCCAAATCGGTATAGAAAATCAATCTCTCATGGCATAAAATCCTAAAACCTCCTTGGAAAAATTGTGAATCTTCACACAACCTCTATGTGCTCAATTTATAGTCGTTCTCTGTCATCCACAATCGCAAAATCAAGAGAACTCGGTACATCAGATAAGTACTATATTGCCTTCAAGGCAAGGCCAACACAAATCTCAGTGATGCCCTTTTCTCACTCAGGAGTGAGATCAATAGTTATTTAGTATATCGAAAGTACCTTTCTTCTCACTGTAATCAATTATCTTCCAACAATGGAATCTATCCCAAGGATGATATCATAATCCATCAAATCGAGGAAGATAAAGTCAATATCTATCCTCTCACTCATCATCATTTTCACCAGTACTCGTTAGAGGTACTTACAAGTTACAATAACTTGCCAATCAATGTCATAACCTCTAACCTAAGGATCTTTAAATACATATAAAGGCACATTCATCAGGGTGCCAACACTCCACAACAAGGGTAATTGGATCCTAAGTCAAGGAGGATCTTGATATGTCAATCAATAATCAAGAGGGTGCCTTCCATAACTTAGGTTGAGGTTTTGTACTTTCATCCAGTAAAGGCAATACTCATCATTACCAATGTGGGGCCATTTCAGCCCTATCTTCAGTGTCAATCAGTCTGACTCACTGTCCACTAGGACAGTCTTTAGAAGAATGTCTTAACTCTCCACAATCAAATATTTAAAAGGTTGCCACCATGATGGTGGTTACTGATGCCATTACCACTGCTGCAGTGGTCTACTAACTCCAAGACATAGTTGTTCAGGTATCTGTCCTTGCCATGAGTATACATTATGTCTCTCTTCTGTATCCCAACACTGCCTTATCAAATGTTGCTAGCTCAATGGCCTCTGCAGTCATGTCAATGAAAGGCCTCTAGCCCTTACTAGGCTGACTCGAACTACCCATGTCCGAGTTTCTGCAATCAGTCTTGACCTAAACGAATCCCTCTTACATAGAGGTTATGTCTGCAACCTCGCAACCGGTGTAGAATGCAATACAATCATCTATTTCCTCCATACAGTTGTCAACATATGGCAATCTATCCATGGTCTCTTTTTTTATGGTGAAGTAGTTAAGGCAAGTCTCTTCAACTGAGTATACTAGTCCAGCATCATTGCACTGTCTAATTCTTCTCTTCAAGTGGCAAACTCCCTTAGTTTTCAAAAATGCTAATTATCACAGGCCTTCCCAAGGGCCTTCTAGATAAAAGCCTCAGCGATAGAGGAACACATCCTCTCAATTAACCACCCTTAAAATCCTCGTACTTATATTTCAGTGTCCTCACTTCCACTATTTCACTTCCTTGAACTAATGAATTATTTCATGGTCACATCAATTGAAATCATTTACAACTCGATTTATTTCACACACAAAGAAATTTACCCCTTATAATACTTAGTCATCGAAAACCACAATATCATCTCTATCAATGTTGAATGTAAATCAATCCTAATTAATTTTGTCTCGTCTCATTCACTTCAGATGTTTTTCTTTCTAGTTGATTTATTACAAAATCATTTCCATTTAAGAATTATTCTCCACATCAACTTCAATAAATATCTCTCCCCACTTGATTCACATCATTACTACTAACTATTATCATAAAAGGGTTGTTATCTTCTTGAAGTGCTATGCGTCTCTAATCGTAATTGAAAATCCTCAGAATGATTCATATACATTTACTTTTCATTAATGACTAGCTTTCAACACCTCTTTATACGCTAAGCTCGCTAGTTTTCGTCTTAAAATCAAATATTTCATCCAAAGGGCACTAGGATCTTATTTCATCATTTTTCAATGATTTTCCTGATATTACACTTTATTCGTCAAATAATTCCGCTTCAAGTTTAAACCGATACCATACTCCTCTCAGCTTTCTCAAGTTCTCAATAGTTATAACCATTTCTGATCCTTCATCATTTTCATCATACTATTGTTATCACTATAATTGTCAGTCTTTTTTTTTTTAAATTTACTCACACCATTCAAGTTAAAACTTAAATTCTCAAAAGCAATCATATAAATATATCTACTATTATATAATAAGGTTCTCGCTAAGAGAACTAATTTATAATCTTTATTCTAATTCATGATTCTAAGAATCATGCACTTCCCATTAAAGTGTACCCCCTTATGTTCATACAATGACTAAGAGTCGCAATTTCTCTAAGAAGGCATGCCCATCTTCATGGCATTATCTATTTCTCAATCATCAACTGTAACTCATATTTAGGAAACCACCTCACTTCATAGACTGTATGTAACATTTGAATCTATTGGAATGGCTGTGATGGAGTAAACCTGGGCTCTGATACCAAACTGTGATACCCCGCATTTCTTTTTCTTTTTCTTTTTTGACAATATAATAACAATTTACAAAAAGAGTCGGGATCCCTATTTACAAAAAACTTGACGTTTAAAATTACCAAAACAAAAACTTAAATAAAAGCATTACTTTCAAAATCCGGGGAGTCATACAACCACAAAACTACGGATTTAACGGTGAAATGAAATATCATTTCTACCGAAAATCCTACATAGTTTCCTCTGTATTTTGGACCATTACACATGACCAGTGCAATATAAAACTACCTGAAAAATATATATAAGGCATATCATATAGGAGACTTAGTCTCCACACCCATCCACAACCAAATGCTATTTTCAATAAAACATACTCCAACAATGGATAAGAAAATATAGTCACGACAAAACATCCTGGGTCCCTCCATACAGCCATCACATCCAACATGAATTCATATTTCTACATCTAGGTCACCTTGCAATTTTAATCAAAGTATAGTCCATACTCAAAACCCAAAGTAAGGTATTGAATAAACCTTGTCATCTCTGAACATCCTCCATGCTTCATTGGAAAGTTGCCACCACTTTTACTTGCTCTATTAGCGCGTCAACTTGTAGCCACTTTTCGTATCTGAGGCATTGTAAACAAAGCAATGCCTCAGCAAGCTATGCTTGTGTAGGTGATTTACATTCAATTTACCAAAAACGATATAAAACCACATGTCGCAAGATAACAAAATCATGGAAATTCCCGTACGAAGAACATGTATGCATAAAACCTCATAATCCACAAAGAACAGTACATGGAGTCCATGATGTAAATAAAGCGATATCAACCTGGGATCAAGACATGCATAGCATAAGAAAATACATAAACACATGTATATCAAATCAATGAAAGTTGACGTCCATAGAACGTCATGAATGCATGTGAAAGAAAACAAAATATCAAATACGACTCAGCCCTATGAGTGTCTCAAACTCAAGGTGACATGGGGCCAACTCTCAGCACTTTCTGCTTTCACCCTTTCACGCACAACGGGCACTCAGGCATTCACGGCAAGACGAGTTTCAATTCTACTTTCACCCTTTCACCCTTGCAGGCACTCAGGCACTCACAGAAAGACCCGTTTTACTCCCGCTTTCACCCTTTTACCCCAACGAGGCACTCAGGCACTCACAGGGGGGGATGCATCCCATCACAAAGCTCAACGGTCTCAATAGTCAAGGCATAGAGACTCCCACATGTCAAAAATATCAATAGTCAAGTCAATGTAACTGAAATATATAAAAAACAGTGCATAAAACACACACTAGGAAAGTAGCAAGCATATTGACAATATATGCTAAAAATGATCTCATGCAACATGGTAAGGCATGAAACCTATGCCTCAAAGTTTCAAATATTATTTCATGATTTAAGAAACTATGTAAATCAAGAATGTAATCACCTCCCTTAGGCGAAGAATCACTCGTCTGTATCTCTCAAGCATCAATAAGAATCCAGTCTAGCTCAATCGCCTCAATACCTATATTTGAATATACATCACATCCAATCATACTCAGAATCCACTTTATTTAAGATGGACTCTTAATCACACAACATTACGCTTTTATCTTTTAATACATCGCATATAAGACATTCCAATGATTCCCAACCATGGAATCCCAAGGCAAGGCCGGCCTTAATTGGCTAATAATTCGAATCATATTTAATTGGCCCACTCATAATCATTTAGTCATTCTTTTTAATTATATCATTTCACATTCCACAAGTACTAAGCTCAGATCAATATACATCTAGGTTAATTTATCATTTAATCCAGTAATCAGGCATTACTATATAAATATCATGCTCAATCATAACTAATTGAAATCAGATCACTCCAATTGATTAAGACAGTAATATTACCTTGGAGAAGTCAATCTGAATAATATTCAACTATCTGCTTGGTTGGATCATCAATCGATCGCTTCAACTGTGCCTGATCATCAAACATCTGTGCTGATCTCATCAAAAATCCTCACCTGATCGCCCCAGATCATATAACAACTTAGTAATTCTAGTCAATTAATCTAAATAAGAATTTTGAACGGTTCAGATAATCAAATTGGATCCACTTTCATACCTGGATCTTTAGTTGATCATCAGCCATTGATCATGATTGGCTAAATCATCTCCATAAATACTTCAAACCCCATTCTTTTATAGATTCTTAATATATACTTCATGAGGATCACTACAGACTACTTGGATAAAAAAAATGAAGTCAGATAATCAAACCTCCGATCAAAGGTCTGGTAAAATCAATGGTTGGATCTTCCCTGATCAAGAAATGGGAAGATGGGTTTTATCCTATGCGCCGTGAGGATCGCGAAGGTACTCTCGAATCTCTGAGATTCATCCTAGATTGGGGGGAGATTACTGAGTCAACTCAGCTCCCCTCCCCCCCCCCCCCCAAAATGAGTCAGGAAAGGTTGACTCGGTGAGTTAGCTCAGCCCTAACTCTCCGGAAAGGCAAACCAGAGGAAGGGGGGTGATGGTGGCTGGTGGCTGGCTCATTGCTTGAACCTAGCGAGGAGAACAAGGAATAGAGAGGGGCTACGCATTGGAGAAACCCATAATGGGTTTCTCTTTGTCGCTGGAAAGAGGGAAACCATCAGGGGGTTCGGCCAGTCACCTGAGAGGGGAAACACTCAGGTCGCACAGCCGGAAGGGAAACCCAATTTGGGTTTTTGTCGACACAGAAGGGGGAGAGTGAGATGGGGGAAACAATTGCTTGGCCGGCCACCTGGGAGAAACCCTATGGGAACGGCGTCGGAAAGCCTAGAAGGAGAGGCTGCACACCGAAAAACCCAACAGGGGGGATGGTAGCGCGACTGGCCTACACACGCATGCATCACAGGCCGGTCATGCTGCATAAAACCCTGATCGGGGAGGGCAAGAGGAGATGAGGGAGTGGGTGGCCTCTCCGGCAGATGGGCTGTGCCGGTGGAAAAAGGGTCACGCCGGTGGGGGGTTTTTGAGTGCGTGGTCAGAAGGGAAACCTAATCTGGGTTTCCGTCGATGCCGGAGAGAGAGAGATCAGGTGGAAGAGGAGGCCTGCTCCGGTAAGCGGGAGTTCTAAGGAGGGTAGATGGGAGATCAAATAGGAGGGATTTGGGTTGCCGGCTTTTCCGACAACACCCTCTTCCTTCTCGTTTAAACAGTGCGACACAGGGGCCATGCCGGAGCCGAAAAGAGGGAGGTCAGGCGATGCAGTCAATAGGGTTCTTTCCTCTTTTGCGACCCCCATGTTATCCTGTTCTCAACCACCATGTCATAATAGACAAACCAAGGGGGTGTCGTTAACAATTTTGGTCCCCCCCCCCAATCCATAAAACATTTGGAATTTACACTCCAGATCTCTGTTTCGACAAAATTAGTATCGTTGAATTCCATTTTTCAAGTACGTTCCAATTATTGAGGTTTCAACTCAAGATTAAATCTCTAAAAATTTCAATTCGATAATTACCTCAATTTTTGCAAAATTCCACAAATCATGCACTTTCAGAATTTAAAAATAGCAGATATTACATTTTCAATCGGAAAACAATCAAGAAAGACCCCTTAGTGAACCTATTGCCAAAAGAAAAGAAAATTTTAGGAAGCTCACTAATTCCAAGCTGCAACAAAGGAGATCACTAGGGTTATGCTATAAGTGCAATGAAAAGTACTAGCTGGGCCACCGTTGTAAAAACCGGCAATTACAAATCTTAATCCTTGCCGACGACGAAGCAGAGGAGTCGGAACCCATCTCCTGACCTTTCACGGAGGGGGTAGACACACGGGAAGGGGATAACCAACCCTTGGAGTTATCCCTAACTCCATTTCCAAATTCACCTCTAGCGGTACTATGAAGGTCATGGGTTCGATTGGAGGAAGAAGGGTAGTCATTTTGATTGACAATGGGGCTTCCTACAATTTCATATCCAATCACCTCGTCCAAGAACTTTAGTTAGAAGTGGATCGATCAAGGTGATTTGGGGTATAGGTGGGTGGCAAACACTACATCAGAGGGGAGGGTATTTGTAGGCAATTAAGCCTAGATCTGGGCAGTATCTAGGTGGTCCAAGACTTCCACCCCTTCGACTTAGGAGGAGCAGATATCATGTTGAGAATAGCATGGTTACAGACATTGGGGGATATTTCTGCAAATTTTTGTGATTTAACTATGCGTTTCAGAGTGGACAGGCTACATATCATCTTGAAAGGAGATCCGACTCTATCTTGTTCTATGGTCTCCTTTAAATCAATTCTTCGGGTCATTCCTAAACTTGAATTTGGGTGTATGATTGAATATAGAGGTATGGAAGTGGATAAAGGCTAGTCACGTGAAAATAGCCAATCAGCTATAGACTCCCTCCTACAACAATTTCCAAATGTATTTGATCAACTTTTAGGACTGCCGGTTGTTTGTTCTCATGATCATACCATTAGGTTGGTAGAAGGAACACAATCTTCTCATAGCAGGCCATATAGATATCCGCATTCACAGAAAGATGAAATTGAAAAGATCATAAAGGAGTTATTGAATGTAGGTATCGTTCGACCCAGTAAAAGCCCTTTTTCTAGCCCAGTACTGCTGGTCAAAAAGAAAGATGGGGGGGGTTGGAGATTTTGTGTGGATTATAGGGCTCTAACTAAGGTGACAGTGCCTGACAAATTTTCGATTCCAAAAATAGATGAACTGCTGGACAAATTAGGTGGAACCACCATTTTCTCAAAGCTAGACTCGAAATCAGGCTATTATCATATTTGAATCGAGGATGAGGACATAGCCAAAACAACCTTTCAAACTCATGAAGGGCACTATGAATTCTTAGTTATGCCTTTTGGGCTAACCAATGCACCAGCCACCTTTTCATAAATGAGGTATTTTGTTCCCATCTATGCAAATTTGTCCTTGTCTTCTTTGATGATATCTTAATATACAATGGTAACCTTTCTCTTCACTTGGAGCATATTGCTATTGTCCTGAAATTGTTAGAAGAACATCAGCTCATTGCCAATAGAAAGAAGTGTTCATTTGCACAACCTTCTTTGGAGTACTTAAGACATTATATCTGAGAAAGGGGTAGAAGCTAATGACTCCAAGATAGAATGTATGTTATCATGGCCCATCCCTAGAGATGCCAAGGCACTTCGCAGATTTTTGGGTCTTACTGGCTATTATCGAAGATTTATCAAAAACTATGGAATCATTGCTGCTCCGTTAACAAAATTACTTAAAGAAAGATGGCTTCATTTGGACTACAAAAAGTCAGGGGGCATTTGAGACATTGAAAAAAGCCATGACATCAGTTCTTGTATTAGCCATACCCGATTTTTCAAAAACCTTTGTGTTGAAAACTAATGCATCAGGAAAAGGAATTGGGGCTGTCCTCATGTAAGAGGGTAGACCAGTTGCTTTCTTTAGCTAGTCCCTCTCCCTTCGATCACAATTTAAATCAGTTTATGAAAGGGAATTGATGGCTATAGTTCTTGTTGTACAAAAGTGGAGAAATTACCTCATGGGAAGGAATTTCATTATTCATACCGACCAAAAAAGTCTTAAGTTCTTCATGGATCAACAATTGCTGAATGAAGAACAAAAAAAGTGGTTAACCAAACTCATTGGGTATGACTTCATCATTTAGTATAAGCCAGGATCTGATAATCGAGTGGCTGATGCTTTGTCTAGACGGCAAGATTACCCCACCATCAACCATTCAAACAGCAAAACAAAGGAGGAAACGACAGATAGTGGGTCATAGCATATAGAAGAGAGCGATCTTATATTATATCACCTTGCCCTATCAGTGGTTTGATGTGACGATTTGCACTTATTAACTATTGAAAATATAAGAAGATCCTCACATTCGTCATATTATTCAAGACCTCTCGGCGAATCCAGATAGCCAACCAGGGTACACACTCAAAAAGGGTCTTTTACTATTCCATGGAAAACTAGTTATTCCAAAGTCTTTACCTCGCATTCCAATCTTCTTACAAGAATTCCATTCCACACCAAGAGGAGGGAATTCAAGGATCACACGCACTTATAAATGCATATCCCCAGTGCTTCATTGGGAGGGAATGCGACAAGATATTCAGAATTTTATATCCACTTGTGACGTCTTCCAAAGAAACAAATACATAGCTAATAAATCAGCAGGTCCTCTTCAGCCTCTTCCCATTCCCAAGAAAGTTTGGAGTAAGTTGTCCATGGATTTCATCAGTGGGTTGCCTAAAGCACATGGTTATGACATGGCATTAGTAATTGTTGATCGTTTAACCAAGTACAGCCATTTCATTCTCCTCAATCACCCTTACACAGCCAAAGAAGTAGCCAACATTTTTAACAAAGAAGTTGTTAGACTATATGGTTATCCCCAGTCTATTATATCTGACAGAGATAGGGTCTTCATCAGCCAATTCTGGACTGAACTATTTAAGTAGACAAGAACATCCCTCAAGATGAGTTCTTCATACCATCCTCAAACTGATGGGCAAACATAAGTGGTAAATAGATGCTTGAAAACATATTTACGATGTTTCATTAGTAACAAACCAAAGTCTTGGCCCAAGTGGATCTGTTGGGCAGAATATTGGTACAATACTACTTACCAAAATTCATCAAGAATGACACCTTTCCAGGCTTTATATGGAAGAGAACCACCCAAGTTGATGACTTATATAGGGGGAGAGTCATTGGTGGAGGAAGTTAGCCAACACTTGGCTAACTATTATTCAACTTTAAGTGAACTCAAGAAGAATTTAGAGATAGCGCAAATGAAGATGAAAAGATAGGCAAATACACACCGTCGTCCTCTCACTTTCCAACCGGGTGACTATGTCTATTTGAAACTCCAATCTTATCATTTCAAATCACTCTCAACAAAGCTCAATGAGAAACTACGTCCTTGCTATTATGGCCCTTATACTATTATAGAAAGGATTGGACAAGTAGCTTATAAACTAGAGCTACCACCACATGCTAAATTACATCACGTTTTTCATGTATCTCAGCTCAAGCTAGCTTGTGAACCACCTCTAAAGCCTCAACCCCTACCACATGCCTTAACTGAAGAGCTAAAAATGAATGCATAGCCAGCAGCCATCAAAAACATTAGGCAGTCTCCTAATGGACAATTCGAAGTACTCATCCAATGGAAAAATCTTCCAGACCATGACAGCACGTGAGAATCATTGAAAGACATTCACAAGCAATTCCTTGACTTCCACCTTGAGGACAAGGTGGCACTGTTAGGGGGGGCTATTATTACATCAACTAAACCCAAAGAAAGTATATTTGGCAAATATTATACAAAAAGAAAGATAAAAAGTAAACAACATACAGTTATATCTGTTTACAATCGTAGAGGCAGTTACTTCAGTTAGATAATTCAAAAGGCAGTTACGGATGGAAGAGGAAAGAGGGAATAGAAGAAAGGGGAGGATTTCTTGAAGAAACGAAGTAGACGTTCTAGCTCCTCAAAAGCTAGAGAATGTAATAGATAGAATAAACACATACAGATCCAAAACTAAGATAGTTCCGCATTTGCTTAATGATTGTAATTGTAACTTTGTATCAGAATTCTTGTTGAAATTGAAATCTATTGGAGCATCTATCAAAATCACAAAAAAATTATTTTATTTTATTTATGCATTTAGTTATATGTTCTGAAAGTTAGACACCCTTCCCAGCTTCCAATTTTAGTCACGAAAGTGAGAAACTCCTCTTTGCTCTGCTGTGTTTAGAGTCCTCTGGCCACTTTGCGAGAGGCTTTGGTGGAAAGTAAAAATCACAATTTTAAAGGATAAAATCACTGACCATGGATGAACTTCATCCATGCTTCGTGATCGCAATGCGAAACAGCCTCGGTCAAAGTTTCGATTTAGTAACAAGGCGTATATTCCTATTTTTGCTCAATTATTTCTATATAATCAGAATTTAAGTACTTAATCTCCTAAGACTCCGCTAAGAGTACACGCCCTTTTATTTTCATCCATAGTATAATATTTTTTGCAAATTTAAGCCATTCTCAACCTTTGCTCCTGTAAATGCAGTCCAAAAATGAAAAAAAAAAACCCAATTTAGAGTAGTAATTAGAAACAAAAATACAGTAAAATTGCAACAAAGGAATGCTAGAAACTTTAACATGATGCGACTCCACCTTACGATGATCCAATCCGTTCATCCAATTGTTTAGGTTTTCCGATATATATTAGCTAAATTATTCTTTTTGATAGATGAGTAAGCAAGTATGCAAACTATAGTCTACTGATGCTAGAATCGTCCGGTAATCAGAATTTTGCGCTTACAAGATATCCAATGCTGAAGCAATCAGACGGGTCGGATCATAACTCGCTGCCTCGGCCTTGATCTTTGATTGTAGCCCTGCTCCCTCCTCCTTGTGGATGGATCAGTGATTGGCTGACTACAATTCGTTTGCGTAGCATGGCCGATACTGCTTCTTTCCCTGCCTTCGGAAATGCTCCCAATTCCTTTGGAGGTAGTTGACACACAAAGTTCTTAAGCTTCTTGTAGAGTGTCTTGTTCCTCTGAGCTTCTGCTGCTTCTCTCTGCCCTAACCCTAACGTTAGAAACCTCATTCCATTGGCACCAAGAATCCTTTTCTGGTACATTTTCTTGTTTTTCCTTGAGTATTCTCTCCCTCTCTCTCTGTGGTTTGAAAGAGCACTTGGGGGTTTGGTTTTGGTTTTGTGTTTGTGTTTTTGCCTTGCAAAGCAAGGTTTGAGAGTGAATGCCACCTTTGATTCAATGTGGGACCCACCTAAATTGGCCATCTCTTCGGATGATCTGACCCGATCATCTGGCCTCCTCTATTTAGATTGTTTGCAAAAAAACATGCCCAGTAGATGCTTCTAGATACTAGCTTTTGTGTTACAAAAATCCAAAGGTCCTGATCATTTAAAGGTGGGTCCTCGAATGAGTCCTGAAATTCAATCCGGATACTATTTTCTCTTTCAAATCCTAACTTACAGGTCTATCCAGTACCTATTTTCTCTCTAACAGCCACCTAATTTCGTTGATCATCCCCCACCACATTATGCAACATGTTCCATTAATCCAAACCATCAAACTTTTTGGTACTGATGGATGAGCGGTTCAGAAAACTTTGAAATGATTTGATAGTCCGGTGACTCTGGTCTTCAGATCTCAAACCAACAGTTAGGAGAGTGAAAGGGAGACTTTGCGCAATGATAAAGTTGTTGTTGTATAACCTTGAAATCACGGGTTCAAGTTCCAGGCGTGAAAACAAACTCTTGCAAAAATGCAAAGTAAAGCTGTATACTATAAACCCTTGTGTACACCCCTTCCCATTGGGTGTCAGGTTATCACTTAATTGCATTTGATCATGTAGCTGGGACCACTAGATGCCTGGGGAGTTATGGAGAGGCAGCATTTCTTAGTAGTTTCCACAACCAAGGAATGTTAGTACGTAGAGTTCCACTTATTGGTGAAAAGGCAAGTAATGAATTAACCTCTCATCAAATGAGAAATCATCTTCACCTAGCGACTGCACAGAATTTTACATTTTGGAGGCCATGCAGCCACACCCTCAGCCAATCTCTGGGACACTTCGGCATGCAGCAGATCTTGCAGCATCTATTAAGAAAACATTAAGCAACTTTGACTCCTATGGTAAGCCTACGTCTGCAGTCTTCTTTTCATTATCTGGGAACCATATATGCTCAATATGTAGGAGCCCTGTAAGATGCTTTGAAACTTTCTGCATCAGTTTGTCCCATGAGATCTCTAGTCAAGCTTGATGAAGTGCAGCAGGCGGTTTCAAGTCCCACTTGAGCTCGAGTCATCATTGAATTTGATCTGGGTTTTGGGCAGTTCCGGCTACAGTTCTTGTGTATGTGTGTATGACTGCTATGGTTTGTAATAAGATTGCTAAGAATGTGGTATTTGTCCATTAAACTGTAAATTTTGTATATGTGAATTCTTGAAATTGATGGTGTTGACAGGCATAGTTGCCAATCTACAGGTAAAAGTATGCATCTTTTCTATTTTCATTTCCAGTAGTAATCATAGGTTTCAATACTATTAGAACTTATCTGCCGGGTTTTCTTGGGAACCTAGAAGAGAGGAGTTTAAGGTACCATGTTCTTCAATTGCAATAACAACAGCAACTGGAACTGGAACAACAAGTTGCGTGATAGATAAGAAACTCTTTTTAATAGGGAACTGGAGTCTTTCTGTGTTCTACACAGGTTTAAGTCAAACCACTACAGCAGTAATAGCTGCTTCATGCACTTGTTAGAGCAGAGAAATCTTCCAAGAGCCCAAATCTTGAGATGAAGACTAGTGATAGGAAACATATTTTCACATCAATTTACAAGAAGAAACAAAAAATGTAAAGAAACATCCACAAATGGAATATTGACAAACTCTCTTCATTCTCCCCAATTTGCAATCATTAGAGACACTTGTCTGCAATGAGCAGATGCAGATGCAAAGCACAGTAGAACAATCTGCTTTCCGCATATGAAGGGCGTCGGATACTTATGGTGAATGTCATACATTGTTTCCCATTACCAGTCTTCTGCTTTCTCTATTTCTTTGGGTTTCATGTAGCTTATATTTCTTTAAACATGGGTTGGAGCAGATTCTTGTCATTTTCATCATCCCACTCCAACTCATTCCACCACCTGATGCTTCCTCTAATCTCTTTAAGATGAGTTTGTAAGTCCCTGAAGAAGAAAGGAAGCTTCTTCAACTGAGGGCACTGCCACACTTTGATAATTTGCAGAGAATTACAAAAGAGAGCGCCTGAGCAGATGCTCTTTAGTTTTGGTAGATTGTAGAATTCCAAAATCTTTAAACTTGGCAATGTAATGGTATTATATCTATTATGATTGCTGTGCCCACCTGTTTGTTCCTCTTCTGCTACAATCTCCTCCATTTGCTGACATGTCTGGACGATAATCACTTCAAGATTTTGCAGATTGCAGGACAAGGAATGTGAGACGAGATTCTTCAATTTATGGCATAGCTCAATATGTAAAACTTTCAAGTTTGCAAAGGTACAATTTGGCACAACTCCATCGCAGAGAGCCTTTAGATTGCATAGGTCTGAGAGGATTAGTTTCTCAATTTTTGGCAAGGTGTCCTTTTCTGCAATCAGTATAGACTCAGTCTCAGTACATTGGCTAATAGAACATTCTTTCAATTCATTGGAGCTGGCTAAACATGGCAATTCTGAGAGCGTAGTGACACCAGTGCAGTCTTCAACAATCAAATCGAGCGTGTTTTCAGGGAGTAAAAGGGAACTCCCAATAGATAGAAAATTGCAGCCAACGAACTCCAAGCTTCTACAAATAGATTCAAAAGCAAAAGCTGCAGCCGGTAAATTATATGAAATCCGACCAATACTGAGACGGAAGTTGTTCACCGTTCGCAAATGCCTAGACATTTCATAGCTAATAAAACTGGGCAAGTCTACAAAGTGGACAGCTAGGTGAACCAAGTGTGTCAAGCTCAATATCTCCTCTATGGCAGCTCCTCCCATTCTCAGCTTTTGTGACTTGGAGGACCATCTATATCCACTGCGGTACACTGATAGGTACTCGAGAAGGTGTAGCTTTGAAATTACACCAGATGGAACAACTTTTAAATGTCGAGTAGCAGTAAGGTCAAGATATCTTAATTTAATCAAAGCCACCCTACCTTCTGGCAATTCTTCAATACGAGTCTCCGGCAGGCTCAACACCCTAAGCTTCTTGAGCTTTGCTAGTGAAGGAACCTTGGATACATGACAACAACGCAGCAGTAGTGCATGGAGGTTCTCCAAATTGGATAATGACTTCGGCAGTGATTTGATCCAAGAAAATGATAAGTCAAGGACTCTGAGGTTGTGCAAGTGCTCAAAGAAGGAATCTTGGAAGTTGAGGGAGAGAGGGTTGTTTTGTAGTAACAAGGTGGAGAGTTTAGGACAACTGGGTTGACCTGAAACACTTTCTATGTTATTGTCCATCAATGAAATTCTCTCTAAATCTTCTGACCAGTCCTCTTCCTTGGGCAATTCCTTAAGTCCAATGCCTGCTTTGATCATGAAAGGGCGGTTTGATCTAGTGATGTTGATGGCCAAGTCCCTAATTAAATCATGCATCTTGACACGCTCATCATATTCACTAACAACATTTTCTAACAAGCAAGCATCTCGCAGTTCAGTCAATACAGCCTGCCCCTTGTCGAACTCCGCTTCTGTATTACCTAATTCATCTATTAAACCTTCACCAATCCAATATCGGATCAACTCCTTGGTGCGGATCTGGTGATCTTCAGGATATAATGCACAGTACAAGAAGCAGGCTCGTACCCTGTCATTTCTCAGACGGCGATAACTGAATTTTAGATACTCAAACATGATATCTTCCATCCCTTTGATTTCAGGAACTGAGCTTTTCAATTCGCTCAATGCATTCCTCCATAACCTAATATCCTCCACCTGTCTTAATGCTCTTCCAACTGTGATAATAGCAAGTGGTAGACCACCACATTCCTTAGCAACGACCTTTGCCGTATCCTGTATGCTCGAAGAAAGCACTGTGTTACCACCAACTTTATCTCTGAACAATTCCCATGCCTCATCCTCCGAAAGCAACTCCACTTTAATATCTCTTTGTGTCTCCATTGCTCGACAGACACCTAGATCACTAGTGACTACCACCTTGCAACCATTATCTTCACTTGGTTCTGGAATTCCTACACATTCTAGAGGGAAAGCTTCCCACAAGTCATCTAAGATGAGCAGAAATCTTTTCCTTCGCATCAAGGCGGTGAACAGTTCTGTTGATCTACACTCTTCTTCATTAGCTTCAGATAAAGTTAACTCAATTGCATTTGCAATATCATTTTGTAACCTCCTCAAGTTAAAAGCTTTTGACACTGTCACCCAGATAATACTATCAAAATGTTGGGCTTCTGTCAGAAGGATATTGATGTGCTTCATTATAGTTGTCTTTCCAACACCTCCCATTCCATGCACCCCAATCTTTCCAGTTTTAACATCCATCAAGGAATCCCAGATCATGTTGAAAGTTCTTCGAGCTGTCATTTTACACACTATTGTTGTTGTGGGCAAGGTCTTCCCTTTTTCAAATGGCGAATCAACCAACAGTCCATCCAAAAATTTGCCTCTTTCTTGAAGATGAACCACATCTTTGATCTTCCTTGCAATCTTGTTTCCCAACCTTAGTCGTGAGAACCATCCCTTTTCTTCTTGAAGTTCCTCCTCTATGGAATTTACTTCCCTTTGGATAGATTTCACATTTTGCAGCCATACTTCTACATCTCTCTCTCTTTTTCCCTTGTTGCACCTCTCCTCTATCTACTTCCATCTTTACTTCGTTCTCTCGACTGATGAGCTCTTCCTGTTTTCTTCTCAAACCTTCTGCATGATCTTCAAAGCTTATGAGACAATGGAACTGTTCAGCTAGGGGTTTCCATGCATTCTTGATGATTTCAAACAATGCCACCCAGGTGTCCATAGCGGCTATAGAAACAGAAAAGAAGAGATTAACATGACCATTGTAGGAACCATAAATAACTAGATGAAGAAATAAGAACATCAACAGAGAGACTGTTGGTTGGTTACTCTTTAGATATTAGCCCTTAAGTAGTTGTAGAAGAATAAGAAGTTCAAGATAAAGCCACTGCATAAGCCAATTTTTAGTTCTTCCAATTTTGTTTGCATGCATTCTTGATGATTTCAAAATGCAAGGTAAGGCTGTGTACTTTAGGCCCTTGTGGTCCTCCCCTTCTCCAGACCCTGCATAGGCAGGAGCTTCGTGCACCGGAGCTGCCCAATTTTGTTTGCATGCATTCTTGATGATTTCAATCATTCATATTTAATCCAGCTTTCTCATGACAGGAGCCTTTATTTTTCTTTGAATAGTCAATGTTACTACAAGAAACAAGAAGAGGAAAATAGAAACTAGTGAGACAAACAATTTAAACCCAAAGCACTTGAGATATCGGTCAATTTCTGAGGTTGAAATGGGGAGATGAGGCTTCAAGAAGGGATCTTTTGTTTGCCAGTCAGCCCTTGATTATATCACCATCACTACAAATATGCGGAGCTTCCATCCAGGTCCAGGGGTAGAAGAACAGATCCTGTTGAAAGTATGCCAAATGAAACAGTGAATAGAGGATGTTCCTGTTGGTATTCACTTGAAATATGACCCCAGTTGGGATCATATTCATTATTGACTGGAGAGTGAGGGAACCAACACTTCATAAGATGAAAACCATTGATGAATAGTGTTCAATTCGGTTGATGAATCGGAAGCTAAGTGCGGTACAGGACAGAAAGCGAACAGAAACTTAAAACCTACGGCCTTAATATATATATAGTGCTGGGGAGGAAACCATTTCTAAGGAGTTATAGATGCAATCTCAACTAAGAATCTCGGTGGTTAGAAAGGAGATAATTTATCCAATCTTTGGTCTCCTCAATGTTTTGAAAAACTTGCGATTTTTTGAAAGCTATTATCGTTCACAGCATCATGGAGACCCAAATTCTTCAGAGATAGAACAGAAGATACCTACCATTAACACCTCTAAATCAATGGAGCTTATCTTTCATGATAACAGCAAAGAAACTTAAAATTTGAATTCTAACAAAAGAGTAGGAGGAACTCATGGTTTATTTCAATATCACAAAAACTAACCAAAGTCCAACACCTTGAACCTGTGAGAATATAGAAACCAGAAAAAGCTGACTCACCTTGAAGCAGTGGAACGGCCAAAATTTGTAGGATTTGAAGTCAACAGCACATAAAGGGCCTTTCTGCTGTATCTTGTGAGAAACCCAATTGCAGAAGCAACAACTTCTGAAAATTAAGAGTGCATGCAATAGACTTATTGAAGAAATTTGCGGCAGAAAACAATTTATTGAGTGCTGTTATATTGAAAAGAAACCTCTGATAGGGTACGGGGTAAGAAAAACCTGAATAGAACAACGAAGTTCACAGAAATTGAAATTAAAGACCAAGCAACGGGGACAAGGAATAGTAGCCAACGACCGGGAAAAACGATCATGCATGAGAGAAGTGGGTCCTGCTTGGCTTAATTCATTGAAGGCGCTGGGATTAAGTGAGACCCACTTCATCCGATAAAGATGGAGCAGAAATTAGATTCTGCCTTTTGCTTTGAAATCTGACCATCAGCGTGGTGGTTGTGGAAATTAAGCTTAGTGATAAACGTCGAGTCCCATCAATGGACAATTGTAGTCATTCAAAACCATTTGTTCCTAGTGATCTCAGCTTCTAATCGACATCAGAGAGTCAATCTAACACCTTCAAAACTCAATGCTTCAGGGTCTATTTGGATGTAAAATTATTAACGATTGTCCAAAGTATATGCATAATCTTTTAAGACATGCCCATATGGCGTGCTACTGTATTCAGGCAGCAAAAAGCACATGTGATGACTACCTTTTCATTTCCAACTGCCTTGTTAATGGCAGCTGCAATCATTTAGGGGGAGGTTAGCAAATAAAAAGCACTTTTGGCTGGCAATACCTATCTTTGGAAAGTCTTTTCATTCTACTACTTTTCAACACAATTTATCTTCATGGAAATGGATTCTCGTGTTTAAAAGAGACAGATTTGCTCCACAATGACAATTTAAAAGAGACAGCTTTCATGCAAACCAGGAAGCTGATCAATTTCCATTATTATTTTTTTGTATTTCAAAGCATTTCCAGCCAACCATAGAGGGTCCTTTTTTTGTATTGCTCAAAATTGGCCGTTTATGGGAACTTCATTCTCGATGGTGGACCAAAGCTGATTATGGAACAAAGTAGTTCCACGCTTGTACTTGTGTTTGTTAATACAATTCCTGGAACATTTTTGGTATATATGTAACATGAAATTAAGGCGTTCTACACCATTTTAGTTTACATTTTCTGTTCATCTTATATATGGGACATTCATACAGCAATCCATGTGCTTCCACCCATGAACAGAGAAAATGTGTATGCGTCACAAGCTAATATTACTAGCTTTTAGAAACTGCCCATCTACAATTACGCCTCCTTTCATCTGTTATCAATCAGCAGACTCATTGTGGAACGAAAACTTCTGGAATTCCTACGTCTCCCAGTGGAATGAGCACAAAACATTTCCTTCGCTTCCAAGCTCGCATAAGTATGTGTTGATCTACTCTGTTCTTCACCATCAGCTGGTAAGTTCAATTCTATTACCTTTGCAATATCATCTTATAAGCTCCTCAAGTTAAGAGCTTTTGACACTGTCACCCAAATTACACTGTCAAAAACTTGAGCTTCTTTGAGAAGATTGTTCAAATGTTTCGTAATCGTTGTCTTTACATCTCCTCTCATTCCATGTACCCCAATCTTTCCAATTTTCACATCCATCAAGCTATCCCATATCATTTTGAAAGTTTTTCAAGCCATTATTTTACTAAATAATGTCGCCACGGTAAGGTCTTTCCACTGTCAAACAGTGGATCAACTAGTAACCCGTTAAAAAACTGGCCTTTCTCTTGAAGCTTGACCATTTCTTTGATCTTCTTTGCAATGCGATTCCCCAGTCTTAGGCGTGAGAAGAATCTCCTTTCTTCTCCAAGCTCCTTTTCTATTGAACTTATTCTTTTGTGATTGTTTTCACATTTTCATCCACAGTTCAACGACTCTCTTTTGCTTCTTTCTTGCCTTGCCGCACCTCGGCTCTATCTACTTCCATGTTTACATCACTCTCGACTGAGCAGCTCTTCCTGTTTTCTCCTCAAAATCTCTGCATTATCTTCAAAGCTTTGATATTGACTAATTGTTCAGCGAATGGAGCCCATATATTTCTTACAATCTCAAAGAATGCTCTCCAAGTATCCATAGCATCTATTGGAAAAACAGAAGAAGATGTTAGCATGACAATACTGAGAAAAATAAAGCAAAAGATTTCATGGGAAGAGGAAACAAAGAATATAATGTGCATGTCCCTGTTCCGTCCAAGTTATAAACTTGGTTGTTTATTGGGTTGTAGAAGATGTCATGGAACATTTACTTGCTATGATAGCCACCTAAAATTAGAGAAAAAGAAAATGAAAGCTTCAAGACAGATACTTAAGAGGCTTGTCCTTCTAAATTCTTATAGTACTGGGTTTGTGAACTTCAATGTTGTAGTCTAAAAAAAGGGTAGCCCCGGTGAACGAAGCTCCCTTGTATGCAGGGTCTGGGGAAGGAGCGGACCACAAGGATCAACACTAAGCAGCCAAACCTTGCATTTTGCAGGAGGCTGTTTCCATGCATGGAACTTCAATGTTGTAGTCTACGTAAGAAAATTTTAAGTTCCCTGATTTCTTATTCCCTACTGAGATCATTCTACCTTCATTACTGAACTAATCACCAGCCCAATTATTCCTGAGCATGCACGCGTGCGAGAGAGAGCATGATTGATAAAAAGAGGGGCAGGCTCACTAAAATGAAACGTGAACACGAAACCACATAAGTGAACCTGCTCAAGAGAAAACATAATTACAGAAAGTAAACCAGAAGCATCTTGCTCAAGATATTGGTGAATTTTTAAGGTGAAATAGGGAAGATGGGGCCTAAAGAACTGCTCTTATTTGCTTGTCAGTTCTTGCATCAATCACCTTCTCCATAGATTTATGATATTTCCATTTATACGAGAGGGTAAAAAATGAACCCTCTTGGCAATGTCTAGAGAATGCACAAATATGATATTTCTAAGAAAGTTTTTTATTTGAAACAGGCAATCACATTCAGCAAAAATTCAGACTCCACACACACACACAGAGAAGGAAGCATCTGAATTTAGTCCAGAAACCAGGGTACTTACGAAAGAGAGAGTTAATCAAAACTTTGATTTCCTTAATAATTTTGTTCATTAATTACTCACTGTATCATGGACAAAAATTGGTCTAAGACAACACAACATATCAACTATGAAAATTTGCTCTGCCTTGTCATCTGCCACAGAAAAACTAATAATAAAATCGACATAATACAACTTGAATGAAGCAGGAGGAACCCATGAAATAGTAAATTTGTTATAGACAACAATAAATCAAATGGATTTCTAAAAGAAGAAACAAAATTTTATTTCCCGTTATAACAGGAGAAAGACCAAGAACATGGGTTCTCATAAAGCTTGTGCTAGAAATTCATGGCTTCATACTCCAATAACACTAAATTAAAGCAAAACCCAGTAGTTCGAACTTGCTTACCTATAATAAAATAGCTGAAAAGGCAAAAAGAATGAAAGCAGGAATTGAATTGTTACTGCTCAAAATGACTCTCTTCTGCACGCTGTGCAAAGCACAATGGCAGAAGCAGCAAGATATGGAATGGAATATTCTGGTGTGCAAATTTTCTGGAGAGAGAATTTCTTGTTGAATTGAATTCTTGCATGTTAATGTATTGGGTATAAAAAAATCAACCAAACTAGGAAAAGCACATCTGGAATCCCGCTGCTCAAACAGAACAGCCAAGTTCTCGCATGACGGTCAACTCTGTGGGGCCCACACGGGGATATATGGATTAGAGACCATTGATTAGATTGGTTACCCACATCGTTCTGATTCCACCTAATCAGATGTCCTGTTTACAAGATAATGCATCTTGAACCAAGTAACAACCATCTGACAATTAAGTGTCATGGCTTCATTTATTCTTAAAAATTTTAAATCTTTTCTCACAACATCTATCCACTTCTTTTTGGGCTTTCTTTTCTCCTTTTAGAACCTTTGACTATGATCGCCTTACTCTTTCTAACTAATTCCATTTTTTGTTTCCATTAGACATGTCCAAATCGTCTAAGTATAATTTTCCTCGTCTTGTTACCTATTGGTATTATTCCTGAGTTTTATTTAATGTTTTCATTTATAATTCTATCTTTTCTTATCTTTGCACTCATTCATCTCAACATTCATACTTCGACAATGCTCATCTTATGTATATGCTGTTGCTTAAGTGCCCCACACTCTAAACCATAGTGAATAGCTGACCTTGCAACTATCTTTTAGAATTTTCCTTTCAGTTTGAGTAACATATACCAATCACACAAA
This sequence comes from Warburgia ugandensis, assembly GCA_035236585.1. Lineage (NCBI taxonomy): Eukaryota > Viridiplantae > Streptophyta > Magnoliopsida > Canellales > Canellaceae > Warburgia > Warburgia ugandensis. Next base: position 26,241,473 of record CP141136.1, read on the forward strand.
ACTTCATAGGCATATCTTTATTTATTCTAACCTACTTGGATTCTTTATATAACCTCCCTCTCAATTTCTCTGCTCTCATGAATTATCAATCCCAAGTATCAAAAAATTCTTTAAGGAGGATTAAGGTAAAATCAGCAAAAATGACAAACGAACTCAGTGTCAGCTGCTAAATGAACAGATTTGATTTTGTATTTAAGTGAGCTGTGTGGGCCCTAGGATTGTGAAGAGTATAACAGCCATTGTCTTCCGAGTTCATTCCTTGTTGCATGAATTTTGCACAGTAAGAAGTGTGAATATCATGAGAGTCCCCGTTGGAGTCCATGCTCAAAAGCATGGAAAGAGTCCGCACCACCAGTTATCTATACATAGTTGCCTATTTTTTATATAGATCTGAGATGTTCATCATGCTTGTAATGGCTTAGATATGCTAAATATAAGATCTCTTTCAGCTTATGCTGAGATTTAAGACAGTTTTCAAAACTAGAAAAAATAAAATAAAATGGAAATACCCAAACTGATTGATTCTTTGTGAGTCAACTGCTTAGATCTTCTCAAAAAGTTCAGAAAGAGATGATGTGGAATCCTACGGGCACTAGGAAAGCTCCTAAAATTGTTAACCTTGGGACCAGACATTTCATATTAATTTAGGCGTATATTAATTTATTCAGATCCTAATTTGAGGGGATTTTACTGCACATATATATCTACTCATAAAAAAATTAGGCCCACTTGATTTAATTCATTGAAGGTGGTTGGATTTGAGTGGACCCACTTAATAACAAACATCGGGCAGAAATTAGATTCAGTTGCTGCCAATTTATGGTTTCAGTCCCAGGATCATCGATGGATCCGTGGCAAAGTTGGGTTCGCAGCCCACATAAGAAAATCTAGGTGTGTATCTTTACCGTTAAAATCGCAGATCATCAACTAGGAGACCCACAACCTTATGGTCCCATGCCAAAATGGATGATAGACCCCGAATCGGGGCTCCTAGATGAAGAGTCTAAAGACCTCCAATCAAGAAATGATCAGCAACATTAGGCAGGGTCATTATAATCTGTGAGATTAGTGGATCAGATCATGCAAACATGGCACTCGGGGCCCAAAACTACCTACCTTGCTCAAGGAAGCTTGTGCCCGTACAAAACATTTTCCCATTGTAACAGACAAAATCATCAGTGAAGATCCAAAACATAGAAATGGCCGTTATGGAAAGGTGATTGGCAGGCCTGAAAGGGCTCCAGTCCAAAGTTTGATGATAGAGTGGATGAAATGCTTTGAGAAAGGTAGCAATTTATTCCACTTGTTTAACTTGTCTTTCCCCCTGCTTCACAAAAGGGGGCAGCCCCCGTGCAGAAAGCTCCTGCATATGCGAAGTATAGGTAAGAGGCAGATCACAAGGGCCTAAGGTACACAGCCTTACTTGCATTTTGCAAGAGACTGTTTCCACGCCTTGAACCCGTGACCTCAAGGTCACACGACGACAACTTTTAGGGCTTCCCCTTCTTTCTCCCTGCTTCATCCAAAGACAAATTATTTCACAAGTTGCCAGTGAATGGGAAACTTTGATACAGACTTTTTTTGAAACAAATGCAGTCTCCAGTACCTTCAATGCAGAAAGGAACTTGTGGGAAGTACAGAAGTGTCCTTTCTCAAAGGCTTTGCTCCTTCCTAGACAATAAAACCAAACTCAAAGGTCAAGTTGAACTTGAACTGAAATTCTAGCCCTGTTCTGATAGGTGGCGTGTGCAGGTAGGTACATTTGGTTCATTATAAGGTCCCTCCTGCATAAACACAACATCTGATTCCGCTACATGCCGCAGGAAGTAGAGAAAACATGACTGAATTGGCAATGGCTGTGGTAGAGCATTCAGTAAATAGGCCACGCAGATGAGAGTTAGCATAAAAAGATCTCAACAATGGGATTACAACATTCTGCCACAGTAATCCACAGGCCAAAAAAAGCAGTGTGAAAATGATGAATTGTTATATGATGACTATGAAAAACAGCTACGAGAATGCAAAAAACTACGCAATAAAGCATGAAAGCAAGCGAGCAATTAATTTTCTAATCATATAGCACGCAAGCTGTAAGTAAACATAGTCAAGACAGATAACAAGAAATTCATTAATAAACGCAAGTGGTTGAAAATTTCAGCAATCAATCCAGTAACTTACAAGATTAATCAGGCTAATTTACAATAGAAATGCCAAAAAGATGCAATATAAAATAAACCAAGCAAATGCATTCATGCACAGAGCTGAAGTACTCAGCTGCCAGCATTAGGCAACGCAGACATAAAAGAGTTATACGATGACTCTAGATCAAAATGCAACTGCCGAGCCTGCTGCTCTGTCAGCTCGTCTGCAGCTCCCATCTTTGACAAACGACCTATCCATTCCTTCATCTTTGTCCTTCCCTCAAAGTCAGTTGGCAAGATGCTGAGTTTGTTCAAAGAGGCTGAGAGATCCGCAAGCAATGGGTGGACCTGATCAACTGCCACCATATTCAACTTCAATGAGTCCATTGCCGTGATGAAGTGTTGCACACACTCTGCAACGGTGGCTGCGGACGTGGTGGCAGATGCAGCAGCAGCAGCACGGTGCTCTATTGTAGCAGGGACACCAGAGACGAGAAGGCGGTTGAGGGCAGCAGGGCAATCCATCTTGTAGGTATCAACAAAGCGCTCAATGCTGGGGACAGTGTCTTTAAGCGAGGAGGTTAGGGTTTTGAACTGTGCAATGAGTTTGAGGCACTCAGGCTCATACTCAGTGGAGGAGATGATGTCACGGACATACATCTTCTCAAGCTTCTCTGTCGCCTTGATGATGGCAAAGAGATCAGCAAAATTATCATACATCTCGCGCTCTCTCTTGTCATTCCAGAGCTTTACTTCCATATCTCCTTTGATTTGGTGATTGAGATTTGTTCTCACAATGTTTGGTGTAGAAGAGATGGGAACAAAGAAAATCTGCAGATCAGGAAAAGATGGTTGGTTAGGCAACAAAAAGAAGAATTGAGGAACAACTGAATCAGATTCTATCTGGTTATCATGAAGAGCACAAGGGCCTTTGGTCAGCAAGAAACTTTATGCTGGAAATGCATCTCTTAGGAAAGCCAATTCGATTTCCACCAGTTACTTACAAGCACTTCTTTTGTTGTTTAGTTAGGCAACTTGGTAGCAAAGACTTTTCTGAGAAAGGGATTTCTGTTGTTTGGATGACATTATAGAATGGTGAATAAAAATCAGAAGATGTTTTCTTTACCTTATACAGACGTGCCTGTATCTGAGCCTACTGAACTGAACAAAACCTATATCTCTCCTAAAGATGACTTCTATTACATATATAATTATTATAAGCAGCTCTTGTATGATTTATTTTTTCTGTTCACGACACCCATAAGACCTAAACTTAGTAAATGAAACACACATGTGCCTAGCTGATAACAGAATGAACAGACAAAGAATGCAATGAAGTACATATATAGTTGTGTCGCAAAATAATACGACAGATTGAACGTAATCAAACAACTAAACTCCATACATGGAACCAACCAAACATGAGAGAGCAAACTAAATATCATAGAGTAATCACGATAACTAATCTTAGCAACCATGTGCACAGACCATCATACCAAAATCATCCAATAGATTGCATCAAGTAGACAGTGAAAAGAAAATATACCCAGCAGTTACTCCAAAGATCATATTGGTTGAATATTTATAGTGGTTCACTCACCATAACTTGGTGAATAAAATGGAAATTCACCAACTGTAATTAACCAAGCCACCAAAATGAAATAGAAGAACAGCAACTACATTCATAAAAACAATTCATATTGCAGACAAGAGCACACCTGACAAATATATATATATATATATATATATATATATATATATATATATATATATATATATATAGACACACACACACACGTTGATAAAATGATGTACTTTTACAGAGGAAAATATGTATATTTTGGAATTGCAATTCACTCGCATCAGGATCTCCTATCCCTTTTTTTCTCTATACTCAAAATTGTAATAGGTTTTTTAGCTTACAATGAGTTGCAAGAAACACATAAGAGTGATCATTATCTGACATTTTGACAATATAGACATGATTTTAACAACTAACCTCACAGTCAAACACTGAAAATTACTTCTGGAAAATGAAAACTTTTATACAAATCCTGGTGAAACGGTTAAAAATTTTGGTGTCCACCAAATCTACATGCAATGATAACATGGGATTGGTCACAAGCAAGATGCTTGCAAGTACTTAACAGAACTATTATGGCAGATGGACTCCTTGTTACTCAAAGAAATTTGAAATTCTACTGTCAAAAAGTGATGGAACCATAACTTCAATTATTATTGCAAATTGAAGGTCTAATAAGACACAATGTGATACAGAAGCAGCTGAAGGATAGGAGACCATGAACGGTGACGAATGCTCTGTCTCTGCCTTTCCTTCCTGTGCATGTTCCCCTCTAGGAGATGAAGTCCCTTCATATCTATGACAGTGATTTGCATCATTCACAAGAGATCCAAGCAAGTCTATCAGCTACAAAAATATGAACTATGCAAATATATCATGACTACGGATTTACGTGGTGTAGCATGTAGGTGCACATCAATTTCACCTAAATAGATCCCTCCACTTCTAAATGGCATGTACCATATAACCGGTCTGCAAAATTTATGAGCCATTATCCTCAGCTTGAAACAAAACGTCAGGGAAGACATGGAAGGAAGAAGGCTAAGAAGTGATGTCTCATTTACCATAAGGTAATACCAGGAAGTGATGACCAAATATCATTAATCAACAGATTTGAGGCAGGTAAATATCATTGGCATCAGCAGAAACAAGACTAAAATTTTTCAGAATCGTTATGAAGATCTCTCTATGCTAGTTATTGTTTTCCTTTCAGTAATTTCCTTTCATTATTCTCTTCAGCATCTTCTTGTAAGGATTCTAGAGTTTCCAATATGATTGTATGCCCCAAATTTTCCCACAACAATTCTATCTCACAATACACATTAGTGCATATGATTTTATAACTGATCAATCAAAAACAACTGACAGACTCTGATAACATTAGGTCTTAACCACAGTATATATCAAGCCATAAACTAGTAGATGACGTATAGAGTAGGATTTTGGTCTCAAATCATTCATGTGATTAAAACAATTCTGTGCAGACTTTCATTGGATGGGAGATGCAACAACAGTTTTCTGTTAAATTATCAACAAGTAACACAAAGACAAAACAAAAGGCTCTCAAACAGCCGAAGCATCATAGTTTTCATTATTTTTCATGTAATCTGTTAATTAATTTGGAGCATAAACAGACAGACAACAAAACCACCCAACTCCCTTCCTGGCACTTGTGAGTTTTTGAGGCGGTCTTTGACACCCATGACTATTTAGCAAGGAATAGAAACCAAGGGTTTGCACTACATAAGGGGCTCCATTAATGATCACCGTGATTGCAGACAGAAGCTCCAGTTAATAAAACTAATTCCTACAAGTTCATAAAGCAATCATCGCTCCAAGCATCACTAGAACATACTAGCACTCATCTCACTAGTTTCCAAATTCTAGATTTTCTTCCTGATACACCAGCAAAGAAATTCTTCTCTTACTAATACAACCTTCTTGATTCCACAAATTGACAGCTACCACCCTGATTCCTTCTAAAAACTTCCCCAGAAATTCAACTTTTCTCATAAACAAAAATTCTCCAACAAGTTTCAATCCTCACAACCATCCAAGAAACCCCAGAACAACCATCAATCGAATCAAAACAAATAGACAAAACTCTTGAATTAAGCCCATCAGTAATCTACTACAATTGAAGACGGTAAGAGAGAATCAATCAAGTAGACATCACAGGAAGTTAGAACACAATCAAAACATTTCTAGGGCTCCAAATTATGAAAAAGAAGAAGAAGAAGAGGCCAAACCCAGGAAATCAAAGCCTTAAGCTGAAGAATGAAGTGCAAATACTTGATGAAGATGAGATCTTCAGATGGCAAATTGCATAGGAGACTAACGAATCAGAAACTCCCCAAAGCGAGACCGCATTGCAGATAAGGGTTTGGTTTTCAGGGGAAATTACTCGGTTTCTGGGACGACCGCGTAGAGATTGCTTGATTAATGAATGAATTTGACTTGTTTTAGAAAACTCCTCCAGTTGGACGCAATCCACTTTTCACATAGCGGACCCATCTTTAGTTGATCTGAACCGTTTAATCTATCACAAGATCGATGGAATTGAATTCTTCTAGAAAATGGACTTCAGCTGAAGATATCGCTGTTATATGGTGGGATGCAAGCATAATTTGGCCTGGAAAGTGCAGATGGGCTAAAGTAAGGCGGGACGTAGTATTTTGATGATCGCAACCTTTCATCTCATTATGTATGCACCTTTGGTGGATATAATTCATTTAGTGGCCAATCCAATGAATATCACGGCCTTTAGATGAAGGATTACAAATGATCAACGTTCAGGTGTTGGATAACCGTCCTTAATTATGTTTTTAAGATCATGTGGTCATCGTTAGATCAGTGGTAGCCAATAAAAATCAAATCAACACAACCACGCATATATCATAAGACTGTTCGTGTCACGGACTTGCGTTGCAAGGCCCATGACTTAGGCCTGCAGACTCTGAAAAAGGCTTGCTCAGCTCAGGGATATAGCCTGAGAGATTTAAGCCCATGTTCATAAATCCACAGCACAAGGCCTAGTTTTCAGAGATTCTTTGTAAATATCTAAATATTCTATGAGAATAGTAAATTCGCCTAGAAATTATAGGAGGGTTCTAGAAGACAATTATATAGGTTACAAATAAGGAGTGATCCCCTATTCATACTTGTTTTTCTTCGTCCACCACATCAATGGATAGTTAGTTATCTTTTAGAATTCTCTAAACTACTATAAAACATCTACATATTGTACAAAGAATTTTTTACAAACTAGGCTTTTTAGAATTAGGCTTTGTCTTACAGATTCACGAATATGGGCCTAAGTCCTTTAGACCACATTCATAAGCTGAGCAGGCCTTACTCAGAGCCTACAAGTCTTCGTCGTCGACATTGTAATACAAGTCTGTGACACTTGCCTCATATTATCTGCAAAGCAAGGTGCTGGCTTGCATAAGGAAGAAGAACAAATCAATTAGCGCCTCGTGGATCTAATTGATTTGTGTTTCTTCCTTAAGCAAGTAGGCGCACTTCTCCTCATCATTTTCCCCCAAAACCTAGTTGATCACTTTGCTAATTATTAAATTAAGAAAAATACACCCAAATCCAACAGCATTCAAAAGCCATGAGAGATCCAAAGTAGGTGTTATTAGATGGATGGCAAGGATCATTCCTAAGTTGGCCCACTAGGAAAAAGTGGGCCCATGTTCTTGAATTGGTTGGCATCGAATGCCACAAATGGAGAACCTAGGCTCCAAGAAAAATCTAAGCTCGCAAAATTACAAGTAGGACCCACTTTCCTTAATAATCCAAACCATCTATGCTCCAGGCCAGACTCTCGTTAAGCCATGCCCCAAAATTAGGAAGGGCAATATCATTGGTAGAAGAAAGATCAAAACAAAGGCAGCGATTCTAGTGATGATGGCGATCGTATCGGCTTTGGTGATGATCTGTTGATGGAGATCCTTTCCCGGAAGACACTCTTTAGATTCAAGTATGTGGATTACCCAGGTACAAGGCCAGGGTTTTTACTGCATATACCTCAAGATCTCTTGAAGGGAAGCCTTGGCACAACCTAGAGTTATTGTAGCGTGACCTTGAGGATATGGGTTCAGAGTGTGAAAATAGCTTTTTGCAAAATATAAGATAAGGCTATGTACTATTGATCCTTGTGATGCATCCTTCTCTAAACCGTACATACACAGGAGCTATTGCACCTGGGCTGTAAAAACAAACCTTAAGACCCGATTTATGTTGCGAATGCTGGATTGATTTTTTATCCCCAATTCTCAACCCACTTGGTACAATGATCTAGGCCCCAAATAAAGATATATTATTTGATGTCTTTTTCCCGGATTCCGGTGCTATGCGGTCATATTTGCTGTTTTTGATGTCTTGTCCTACTTAGTGAAGGAGAGCTTGGGAGGCTTGAAGCGGTTTACGAGGGACAAACCTTGTGTTTTACTCTTATCATATTGCAAGAGGTTACTTGTTGGACGTGTGAAAACGGTCTCTTTAAAAACATATAAGGTAAGGCTGAGTACTATAGGTCTTTGTGGTCCGTTCCTTCTCCAAATCCTGTATAGGCGGGAGCTTCGTGCACCGGGGTTGCTCCTTTATATTGCGAGTAGGAGATTGGAGGAATCCTATGTGAGGCCCTAGGCCAATAAGGGCAGGCCAAGAGAGGGCTGGTAAGCTTCTAGACTGGGGTGAGGGATAGAGAGTTAGTCCCACATTGCCTGAGGAGAAGAAACTAGGCTGTTTATAAGAGTTCAGAAGATTCTAATGATTACACGCGAGTGTATAGGCGCCCTAAAGTGGACAATATTATGACTGTTAGAACCCCGGAATGTTACATGCTAAATATATGATAGAAACCAAACTAAATATGATAGAAACCAAACGTAGATTATGGCCAGCCCTTGGCCTGGTCGCGTTTGGCATTCATGACTAAGGTTTGGAAAGTGTGGCTTGATCGAAAGGCGGTGTATGACTAGAAAATAAGCCTCCTTCCACCAATATCGTGGATAACATCTTCATTTGGATAGCAAGATGGGCTACCATTTTACCCGAATTTGGCTGAAATTGCTGCCAGAGACCTGAAGATGGGGTGGGTTTTGGTAATTCCGGACTCTTTGGAGTTCTAAGAAACACTGCTTGTTTTGAGTCTTTGGAATTTTTTTTAATAAACATGTGTGATAAGCATCCAATAGGATGAAATTTGATCTCTAGTCTAAAGGGGCAGCCCCGGTGCACAAAGCCCCCGCCTATGCGGGTCCGGGAAGGGGCGAACCACAAGGGCTAATAATAGGCAGCTTTACGTTGTATTTTTTGTAAGAGGCTGTTTTGATGCCTTGAATCCGTAACCTCAATGTCACATGACGACAACTTTTACTATTGCACTAAGGCTCCCCTTCTATCTCCAGCCTATCTAAGCTATTTCAAACATTCTACATGGCATAGACCTAAAGAACACTCTTGAGCATTTACGTCTATCGGGACTCTTTCGTATAACTACTGACCAAGTCCTGACCTTCTACCACGTTGGTTAGGTCATGAGTTCAAGTTGCTCGTAGGCTCTAGGTTAACCATAAAAACCCCACTGTCCTATTAAATAAATAAATTATTACTATTGAACAAGAAAACATATCCTATGATTAAAACACCCCTGAGGTGCTGATCGGGCTGTTCATCGAATGGCCAACAAAGAAAGCTCTTTCAGATCTCGTCATTTAGCTGAAGAGTCACCAACAATCAGTGGCTGGTATGTAGGAGAACCATGTCGCCCTTTTATGGTCAATGAAAAAGACAAGTATATAGTTAGAACTAGGAGAACCACTGCAGGTGGATCAAGGTCTCAAGTTCATTTGGTGGTCACTAGATTACTGCTAGTGAAAGTGGTTAGATCTAGGAAAGCCCTCTCTCTCTCTCATATAATGAGGGACTCAACTAGAAGTCTACGTGTCTACATCTTCACGTGGAAAGTGCTACAAAGAAGTCTTGCTTCCTTAAATTGATGATAGGAGATGATAGACTTTGACTGCTACTAGGAAACATGTATACTGTCTTCATCTTTTGATCTATTTTGAACATTTTCCTAATGAGATATACATTATTTAAACAAAAAAATCCACTTATTCTGGCCAATATTTGCAGAGAAACTTATTCAAAAGAAGAAGAAGAGAGAGAGCATTGGTTCGAGGCTGTTAAAACAGACTCTTGCAAAATCTCAGGTAAGGCCGTGCACTATTGACTCTTGTGGTCTACCCCTTCTCCTAACCCTGTATATGCGGGAGCTTCGTGCACTGGTGCTATCTCTTTTAAGCAACAATCACAATAACACATTTTTTAGATGCCATAATTATTATTCTAAAGATCCAACAGTCGTATAAATAGGTCCAATCAAATAAAGGTCTATTCCTTCGTAAGAGGTTAAAAATGATAAGATACTGGCACAGCTGTTTTAATGCAAGTCTGCACTTTAGATTGATTCATCCCATTTATCTAATTTTTCAAAATCCAGATAACTTGTAGCCAGAATCCACCCATCTCAAGAAATACACAGTGTAACAACAATGGTCAAAATATTCTTTTTGGACATTAGAATTATCAGATCCTCGTTGTCTTCCGCCTACGAAAGATTTGAAAAACGAGGAATCAGATAAACAGGTTGGATCAACCAAAGGTGGAGGCCTTCGATTGAATGCCTTCCACGATAGCATTCCTCGTCTTGTAATGAGATGCCAGAGAACTACCCGGAAAATGATGTAATGGTATTTAATGCTAGATTATCTATAACAGACGCTACTGGAAAACAGACAAGATTTGCTTGTAATAGATACAGATAACTAACTTATTTCGTCCTCTTCTACATTTGTCAACACAACATGGACCGGTTTGGCAGCATCGACGGGTCTAAACCAGCCATTACCAGACCAACCAAAGTAGATTTCTTTTCTTTGCAGTACAGGGATTAGAGGGAGGCGTTCTACAGTGAGGTAGCAAACAAGGTCCGAGTCACCGTTTTGATTTTATACTTAACATCAGATCAATAGTCATACGGATATGACCAGTTTTAGTCTTGAACTTTAGGAAGATTAGCTGGGGCCCATCATTTTATTTTCTCAATTTGAAGAGAGAGATCGATGGTCCCACCTTTGGGAGATGGAACTTCTTGGTGCATTTGTGGGTACTTGATTTTCCACTAACTTTTCCTTTTCTTTGTATGAAAGTTAAATATAGCAAAGTTGTTATCGTGTGATTTTAGGTCATGGGTTCAAGGTGTGAAAATAATTTCTTGCAGAATGCAAAGTAAAGTTGTATACTGTTGGCCTTTAGTTCTCCGTCCCTTCCTCAGACCTTACATACGCGGGAGCTTTGTGCACCAGAGCTTCCCTTTTCCCATTTTTGTTAATAGAAGTTAGATATACACTGACTTGCGCACCATCTAAAACGTTGGTCATGCAAGGGAGCAATTGTTCTCCCTGCCACTGTGCCAGAAAGCATATTAAAAAAAAAAAAACTTAGGAATGAGAAAAAAACACAGTGCAAGATTGTAAGTAGATTTAAGAATTTGAATATGCTTCTAGTTAGTTTTCTTTTTCATAACCCTGAGGCATAAAGCTTCTACTTATGCAAGATCTAAAAAAGAAAAAATTACTAAGAGTCAATAATAAGCAACTTTATTTTACATTTGCAAGAGACTGTTTGTAGTAACAATTGTTGGCTCTACTAAAAAAAAGGAAAAGAAAAAAGTAAAGCATAAAGTAAAGAAAAAAGTTATATAAATTAGAGTTCTTTTAAAAAGTATCGATTTAAATGAAATAACAGGAAACAAATCTAAAAAGATAAGTGTGTGTAACAAGATGTGTCTTTCTAAAATTGATTTGACATGGCTCATGAAAAGCCACACTTTTCCCAAAAAAAAAAAGAAAAGAAAAAGAAAAAAGAGTTTTTATTAACTTTGAAGGGAGATGGTCCCACATTTGAGAGATGGAAGATCTCAGTGCTTTAGTTGGGCCCTTGATCTCCACTGTGGATTATCCTGGAATTCCTCATTGAAGTACGTGGATATGTATCTGAGTGTACAAAGTAGAGGTTTCCTCCAACAGCTAAATGTAAATGTGGACCCCGCAAATTTGACGAATGAGCTGGCTCGTCACAAAACTTTAGTTCCTGGCACAGACTTTGTATTCTGTATGTTTGGGTAGGCGGACTACCAAAAATACAAAGGTGAGACCACTTTGTGTCTTTGTGCACTTGGTGGTGATCACATGAGGCCGACATCGTGTGTAGATTTGTCGCTGTTATTGGTGATCATGTGGGATTTGATGGTGGTGATGTACAGACATCAGTGGAGGGACCACTAACTTCCACTAGCTTGAATGTGGATCTTGGACCAAAGGAACATCCACTTACCTGTTGCCCCACTTTGAGATCGAGAGGATTTGAGGACCCGGTTTTGGGTAATCCTAGCCGCTAATCAGTGTGTGATCCAAGCCACAGATCTTGAGAATCGGGTTTAATCGCATAAACCAGATTACATAAGCCTTTTGATCAATCGGTCTTCTCTCAAATATAGGTCAATCAAATTCTGTAATTGAATTGGTAACCCTCTAGTTATCTCCCAAAACAAGTTTACAATGGACCAGATCAATCAATTTCTACCATCGAAATTTAACCCTTGATTGGGATGATAAGTCTAGATCAATCAAAGTTCTATGATTGAATGGAATCCATTGAATTAACACCATAAATAATTTTAGATGGATAAAAATATAATTAGTGTGTCCTGTCCCCTTCAAAACCATAATCACAAAACATGGTTGGGGTTGTAATAACCTTAAATGAGATTTATACAATGGGTCCTACATCTGAAGGGTCTAGATGATGTCAAATCACAGAATCACATCTGGGATAACCTTAATTATGATTTCCTAGTCATACCGTCAACATGATGGGCCTACAGATGAAGGGTCTAGATAATCTCAGTCTCTATCAGAAAGGGCAAATAAATCGCTCCCTTGTTTCTTTCGCAAACGAATTAAAGAACCCTTAGTTTTCCAAACCTTTTTACAGATGTAACTGTAATTTTCATCGGTATTATGTAAAGCAAAACAAAAAAACAAAAGACAGCCCAAATCAGAAATTCAAGCAGATTTCCACAACCTAACCGTTGAAATCCGAAGAGAAAAATAAATACTTTTTGCTCTTCAGATTGCAGAAAATCTTGACCACTCGTTACTGGGCCCCACGATTAACCATCTCCACATAGTGCTTAAACGATTCTTGCCTCTGCAATCTCATTTCTTCATTGAATTTTTTAATAAACGCCTCCACTCGCCGGTTCAACTCGTCCTGACTCAACGATGGTTCCTTCCGGAGCTTACCCGAGCCAGGGGACGGCGAGGGTGACGGCGAAGGAGACAATCTGCTGTCTCTAAAAGTCTCGGATTTCTTCATGAGAGGAGATGATGCGTCCAGACCATCGGATCGAGGGCGATTGTGTTCCCACGTATCGGATTTCTTCAGGTGGCGGTTGAGTGGCATCGCACGGCCGTCGGTGATCGTCTTCCATGTGCTTTCAAGTGTATCGTGTCGTTTCGGTTTTGCCACCCCTAGAGCTTTGGAACCTGCCGGAAAATAGAGAGGAAGTTGAAATTATTGATTTACCCTCCAAATCTGGTTATTGTCCTTAAAGAGTCCAGGGTATTTCGTCAAATGAATTTAATAATGGAATCTACAGACAGACTGTATTTTCAAACAGCGACCAGAAAACTACTTTTCACCGACGTTTGGAAAGAAGAACAGGTGGTAACGGCTAAAAATTCCGCTCTGCTAACATGGGCCCACAAAACAGAGGGCGTAAGTTAGATTTTCTCCGGATCTCGTACGATGCCGCAGATTACACTTCTCTCCGATGAATGAAAAAAATGATCAGTTGATATAACAAAAATTAAAAAAAAAAAGACCATTTTGTTAACGTGCTCCGGCACACTGATTCGGACTAATGGCTATAAAACCTTCCCTTCGCACGTGGCGTTTTGCTCACGTGCGCCGGAACACAGAAGCGTAAGATGGATGTTGCCGATACTCTGATGTTGCGGAAGATTTCTTTCTCTCAGATCAGAAGCTCGCAAAATGAGAAAAATAAGTACGAGAAACAGATTTTGCTAACGCGCGCTACCTCACCGGCAGTTCATGTTAGTAGAATGGAGATTTCCTTTCTCCCTCCAGCCAGACGAAAGGAAAAACTGGAAAATGAGTGCTAGAAACAACATAAAATGCGGAACTGCCACCTCACTGACAGCTCACGTTAGCGGTGCGGACTCGAAGGAGAGGAATATTACCTTCTGGGCTTGCTTTCACCATTTTCCGGTGGCCGAACCTCGAAGTAACCAGCGGTTTCTCCCTTGCCAGTAATGGAATCTCGGACGGAAACTCAATTGAATCTCTCCTCGAAAGATTCCAATCCGATCTAGAAATTACGAAATCCTCTTCTTCTTCTTCCCTCCTCTGCTCAGTTTCCTCCGCCTTCACCTCCGAAAACCTCATCTCCGTCTCTTCATAGCTCGTCGGCTCCAGAACTTCATATTCCGGTCGGATCTCCACCGGACTCTTCATCGCAACAGCGAAATCAGCTCTAATCTCTTCTGTACTCTTCACCGGAGCAGATCCAGGCATTTGCTCTTCATTCTTCTTCTGAAACCTCGACGAAGCGGCGATTGTGATGATGATCCCGTTAATGACGAAGTAAAGATACGGAGGCGTAAGCCACAGACGGAAAGAACTCCAAATCAGAGGAAGCTCATTGACCACAAAATCGAGCACCAGCGGAACGGAGAGCTTCAGAATCATCGCCATGGAGAAAACAGCTGTTGACAGGAGAAGAACTTTGGCTGAAAGGATCCAGCTACTAGAGCTGTGAGCAAAAATCGCCATTTTCTGGTGAGTTCGCCGGGAAATGAAGAAAGTGTCAGAAGCTGCGTTTGTGCTAGAGAGGGAACTGGTTGGGAGGAGAACGATATATAGGGGAAGCGAATGAAATCTAAACCGTTGGATGAGGCAATTACATGTGTACTGTTGGATATGGGTTTGAACACGCCGACCGCTTGCTCTCGTTTTGGGAGTTATCCTTCCGAGAAAATCTAAAAATAATAAATATTAGCAAAAGTTACAAGAAACGGTACGAAAAAGGTTGCTAAATGAGGAATGCTAACTAGACGCTCCAAGAGGCAAGAGGCAAGTAGAAGTGAATGCCAACTCCGTTCGGCTTAGTTGTTTGAAGTTAATCCCCAATTAATTGTCTAATATTTTCATTTTATTTGGTAATTAGCCCAAATTTCGATGCCAAAATGCCATTTTTGAGTGTACACCTCCATAGGTTATGTTTAGTGGGGCCACTAGTAAGAAATTGGTTGTGAGTAGGTCTCACTCCATTTCCCTAGGCTTTCTTTGAGACCCTACGATGGGGTGCCCACTCTAACACAAATCATCTTGTTTGGTCTCCCCCATTTTAAGTTATCTTGGAATATTTTCTCCTGCTAGTTATTTTATTAAAAAATTCAAGGGTCATGATCTAATGGATAACACTGGTCCCCAAAGGCCCCACAATTTACGCCAAGATTATCTCCATACAGTAGTAGACGAAAATCACAATCTCTAAATTTACAA
Organism: Warburgia ugandensis; assembly: GCA_035236585.1. Classification (NCBI taxonomy): domain Eukaryota; kingdom Viridiplantae; phylum Streptophyta; class Magnoliopsida; order Canellales; family Canellaceae; genus Warburgia; species Warburgia ugandensis. The sequence goes on from CP141136.1 coordinate 26,256,860, forward strand.
GCAATTTAGTAATCATATCAAGATATTAATCTCGAGACCCTACATATGCAGGAGCTTCTTGCACCAGAGCTACCCTTTGTGATCAAGATCTTCTAATAATACTAATATAATTGGTAAAAAGAAAAGAAAAAAGACCAAATGGCCCTACTATCCATACCAAGATGATCTCGAACAATATTATGATTGCAAAAATCTTAAACTCTAGATTTACTGGCAATTTAGGTTAATTTGTTTTGCCAAGGCACGGAACAGTAAAAGTTGTCATTGTGTGACACAGCCTCTTGCAAAATGTAAGATAAAACTGTGTACTTTATGTTCTTGTGGTTCACCCTTTTCTCGAATCCTGCATAGATGAGAGCTTTGTGCACTAGGGCTCCCCTTTTTTATTTTGCCAACGCGCGAAGGAATTTTGAGTAGAAGAAAAAAGGAGAGCTTTCTTGTTTAGAACATAATTACAGCTATTAATTATAGTTTGCTCATGCATGGCCAGCAATTTGTGGTACTTGTTTATAGTTGTTTATGGAAGGAACCGTGGAGGTAGTACTAGGTGCCCCGAGAATTTTTTGAATTATTAAACGAGACTTTTCTGCAACGGTCACATTGTCGACCGTTGCCCGCGGGTGTGGTTGCAGGATTCCCGAAGGACGGTCCCTTGAGGGACGGTTATTCCATCTGAGTACTGAGTAGTGTCTTGTTCGTGGGGGCCCACAAAGCCAATGATCACATGCTTGGACATTACCACATTGAAAATCTTCCTTGAAAAGGGGATCAAATCGAAATTAAAAACAAATTAGTAAGGGATCTGGACCGTTGATCTGAGTACGCGGATGATCGATCATGGATTATCGATTGAGAGTTTGGACGTGTGTTTGAGCATGTAGGCCATCGGGGCGGGATCTAATCGACATAGAATCTACATGTGGAGCCCAGATGGCTGGTGATCTACACTACTTATCTTCTGCATCATATCGTATGTACCGATAGCCCAACGTTCTCTTCATTCGATTGATCTCAACCGTCTGATTGATCAAGATCATTTTACCATTTCTGAATATTTACTAAATTATCATATATATATATTATACATCTAGTAACAAATTTTATTTTATTTTTTTGTTACAAGTAAAGAATTATAAAACAAATTAGACGATGCTAAGTTGCCGTGAGGAATTGCCCTAAATATTTGTTGAAAAAAGAAAAAGAAAATTGCAAATTTAAAACAGTTAAAAACAACCTAATGTTGCTTTTCTTCTAGTTTTGTCCAAATAAATAAATAAAAATTCCAATATATGAAGACAAAAATGTATATTGAGGAAACATTATCAACAACCTAAGATATGGTGGTAGGAGAGTTGACCATTTGAGTGGTTGTGGCAACAGCAGGTTGCCAAATTATTCTGGGTCAAGGTCATGTAGGGTGGCCAGGTAGTTGATTTACAGAATTAACGGTCTCGATCAATTCTACATCCATGTCGGTTGATCCTAGGATCTATCTGAACGGTATATTCTGCATACTCTAATAACAGAAAGGTTGGTAATAATAAGGTCAAATAAATGGACACACCCGGGCACCAAGCCTGTGGAATTGTCGCTGTCATTTTTGTACTTTAATACTTTCTTATTGGGTCAAGTTGATCAACACCCTTCACAGATAGTCCACCATTGATAGAGACTATTCTCTCAGTGGGTCCAACCCACAATTGAGTCAGGACCTAAGAAACTCCCTCATCGGATAATAATTTGTCAGTATCAATCGACGAATTTCATCCGATGATCAATCATACCGAGATTTCTGTTTCTGCATTGTGATTTGTCGGGTCCCACGAAACAAGAAGCCGATGTCAAATGACGGATGACACTGTATTCATGGGCCCCATATCCAGCCCACAAAAACGAGTGTGGTTGTATACATTTCCAGCGCCCACTTTTTATCCAAAAAATGTGAAAGATAAGGTTAGGAAATGTTATCAACTTTATAATAAGAATCCTCAAGTGGGCTAATCTGATCCGTTCATCCCATTTTTCAGAATTTAGATATCTTGCATCTCAAAAATCAAGCCAATTGGAATCGTCAAGCAGATGTGATTTTCTGGCTCCCAAATATCCAAAGTGTGAGAAATTTGATGAAAGGCACGGATCAATGAGATCGCGCCTCACCGGAATATTAATTTTTCCTTTCGAGAAACCATTGGCAGTTAACCAGAAAATTGATTAAGTAATTAATTAATTAGGGGTGTCCTTATAAAAAAAGAGTGCTCTAAATATAATTGTCTCTATCTTAATCTTAAGTCAAAGTCAAACGGAAGTTCTACGTCTCACATGCAGACCACGAGCTCAACCGGCACCATTGAAAACTTGGAACCTACAATGAAGTTTTCTATTTGGACACGGTTTGGAGAATAGTCGCTTAAACAATCACAAGTAACAACCGCTCCCTTGACTCGAGCATGCAAATGCTTGAGAAAGTCGTCCAAGATTTGCTCCAAGTCATGCAAAATCTAAACAAATTGCACAAAAAGATCTAACTGAGTCGAGTCATGTTGGCTGAGTCACTCGATGCTTGTGAAAACACAATATTTTCCCCGAATGAAAAAAAAAAAAAACTGAAAAATACATTTTTTTTATTATGGGCAGTTCTATGGTATTTATTACATGTGGGGCCTCATACTTGGCTAATTCATAGTCACCCATCTGCATCTAAAATTTAGACTTTTAGTGAACTAGATCGCCATTCCTAATTGATCTAAACATATTTGGATCATTAGTGCAGTTCTATCGTTCAGGAAACCGAGTCAACCGAGTTTTGAGTAGCCTCGTCCAGGAACAGTGGGTTTGGCATTTTAGAATGAAATTCTTATTTGCCATTTTTAGATAAATACTCACACCCTACACACACCCTTAAGCAGTCTGGTCTTATTACTCAACAAGATTGAGGTTCACTTTTGCACCACTATGCCACACCTATTGACCTAGGGTTTCCACATATAATATATATGGATTTTTTTTAAAAATTGTATCAATTTTTTTTTTGTAAGTTGATGGTAATGAGTGAATAAATTAATAATTCGTAGTGTGAATCCACATTTATTTATTTATTTCTTTTTTGAAAACTAAGAGAAAGTGGGAATATGAAATTATTATTTCTTATTTCTTTGAGGAAGAAACCATAGCAAAATGAAAGCGTGTGATGGCCAGCCATCTCTTGCACGGGTGGACATAAATGCCCATAGGTTTCTTCCAAAATTCCCCATAAAAATCTTTTTATTCGTCATCACGCCCGGCCTGTATACACGTGGCGACAATCTACTGCCAAGACGTAGTAATGCTCACTCCCACAGTCAAAATCACTGACTAGAGACTAAGGAGATACCAACTTGCACTTTAGTCCTCCAGCTGACCACCGTCTAGCCAATAAATTCATGCCAAGTGTCGCGCCGGGCTTATCCAGCGTACTTGGCAGGCTCACCTTCATTTGTACTAGTCTTTTTCTTCGTACACAAGAAAGTCTCTCTCCACCCAACTTTGAAATCTCTACTCCATCTGCCTAAAGATATTGAATTATGTGGTCCATTTTATGGTAGGGACCACTATAAGATGATCAAATTGACCCCACATCCACCGATTCGGCAGAATTATCACATTTTGCATGCATCTATTGGATGCAGATTATCAAACAATATCCTCTCAAGTTTGTCAGAGTAATCTCCTTAGGAAGCTAATCCAGAAACGAGGATTGACAAAATTAGCGCACCTAAATGGGAAGCTTCTACAATGTACGGGAAGTTCCAGATGTTATCTCTTGACGTTGATTCTCAATCTGCCGATTTTAGAATTTGATCGGTGGGTTATAGGGCGATGATTTAGATTGATCTGATGGGTATGATTGATTGATGGACGAAACTCAACGGTCGGATGTTAAGATGTTGCGTCTTCGTAGGTTAAAATAACAAGGGGTGGCCTACCAGACTAGTAATATTTCCGTCTCTTCTTTTGCTAGGTAAAGATAGTCCGAAACTTTGGATAACAACTACAATTTACTAAGACATTCTTCGCCCTTCACGATCGTAGCATAATCATTTGTATTTTACCAAAATATTTTTTGCTTCCTCCTATACGTTTCCTGTATGATATATTGTGTGTAGGAAGAAATTTTTCCTCTTGGGTCATCTTATATATAGCACAGGTGCACAAAGCTCCTGCCCATATGAGGTTCGGGAAAGGGGCAGACCGCAAGGGCCTATAGTAGGCAGCTTTAGAGAGAGAGCCATCTATTATTGATTTATAAGGCCTAGAAATGAAGTCGTTAGAGACCTGCGATAGATGTGAGTTTTGACACTAAGAATATTTGAGTGAGGCCGAATCAATGAATATCTTGGATCCATAAAGAAATACAAAAAGTGGACTTGAATCTTATTTTCTTTAATATATATATATATATATATATATATATATATATGGAAGAAATTTTAGCGAGAGATATAGAGACTTTTAGGGTTAATAGAGACATTATTGAAGAGGAGTCTTGGTGCAATGATAGAGTTGTCGTCTTGTGGCTTTGAGGTCATAAGTTCAAGGCATGAAAATAGTCTCTTTAAAAAATGCAAGATAAGGCTGCATACTATTAACCCTTGTGGTCTGCCCCTTCCTTAAACCCTACATACACGAGAGCTTTGATACATTGGTAGAGAGAGAGCTTAAACCCTACATACACGAGAGCTTTGATACATTGGTAGAGAGAGAGAGAGAGAGAGAGAGAGAGAGAGAGAGAGAGAGAGAGAGAGAGAGCCCACTTTTAATATTTTTTAAATAATGTTCATTAGATTTGCCTTCTCTTAAGATGGGTACCAAAAATCTCATCCAATAAAAAGAGCAGCTCCAGTTCATGAAGCTTCTGCCTATGTAGGGTTTGGGGAAAGGGCAGACCACAAGGGCCTTAAAGTACGCAGCCTTACCTTGCATTTGCAAGAGGCTGTTTTCGCACCTTGAACCTGTGACCTCAAGGTCAAACGATGACAACTTTTGCCATTGCGCCAAGGCTCCCCTTCACCAAAAATCTCATCCAATGATACCTCCAAATGTGGACATTCAATTATCAGCAATGTTAGGATAGACCAAATCTCTTTTGTCATGGCTCTTTCCAAGGTCCCAGATTATAATGCAATATGTGAGATACTATTTTGATCATAATTTATATTATCCCAAAAATAATTACAACAAAGAAAAATAATATTAGGTAAATCTCAAGGAAACAGACCTCTAAAAATGATTCTTTTAATGAAAACCATCCAAGGAAAATATTGATTGTCTTTCTCATGTTTCTTCACAGGGTTCGAGGCGTGAAAATAGCCTCTTGTAAAATGCAAGGTAAGACTACATCCTATAGGCCTCTATGGTCAGCCCATTCCACAGACCCTGCATAGGCGGGAGCTTTGTGCACCGGGGCTACCTGCCTCATGTTTCTCCGCAATATATAGCCGAAGTAGGGAAGAACTCAATTATTAGAAATGGTTTAAATTATTCATCGAAATTTATGCATGCTTGGATGATTATTTACAAGGAGTTAATCGCAGCACGCTTGGTAATTTTGGCCTGGCAGTCACTTCCCAGCATAGTATTCCTGTGAAAAGAGCCACGTTGCAGCCTCATTGGTGGACCCGTAGCAACAAATCGTGAATAACTCTTACATAGTACTCGGGTAATCAGATCCCAACTAGGTCAACGGTTTGGATCATCTAAGCAGTGGGACCTGCTTGAATTTTAGCCCAGTAATGTTTTCCAAGTAATATTATGTAAAGGGCAGACCCGATGCATGAAGTTCCTATGTATGTGGGATTCAGAGAAGTGGCAGACTATAAGGGTTAATGGTACGCAGCTTTATCTTGCATTTTGCATGAGGCTGTTTTCACGCCTTGAACCAGTTATCTCAAGGTCACACGCGATGACTCTACTGTTGCGCCAAGGCTCCCCTTCTCTGAGTAATATTATGTGCCTCCACCGAAATACTTTCTAACTCGAAGTTAATGATGCTATTATATTTTCTACAATAAATTAGGATGAAATAAGCTCCGTTAATTTTCTGCTAGAAGCCATTTTATTTTTATTTTTATTTTCTGATCCAAAGTCAGAAAAACCTTCGTGTATTATAGATTTTGCGATATTTGCTCAGAATTATATACATGAAATATGTAAATAATTTACTTTGCTATAGGCTAAAACATACCGAGAATAGTAGTAAACTACTAATTACTAACAGAAAAATGAAAATAAAATATATATCAAGGGAGGTAATGTTTCACATGCTTATTTAAAAATTACGGAATAATCACTGATTAATTAAGCAATAATTCCCAAAATAAGGATGGTGCAATAGCAGGTTGAAACCTGAAGTTTCGATTTTGAGTAAAGCAAGCATAGTATTAGCCACCGATGAATGATGTGTGGGAAGAATGTGCAGAGCAGAAGAGCTCGAATTAGGGTGAATCTTCGCTATTGATCACTATCACAAAGAAATCTTGGCCGTTCATCTAGCTATGCAGCAGCTCGTAGCTGTGCATGGGTTTAAACAAGTACAGGAAGGGGAGCCTTGACACAACGGTAAAAGTTGTTGTTGTGTGACCTTGAGGTCATGAGTTCAAGGTGTAGAAACAGTCTCTTGCAAAAAGCAAAGTAAGGCTGTATACTTTAGGCCCTTGTAGTCCGCCCCTTCTCTAGACCCCGCATAGGCAGGAGTTTTGTGCACCGGGGCTGCCATTATTAGTTTCTCGAAGAAGGAAGGGTTTTGCATGCGCCCATTTCTACGCAAGGCAACATTGATGGTGTACTGCATATGGTTTATCGTCGCAATCACCGGTACTGGACTTATGATCTGACGGCCAAGGGTTGTCTGGGAACGGGGTTAACTAGAGAGAGTGAGCTTATCCCCTGCAATTGGTATACTTAAAACGTACATAAAATTAGGTGGCCGATATCTGGGTCCCTCGTTTTAATAGACGCACTCCCATCCCACTACTCTCTAAGAAGCTATGATCTCAAGTGGGCCCACCTTTTTGAAACATCCGAGCCATTCAATCTCATCAGGTTCATCTTGCTATGGATGATTGATACATAAAATTTCTCAGCCATTGGGTGATTATGAGACTTTGATTTGAGAAAGATTTTTCATAGTATAGTTGACGCTTTAATATAGATGGGTTTGAATTTTGGTGCATCGTCATCCATGCCATGCCCAACATGATGGATATCTTGGATCATTTTTAAAATAGGACTTTGCGTCTATTTTTATTTTATTTTTTGAGCTGGTAATTCACACATTCTATAGGTTTTTATATATACACCCTTTTCATACCATACATATCCTCGAGACATATCTTCCTCAACATACACCCTTATATTTCCACAATGCTCTCGTTAATGTACAAGTTCCTTACATCGCCTAAAGGAATGTGATGCACTAACTGAAGTCCATGACCTATTTACAGAAGAGGTGCATCGGCCTAACCATTGAGCTATATCAGCTTTTGCGCAGCCTCCTCTTGCCCGTTCATACTTTTCAAATAACAAAATAAGTATCCACCATAAAAAAAAAGAAAAAGAAACCTAATTAAACAACGTTCTAAATAGACAGCCAATCTGAAATAGATAAAGCGGGCAACAATCTACATTGCAGGAGTAAAACCTTCATGGTAAAAATACTTGCCAACTTAGCTTGGAACTCGACCAAGTCAATGCAAGTCTGAAATTTCCGCATTTTGTTTCTTGGACTCGCTGAGTTTTACTGTGTATGGGAAAAGATTTCTATGTGCAATCCTGCCGATCAGTGTTTCCAGTTGCTAGAAATCTCTGATTAGGAGTAGAATTGGCTTAATACGGGAAAGCATTAAACTAATGCAGATAAATCGGCTAGTAGGAGGGTTACTAGTGATCAATGTTTGCATTAATTTAAGGTCTCTAACAAATGTCTAACACGGCCAGCGAAACCAACTACAACATCTCACGTGAATATGCTTGACGGCAGGTTCAGCTGTTTCATGCAGGTTCAAGGAACAGGTAACATATAATTGCCTGAAGAAAAATAGAAAACAGAAAAAGTTAAAAGAAAGTTATATTTGCAGCTCCTTGGTAAAATTACTGCAGAATCAATATACATAAAGATGCATGTACGGTTGTTTAGTTATGCTTTATCTTTTTCTTATTATTCTTTATCCTTTCCTTAGAGGAACTGTTCGTTACTCTGTTTAGCCTTGGAGCTTAGGCCACTAGAACGCGTCTTTAATCGAAGCCTTTCAAGAAGAAGGCACTCATCTCAATCTCAGGGACATACCCAAGGAAACTGCTGGTGTCAAATTGTCGGAAATTGAATTAGGATTGTGCCACGACTAATTTTTGTAGATATAGGCGTTGTATGGTTGTTTTGCTAGATCCACTTTTAGTTCGTTGAGTGGATAAACATGTGTTCAGCTTTGTGACTGATGAAATATTAATAAATCTTATGAGTCGGCCTATTATTCATTAAATACACTACATGAGACGAAACTCTCATGTCCGGTTTTGCGGCGAACTATGCTCTCTTTTTTCTTTTTTATGCTTTTCTCGAAAGTCTAACAAAATACAATAATCACTAGGATTTCCCTAGTCCTCCATGGCCGAAAGAAAAAAGGTGAAATTCTTTTTCCTTTTTTATGTAAATAATGCATTTTGTTCAGCATAAAGTTAGGACTCAACTGGGTGTGTTTTAAGCTGAGTTATGAGTTTTGCTGCCTATATAAAATCATATTGAGTTGATGCAAAGTCGTTAACATGGCAAGAAAAATATATAGAAGGGAAATGATACACTGCGGCTCTCTAACCAAGCCTCAAAGTGAATTTCCCTTTCAGTGCAACATGTATCCTATTTAATCCAAGTGGTTAGTGCATTTTACCAGTCAAAGGCAGTTAACCGGAGTCTGGGATTAAATGGAATGTGTGGCAAGCTGAGAAAGACTCATTTTGAGGCCGGTTAAAGAGCCTCAGTTCAGCATTTCCATGGATAGAAGGACACCTGCATCTTTATATATAGGTGTTTGTTTTGCCATGATTCCCCACCACATGAAAATGTATAATTTTGTCCACAAGATCACTATAATATCCAGCTCTATTCAAACCAGCTGGTTCTTGTAAGAGGTATTTCCCAACCCCTTACCCAAATTTCAGAACTTTAGAAGGCATGTTTATTACTCCAATACACCTAATCATCAAAATGAAGCCACCAAAAGAGGAAAAACAGAAGTGAACTGCCTCTACAAAGAGCTTTCAACCCAACACAGGAGAAACTCAAATTCTATATTTCCTGTAACAAATTGGCTATTCTTGTGAAGGAAAGATGGAATGAACATCTATTCTGGCAATGCCTGGGGATCACTTAACGTTTTGTCAACATCCCTTGCATTAGCGATGAGAAATCGTGATCCTTTCCTGATTGGTTAGGCGTCATGGAAGACATGGCGGGTGCTGAGGTAGGCCTAGCCACGCCGGTAGTTGCTATTCCGTTGATCTGTGTAGAAGTCCCCATGGTATACAGGCTGCAAGAGGAAAATAAGATGATCATGATGAAGATAACAGCAACAGACGAAAATAGTCGCAGAAGACTATAACTTTGGCTCCGTGTAGGTTTCAGTTCATCTACAAATGCATAGCAACACTCTGTTCTTCTTTTCACAGAGCACATAGATCAAGCATTGCGTAGATAGTACCAATCATTTCAGCTTACTGGTAAAATAATAAACAATGCAATCACTGTGCAATATAACTGATCCTTGTTTGCTAGTTGCCCCCTAAACCTGCACCTGATCTATTACAACAGTTTTGACACATATAACATAACATTGCAGTTGCATCAGGTCAATGAAAGATTCATGATTTGTTTAAATACTTAATTTCCAAAGGTGAAAGAAACATACAGTAAAACTTGACCAAGAGGTTCAAGACACTTGGTGAGAATATACTATCAACTCAAACTCTATCATGCAACTGTGGTTATAGTCAGTTACTCGGAGAAAGATTGTTTAAGACACTGAAATAAACTAAATACCCATCTGTCTAGCCAATTAGGCCTTGAAATTTGATCCTAACTGCAGTTTAAGGTTTGTAGGTAACCCAAACCAAGCTTATCTCAACTGGTGATAATGGTCAAAGAATAGAAAAATGGCAAGTAACAAGTCATTCATTACATCTTCAGGCCTATAATCCCAGCATCAATGTTGAACCTGCTCGTAAATAGTTTTAATACCAAGTCCTCAACTCATGAGACTAGTAATTAGAACCCAAACTAACATCCAACCATTTATGAGGCCTTCAAACAAATCACTGTATGTTTCAAACCAAAATTCTAGATACCCTGAAGAGAGTGGGTGCAAGGACTGAAGGATAAACATTACATCTACCTAAAGAAAAGGATTAACACCTGTAGTTTGTCAATTATAAGTCTTCATGATTATAAAAAAACATTTACCATTTATTCTCGTTTTTCTAAACTAAGCTTATTTACAACAAGATTCTCAAGTTGGTGTTTCATAAAATCCAGAAACGTACAGATACGGGAAATCCATCTCTAACATGCTATTGATTTTATTTTGTGACTTTCAATTGAAGCCCAGTGCTTAATGGATAGTTTCAGTGTTTAAACATCCAAAGTCAACATAAGTACCCATCTATAGAATATTTGCTAAGCATAACAGCCCCTTTTGGACATAATGCAAAAATTATCATCAGCTCAGATTAATAAGACCAGTGCACGAGATATGCTTGAATCATATCACAAAAAAGCCGGTGCAAATGCTGTTATCATATGGCTCAAACTGACAATTCTAGTTAGGTGGAGCAAAAATAGCTCACATTTTGAAAAGACACATCTTTGAAATCAAATAAAGTAATAGAAAGAAACTTGACAAAGAGAACCATACCTAGATGTTGGAAATGGGCCAGTATTTGCCGATGAATGTACGGGTCTGATCTTCCCAACCTGCCTCAAAAGAAAGGTATGCTGTGAGACAATTTCAACGATACATGAAAATGAGGGAGAAAGTTAAGCTTAGAAGCCTTGCCTGAGTAAGTTTTTCAAGGTCATTTTGTCCGCCTGTCGGCATCATTCCTGGAAACTGAAACCCAAAATTAGGCCAGTTCTGTGCTGGGAGGTTGCCATTAATTACATGGGAATCATTAGAGCTTGGCTGTTGGGCATTTCCTGGAAATAAAGGGGGCGCACCACTAGCTTTAGCAGCACCAGCCATGAAAAGAGACTGCTGCTGGGCCAAGAGTGCTACTTGCTGTTGATGGAGTGAAAATGGCGACACCATATTGGACTGCAAGAACCATATGCAATAAGGAATTAAGCTCTGAGCAGTAAACCATAACAGAATCAGAAGCTACACCTTGTACCAAATCTATTAATCCACGAGTTTTTTGGACATTAACACTAGCAAAATAATGACCATCTTGTTTGTTAAAGTCAGTTCTTATTGGTGAGAACCATAAGGCTTTTGTAAGTTAACAGATCAATTCACAAAATCAAAAAGTATTCTTTACCTTTTCAAAGAGGCTCATAATGTCGTTCTTTACATCCTTCGAAGGCTTCACAGAAGTTGGAGTCTGCATAACTGGAGGCAAATCTTTAAATAAGTCCTCAATTCCAGATGTGGACTGCGGCCTACTCTCAACAGCATTTGGAGAGCTAACATTCTCTGGCTGGCCTTTAGCTTCTGCAGCTGCAAAAATTTGACGTTCAAATAGTTTGAAGCAACCAGAAAATGAACAAGGCAGATTTGTGGTTGAATTACTGAAGAAACAGACTGGCAGAAACCAAATCAAACAGGCAGAAGTTGCTTGGATTTCACTATTCACTAACTGCATGTTTACATGCCAAAGTAAAAAAAATGCACATAATGAAGGCTTTGACGATCTTGGCTGTTGAATTATGCAAAACCACTTACACTGGAATCCTGCCCATGCATTGTCATCAGAAGAAGATGACTCTGACCCATTTTCACTTGGACCGTCCATGGAAAGCATATTGAAAAGATCAGTAGCAAAATCAACCTTTGGAGGCGAGATCTCTGGTGTAGCTTGAGCTTTCTGGGTTGAGTCAGCCCGGTTATTGGATGTGGATTGAGCTTTCTGTGTTAGATCAGCTTGGGCTAAGACTGGTTCCACTTTTGAATTGGAAGAGACCTGATTTATGACCAAAGATAATTAGATAATTTATTGAAATTCCATTTCTCTAATCAAATGGGGGATAATAAAACATGTAAAAGAAAATCTCATAAGGCACAATCCAATAACACATAAATTGGGCAGATCATCAAATATTCAAGAAAAAGAGATAGTAAAACAAGAGATGATGACTTTATTAGATACCAGTTAAACAATGTTGCGTATGTGAGCCTTATCAACTAAATGCTGTAAGATAACAGGATTTTTTTCAAGTATTAGGGTTCTTTCAGTTGGGCCCTCCTTTAATTTGAGGTGAACACAACATTGTTAGACAAATACTCATAAAACCTTGAGAGGACTCAAACTTGTGACCTGCACGAATGACCCACTCTTGTGCCTTCGCAACTTAGTCATACACCTCATTCTCTTCATAAGCTATGCATTACAAAAGTTCTGTTAAGTTGTTTAAGTGGTTTTATGTCACATACTTAAATATTGCGTCACAAATTTAGAGTTCTATTTTGGGTCAAGTTAGGTATCTTCATGAAATCCAAAAGTTCATGGAACCATCACAAAATCGAGGAACTTTGCCTTCCAGTCTCAAGAATATCAAGTTCTTGCAGACTAAGCAGTTCTCATGAATGCTTCCATGTAGAAAAAAATCACAGAGAAATCTGCCCAACATAATATGTGTATTAAGTTTACCTGATTAGATACCTTTGGAGTCACTGAAATCTGAATCTTGGCAGATGGTGCTGGAGCTGCGACAACCTTCCGCTCCTCGGATGAACGCTCTGAGTTTGTGGTGTACACAGGACCATTTCTATCCCCACCACTACGCTTAGATATGGATGCCTTGTCTTCCTGTGCCCCTGAAGATGATTTTGATTCCCTTGGTATCCATCTTTTGTCTTCATACCTGAAAATTCCAGTTTTATTAATTAATAATAGTTGCACCCTTAACTCTTTCAGCCAAAAACTCAAAACAAGAAAAATCAAAGAAACATATCGACCCAATAAAATAGTGAGCATATAGAGAAAGTCTTGCTAAGATTCATACTTTGCACGGATGAAATTTTCAATCCCAACTCTATCATAATTTGGAGGTAGCTCTGCTTCCCAGTAGCTATTTGATTTCTCATTTCCCATTGCTGCAAACAAATGTATTAGATTAGTGCTTAAAACAATGGATTCTGTTGCCAATAGTACAGCTGGTTGGCACTAATTAGAAAGCTCAGAAGCAATGAAAGCCTGAAGTGATCCATGGATTTACTCTGAATAAAAGCAACCTGCTCTGGAAGCCATGTATCTAGTGTAGCAGATCGAACCTGCAACATTTATCCATTATTTAATCATCCAAGCAAAAGATAGAGAAAACTAGTGTATAATATACAAAATTGTTTCAATTACACAAAATGAACCAAGTATAAATTAAAGAAAATCTTAGTCAATCAACCAATAGCTTATCGGTGCTCAGCAAAAGCAGTTAAGCAGCCAAACAGCTCCTGAAGGTGAAGCAATTGAGTGAAGCTTTATTGGAATGGTATTTTGCATGAAAAAGCAAACCACATTCAAACCATTAAAAAACATTGAAGCTGAACTTATGAAAAGCTATTTTAATCATCACTTGAACAGTAAAACAATTCGCATGTTTTTATTGAAAATTAACCAGTGAAATTTTACTGAACATCGTTACAAAGTTATGAATCTCTTTTGTGTTTGTGGGACATTATTCTTGGCAAGCAATTATGGTTAAGTTAGAAGGGATCTAATAATAGAGAACTCGTGTTAAGACAGAGAAACAAACCACTACATGAGATGGGGACTACATACAAACATTTCAAGGAACTACAGGTGTTGACATTCAATTGTGTTGAAAGAGCCCATCACTGCAAAGTCATCAGTGAAGAAACCCAAGAAAGAAATATGGTGAAGAGACGCTATACCTCTTTGAAGCAACAAAAGGAGACAGTCCCTTGTGGTATTCAATTTTGTAGATTAAACTATAAGGCATTCTTAGGATTTACAATTACAAAGAGAAAACTTTTAAATTTCAAACAAGCTTGTAGGGAAAATTTTGAGAATTTCTACAGAAAGTAATAAAATGGGACTCAGGAGACCACTCTACTGCATCAGTTAACTATCTCAAGAAGCGTATGGAGTGCTGTCTTTCTATTTGTAATGCTGGAGCAATTGATTGATCCAGTAAAGGTTTCATAGTGAAGCATAGGGCAAGTGGTAAGGCATTTTCAGGAATTACTATGGCAATGTGATCAATTTTAAAATTTCCAACAAGTTTGTGGGGAAAAATGAAACTAGGCATTTTGAGAACTTTGTACCAAAAGTAATAAGATAGGACTCAGGAGATTCCTAGCTGCACAAGTTAGCCATCATCAGAGGTGTATGGGGTGCTTACTTTCCATTTCTGATGCTGGAGAAATTGATAAATTCAATAAAGGTCTCATCGTGAAGCATAGGGCCAGAATTAGTTAAAGTTGATGGTAAAGAACAGAAAGGTTAACAAAAGGTCAATACTAGGGTAAGGTTACCCAGGGTGCTATATATAATGTTTTATGCTGGCGTTGGGGTAGCCTAGTGTAACAATTTTCTGTGTTATGGTTTCAAGACCTCACACGTGTCATCAATAGATAGCTGCTGTGATAGGCGTACTAGTTCAATTTCTGTAGCAGATGGCATTCAACACGGAATGAAACGTGTTTTATTCATGGTGGGTGAGAACTACAACGGATTTCATGGCTACCAAAGCTAAAAATCTGATAAAATGTAAGCAAACAAATAAGAAGTAAGGAATCCCAGTTCCTTCCCTACACTTCCTCCCACTCCTTCCTTTCTTTTTCCTCCCCCCTCGACTCCAGGCAATCCACTCCCTTTATCCTCGTTTCTCAACCTCCTTACTTGATTCTGTAACTGCCTATATTTTGTAATCCTCCTCTCAACAGATTGGATGTTACTGTATCTCCTCCCTTAACCAGTGTAGTGTAACCACCTGATCCTCCTACAACAGCCTTAACTAGCAAATTATAACTACTTGATCCTCTCTCAACTGCCTGGAAATTCATTGATCCTTGTTGCCCAATACTGTCCCTATCATGCTGCTATTCTCTTTTATCAATGAACAACTTTCATTTAGCCCAGAAGTAACAGCAACAAGTCAATGACATAGTCAATAAAGGTAATAAAAAAGGGCGGCCCAGTGCATGAAGCTCCCACATATACTGGGTCCATGGAAGGGACAGACCACCAAGGCTCTATAGTAATATCCAGCTGTTCTCTTTGACGTGGGTGGGAGATAGGATTGAGTGGACACCATAAGTTCGACTTAGATGTCTCCTTGATAATCAAGGATCAATAAACTCAGGAGCATTGTTAGATATCACATAAGAAAGATAGTATTCCTGACTACCAGTGTCATACGTATGTTTAGGTTCTTGTACTGTAGAGCTGTTTAATCTTCTTGGATCTAATTGAAATAGAAAGAGCTACATATGACTTGTTGGGAAAACATCAGATGAAGACTTACGGCGACAAGGGGACTTAATAGATATGCTATGTACTTTAAATAAGAGCTTGAGACAGACCTATAAAACATCACCTACAATAACTAACTAGAATAAGGACACCAATTGTATGGGTAACAATATTTCTCTTGTATTTTGTTATCAACTACTCATAACCATGAAACATTATTGAGCATGTTTAACATATTCCTGTTATGGGTGCAGAAGTATTGGTAGAAGTGCTTCTTATACAACCGAATGTACTGATTTTGCTAAGTAACATACAGAAAGTTTCCAGAAATGGTATTTTTCTTAAGGATTTCAGTTACTACTAATAAGTAGCCTGTGCTTTGAACTATTTCACATAAAGGCATATGTGAAGGGGTAGAAAGAGAAACACAATGGAAAATTGGAATCAAAAGCAAGTGAGAATTAAGAATCCAAATTTACATGCCTTTGCACTCTAGACTAGAAACTAAGTGGACTCAACAGATTTGGCAATCTAAATTTGTATGTGGTGAAAAATTAGTCGGAAGTACCAAAAATAGTGGGGGGCAGTTGCCTCGTTACAGAAATAACTAGTGAAGAAGAATATGACATAAGATCCCCAAAACCCAAACATAGTCAATGTGATATTCAATAAAGATTTTAATTTAGTCAACACTACTCACAACCCATTGGATACCAGTAGTTACATAATGATACATACATACGTTCATGCACACACACACACACACACACAGGGAAAGAGAGAGATATGTGTTATTTTCTTTGTTGGCCACTAAAATTCATATATAAGAAAAACTTTGAAGAATTTGCCCCTAAGTGTTCTTGGACAAAAAACTGAAATCAAAGATAAAGGCCGCAAAAAACCAATTACTAGCGAAAATGTAGACCATCGGTTATAGGTACAATAAAACTAAAACACACACAGAAATGAGGGGTAAGCTTAACATTGGCCTGTCTGATTATCAACATGTGAAGCAAAAAGCTCCAGGTATTAGAACAAACCAAGCAGTTCCAACATGAATACGTTCCCCTTTTGAAAATCAGAAGTAGCAAACAATTAAAAATATATTTGCACACAAAAATTTCTATCAAACATTTGGAGAAGACTGTCATCATATTTAAAAGGCAAACATAAATTACAGTCGAAATGCATTAAAAATGAGAATGGCAACAAAAAGAAGAAAAAAGGAAGACGAAACTATTACCTTCGATATATGTACACCAAGACTTCTATGAATTCCAGAACACTGCATGCATATGAAGATCCCTAAATTCACACTTGCCCATCGTGGGCCTCTGCATAGAAAATAAGAGAAAATTTAGGCTAAATAATTAGACCACGCTACTAATGGACTTGACTTTCAGGTAAAACAATCATGCAATAAGCAACGAATGAAATCATGAAAAGAAAAGACCAGTGTCCCATAATTTATTTCCAATTTGGGAGTGGTGCAATTGGGGATATATAGAACAGAAATGCAGTTGTAAAATCTATCACTTGAAAAAGTTGTAAAATACAATTTACAAACTCTCCTAATAGATTTGACTTGGTTGGCTCGGTCAGAGTTTTCTGCCAGATCAGGTTAAATTTTGACCTCATTACTTCACAAGAAGAATTTACACAGTTCAATACGACCATAACATATCTCATACACTGCTGGAAGTTATTTAAGCTTCTGAAAATGAGGAAACATAACATCAAATTCCAGCTGTATGCAAACAGTCCTGGCCACTAAAGCAAAATACTGACTATTGCAAATAAAGTCCATCAAATGAGAGAACATAGATATAGTAGCATGAGCAAATTATGCATAAAGTTATAAGTTATCTGCATTTATCTCAGACACCTACTTGCTTTTGCAATCTGCACACTCCCTGTTCTCTGGTAATTTCAGAAGTCCCTCCAGTATCTGCAAATGAACTCAAGACATAAGAAGGCCTTTCTAACAGAAAAGGAAAAATGATACATCAACCAGCTAATGGCTTTCAGTCAAACATTAGAAAGAAGAAAATCAGCTCAAGAACAATATCCCTTAAGTGCCTTGCTTATTAGGTTGTCAACTCAAAGGCCCATTATAAGATAGACCAGTAAATAATGCAAGATAGACAAACCCCAGATGATACTCCTTTGCTGGTTGATTCGATGAGCACAAAAATAGACTTTAAAGTATTCCCAAGCAGATAAGGCTAGGCCATGCACAGTCTGAAGTCTATGGGTCTTATATGCAATGAGATACCGCTCTTATACAATGAGGTTATATAAATACTATAGTCCAACAAACAGAGAATTTCTTTAAAATGACATTTTCCCATAAGAGGCGGCCAGGAGTTAAAATCATCAATAGCTACATAAGTATGAAAATAGGCATTAGAGTAGTCACAAGCACATGAGAGATTCCATGCTCAGTTTGAAGTACATGGGTCTTATATGCAATGAGTTACTAGTCCTATACAATAGGGTCACATAACCTCTACAATTCAACAAAGAGAGAATTTCTTTAAAAAAATGTTTGCCTGCTGAGTCAGGAGTTAAAAATCATCAATAGCTAGGACCTCTATATGGGAATGGTGTTTTTGTTTATACTGCCCGATCAAAGATGGCAAGACATTGGATCATAAACACGAAACTATCTACCAAAGTACCAATTACAACAGAAGATTCTTCTATAAACACCAGGTGGCAGAAAAACAAGAGAAATGAGTCTACATAAAATCAAAATGTGAAGGAAGTTTTTGCACCCTATAATCAAACATTTTCATTAATACACTCGAATTAATTCCCATCACAAACCAAGTCGAACTTCATAAGCTGCTTTCTTTTTCGTCAATAAAATCTCATTATTGGTAGAAGGAAAAAGCAATTCCCCAGAAAATCAGCACAAGACATGATATAACAAATTTTTGCACAAAATAACTTTTTTTTAGAAAAAAAAGTATGGATAAGCTATAGTAATGGCCTAACGTGTTAGAAACTCAAAACTCCTATACGCCAAACGAAGTAAACAACCAATAACATTTGAAAATTCACAAAATTCGAAATAAAGCGATTTGCACAAACAAATTTCTTCAAGATTTCATTTTTTTTCTTGCTTTAAGCCCAATTCTCTCCCTAGATCAACTGACTCGGAATCGAATTCCACCAACAACGAACCAAATTCAACAAAAATAAAGCAAAAACAGAGATCCACGACAAATTAGCAAAAACTAAAGAGATCGCAAGACGATTCGAGTAAATAAACAAGCGGTAAAATGAAATCCATAGAATAAAGAGAGAGAGAGAGAGAGAGAGAGAGAGAGAGAGAGAGAGAGAGAGAGAGAGAGAGAGAGAGAGAGAGAGAGAGAGAGAGAGAGAGAGCAAAAAGCAATGATTTTGCAATAAAAACGAACCGTAAATACTAGATCTCCTCAATTTACAATTGTACGAAGAATCAGGACAGTGAAATGGATCATAAAGTTCAATTTAGGCAAAAAATCTAAAGTTTTTGGACGCTCAGATCATTTTCTATGAGAATAAAATCGAGCGGAACAAGAAAGATTGAATTTTTTCGAGGGAAACTGGGAAGAATACCTTTTTGTGCTTGGCATTGAGCTCTTTGGAGACGGACGCCTTCTCGTTCATGGTGGCTGATCTGAAATCTAGGGGAAGAGTATGAAATCTAGAGAGAGAGAAAGAGAGAGGAGAGAAGCCGTGTCCTCTCTCCCTTCCCCCTTCTTTCGTCCAAGAATCTGACAATATGAGGAATCGAGAAGAGAGGAGAGAAATTAGAGAGAGAAAACGAAGAAATACGCTCGCATGACCTTTAGTTTTTTCTCTTTATTATCGCACGTGCGAAAAGTTATAGTTGAGAGAGAATTGCCGATATGCGAGATCGAGGGAACGGAGAGTTTGTGCACTAACCTTTATTTTCTCTCTCCTTGGCTTTTGTCACATGTGCGAAAGGCTATGGGTGAGAGGAAGGGGAGAGAGAGGAAGATTGCACTGAGCCATATTCTCGTTCATCTAATTTATCAAGCTTTCGATATCTGCTGGACAAAAAATTATTATAATCAGATCATTGTAACATTCTAAAAATTGTATTTCTAGAGCCAAATTTTGGCCATTCATTATTCTTTTCACTTGGTAGATCCATCCATTCGGAATTATTTTTTCAATACTACACTCCAAAGAGGGATCAATAAGATGAACGGCTTGGATCATTTAAAGGTGGAGTCATCACAATAAATGGAGGAGTGTGTCCGACATGTAGTTATGGTATGAATTTGTGCATTTTGGGGGACCAATCACCATATAATTCGTCTATGCTCTTATTTATTTTGTAATGTTAAAAATTAGATGATGTTTAATGAAAAGAAAAGGTGTCATTATCAAAGTCGGGGGTCGATATTTCACTTTCTCCATGAATAACAAATCACGATTGATGGTAACATAATCCACTTACTCCATGCTTGTCTAGACAGATGCCGATAGCTACATTCAAGAGTGGGGTGCATTTATCAACTACGGGGTATTAGTTTGATTTGCTTAATCAAACACTTCCAAAGAGATAGTGCAAGAAGTTAATAATGCATTAATACATTAAAAGGTTGACTTTCATTCTCCCTATGAAAAGAAAATGGGGCCTAGAAAATCAAGGGTCTAGATCATGCTAATATCATGTTGAAGTTGATTAGGCTTCTCATAATGCATATGTTTTCAAGTATTATGCAAATTAATTACTTAAATTACATGCAAAGTCAAACTGTTGTTGGACGATCCTTAAACCATTAGTCCTCTGCGTTGTAAGATGGACGGTGCAAAACACTCGAAGAAAATCTAATAGATCCATTTCTTGTAATTCCTCTCTATTCATCGATAAATGAAATCTTGTTGGTTTGATCTTGTGATGGTGATGGGAACAAAAGCTAGATGGTGAATGTGGTCGGTGGACCCAACTTTCAGTGGTGGATACATGGCCCACCATGACCCAATTTTGGACAAATTCAATATGAGGTGGGCCATATCAACGTCTGAAAAAGAGTGGATGAGGTGAGAACTAATTGATTTGTTGGTATGGCAGACCACCGACCTTTTGTCCTAAAAAAAGGGTGAAATTAGGAGAGATGCTCGAAGACTTGAACAAGTCGAGTCTTGGTAAACCAAATGCAGCAAATGCCATTTAGAGCCCCTCGAAGTGCGTTAGAACAGGCCCACACGCATTCTTCTCTTTAGCTGCAATTTCTAGCTTGAACATGACATGAATATTGCAGGATGGAACATGAGTTTGGGTCCATGGCTCATTATGTCCTTGATTAAGAGCCAAGGCTGCCTGAAGGTTGCATTCGTGCTCATGCCATGTCGAGGTACTGCAGACAAAAACACCGCAAAATCCAATCCAAATTAATCCGATCAATTAATTGCAAAAGACAATTGTTGGTGGATCAAATTACCTAAGCAAATGAGTCCCCTTCGGTGCTCATTGAATGACTATTAGAAGGGCAGGTCGGTGCATGAATCTCCTAGGTACACTGACTCCGGAAAAGAGGCAGACTATAAAAAGTCATTGAATGAGTGGGGGGATCCTTAGGGTTTTTTTTGAAAGGATGCTCTTATCATATTATTGCTGAAAAGAAAAACCGAATTCTTCTATTTTATTTGATGCCGATTCATCTACACTTCCATCCCTTATAGAGGAAGGCTAACTGCTTGTCTTATAGAGGAAGGCTAACTGCTTGCTGGCTGGGAGCTGTATGAGTGGTAACGTCCACGTACAGCTTCGTGAGAAGGGCGATGGACAGAAATGGCCTTGTTGTACCTCACTCCCTCATTCTTAAGTAGCATATCTCGGATCTCATTGATAGTGATCAACCTATTTGTTGCTACCAAATATTTTAGAGATCCCTAGTACTTTTGAGTCTGAGTGGATGAAACCAGAGCAATGTTCAGCAGCAGATCATGAAATCTTGGAAATTTTCTCTACCTAGTGAGTCATGAACCTGTTTTGGTTGGCATATAATAACATGGTGATTTGACCTTGAGAATCTAGAGTGTGCACAGTGGCACAAGAGTGGATTTCAATTGTACAGGTTGCAAGTTCAGCAGTGGCCCTCGAGGGTACATCGACTTTTCTATAATTAACAGTGTATTTGAGATTATCTAACAATGCTGCGGTTCAAAAAGAAGTTGTTACTTGACCTTTTTGTCTAGTTATTAGGTGCCCCTAGTTCAGTCTTGGAACACAGTTATAACTGGGTTCCCAAGAATGATAGTCGATTGAGTTATACACAGGTA
Source organism: Warburgia ugandensis (assembly GCA_035236585.1). Classification (NCBI taxonomy): domain Eukaryota; kingdom Viridiplantae; phylum Streptophyta; class Magnoliopsida; order Canellales; family Canellaceae; genus Warburgia; species Warburgia ugandensis. The sequence goes on from CP141136.1 coordinate 26,278,838, forward strand.
GTCAGTTTCTCCCTTGCTATTTTCACCCTAGATCATAAACAAAATTGTTCAGTGATAGATGAAATAGCACGCTAAAACCTTGAATTTTCTGTTCTTATATAGTTCTAATTATGTTAAGTCTAAGGAAGTCATTATTTCTCCGATATCGCAACCGAAGAGTTTTTATCCTTGTCCGAATAGGCCCGATATTGGTCAACTTGGATTTAGCTTTGGCTAAGCAGCTTTGACTTAAACAAAACCTTAACTACCTTAGAAAAAGGGTTCACAAACTTGTAGTCATACCCATGGGCAGAGACCATGTGTGACATCACTGATTTTTTAACACTTTTTCATTGAAATCTTTTACAATTGTGGGGCTCTGAATTTGAAAACTGTTTAGAAATCAACAGCAGAAAACAAGCTTAATGAGAAGACCTTAAAATCCTAAGGATCATTTTTTTTTTCTTTTATAAAAACAAGGATTTTAAGAGGAACGAGTACCACATTCCTACCGAAAATCTGGCAGTCACCCCTGTATTTTGGACCATGTGCATTTAACGCATGCAATGCGACAACTTGATAAACACATCTACATACATGTCTATTTAAATTTAAATAATAATAAAATTATTTGTTTGTAGCACCAAAAGGCTAGGACTAAAATCAAATTCTCTAATACCACTCCAATCACAACCACAACCGCATCATCCTAACTCAATTTACATATCCATATACAATTAAAGCAAAGTCATATTATGTACATATCACATCAGTTTATTAAATTATAACTATGTTGCAAACCTGATTATTATACTATCATGTTCTTCTCTTTAGATCTCTATCGCCATCTTCTGCTCCCTTTTTTATATTCTATTTCTTTAGATTTGAGATATTGTAAACAATATATAATGTCTCAACAAGCTTGCACTTGTGTAGGTAGTTTCATCATAAAAAACATGAGTTTATATAGTTTTTAATCCAAAAAGGAAAATAGCATCGCATGTTATAGAGTTTGATAAAATATGATACAAAATGAATGATATAATGAGCTTTGAAATCGAAATCATGATTTACAAATCTCTGTCATGGCTAACCAATTCAATTTATTATTTTCAATATCCTTGCACAGTATTTCAAAGACAATGGAAATCTTTGCAAAGTATTTTATAAAGTATGAAAGATTGTCAAAACTCAAATTACACAGCATTTCATAAATACACTCATCCAAAGTGGATAGTAAATCATCATCAATAATCAATAGATGAAATCGTTAGGAATCAATAGATGAAAATTGTTTAAACCATATAATGCTTCAATAAAATCAACGTGTCTCAATAAACACATACATATAAATATATCTATCAAAACCTCTTCGAGGTCTCATGAGTGTAGAAACACTCAACATTGACCATATGCTATCAGTTATGAGTACTCATTATAGACCTGAAATCTCAGGGTGTCGTATACCTGTGCTATTGCGCTGTATCCGTATAAATATAAAAATAATGGACCCTCTATGTTGCAGACAAAACCAAGTCAGGTCCGCGATTGTCACACCGATACTTAAATAGACAGACTCCATGCCCCGTGCGCAAGGCTATGACATACCCATGATATCATACATGAATTCGGCCCTCTCTCTCTCTCTCTCTCTCTCTCTCTCTCTCTCTCTCTCTCTCTCTCTCTCTCTCTCTCACGCACACACACATCAAAATTAAAAAAAAGGGACGATCAGTCTACAACCTCTGAGCATAGCGTCCAACGAGTAACCATATGCCATCCATAACATAATAATACTAAGCATCATCATATGCCGATATCATCAATAAAACCATAGGAATTCATGTAATATTGGAATCATGCAATTTAAATATTGTGATATGATATAGCCATGAAAAAAAACAACCTCACCAAGGGTTGAGTCTGAGGATTTCACACTCCCCTTACATTTCATAAATAAATTACAATTTTTATGTATTTACAAATACATTTTCATATAATAGGTTTCAATCACAAAATGAATAGACATGGTATTTTAGAGCCAATACTTTGCCTGAAAAATGCATATGTTAATTGCATAATTTAGAAATCTCAAAATCCCAATCTCCAACCCTTTCAAACATGATCAAGTAGAAATCAATAGTTTCCATGTCTCACAAAAGTAAATCGATGTTAAAATTACTTACCTCTCTTGTCGTTCTTCATGATTTAGTTATATCCATCCAAATCTATTTATCGATCAACATAGGTTATTTTAGATCCCTTGTCAATATCATGTTATTTTAACAATTATCATAAGAATCTATTCTAGCCCTAACTAGACAGTTTAGAGAATCATTTAGTTGTGGAAGCATTAGTTTCATATTATACATTACTACTCACTATATGATCTTAACTACTAAAGTTGTTGGTTCATTTTTCATATCATGAATCATCTAAGGTCATTAGGGTTCTAATCATTCATTCACCAATGACTGATTACTGATCATATGTGAGGAACAGTGTCAGCTCACTCTTTAATCTGCTACTCATTCTCTAGGTTAGTGATTTGACAGGTAGAAGTGGTTGGACCTTGATCTCAACATGTTATTAATCGTTTTAGCTAATGAATTGATAAAAATTAGCTCATCCTATATCAATTTGAGGTCTGCAAACGAAATGCCAGTATCTAATCACAAATCAGGCATCATCAAGTCCTTATTCCTTCACTATCTGATCAAACAGTTTAGATTATTCATCAATTTTCATCTAGATCTTTTAATTTCTGTCATATCGTAGTTAATTTCATGCTCTAGAACTCACTGTAGTATCTAATTCATCGATCACTCATCAAAAAGTTACTGTGCAAACAGTACCCAATTAGATGATTGAGATTATTTGATTGATTTTCAACTAGATCTAAAATTTTAGTATGATCTGAGCTACATCATGCCTTAAATTACTTATCTCTAGCTTTAGATTAGGAATTGAACAGTTAGATCATCATAAAAACTTAAATCTAGCATGAACAGTGCGAATCTACCTAAAAACTTCAAATCACGAGTTGGGTTTCGTGAATCTCGCCTTCTAAATGCGTTTTCATGCTTTCCCTCTCTGGAATTGGCTGGATTAGATTAGATCCGTCGTGAAATCTCTAAGTTTAGATTAGGAATTGAATGGTTAGATCATCATAAAAACCTAAATCTAGCATGAACAGTGCGGATATAGCTCAAAACCTCAAATCACAAGCTGGGTTTTGTGAATCTCACCTTTTAGATGCATTTTCATGCTTTTCCCTCTCTGGAATTGGCTGTATTGGCTCATATCCATCGTGAAAACCCTCCAAAACTAGGCTTGTGATGTTCTCCTCTTTAATCAACAGTCGAGATCACATTAGATTCCCCAATAACCTTGGGGTTTTGGATCTTCTAGGCAAGCCATGCAAGACGACTAGCTCAAATCAACGATCCAAGCTGTCGTGGTCTTTGGCGATTCCTACAACTCTGGCGAACCCTAAGACTCTATATTTCTCCCCCTTCATTAGCATACTAGTCTTCTCTGGCAGCCTAGCATTCTCTCCCTTTCTCCTCTCCTTCTACCTTCTTCTCTTCTTCTCCCCCACCAGTCTCCCTCGTAGGGTTCTTTCTTTTTCTTTTGGTCTGTCAGGTTTGGGGAGAACAGACCCGATGTCTATTTAGGGCTTTTCGTTTTTTTTCTTCTTATTTTTACTGAAATATTCAAATCTTCGTATCTCCTTCATCCGAACTCCGATTTTAGCAAACTTAATGTCGTTTGAATTGTCTTTCCGAGTACAATCCAATTATGGAGGTCTTAATGCTAGATTATATGTCTATATAATCTTTCACTTATAAAAGTCCAAAAATATGAAAGTTAATATGTTCTTTTCATCTCAATTTACTATTTTTCAAGATTCACTCAAATTGACATTTAAAATTTTTGAGATGTTACACCATGTGGGCCGCGGGGATAACTACTCCCGTAAACCCCCTAAAATTTTAAAGCTCAAATGCTTACTTGTGAGCCGTAGACACTCTCGAGCATCAAGTATATGCTACCCTAGAGTTTTATTTCAAACATATGAGCTATTTATTATATAGAAATTAAATAATTTACTAGAAATAATTGCATTTGAACAATCTTAACCAATTACTTTGGGTTTTTGAAAAATGACATAGAAATGAATGATCTTGAATTTTGATCCAAGGAAACATAAGTTAAAAGCATTTAATGGTTATAAATTTGATTTCTAGCCTATCTAACCTATTCTAGACCATAATTACCATCATTAAGAAAAGATAATCTCTACTCGATAGGATGCTTGAGAGTGTCTACACTTGAAGAGACTTCATCCAAATAACTTTTATAAGCTTTATTTGCAAGAGTCCCAAGGTATACGCGCTCTTGAGTGTGACAAGAAGTCCATGCCCTCTTTCTTTCGTACATTATTTTATTTTATTTTGTAATTCTAAGGATGTGACATTGTAATGACCCCAATTTTTGTAATATTAAAAGCCCATGAAAAGTTCAATTTTGAAGATAAGGGCATTTTGGTCATTTCACTAGTCGCCTTAACTAAACCCAGAAACTTGGTCCTGAAAATGGTACCATTAGATGCGTCTCGGAAAAAGAAATCCAACGAGACCAAAATCACCCAAAACGGAGTCCGTATGAAGAAGTTACGGCCGTTTAAAGATAGGGGTATTTCTGTAATTTAAATTAAAAACGAAAAAGACAGAAAACGCAGGGGGCCGTTTTGATAACGGCACCCCGTCTTCTCCTTCCTCTCGATTTCTCCGGAAACCCTAGTTTCCAGAGATTTCTGCCACCGACAATGGCGGCACCGCCATGGCAGGGCTATAAAAACCCCATCTTCCCTCTCCAAAAACCCCATTTTCCGGCGTCTTTTCCAGTCTTTTGAGACTGGGGTTTTCGGCAAAAACCGGAAACCCGTCTCTCTCTGCAATCTCCGGCGGCCAGGTTAAGTTAGGCAAGCCATCCCCGTCTCCCCATTTTCCCTCTTCTCTTTTTCGGTCTTGAGCATTGGGGTTTTCCCCTTCTTTACGGAGTTCCGTGACGACAGGATTTTTAGGCAGGCGTAGAGGAAACGCACCGCCGGGAAAAGGACGTCCCTAGGCTGCCCAGGTAAGCCACTTCTCTTTCCCTTTCCGTTTTGCTTCCCCCAGGCCAAGATCCATGACGGATCTAGTCCTAGCCCAGCCGGTTTTTCCACCTAGAGAAGATGGGTTCGTTACAAAACCCTAGGCCTACGACCAGGGTGTCGTTCCAGGCTTCCCAAACAGTCCCCTCCGTTCCGCCTCATTCCTAGCCCAGATCCTCGCCGGATTTGGGAATTTTCCTAACGAAAATCACCGGTCCTTGGGGAGGAAAACCAGACGGGTGAAAACCCGTCAAGAGAGAGAGAGAGAGAGAGAGAGAGAGAGAGAGAGAGAGAGAGAGAGAGAGAGAGAGCGCTCCCGTGGGGCGCACGAGCGTCCCAGGTGCGGACGTCCTCGGGTGCATGGCGCGGTCCAAAGGGGCGCTGGCAGACATACACATACGTACCCAAGCCCCACGGCTGTCCTTGCGCCCGCGCCGCGTGCGAATAGTTTTCTTGGCTCGATCATGACTCATGGGATGTCCTAGGAGCCAAAGCACGCCGTAGCTACGCCTAAGATGCGTCCACGCAATGCCTTGTCTAGAGTGCACACCCCAAGCACACCATTCGGACGTGCATACATGACCCAACCTGGTTGCGGTGCAACCAGGGTGCACGCGTATACTAGAAACGTAGCGCGCACTCTAGAAGCTGCTGGGCGCGGGACCCTAGGCACTACAATTGGGTCGCCCATTAAGGCGCAACCTTGAAAATCCAATTTGAGCCTATAACTCCGCTTGACAAGCCAAAAGGACCGTTGCGTCCGTAATTTTGACACGGACCCACCTGATTATACAATAAAATGCAAGACATTCTTAGGTATAGATCAACCAAAAAAATATTAGAGAGTAACCCACTAGAAACCAACAAATCATATAGATCTAACCTTACCACCGTGAACCACAGAAATAACGTCCCCAGCTCTTATGTTTGAACGTCATTCAGACTTTACCAAGGCATTCCTGACTGACTCGGCAAGGAGGGACATGAGCTAAGTAACGACAATTGAGGTAGGTGACGACATTTAATGTTTCGTTTTTGATTTTTAAAACCTTGTATTATCATGGCATTATGATTGATGGTGATTTAAATTGCACTTATTATTAATCGATGATTTTGTGAGATTTAGAGTTTTATGCTATGATTGCTATTTGATTTCAATCATGTATTGAATGAACTATGACCGATGGTTTCATGAGATTGAGATTATCTACTTATACATAATTAGAAAATTATCTTTCCTTATTGCATCATTGAAATTGATGAGTTTTTATGAGAAAGAAAAGTAGAGGCTTGGTGGTTTGGTCTTTTGTAGGCTAACTGTGATGAGGAGCGTGCCTTGGGGATTGCGAGCCACAAGTGCTCTTGGTTTCGACATACATGATTTTCGTATTTTGAGTTTTATGACGGGTGCTCTCACCCGATGGGCGTCATGCTAGGAGGGAGAGGGCCGGCCACCCACCCTCCGAGATTTGTGATGTGATGAGATTTTGATATGATAGACACCTGCCTGTAGATGGCATTCGGTAGGGGTTGGTAACGTGGATAGTCCACACTACCGGTCTGGGCCTTTCCATGGGGACAGACGCTAAGTCTCCCGTTATGGTGTCGATGGGGAGCGGCGGTGGTTGAGACCCATGGAGGGTTGCCACTGCGGCATGACGATCCATACTCTTATTTGGTGTGCATGCATGATGAGCATGAAGATGTGATGGTATGCCTGGGTGTGACGACACTCAGAGGTTTGATATGAGTACTCATGATCTATGATACGAGTGTATGGGACACTCGTGGGACCCATATACCTTAGGGTGCCTTGTTGTTGTGTATGCTCATTTACATGAGATTATATCATGTTTTAAATCCATGAGATGCATGTTTTATCGTATATGATGTTTTGAGATTTTATTAGCATTGCTTAAAATAATTATATTCTTGTAAAAATTAATTTACTCACTGTATCAATACAATTATTCGATTTTGTTCCATTGATATACATTAAATGTCATGTACCTACCTAAGCCTTGCTTGCTGAGGCATTGCGTTTGTTGCAATGCCTCAGATATTAAAGAAAGACAGGACACATGAGGAGTTAGAAGAATAGTGATCGAGAAGTCTCATTTAGAGGTATGTTCAAATTTCACATGGACTGTGTGTATGTACATATGTTATTGGACTTGATTATCTTGTTATGGGAATGTGGTGATGACTGGATGATCTGAAATAAGCAAATCTATTTTAAACATGTTTACTTGGAAAATAAAAATAAAAATAAAATCTTGTTTTGTGTCAATGGCTGACCTCGGGATTTTTCTAAAAATGAAATTCGATTTAAATTATTTTCACTATTTGGGTTTTTTGAAAAAAAAAATGGGGCCCCACCTTTCAAAAAATTTTACATATATAGGGTTGAAAACCCTAGTCTGATTGGTATCGGAGCAGTTCATCCACTCACACGGTAATCCCAAAGTCCATATGAAAAATAACGGTCAAAGTGAGAATGAGAATCAGGAGCTAAATGAGTAAATCATTTAGTAAATTACGAAACTAGAATAAACACCATTTAATGATGCTAGGAGTTGAACTAGTAAGTGGAAGGATAGAGTGAAAATCATATATAGAGTTGAATCATATCATTAATAGACAATGATTCAAGTGGGAGACATGAATAGTGATGGAAAAAGAAAAACGATCAACTAAAGGAAAAGTAAATTCTTATGAGAATAATGAAGCTCCTAAGGGTAAGAAATCGCTACATGGCATGCGTGAGTTAATGTCTCTAGCTGAGAATATTCATGTTAATAGATGATTGCTAATGGAGAAACCATACTGTGAATATAATATCTAATGTGAGAACAGTAGGTATGACGCTTTAGAGGGTACAATTGTTAATGGTGAGTAAAGATCTGAATAAAGATTGTGAATCGAGTTCATGAAAACTTTACTATATGATAGAAGACATGTGTATATAAATTACTTTTAAGAATTCAAGTTATAACTTGGACTATGCTTATAAATGTTGAAAAGTATAAAGGCTGTTATAACTCCAATTGAGCAGGATTAGTGATGGTTACAACAAATGAGAACTTAAGAATTTTAAGGAGGTATTGTATTCATCTAAACTTGAAGTGGATTTAGTTGAGGAATAAATTATAGTATAAATAGAAGTAGTAGAGATGACTAGAACACGAATAATATCAAATCACAAAGATGCACACCATCAATAAATAGGTGAAACACAGCTTGGTTTAACAAATAATTAGGCAGAGGATAGTGCAACCCTTATCCAAAAATCTAGTCTAAGACGACTTAAAGATTAAGGTGCAAACAAGGAAACTCAGATATGGATCATATTATGATGAGAATGATGAATGAAGATGTTAGTAAACTTATTAGTAGATAGTTCTGACCTATAATAGATTGATCTCATCAAAGGTGAGAAAATTGAAGAACCTAGATGACTATCTGACCTGTAATATGAGTATATTATCAAAAGGGATATAATATGAGTATCATAGGGGAGGTAAAAGGCAGACTTTGAGAAGAGTGACAAAGAATTTGAACACAAGAGAGTCATTAGAAGATTTTGATGATAGTCTAATAGGGATAAGAATACAAGATGATACTAGGAGATAACTGACTCGTACTAGATCACAATGGTATGGATCTGAAGGACTTAGAGCAATTTTGGATAACTTAATTGGAGTATTATGAAGAGTAAAGTGCTATCTAATAATGATAACTTGAGTAGAAGTATAGCATGACCAAAAGATCAATGACATTATTAAGACATTGTATGAATTTTCTTGAGGCTATAGGCAATTAAGGATTTCGATGATATTAGAAAACTTCAACATTTCCTTGAAGTATTAAGTTTCTCCTGTCTGACAATAAGATCGAGTATATGCAATCACTCAAATGGAGACATTGATTTTGACCAATTAAGAAGAAAAAAAAAGAGAACGAGATAGAGATACAACTATAAGTAATGGGTGAATAGAAAAAGGTTATGACTTTATTGAGGAAAGAATAGATCCACACAAATCTTTCATCTTGAATCATCTGGGAAGATAAACCAATCAAATTCGAAGGAATAATAATAGTTGAGTTGGTTTATGATTTTAGTGTAATAGAGATAAAGCATATGGGATTTAAGACTTTGAGTAGAGTATCAAAATTACGGACATTATGCTGCAAGAAATTTTCGAAGAAGAAGGGTGACCAGCTAGAGATGAAAGTAGTTTGATGTCTATATCAATTGTTGCAAGTAGAATCTTATTGGGTCCATTAGCTTCTGAGAAACACCAGTGGATGTAATCCATAAAAGGGAAAGTTGATGATATCCTACCTTGCCGCTATCTGCTTAAATAAAGTTCTATTGAAAAAGGAAACAAGACGGAGACACTAGTCCATTTTGTTTTTCAAAGAACTCGGGTGTGATCAAGGATCAATATGATGTTTTAGAAGGAGATGTGGATGATGAAGAGATCATTAGATGGAAGAAGAGGAAAAAGAGATTATCCTATGCTATTCAAAATGAAATAGGAGAAGTAAGATAATATGATCTTGAAAGGAGTAATTTATACATGAATAAAGAAGCATGATCCTACAAGGAGATTATCCTATACACAATGAGAAAAGTATAAGCATCTGAGGATTTTGAGATAAATGCATTACGGTAGAGACCGGTATTGTTAAACCTGCACGTATGAGAGTAAGCATCAGAGTACGCAGCGAAAACGGCCCTTATAGGTGAGGCCTTATAGGAGGAACAATAAAAATGATAAATTGAGGATGACCCTAGATTTGATTCCTAAGGGGGAAGGCATTCACCAAGAAACCATCTAAGAGACAAATACCTGGAAGATAATAAGTTATGGAATTTCGAGGACGAAATTCTTTTTAAGGGGTAATAATGTAATGACCCTAATTTTTGTAATATTAAAAGCCCATGAAAAGTTCAATTTTGAAGATAAGGGCATTTTGGTCATTTCACTATTCGCCTTAACTAAACCCAGAAACTTGGTCCTGAAAATGGTACCATTAGATGCGTCTCGGAAAAAGGAATCCAACGAGACCAAAATCACTCAAAACGAGTCCGTATGAAGAAGTTACTACTGCTTAAAGATAGGGTATTTCCGTAATTTTAAATTAAAAACGAAAAAGACAAGAAACGCAGTGGGGCCGTTTTGATAACGGCACCCCGTCTCTCCTTCCTCTCGATTTCTCGGGAAACCCTAGTTTCCAGAGATTTCTCCCACCGACAATGGCGGTGACCGGCCATGGCGGTGGCTATAAAAACCCCATCTTCCTCTCCTCCAAAAACCCCATTTTCCTGCCTTTTTCCATTTTTTGAGATCGGGGTTTTCGGCAAAACCGAAACCCGTCTCTCTGGCAACCCTCCGGCAACGCCAGGTTAAGTTAGACCGCCATCCCCGTCTCCCCATTTTCCCTCTTCTCTTTTTCGCCTTGACCGACATTGGGGTTTTCCCTTCTTTACGGTTCCGGCGATGATTTTTAAAGGTGCGTAGAGGAAACGCACCGCCAGAAAAGGACGTCCCTAGGCTGCTCAGTAAGCCACTTCTCTTTCCCTTTCCGTTTGCTTCCCAGCCAAGATCCATGACGGATCTAGTCCTAGCCTCACCTGGGCTTTACCACCCGGAGAAGATGGGTTCGTTACATAAAACCCTGTGCCTACGACTGCAGGTGTCGTTCCGTGCTTCCCGCATAGCCCCTCCGTTCCGCCTCATTCCTAGCTCAGATCCTCGCCGGATCTGGGAATTTTTCGACCGAAAATCACCGGTCCTTGGGGAGGGAAAACCGACGGGTGAAAACCCGTCAAGAGAGAGAGAGAGAGAGAGAGAGAGAGAGAGAGAGAGAGAGAGAGAGAGAGAGAGAGAGAGAGAGAGAGCGCTCCCGTGGGCGCACGAGCGCCCCAGTGGGTGCGGACGTCCTCGGTGCATGGCGCGGTCCAAGGGGCGCCTAGCTTGGACACACACATCTCGTACCAAGCCCCCCGGGGCTGTCCTTGCGCACGCGTCGCGTGCGAATAGTTTTCTTTAGCTCGATCATGACTGCGGGATGTCCTAGGAGCCAAAGCACGCCGTAGCTACGCCTAAGATGCGTCCACGCAATGCTGTCCAGAGTGCACACCCTAGCACACCATTCAGACGTGCGTACATGACCCAACCTAGTTGCGGTGCAACCAGGGTGCACGCGTATACTAGAAACCGTAGAGCGCGCACTCTAGAACTGTGGCGCGCAGGACCCTAGGCACTACAATTGGGTCGCCCATTAAGGCGCAACCTTGAAAAATCCAATTTCGGAGCCTATATAACTCCGCTTGACAAGCCAAAAGGACCATTGCATCCGTAATTTTGACACGAACCCAATTATACAATAAAATGCAAGACATTCTTAGGTATAGATCAACCAAAAAAATATTAGAGAGTAACCCCTAGAAACCAACAAATCATATAGATCTAACCTTACCCTGTGAACCTAGAAATAACGTCTAGCTCTTATGTTTGAACGTCATTCAGGACTTTACCAAGGTATTCTCGGACTCGACTGAAGGAGGGACATGAGCTAAGTAACAACAATTGAGGTAGGTGACGACATTTAATGTTTCGTTTTGATTTTAAAACCTTGTATTATCATGGCATTATGATTGATGGTGATTTAAATTGCACTTATTATTAATCGATGATTTTGTGAGATTTAGAGTTTTATGCTATGATTGCTATTTGATTTCAATCATGTATTGAATGAACTATGACCGATGGTTTCATGAGATTGAGATTATCTACTTATACACAATTAGAAAATTATCTTTCCTTATTGCATCATTGAATTGATGAGTTTTTATGAGAAAGAAAAGTAGAGGCTTTGGTCTTTTTAGAGGGCTAACTCCAGATGAGGAGCGTGCTTTTGGGGATTGCGTAGCCACAAGTGCTCTTGGTTTCGACATACATGATTTTCGTATTTTGAGTTTTATGACGGGTGCTCTCACCCTATGGGCATCATGCTTAGAGGGAGAGGGCCGCCACCCACCCTCCGAGATTTGTGATGTGATGAGATTTTGATATGATAGACACTCACCAGAGATGGCATTTGGTGGTTGGTAACGTGGATAGTCCACACCACTCTGGCCCTGCCTTTCCATGGGGACAGACGCTAAGTCTCCCGTTATGGTGTCGACGGGAGCTGGGGCCATGGTGGTCGAGACCCATGGAGGGTTGCCACCGCGGCATGACGATCCATACTCTTATTCGTGTGCATGCATGATGAGCATGAAGATGTGATGGTATGCCGGTGTGACGACACTCGCAGGTTTGATATGAGTACTCATGATTCTATGATACGAGTGTATGGGACACTGCGTGGGACCCATATACCTTAGGGTGCCTTGTTGTTATTGTATGCTCATTTACATGAGATTATATCATGTTTTAAATCCATGAGATGCATGTTTTATCGTATATGATGTTTTTGAGATTTTATTAAGATTGCTAAAATAATTATATTCTTGTAAAAATTAATTTACTCACCGTATCAATACAATTATTCGATTTTGTTCCATTGATATACATTAAATGTCTATGTACCTACCAAGCTCTGCTTACCGAGGCATTGCTTGTTGCAATGCCTCGATATAAAGAAAGACAGACACATGAGGAGTTAGAAGAATAGTGATCGAGAAGTCTCATTTAGAGGTATGTTCAAATTTCACATGGACTGTGTATGTACATATGTTATTGGACTTGATTATACTGTTATGGGAATGTGGCTGATGACTGGATGATCCTGAAATAGCAAATCTATTTTAAACATGTTTACTTGGAAAATAAAAATAAAAATAAAATCTTGTTTTGTGTCAATGGTCGACCTCTGATTTTTCTAAAAATGAAATTCGATTTAAATTATTTTCACTATTTGGGTTTTTTGAAAAAAAAAATGGGGCCCCACCTTTCAAAATTTTTTACATATATAGGGTTGAAAAACGCGGGTCGTCACAGACATCAACCTCTTGCAAAATGCAAGGTAAGGCTGCCTACTATAGGCCCTTATGGTCAGCCCTTCCACAAATCCCGCATTGGTAAGAGCTTCGTGCACTGGGGCTGCCCTTTTTAAAGGGGAGCCTTAGTGTAACGGTAAAAGTTTGTCGTCATGTGACCTTGAGGTTACAGGTTCAAGACGTGGAATCAGCCTCTTGCAAACTGCAAGGTAAGGCTACCTACTATAGGCTCTTATGGTCTGCCCCTACCCAAGACCCTGCATATGCAAGAGCTTTGTGCACCGGGGCTGTCCTTTTGTGTGTGTGCGTAAATCTATGCCTTCTGTGGCACCCTGGGTTTTTCCAAAAAAAAAATTTGCATTTATTTTGGAAAGGTGGTGCATCAATATTTTTAGAAATTCAAAAACAATGGAAAACATGTTCTTTGAAATTCATTTTTTCAAAAACCCAGATGTCACCTCAACTCTCATACCATACATAATATAGTTTTAATAGAAGATAGATATGCATTTATGAAATAATAGGACCCATCCTGTGGTTCACATACACAGCCCCTATAATCATTATACTATTCTTCTAAGCAGCATAATCCAAATAACTAACTACACGATACAAAAACTTCAACAAAATATATACCTGAGTGCAGAGGTATGGCTGTTTAACTCCTCTTGCTTGTGTATGTCTTCTCCTGTCTGTCATCTGAGATATTATAAACATAAAATATTTACTATATCTCAGCAAGCTATACTTAGCAAGGGAGAGTTTTAAAAACATATTAATTACATATGAATTAAGCATTTTACATCAATTAAAAATTTCAATTTCATCATGATGCTTACATGGGATGAAGTTTATAACAGAGTTCATAATTCAATAATTTTATTAATAATTCAATTATCTGCAAGTGATTGATAAAATAACTATTTATAATTCTTCTTCTTCATATGAATATAATAATCACATTTTAGATATTATACTTTACATGATGTATTTAATATATATAATTCACTAGTATTTTAAATATTTTTCATATGATACCATACTTCAATTCTATAAACTATACTCTACATAATATCTCTACTCATTCACTTTCCCATACGAAAACTTTTATGAAATTATACCCTCAAGCATATACATATATGACTATATCATATATATTAAAATTGTTAAAAGTCATAGAAAGTTATGAACATAGTCCTTATGGTTTTATAACCTACATTTTCAAACTATACTAGGTCTCATACATATACCCCTTACCATATGGGGTTTATAAAACTCAAGCCGCGGCTAGTAACATTGTAAAAGGCATCTCATCATGTCATCATATACACATGTCATAATGCTATCGTATATGCATCATAGTGCATCAAATACAAGGACTACTATGCCACATTCTAAATCCGTACAGTATGCTCGGATAATTACATAATAATCCACTGATACCGAGGTGGAAATAACAAAATCCATGTTCGCATGGGCAAAGACCATGGCTGTCATAATGGCGGCCTTCCTATGATTGCTCCACCCAACTTTTAGCCTCTCTTTGGGCTTGGTATCCATATCATCACAATTTCGAAGAGTAGGTGGCCAAACCCTCATAACTCTTCTAGCATAGCATTTACAAGCTTATGCCTACTCCTGGATGTAAAATAATAATATATAGGCATCTTGCCTATCTATAATATATATGAATATTTCATCATAATCATAATATCCTCACTTATTAGGTGATCGCCCACCAAGGATGCATTGTAAAATCTTAGACTCATATATCGCCTATGATATAATAATACCCATGTACCATAAATGCATTTTTATCACAATAATAATTATGATATTTTTAAGAACAGATCATGTGTATCCCTTAATATCATTCAGTAGGCTTCAATTATAAGCATGTCATTTATTTAGCATTTCAAATCACAAATTTTCATCATTCACAAATAAACATTTTTCATCATCATATATCATATGAAATACACAATTTAAATGACATAATATATATCATAAGAATAAGATCATGTTTAAAACATACATCTTAGTATTAAGACATGTTTTCTTAATCCTCCACCTACCTCGTGTGGCAAGTTTTTCGAATTCCACTAGCTTTAATCGCCCTCTTCTTCACGATCGACCCCGTGTGCTTCAATCTATATAATGCATAAAAATTCTTTTCTTAATACATTCACGTGCACAGATATATTTATATTTAATTATGATCATAATTTTAAGAATCTGATGCAATTCAAGGCTTGGATCATTATTATCAGATCTTTATATGGACGATTAAGACTCATGTGAGTTAATTAGGACTTCTGTTGATGTCTGTCCTTAGTTTAGGGTTGAGATATATAGTTGGATCTATGTGGACATTTAAATAATATTTTTCATCAAATTACATGGTCAGATTTAACTAATTTAAGGGTACATTGGTCGGATAGACCACTTCCAACTTGGATTGACGATCAGAACTCATCTATGGGGTCTGGTTGTCGATCCAATGTCAACAAGTCACTGTTTAAATAGTGACAGATCGGATGACTGAGGTTTCTTGATAGGTTTTCATCTAAATTACACCATTCTAGTCACATCCTATCTAATTTAGGGTTGTAGGATTCATCCATAGTGTCTGATCATTGATCAGACACCTCAAAATTATTGTGTGAATAGTACCTAATCGGAGATTGAGATTGTTCGATCAGTTTCTAGCTTAGATCGATGATCTTGGTCAAATTTAGGCTTTAGCAAGAACTTATTTACCTATTCCTAGATTTGGATTAAGAAATGGACGGTTAGATCGTGCTTAAATCTAGATCTAGCATAGAATCTCATAGATTTAACAAATTTCATTAAATCAAAAGATGGGCTTCATGGATCTTACCATCAAAGCATGTTATTGTGCTTCATACACCCTTGGATTGCCAGGATTGAATTTTGATTTTAGGTGAAAATCTTCGATCCACGTCGCACAGCAATCCCCTCTTCAAACGATGGTCTAAATCATCTTAGCTCCGTCCAAAACCTTAGGGTTTCTATTTTTCTAGGCCAGCCGTCCAAGATGACCAGCTTGGATCGTTGATCTGATCTATCGTTGTCTCCAGTGATGGCCTGCAACTCTGGCAAGCTGCAAAACCCATTTATTTTCTCCTCCAATCATAGTGGAAACAAAGGGCTTTTGCCTTAGACTTTGAGGCGAGCAAGATGGAGGGTTTGGATTTTGAATCCAAGCTTCTATCTTCGATGGCGAGCTCCATCTTTTTTCAGCAACACACAAACCTTCGCCCAGCTCTTCTTCTTCTTCGGCATGGTTGGGTTTTCTCCGGCGCTCACTCTCCCTTTCCTACTTCGGCTCCCTCTCTTTTCTCTCCTCTTCTTCTTCTTCCTCTCCTTCCTCTTCCTTCTTTTCTTCCTTCTCCTCTTTCTTTCCTTTTATTTGTCGGGTTTTGGAAACAAATGTCTATTCCCTACGTTTTCACTTAAGTGGGGGTGCCATTATCAAATGCGCCCCCACTCCCCCGCACACCCCCTCTTATTGTTATTTTTGTTTTGTTTTATTTATTGTAAAGTTTAATAAAGATGTCCAAACTATTATGAATACTATGATGTTAGTCAACGAAAATTGTACTCCATACTAATGATGTTTTTCAACTACACTAATTGTCAAATTCTAACTCTTGCAAGTGGGGCCCGCTTAGTAAAATTACAAAAATACCCTTTTATAAGAAATTTACCCGTTTATTCGTCCAATCCCCGATTTTAACAAACTTAGTGTTGTTGAATTTGTATTGAAGAGTAGAATCCAAATTTGACAGTTTCAAATTCAAGTTCCAAGTATCTTTTTTTTTTTTTACTTTTAATTACCAAATACCCCTAACTTTGAAGTCCCATAACTTCTTCATGTGGACTCTGTTTTTAGCATTCTCTGGCTCGTTGGATTTTATTTTCTTACTATCTAATATTTTTAGTTTTAGTTTCAAATTATTATCCTATTAAAAGATATACTTCTTGAAAACTTATAATCTGATAATAGAAAAGTAAAATTTTGGAGTGAAATTCATTTAAACTCCGATTTTAGTATTCTTTATGTTGTTGGACTTGATTTTTTGAGTACATTCCAAATATTCATGTTTTCTTTCTATAAAAATTTATTTTAATTATATTCTAAAATTTTAATTTCACATAATAACACCTATAATAGTATTTGCAAAATTTGGAATTGTTACACCTTCATTATGTTCTCCATGCCAACACATTTGAAGGATGGTAATTACTTGTTTTGGGCCTTTGAAAAACATTATAGAAATGGATGGTGACTATTTTTTGCTAATCAAACATAGGGTAAAAACATTTAATGAATATGAAATTTGATCTCTAACCTACCTAAGCAACTATAAACATGATGAAATATTTATCTACAAAGAAAAGTTTCACCACACAATACGAACTCATGGTCAAGAGCATGCACGCG
Organism: Warburgia ugandensis; assembly: GCA_035236585.1. Lineage (NCBI taxonomy): Eukaryota > Viridiplantae > Streptophyta > Magnoliopsida > Canellales > Canellaceae > Warburgia > Warburgia ugandensis. The sequence goes on from CP141136.1 coordinate 26,296,457, forward strand.
CTTACCTGGACTCTTCTAATGACTGTTAGTATTGAAAATTTTAAATTAACGTTAAGATGGTTTGAAACTTTAAGTTAGACAACATGCATGGTTGGTGCATGCAATGGGCTTGTCTCTGCACCACGAAATGTAAGTTAATACATCACTTTGAAAAGAGAGATAAGACTCCCAAGACCAAGGTTAGGACTAGGTACTAAATGCATAACTAATTTGAATTTTCAATAATCTCACTTTATCTCATGCCAAATTTTATCATCTCAAGCTAGGTTAAGTCATTTACACTAGATCTCATCTCAAGTTAGCTCATTTCATCTCTAGAACCAGTAACAACATGTTATTCCATTTTAAGAGCTCTTTTTGCATCGATTTTATTACAGAAAAATACTTAAAGCTAAACAACCTTTCTTGAAGCCACTCTTTTTTCTTTTCCTTTTTCTATGGATTTTTGAAATTACTTCTTTTTCTTGAAGCTCCTCCTACAAATAAAGGACTTCATTAGGAAAAGCTTCACTCAAAGCAAGAGAGTTCTCAACAAAAAGAAGCTTCTTGAGAAGGCAGGGAAGGGGGTATTAACCGTTGGAAAGACTGGTGGATTTGATTCTCAACCTCTTATCAATGAAGAAGTATCTGAAATCTAAATTGATTGATATTACAATGGATATTTCATGTTATTCCAAGCATACGGGGAAGTAATTTGAAAAATAAGGCTGGTCAAATTGACATGCAATAGACTGACAGGAAAGATGAACTTGTTGGAAATGTAAAAAATTTGGATCTTTTTTTTATCAAGAAAAAAAAATGGCGGTTGATTTAAGCATGATTAGAGAGAGAGAGAGAGGCCCCACGTTTATTAATGTGGAGTCCAGATACGTCATTTGCGATCAACGTCGTAAGATATAGTGTGCGATGAGCATTTCATCTCAATTCTTGCTGCCGCCTCGTCAGTGAAAGCCGATGCAGAAGCCACAAGATGATGAAATGAAGAGAGAGAGAGAGAAGCAGAAGAAGGGGAAGAATTTGTTTCATAGTGGGCCCGTGTGTCACGGACGAGGAATGCATTAATTGATCTAGAACATCGGTTTATGCAATGCTTGGGCCCACCACGTAAATACAGTACAATGAAAGTCTCCTTCTCATCCATTAAATAAGGGCCCCAAATGTTCGACCCTAGATATAAAACTTGGGGCCCAGTGCGTTAAATGCTTTCGTTCTTTGCAATCTTGTTCGTGATCAGCCAATCAAGATGGTCTTTGGCTCATTGCAATCATAGGTGACCCCTCAGAGATTAGCGGTTTAGATTATTTCATTTTGATCGCTTGTTGGTTAGTACATCAAAAGTCTTTTTAATTCAACCCCATATAAAAAAATGTTTTTCGGCATGGTTGGGCCATTTTGCGAGAACCACCAAATGGATGGTCTAGATCAGCATACCACTGGACCCTCCTCCACATTTGGGATTGATGTCTCCAAGACGATCCATATGGACTCCCGCTTACAAGCAAATGCGATCCCACGCTTCCCTTTTCCCTGGAAGAATAAGATCGGCTGAATCTCGTACAGGTAATTTTCCTTTTCCCTCTCTTCCTTCCTCTCCTAAGAATTCAATTCCCTTGCAAAGATTTAACTTTGAATCTTAATCAGTTGAAATTTTTGCAATTTTTTTTCCCAAAATTTTCCGCTCTTCAGAATTCAATTCCCTTTCAAAGATTTCATTTTGAAGATTAATCAGCTGAAATTCTATATTTCTTTTCAGTTTCAGAATTCAATTCCCTACCAGAGATTCCATTTGAAAGTCAATTAGTTCACACTGGAAAATTCTGTGAACAAGCGACTGGGCATACAAAATGAGGTCACTTTGCAAACCCTACCTATATTATTTGATATCTAATATTTTTCATGTTTCTAATGTAATTTCTTTGTTTCTAATGTAGGTGCTCAATTGGTTGGAGGATTTCTCCAAAGTTCTAGAAAACAGGGCAAATGCAACTACTTTGCAAACTAATGAACTGCTAGACCAAACTAGATTTGTTGAGCAAGATCTGAAGAACACTTTCAATTAATTTCGCACTCTCTCTTATCTCCGATTTACTGAAAATGCAAGTATCATTCTATTTTTTGGTCTATTATGTGGTTTGTGTCATATGTAGGTTGAGGAGTAATCTATGAAATGCAGAGGATATCCGAAGACAACGAACTGATCGATCGTACGAAAGAAGAAAGTAGAAATTCTGCAGTGGGCGTTCCAGCCCAGAGTTATGAAGCTGACATATTACCAAGATATAGAGAGGCTTTATCTCTTGGATTGAGTTCTTACGGAAACCATTTGCAGAAAATAAATGGATCCTCTTTGATGGCTCCGGTTTCAAAGTAATGGTTCATATTTGTTGTTGGTGATTATGAAATTGTGCTTTACTTTAATCATTTTTGTCTGCTTGAATATCTGAGGTTGCTTTTAGTTGGAAGTCTCAGTTTTTCACTGCACTGTCAAGTTAGTGTTTTTGCAATATATGAAGAACAGGGTGAATCTGCTAGGATGGATATTACTGGTTTTAGCCTTTTATTGCTTGGTGCGGACCAGCTGTTTGATTTAGCCACAATAAATATTATCTTTCCACATATTAATGATGTGTTATCAGCTAGTCAATTCGTAGCTTCATGATTTTAGATGCGCCTCTCTCCCAAATAATGTCCTAGTTGATTGGTTTGGTAGGATATGCAAGTAAAAACTGCGGCAAAACCAAGCTAGAGAGTTAATATCTCATGTTATTTTAGGATTGGCAGGTGAAGTTGATGTCTGGAGTTCCCGATAAAAGTTATGCTCAAAGCAGGGTGCTTCTAACAATTCATGCTATAGTTACGGTTGAGTAAGTGGACATTGTTGATATTAAGTTTGTCGGGAGATTTCTTCATCCAAACAGTCCAGCTAAAGAAACATGTCTAGATTTATTAAACCAATAGTCTATATGATGGTTAGTATGTTGCTTTGTTTGTACCAGTGTTGAGAATTCAAACGTAGAGAAACGTAAAGCTATTACATACTGAAAACAACTTCCTGTCTATCCTATTTGAACAAACTGGTTGAAATATGGCTCTTGCTGGTACACCTCTATGTAAGAGTGGTCTCTTTTATCTCCACTTATAGCTAGACCTCTATTTACATTCTTTATGTAATTGTGAGTAAAAAGGGGAAGGCTAAGCCTACTTATGAACTGTAGGGATATATATTCCCACTTGCATGGTAAATAACTCGCTCTTTAGGTTTTACTATTACATATTCAGCTTAACATTGTGTTTAGATGAGACTACTTGGTTTCCATCCATTGAGATGTTAAGAAAACTAACATTGACATGGATTGAGTGGGGAAAAGGAGAAATTATAAAGAAAAATGCACATGCACCTGCAGGGGTTTTAGCTGCTCCTCCATGGAGGTGTGGCACTAGTGTGGTCAACTTTGATGAGAATGGGGAGAGGAAATGGGTTAAATTTGTGCAAATGATGTCTTGCTTAAGTTCGTCCTGTTAACATCCTTAACAGAGGTGGGTAAGAGAATTAATTAAAGAAAGGATATAGTTTTAAGTATTCATGAAAGATAATTTGATTCAATTCGCAGAGTTAGATGTGGATATATATAGTCTGGATGTTTCCAACAAAATTTATTTGGTATAATAGACCTCCCTCTGGCTTCCAGTTCCCTGCCATATATCATTTCAGAAAGGAAGCAAAGCATTGGGTAAACTTATAATGTCCTGATCTGAATCATTTCGTTGAATAGGCCCTAAATATAGCCTGCTTTGGGTTTTTGAATGACTCTACTGATTGGGAGAGCTTTTTCTGGTCAAAATCCTTCATGTCCAAGACATTCATACAGCTAGAGGAGACTGGTAGGGATACTTACCATGCATAAGAGTAGCATCAAAGCATCAGTCATCCACCAATGTAGATAATCTGTGTTGTAATTCTTATTTGAACAGGTATGTTCTGTGGAATCTTTGTGTTTTCCAGCTTTCCTCTTTCTTTTCTAACAAGCTGCTGGACCATGATCCTCCATTTTTCATGTTCTTTTTTGGTGATGCATAAGTTGACTAGTACTCAATCTCATGGTTGTGACATGAACCAACGTCCAACTGGGGTAAACCTTTTATTGTGAGACAAGTTGTAAATATCTTCTACAATGTCACAGAAACTCTACTCTTCTACCATATTCCAGATTTTATCTTGGAAGGGCAGCCCCGGTGCACAAAGCTCCCACCTATGCGGGGTCCGGGGAAGGGGCGGACCACAAGGGTCTAAAGAACACAGCCTTACCTTGCATTTTGCAAGAGGCTTTTTCCACGCCTTGAACCCATGACCTCAAGGTCACATGACAACAACTTTTGCCGTTGCGCCAAGGCTCCCCTTCACATGACATCTACTGAGAAGTAAAAGTAATGCTACTAAGCAGGTTCCATTTGCCATGATGCAACCTCCCAAATGGTGCGGGTACTTTCACATGCAATAACGTTTCGAAATTATAGTTGGGTAACTTCTAATTATTATTTTTAGACAAAGTGGAGGGGAAAATGTCAATCTAAAAGAAGTTTATAGGTTCTCACCCATTCAGAAACAATCTCCTTGGCCCTGCTAAATGTCCCTTAGGTTAAAGTGCCAATTCCTTGGAAGGGATTGGCCTAGAGTTGCGACTCTTCTTTCGGGCATGGGGTTCAACAATTTATCCACTATTGGGTAGTTAAGTTAGATTTTTAATCCTTTACAATCTGTAGGAGTTACCATAGCCCATAATAGTTCAAACATTTTACAACAAAATGACAAGAACAGTCTTATTCAAAGAATTGAGTTTCTCACAAATGTTTGATATTTTTTTCTTCTTTCAACACTTTAAGGGTATTCATGTGAAAATTGTTGGAACCTTATTGTGCAAGTTTTATGTATGCTAAAGAAATCTCTCCAGTTGCTTTCTAGAAGATCCAACTCCACCCATCTTTTGGCTCTTGAAACTTTTTTCATCTTGGGCTTGAGCTATTTTTGTGAAATGTTTTTTTAAACCATTTCGAACGCTTATGTTGTCATATTCTAAATGCATTTTTAGAGTTGGATAGATGGAGAGCTTGAATAGTGTTGATATTTTAATTCCCCAACTTATCATTTTCCCTTATCCATATTAAAAGGTTGGGTCGGCATGTGGTCCACTCCCGCATATTATTGGCTCAGAAGAGTATAATCATGATAATAGGTGTGGACTAATGAATGGTAATGTCTTGGTGATGTTGTTGTGAAACATTAATGCATGTTTTGTGTTTGTTTTGTTGTGAAGTTATTCCTAATTAATGTAGTTAAGTCTATTGATTCATTTTAATGAGGATTTCATATAGGAAACTGCCCCTTTTGATTTCAAGTCTTAAATTGGTCCAAATTGGAAACACATGAATGCAGGTGATAGTGGCTCTCATCATATGCTAAACGCAGAGTTATTTGGGTCTGCACATGGTCCATCTGAGAAGGCAAGTTGATGAATCTATTGTTTTTCTATTTGGTGCACATTCCACCCCATTTATGTTGGAAGATGCTGGTTGTTGATATACATGAACTCTAAAAACTGTAAAATTCTTTGATTCTTCCCTTGTTTGGGTTGATAGCTTGTTTATGCAATGCTTTATTGGAGAAACCTTTGATGAGTGGTTCAATTAGAAGCATATTCTTCTCTAGATAATTTTTGAACTCTAAAGTAATTTGACAATTACATTTGTTAACTAACTATTTTTGGTAGCTATATGGGCGTTCTTATTTAATCATGCATTATTGACAAATCTTTTGCGCATAATTATTAATATTCCTTGACACTGTTTGGCCCTGTACCATTTTTCCTTAAATAGATATCTACTGTTGCACTTCTCTTTTTCTCCTTGAAAGATGGAGAATGAGTCCACGTGAACACACAACTTTGCTTGGGACTGCTTCTCGGTTTTTTATCATGGCAAGTGTTTCCATATGTTTGATGGTTAGATGGGAGTCATGAAAATTCTTAACTACATCTCTCTAACTGGCAAGGAAGAACAAGAATGCCGCAACTTTTTTCCCATAAGTTCTACAGAATACCTTCTTGATTTAAAGTTTGCTCTTAAATTTCAAAATCTGCTCATTGTTGTCACCAAAGAGCCATAGCTTATGATAAACCTAATGTTCTATATGTCTAGAGCCATGTAAGTAAAGATACTAAGTGGTTTAAGAACATTGGTACAACCTTTCATGAATGTTCAGAGACACCTTTATGGTGGTTGCCCTCTAAATTGGAAATTCTTTCCATCGTAATCATAGAAAAGCCTTCGATGCTATTAACGATCCACATGGTTGAAGCAGTTTCACAAAAATGATTTGCGGAGTTGATCTTGGTGTAAGGCCCATGGCAGGGTAGAAACTAATGCATGGGTTGCAAAACCATTTCCTTTTGATTTGTTTATGTACACTAGGTATGTGTTGTGTTCAATACTTCTGCTAAGAAACACTTTAAGCTCAGGTGTTGCTAGTATAAACCAACTCTAAGAAGCTAGCTTTTCCTTTTTGGTTCATAATCTCTACATTTTTATTTTAAGGTAGACATACACACCAATTTTTGAAAATTTCTAAATTAATATCTAATACAATAACCAATCGAATCTGTAGATTAAATCATTATTCCAATTTTAATAATTTGAGTCTCATAATCTTCTGCAAAAATTACACTCTCTAAGCCATACGAATCCACATTAAACATGTTATTTAAAATATAAGGTTCAGTAGTCTCTTAAAACAAGATATCAAACATAACGTTCCATTTCTGGAACACACTTGAGGATTAAAATAATACCTCAATTTTATGATCTGCATTCTAATCTCTTCTGGTTCTTGACAGGATGGTGAACCCTTGGTATCTGCTGCTCTAGATTTCAAAGCAATGCTTGAGGCGGCACTTCTCAGCCCTTATAAATTCTGTATGCAAATTTCTTGATCTTCATTTATATGTGTTCGTGTAATGATTTTGAAATTGTCTCGCTGTTTGTAATTTTCCCTTGATAGTTAGAGACACATCCACTGATGCCAGTGTCTCCCTATTTGTTTTAAGTAATCATCTCTCTCCCCTGCGCTCTTGTTATCTCTGCCCACAAGTTTGGTACAAGGATTCAGAGCCTCTTGTAAAAATGCAAGGTAAGGCTGCCTACTTTAGGCCATTGTGGCCCGCCCCTTTCCCAGACCTTGCGTAGGTGGGAGCTTCGTGCACTGGGGCTGCCCTTTATATATGCTTTGCTGTTATCTAGTGATGATTTTGTTTGACTAGTAGATATTATATATTTCTGGGTTTTAAATAAACTGCTGGCTTTGCAGATGACGAGGAGAGTTCATCATTACCTGATGCTGTCAGTGGCATCATTGAACATATGCATGAAGAGCTGGTTGGTTTTGCTCTCTCTAAAGCAGAAAGCATTATAGCTGAGTACCCTTTGTGGTCCACACCTTCCTTGGACCCTGCATGTGTGGGAGCTTCGTGTACCAGACTGCCCTTTTTATTCTTTTGAATGGGATTCATGGAATCATATTGAATTTAGTTTTCATTCTTCCTTTTTCTCTCTCTTTTTTTTATATTCTAGAAAAGAATGTAATTGTGGTTGGTACTAGAACTAAATATATTCTGAAAATGATAATGACTATTATGTCTCCACTTTGCAGTAGTTTTGTATGGAAAAGTGTGATCTTATCATATTTTGATGGGCTTATAATTAGAGAAGCTCTCCCTGCAGGATCATGTCCGATCTATGACATCGACTAGTGCCACTGTTGCTAGCTCTCAACATCTTGCCCCTAGTAATGACAACAATTTGCCACTTACTGAAGGAAATCTCACATTCCCTCGGGATTCAGACATTGATGCACATAAACTGTGTTCAGCTTTACTCTCCGAGAGCCTTTTTGACCCAGAAGAAGAGACTTCTTTTTTGAATCAAAAGGAACTGGCACTTGGCCCTGATCCAGGTGCAGAACCCTGCTCTTTTGAATGTGCTGACAGTGAATCCAGGTACTGTAGTTTCTGTTTCGAGAGAATGGGACAGCTCACTTTCTCAACCAACTTCGAGTAGTTCACATGACTTGGATTTGAGCTCTGGCAGAGAGACTAGCAATAACACTTTCCCCGCTGAAGATGTTGTAGCCGAGAAAAGTCATGATATTGGTGTTGAATATAAAACTCCAATCTTGAATAGAAAAAGCTTATAGCCTTTCAGCAAATCCTTTTAGACGGAGTGGTGGAACCCTGAACTCCAGTTTCCCCAAAGGCTTTTTATTATCTTTCTTTATGTGCTTCCATCAAGCATATGCATATGGTGTAGAGTGAGACTTTGAGAAACTTTAGGATAAATTCTCTCATTACCGCTTTATATTTTAAAATAATATAAACTTAAAAAATATTAGTATGAAAACACATGATTTTACAATGTGGGTGTTCTATGGGGTTGATTTAAAAAATGTAACAAGAGTCTCCATTACGTAGTCACTGCCAGTCGTACTCCATGGTGAATGGAGAAATACTACACTAACTACGAATCTGCTGAAAGGAATGTACAGCATGCTCGGCGTTTGTGTCAGATTCTTAGAGCAATTGCAAATTTGGAAGCCCTGACTTTATGTGGACAAGAATCAGTACTAAAACAATGTACTTGCTAGCAGAGTGAGATTAGAAATGCTGCTTATATAAAGTTACTTAGCAGAAGAGATCAAAGTCTTAAACCATGAGACACAAATGCAGAACCATAAGATTAAATGTTGTATCATACTAGCACCCCTACTATCCTTCCATACTCATGGTATCAGAGTCTTTAAGTTAAGATAGTTAAGGGAGCATGGGGAGTATCATTCCTTGAATGATTGCAACTTGACCTGTAGATTTGTGTCATTTTAGTTGATACATACCATGAGACGTATTCAATTATTTTCATGGATACTACGTAGTGCAGATGGCTTTGGTCGCAGAGTTACAAATTCTGGAAGTGGTTCCACTGGTCATTGAAATACCACGAACCTTTTGCTTGCTATTTTAAAGATTGAGACTCCCCGAATAATCCGAACTTCTCACTTTTTCTGAGTCCAATGCAAGTTTTGTAATTACTGCACTGATTTCTCATCTACTTTTCATAAATCTTGGGAGAAAGTCTGTAATATCCTTAAATTTTAAGATAAAATAGGAAATTATTAAATAAATTAAAATAAAAAATTTATGGATGAAATTTTTTTCCTAAAAACATAAGAATTAGAAAGTGCTCGTCGATACAAATCCAACGCCACCAAGAACGCGAAAAACGGAGCTCAAACGAGGGAGTTATGAGCCGTCAAAGTTGGAAGGGCAATTTGGTCATTTAGTAGAGACGTATTAGACAGGGGTCCAAATTGATACTGGCACCCCCGTCTTCCACACGTCTCTACCAGTGCCGGAAAAATCGCCGGAGAGACGTGGAAAGAGGCGTGTGGGGAAGAGTTTCTCTTCCCCAAGACTCTAAAACCCTATATCTATGCTCCTCTAGGAGCCAAAACGCTCTACTTTGAGCGTTTTCCATGAATGCTACGCAAAACCCTAGCCCTGCAAAAATTTGAAGTTTCCGGCGAGTGGAGCCCCGGCAACACGAGCAAACCCGACCAGGCACAAGGTAAGCCTCAAATCCGTGTTTTTTCTGTATTTATTAATTAGAAAATTAATTAGGAAAGTATTTAAAAATTAGGAAAAAAATCAGATTTTTGGGGGCTTTGTGCACGCTACTGTTGGAGCGTGATTTCATGGATCAAACCTTATCCATTTGAAAATCGCACCGTCCAACTAGTGCACAAGAGACCCCAGAGCATACCCTTTAAATTTGGGAGTGATCCAACGGTGAAATTCTCCAGAAAACTCAAAAACCAGTACCTAGGGATATTTTTAGGAACTTGAGAAAAATCATTTAAAAACCATGGTTTTTGGCAAAATCAGTGCAAAAGGAGGGCATAAATAGATTCAAGAGAGAATTTTGAAGAAAATGGCGCAAAAATCACGCAAAATGGAGCTCAGAGCTCAGCCGAGGCGACCTAATCCGGCCGTCTTCTCCGGCGTCGTCAACGGCGTCGGCGCTGGCGCCGACTCCAAGACGCACTCAGAGACGCAGCCAGGACGACGTCACATGACGTCGTCGCCGCACGCGTGCGGAGAGTGCGCTGGTTGGCTGTCGCGGTGGGACCGGGACGCGGCGCGTCCTGGCGATCGTGACGCACGGCGCGCGTCCCGTACGACGTCTGCGTCGGTGTGCGTCTTCGTGCGCCCGTGTACGTCGGTGTAAACCGGCGGAAAAGGGTGCCGCCGGTTTAAACCACCTTATGGTGGTCCGGCAGGCCCCATTTTAGTGTAGTTTTCACTAAAACTTGATTTTTGAGAGCTAGAGAGGTCCAAATCACGATCCGGAAGAGGCGTTGTGACCGTATTGACGACGTGGACCTAGTTTTAACTTAAAAACTTAGAAATGACCACTTTTTATTTAGAAAAATTTTAAAATAGTGATGTGACATGTACAGGTGCACTTGAATATACCAATTAAAGGGAGTTATTAGCAAGCTAGTGATCTCACACTGAGGTAGGTGACGACAACTAATGTTTTACCTTGATATTTGAACCATGTTTAAACATAACATCATGTGTGATTATGTTTTAAAATGCAATTATTATTTACCGTGGATTTCATGCGACATTGCGTACAGGATGGTTATTCCAAATTGAAATCTTTTACTGAATAAACTTATTTAAAATGCTTTTACAAGTATGATGTTAATTAGTTATGCTTAATTAGAGTTTTATTTCTTATTGTATATATAGAAAATACATGGATTTACATGGAAATGAGAATAGAGGCTTATTAAATTTGGTCCTTTTATAGGCTAACCCCAGGATGAGGGGCATGTCTTGGGGATTGCAAGCTATAAGTGCTCTTGAGTTTTAGCATATACATATGATTTTCGTGTTTTATACTTGATGACGGGTGCTCTCGCCCGGTGGGCGTCATGCTAGGAGGGATAGGGCCGGCCATCCACCTTCCGAGATTATGATGTGATGAGTTTGTGATATGATAGACACCTGCCCATAGATGGCATTCGGTAGGGGTTTGGTAACATGGATAGTCCACACTACCGGTCTGAGCCTTTCCATGGGGACAGACACTAAGTCTCCCGTTATGGTGTCGATGGGGAGCGGCGGTGGTTGATACCCATGGAGGGTTGCCACTGCAGCATGATGGCCCATATTCTTGTTATGTGTGCATGCATGATGAGCATGGTTATGGATGGTATGCCTGTGTGTGACGACACTCAGAGGTTGACTATGTGTACTCCTGATCAAGGATGTTAGTGCGATGTGGTGGGACTCATTACCTTAGGGTGCCCTTATTCTTGTTGTATGCTCCATTTTATTGATTCATGTCATGTTTTAATTCAGTGAATTTCATGTTTTAGCATATGAAATAAATTGACATTTATTGAACATGGAATTATGATATCACTATCTTCATAAATGTTAGATTTTTCATCAGTATTGTTCATTATTTCTTGCATTTATTACATTAATTGTCTATGTACCTACACAAGCGATAGCTTGCTGAGGCATTGCTTTGTTTTGCAATGCCTTAGATCTCGAGCGCGATAACAGGAAAGGCAAGGCTGTTGAGAAGCCGTGAGAGCTGCTGAAGACCATTTTTCTATAGTATTAGACAGTGATGTGAGTCATTAAACAAGATTATCATTTGGATTTTTATTATGGACTGCATATTTTATATTGGGATGTGATTTAGATCTTTGGACATATGTTGGACATTTATATGGGATGTTATGATGGATAGACCCTGGGCCATATTATTATTGTCTTTTGGACGTTTATTTGATTTAAAATAAAGGCGCCTATTTATTTGACGTTGATTTATACGCTGATTATTTATTTATGTTTACATTACATGTACGTCATTTTGAGAAAGGAAAACTAACACCTGGAGTTTTTAAGATAGGTTTAGTAAAATGTTGAATAAAATCTTTTCTTATGGGATCCCAAATGCTTTTAATTAAAATGCCATTATAAAAAAAAAAAAAAAGTCTTAAAAATCCGGGGTGTTACAAAGTCAGACTTGTTTAAGAAGACACTATAATTGGGAGTTCATTTCACATTCCAATTAGATGCAAACATGTACTTAAGTACACCCACTTGAGTTTCTGTTATGCCTTTTACTCGAAATAAACGTGTTATATTAAAAATATTTGCCATAAATAGAAAATCACATGCATTGTAGCTGTTCCTCTAGTCATTTGTAGAAAGTAAAGGTATCATCAGTCTCTGGAATACACACAAGTGTTGATGTCTGTGCATTTGTTACCTCCCGAATTTTCTTCGTATACTTGGCGTTCTCTAACAGTATTAAACTTTTTACTTAGTGGAGCAAGAGTTAGCCAAGGGAAGCACACAGTTATGTGAATTTTCAGTATTCAGGGTATTTTATTTGTTGAAACTATCATCTAGGGGCTCCATGCATCAATGCTCAATACCCTTAAGTTGACTCGTGTACTGAGTTTCTATCCAATCATCTTGCATTGTTTAGGACTCTGTGAATCGGTTAAATCCGTGATCTCAAGGGTCGCATATGCGGGATCCGGGGAAGGGACGGACCACAAGGGGCTATAGTACACAGCCTTACCTTGCATTTTTGCAAGAGGCTGTTTCCACACCTTAAACCCGGGGTAGGTCACACGACGACGACTCTACCGTTGCGCCAAAGCTCTGCTTCTTCTGGATGAATGATTTATGACTCTATAATGTCTTAAAACCAATAGCAAACCAATAGCGGCTGCTCTTGAACACCTAACAATGTGAAAGACATGAAAAATTAGTTGGGTGCTTATTGTAGGAATTTTCTTGAGATAGCATTATTTCATTTTGTATCACAAATCAGAGTTCCATTTTCTTGTTATTTACTGTAGCGCATGCCACGTACCTTTGGCATAACTGCTTACACATTCATATATTTCTCTTAGATATCTCTTTCCTTTCAAAAGTTATCTGTCGCAAGCATATGAACCAGTTCTGTGGATTTCTAGAACTGTATATTTGCAGTCTTCATCTTTATCTTTTGGTTTTATTTTACAGCAGACTCAGTCGCAGAATGAGGAGCCGGAGCTGCTATTTGCTGGCCTTTCTTTGTGAAGAACAAATTCTCCTCATAATCACTGGTATGTTCTTCCTTCTCCTCCTGAAATAGTTTGTTAATTGTGGTAAGATTTTTCTGTATGGTCTCTATAAACAGTCAGCTTTGCTCCTAATCTTCGCCCTCTTGCGCTCAATTGAGTACTAACAAACCTGAAAGCTTAACAGATACTAGAGAATGAAGTTCACCAAAATTCTATCCAAATGTTATGGTCCAACTAATCACGGACTTGTAAGTTCTATTTCCAGTCTTTTACTCAGAATTTTCGCTTTTTGACGGTTCGACCTCGACATATGTCTAGTGTTTCTGTGGTATACTGTCATCTAATTTTGCTGCCGAATTTCTTCGCAGGATGACAATGCAGTTCTCCCATCACACTGAAGATCCATGAAGCCAAAACGTTGTCTTTGCCGTAATTGTCTATCTTTTGTACATAGATTAAGATTAACATTTTCTACCGTAATAGGACTGATATTACTATAATTATTTGCACTTTGATAACGTAATAGGGACTGACATTATGATAATTATTTGCGGAAAATGGAAGATGATCTGCATCTTACAGCAATCTCTGAATGCTAAGCAGACAAACAGTATGAGGTGCTCATCTTGGATGGAGGGGCCCTACCTTCGGATGATTCAACTTGTTCATCTGATTGTTTTGGCTTTGGATATCTTGTAAACAAAAAGTTCAGGATCATTGAACAATTCTAGCATTCTTAACATTGGTTTTCATCGTTTAGACTGTCGACTCTACAAAAGTACAGGCTTTCAGATGCTCAATTCATCCGATCTGCATCCTTTTTGAACTACTAGACATCTAGAAGTTGGAACAATCGATTGAATGGGTCGGATCCTCCAAAAGTGGGTCCATGACATAATAGTATCGATGAGACCGAAATGCCGTCATCCATTTCTTTCCCATGCATAAGAATGCTGAAATCCAATTACAACCATCACTTTCTTTCCCTGTTTTGGAGACATGGGTGTAGGTGGTATCTTAACCTGCATTGCCAGAATAGGCTACCGTCTCCGACGTGCTGCCGTCACTAAAATACATTATGCCGTTGAAGTTTACAGTGCAGATGAGCTAAAGAAGTTCTTACCAGATCATCAACTAAGGAAAACAATCGGACGGTATGAAATCAAATTTGGAAAACTTGCCGTGGATGCTATTCTCCGGCAGCTGCTCTGAGGCGTCGCAGGTTAGTTTTTAATGAGCATTTGCATGGTTGATGTGCATCTTTTTACTCGGAAACATGCTATTGCAATGATCCAAACAGTTCATCTCGCTGGGTTGTAGATGATTGATATGCGAAAATTTGTCAATGCTTGTTGATTATAAGCTTTTGGTTTAACTTAGATGGTTTTTTTTTTTTTTTTAGTTTCTAGTAAATCTGTGGAAATGGTTTAGGAATTTCTATATAATGAGCGATACAATAACAAAAATTTCTATTATTTTATTAACTGATTTGTGTATAGGATTCCAACTGCCCGAATGGTCAGGAATTTGTGATTGATTCCGTCTACAAAGATTTTGGATTTGCCCATAACAAAGTCTATAAATCAAAGGTCTAAAGTTACCAGATGAAACGAAATTTGGTGGTCTGATCATCCATAGGATAGTCTATAAGATAGACGGTCAAGATCATTGGAAAGAGTGCGCCTACTTCAGATTGTGCACGTGAAAATTGGCGCATCCACCCTATATATGTAAAGGTGTAGAGTGCTGACTTGGGAAAGCATAATACATTGCTTAGGTAGGCAGGCGACGGTACTTGTGGGGCTGAATGGTCAGTGATTTAGACCGTTCATCTTCTAAGTAGCATTTTCGATAGGACACAACTAAAAAAAATTTCATTTGGATTATTATTTTTCTTCAGGCAGTGATATATGTGCCCCTTGTTTTTTCTTATGAGCTGCTCACTAAATGTTACGGACAGTCAATAACTTCTGCAAAAATTTGGACCATTTACAATATTGCCTTTGAATTAGATAAACCATTATCCGAAATCTCATCCATCTGATGGTTCCAGCTACCATTTTGGTGGGTTCTTAAACAGACAGTAAAAGGATCCAATGTCTACCTTATAGCCCAAAGTAGCAGTTGCTAGGATTACCTAAATCTATAAGAATTTGGATCATTGTTCATCCAAGTGAAGGGCAACATAATGAATGGTTAGGATCTTAAAAAATATAGCCCTACCTAGAGTTATGCTATTAGTAGCATTTAGTGAATTTAGCAAGGGATTTATGAGAAAAAACTAGGGGCGGATATATCATTACCTTTTTCTCAGCCTTCCAGCCTTCTTCTTTTTTTTTTTTTGCGCACAACTTTCGTAGTTAAAATTGTAATGATAGGAGAAAGACGTGAAACTAACATTTACAAATATAATGAATTACTGAAGGAAAAACATGTAGATCGTCGATCCATATTTAATCTATAATCTGTAAACTGTGGTTGGTTAGGATCATTTGACGGAATTTAATGATCGGCTAATCTCGACCGCAGTGATAAGAGAACTCCAAATATTAAAATATTTCTGAAGAAGTTCTCAATTTTTAATCTCCCAATCTGTTCTCTCATAATTCAGAATCTCTTACATATTTCTAATTTGAGACAGATTTACCAAATTAAATATAAATATCCGAAATTAAATTCTCAGATATTGTGTCCATGATCAAGTAAAAAAATGCAAATTCATCTTCATAAATCATCCAAACTTTATCTTGATTAGGGGCAAATTAAATTCACATATTTTTTAATTCTTTTTTTAAGATTTTTTTCAAATGTTTTTTTTTTCCTTTGCTTGCCCACTTATTCTCGAATTTGACATTTATAACTTGATTCTACTTGAACCCTGCATGCGTGAGAGTTTCGTGCACTAGACTGCCCTTTATTCCCTGAAACCTGCATGCGATGCAGATTTGGCGTTGATTATGCCTCTACATCTTTAATCATTGGATGAGGATTGTTTAGGGTTTTATAGAGCCATTGATTTTTACAAGATGGGATATTCGTTTGGAGGGAGATCAAAACCTCACGGGTCTCTCTCTCTCTCTCTCTCTCTCTCTCTCTCTCTCTCTCTCTCAATGCAAAGCCGGATCAGGCTGGTTGAGTTCAGATTATCTCGACTTCTGTGATTTCGGAGGCTGAGCATTCTATCGAGCAACGTTAATCGCAAAATTAAGAGGGTATTTTGTGCTGTGTTCTGATCTCGTTCAGGTAATGATCTTCAATTTGATTTGATTTGATTCATGTATAAGCTTTTCCATGAATTCCTGTCCTATACTTTCTTATCGGATGCCTGTAATTAAAGGAAAATTATCTACCAGATAAGCCTAAAAACTTATGCATAGATCTTTCCCTGTAACAAACCGTCCATTTATGT
This sequence comes from Warburgia ugandensis, assembly GCA_035236585.1. NCBI lineage: Eukaryota > Viridiplantae > Streptophyta > Magnoliopsida > Canellales > Canellaceae > Warburgia > Warburgia ugandensis. The sequence continues at coordinate 26,313,070 of CP141136.1, forward strand.
GTTGTTTTGAGTGATGATATGTTCTATTCTAGGAAAAAACAAGACTTATATCAGCTTGATCCTTTTTTTTCTTCAGGAAATGATATTCCCACGCCCCTTTAGAATTTACCATATCTTTATTTGGTATAAGCGCAAGTGAGGCCAACCATTTAAATGGTATGAAATGATCATCTTATCCATTTTGTCAATGACGAGCCCCATCCTAAAGTCGCATACTTTGGATGATCGTGCCGTTGATTTTTCTGAGTTTTTTAATACCACAAATTTACAACTCTTTTAGGACTCAAAACAACTCAAAGAAAACAACGTTGGTTCATCCAGAGTGTGATTTTGGGTAGCGTTTATCTATATGAAAATATCATTAATATGAACGGGTAAGATTATAAGAAGGTGGACCCACTGGGTGCAAACATGGCGAAGCCCAAATAAGGGTATGGCAGTAGTCCCAAAATAGCTTTTCTATTAGGAGGGTGGGGATGATCCTTCGACAATGTTAGTAGTGATCTTTGTACAATTTTCCTTGTAACTCGCTGAACAGATCCATGAAATACTGTTTAGAAACCCAGTGACTGGTTTGTTAGTCTTGCTTTTGGGGCGTTGATCTGGTGATTCCACCAAGAATTCGATGACATTTGTATGGTGGGAATGTTGGACGAAGGGTCTAGATCATATTAGAATAAAATGTGCTATCTCATAGAGTTTGACAACCGACAAATAAGATGGTTACATTTTGCTTGTTTTTCTTATTTACTTTTCATTTTGTCTACTTGTTTTTCTTAATTATTTTTCATCAGTCTATCTATTTGACTGATCTTAGGCAAGTCCAATCAACTCGTGGGGCAACTTAGAATTTCTCAACCTGAAATTTTAAATAAAAATTATTCAAAACTATATTTATATTTTGAAATCTAACATATTTTCATAAGATTGATGTTTGGAGAGTCGGTTAAGAGCGGGTGACTTGGCAATTTGACTCTGTTTCCTGTCGAGAGTCAAACTACCAGTTTTAAACTAATTTTCCAATATTTGATATGATAATGCTTTGACATTGAAGTGCAGTGTGGTTTTGTAGCAGCCATGGTGGATTTCTGGGAAGCAGTCAAGACTGTATGGGAACAGTTGAAGTATATCAGACACCTGGAACACAATGTTGGAACACTGCAAAGCAAAACAAGATTCTTGGAGGCTCGACAAAAGGATACAAAAGAGGAATTGAGGAAAGAAGAGAAAGAGAGAGGTCGAAGAGTGGTTAAAAAATGTGAAAAAGATTAAGAAGGAAGTCAATACCGTGTCAGAGAGATGCAGAGACGAAAGAGGATTGTGGTCGCGTTATAAACTGGGGAAGTTAGTTGCAGAGCAGATAACCCAGGTCGAAGAGCTTCATGAGAAGGGCAAATTTCCTGATTCCATGGTAACCGATCCGTTGGTTGGCGGTGGAAGTATCATGCCTGTTCCTCCATTAGCTGGTCAGAGAAATCATGAGTTGGAAGAACAAATTTGGGATTGTTTACATGATACGAAGATTGCAAAAATTGGCATCTACGGTATGGCAGGAGTCGGAAAGACTACCATCACAAAGCGCATTAACAATCGTCTCAAAGATGCTAGGAGTTTTGATCACATCATCTGGGTAACCGTCTCAAAACATGTGAGCTCGAAGAGGTTGCAAAGTGATATAGCACAAGCAATTCAATTGAATTTTTCCAACCATGAAAACAAATTTAGTAGAACGGCGAGACTTTGTGAAGCTCTTGTGCGGAGGAAGAAATTTGTACTGATCTTGGATGACGTCTGGGAGGCATTTTCATTTGAAGAAGTTGGCATTCCGGAGCCCAATCAAGATAACGGTTGCAAGGTCATAAATACCACAAGGATGTTGCAAGTTTGTCGGGAATTAGAAACACATACAGAAATCAAGATAAATGTTCTTCCTCACAAAGAAGCTTGGGCATTGTTCAAAAGCAAACTTGATATAGATGGGCTTCCTTTGGAGATAGAAGATAAACCACTGCGGGAATTGAAGTCTTCTAAATAAAAAATTAAAGGAATGCAAGATGATGTCTTTTGGCACCTCAAATTCAGTTACAATCGGTTACCTAATGACCAGGTTTGTGCTTGTTTCTTGTACTGCTCGTTGTACCCAGAAGATTACGAGATCAGTACCACGGACTTAATAAATAACTAGATTTCAGAGGGGCTAATAGATAATTCAAGCACTAGAGAAGACGATATGGATGAGGGAACTCACATATTGCATCAACTGATACGTGCTTGCATGTTAGTGGCTGGACCCATAAAAGAATATGTCCAAATGCACGATTTAATTAGAGACATGGCCATTGATGCAACAAGAGAAAACCCTCGTTTCATTGTGAATGCCGGGTTCAAGTTGGAAGTACTACCGAAGGAGGAGGAATGGGTTGATGTAGAAAGGGCATCACTAATGAGAAATGATTTTGAATTGCTTCTGGATACACCCAGTTGCCCAAGATTGTCTACCTTATTTTTGGGAGGAAATCCTCAGTTGCACTACATTGTGCCGTCTTTCTTTGAGCGAATGAAGGGCCTCTGAGTTCTTGATCTATCATCTATTGCAATCAAGTTGCTGCCAATATCGATTTCTTACTTGGAGAACCTGCATGTACTACTATTACGGGATTGTAAGCAACTAAAGACAGTTTCATTGGTGGCAAAGTTAAGGAAACTGCGGGTGTTGGACCTCTCCAATTCTAGCATTGAAGAAATGCCTCATGAGATGAAAGGCTTAGCTAATCTAGAAGTTCTTAAGCTATCCTTCACCGAGATCAAGTTGTTGCCAAAGGGGGTTTCCGAAATGCCTTCATTAGCAAAGCTGAAAGAGTTGAGGGTATTGAATCTTTGGTCAAGCTCAATCAAGGAACTGCCATCAGGAATGGAAGGGTTAGTTAATCTAAAAGTTTTGGACCTATCCGAGACCAAGATCAAGTTGTTGCCGGAGGGGGTTTCCGAAATGAAGAACTTACGTGAACTCATATTAACATGTTGTAAGGGATTACAATTAGTGCCTTCATTAGCAAAGCTCAAAGAGTTGAGGGTATTGAAGCTCAACTTAACCTCAATCAAGGAACTGCCATCAGGAATGGAAGGGTTAGTTAATCTAGAAGTTTTTAACCTATCATACTCCAAGATCAAGTTGTTGCCAGTGGAGGTTTCTGAAATGAAGAACTTACGTGAACTCATCTTAGCATATTGTAAGGGATTACAATTAGTGCCTTCATTAGCAAAGCTCAAGGAGTTGAGGGTATTGAATCTCAACTCAACCTCAATCAAGGAACTGCCATCAGGAATGGAAGGGCTAGTCAATCTCATGGAGCTTAATCTTTGCGGAGTTGAAGGCTTAAGAAGTTCTTTCCCTAGAGAGAAAATAGCCCATCTTGTCCATTTGAAAGAATTGGCTACTTTATATCAACCGTTTAATGATGACGGAATACTGGGCCCTTGGGTTGAAGAGAATGTAGTCGATGAAATTGCAAGATTGACAAATTTGAGGCTTTTGAGGATTAGGTTCACCAACTTACTTACTTTCTTTAAATATGTGAGAGATGGAAACTGGCAGGTCCTTGAAAACTTCTTTTTCAAGGTGGGAGATCTGGCTGTTGCATGTGATTCTGCCGATGGATATCTTTTTACTGGAGCACATCATAGAGAGAAAACAGTAGCATTTGTGGGTTGTGATGTTACTAGTGGAGAAGGTCCTCTATTGCTTCCCAGCACTACTTCGATGCTGATCTTCGTAGAATGCCATGACATCACCCACTTTTTCTTGTCCCAGTTTAAATGCTTAGTAGATGTGTCGCATTTAGCTGCAATTCATATGAGAAACTGCCGTGGCATTGAATATATTTCTAGGGAAGGACAAAATCTGTCTCTCACCACCTTACAACATTTTGAACTGTGTGAGTTACCCAATTTAAGAGCCATCTTTGATGGTGTCCTACTGCCTGGCACATTTGCTGCCCTTGAAAGTCTGGGGATCAGTGAATGTCATAAATTGAAGAGACTTTTCTCTGTGAGGACATTGCAGAACCTCCAAAACTTGAGGCGCATCAAAGTCTCAACATGTACTATGATAGAGGAGATAGTTTCGGGAGAAGAAGAAATTGGTGAAGCAACCGATAATGATTTCAATGCCATCAAGTTGCCGAATTTAGTAGAATTTCGACTTGTTTATTTACCAAAGTTGAAAAGCATTTGCACGACAAGAGAAGTGGTATATGTCCCCAGCGCAAGTGGACCAATTACTATAGCAAGATGTCCTCGGTTGAAGAAGTTGCTCTCAGTCTCTACGGAGAACTCCTCACAGTCCATTAGTGGGTGGATCAGAGGAAGTAGAAAGTGGTGGGATGAGTTAGAGTGGGACCATCCAAACAACAAGGCCCTCCTCCAACCCCTTTTTAGAGAAGAAGTTGAAGTACAAACAGAGGACAAGCATGACAAATGAAGAACCAGAATGCTGAGGAGGTATGCTGCCTTTTTTCTACACGTGTTGTTTTCTCCATTTAAGCATTACACCTTTCATTTTTATGGATGTTCTAACAGATTTTTGGTACTTCTTGTTTCATTTTAATGGGAATAAACTTCATGAATTTAAAAGGTGGCCCACTGGAAACTACTCTAATCTTCAAATCATTTCATGTGGGTTTCATTAATTCAAATTACTAGCATTATATTTTTATGTTTGTGGAACTTTATGGCTTGAGAAATCTTTGATGGAGAAGATGAACTCTTTCTTCAACGTCTGTCTGAATCTACAGTAGGTGGTCATACATGTTGAGGTATAATACAGTTCCATCTAACTTCCTCTGAATTTCGTCATATACTTTTGAAACGTCTACAGTTGGTCGTCATGAGATGGAAGGGTTAGTTAATCTAGAAGTTCTTAACCTATCCTTCACCGAGATCGAGTTGTTGCCGGTGGGGGTTTCTGAAATGAAGAACTTACGTGAACTCAAATTAGAATCTTGTGTGGGATTACAATTAGTGCCTTCATTAGCAAAGCTCAAAGAGTTGAGGATATTGAATCTCAACTTAACCTCAATCAAGGAACTGCCATCAGGAATGGAAGGGTTAGTCAATCTCATGGAGCTTAATCTTTGCGGAGTTGAAGGCTTAAGAAGTTCTTTCCCTAGAGAGAAAATAGCCCATCTTGTCCATTTGAAAGAATTGGCTACTTTATATCGACCGTTTTATGATGACAGAATATTGGGCCCTTGGGTGGAAGAGAATGTAGTCGATGAAATTGCAAGATTGACAAAATTGAGGATTTTGAGGATTAGGTTCACCAACTTACCTACTTTCTTTAAATATGTGAGAGATGGAAATTGGCAGGTCCTTGAAAACTTCTTTTTCAAGGTCGCAGATGTGGCTGTTACATGTGATTCTGACAATAGATATTTTTTTATTGGAACGCTTCATAGAAAGAAAATAGTAGCATTTGTGGGTTGTGATGTTACTAGTGGAGAAGGTTGTCTATTGCTTCCCAGCACTACTTCGTTGCTGATCTTCAAAGAATGCCATGACATCACCCACTTTTCCTTGTCCCAGTTTAAATGCTTAGTAGATGTGTCGCATTTAGCTGCAATTTATATGAGAAACTGCCGTGGCATTGAACATATTTCTAGGGAAGGACAAAATCTGTCTCTCACCACCTTACAACGTTTTGAACTCTGTGAGTTACCCAATTTAAGAACCATCTTTGATGGTGTCCTACTGCCTGGCACATTTGCTGCCCTTAGAGGTCTGGCGATCAGTGAATTCCATAAATTGAAGAGACTTTTCTCTGTGAGGACATTCCAGAACCTCCAAAACTTGAGGTCCATCCAAGTCGAAAAATGTAGTATGATAGAGGAGATAGTTTTGGGAGAAGAAGAAGAAATTGGTGGAGCAAACGATAATGATTTCAATGCCATCAAGTTGCTGAATTTAGTAGAATTTGGACTTGATTATTTACCAAAGTTGAAATGCATTTGCATAACAAGAGAATTGGTATATGACCCCAGCGCAAGTGGACAAATTACTATAGCAAGATGTCCTCAATTGAAGAAGTTGCTCTCAGTCTCTACGGAGAACTCCTCGCAGTCCATTAGTGGGCGGATCAGTGGAAGTAGAAAGTGGTGGGATGAGTTAGAGTGGGACCATCCAAACAACAAGGCCCTCCTCCAGCACCTTTTCACAGATGAAGATGAAGTAGAAACAAAGGACAAGCATGACAAATGAAGAACCAGAATGCCGAGGAGGTATGCTGCTTTTTGCTACACATGTACAATAGTTGTTTTCTCCATTTAAGCATTACACCTTTCATTTTCATGGATGTTCCAACAGATTTTTGGTACTTCTTGTTTCATTTTAATGGGAATAAACTTCATGAATTTAAAAGGTGGCCCACTGGGAACTACTCTAATCTTCAAATCATTTCATGTGGGTTTCATGCATTCAAATTGCTAGCATTATATTTTAATGTTTGTGTTTAATCTAGTTTTCTCTTGTTGTCTTCTTCCTTTTGTTAATTTGTTGGTCATCCTTTGGCTTAGGCAATAAATCGGAAGCCTCGCAAGGTTGTCTCTTAACCTATTCTATACACATGTAGAACTTACTTCCAGCACTCCTATAGTCTCTGTTTTCCTCAACATTAATTTCAGGTCTTGAATGTGGTAAAGGGATAACATCACAATGGCTTTGCCAAATTGTGGTTCTCTACACAAAGTGTAGGTTACTAGACATTCCGATTGCACCAACTGTTTAAGGTTTATTCGATTTTCTGTCCTCCTTATTACACCCTTTATTTTCTGTGATATGCTTTAGTCATGTGAAATAAATTGTTATAGTTGTGCTGTTTTTTTCTTTCTGGTAAGAATTGAATTTATTAATGAATATCTAGTTGTGCTGCTTGGAGAACATCTTACGGAATGCTTGAAAATTAGTTTTCATTTGTTGGCATGGGATGAACGGAGATCCATGCTGAATGGAGATATGATATTACAGCCCTGCTCTGTTCTGATTTATCTTTCTGAACATTTAGATACATATCTACCCCTATGAGTAGTCTTACCAAATTCCCGCAGCTTGCAGTGGATCAAACTGTTCATCTATGGTTGCAACATCAGATCTCTAGTGACCAAAAGCTCACAAATCTAATAATTCTAACATGGTAGTAACTGTAGACCATCAATGGCGAAAACTTATTTCGTTGGAGAGCATGTTCCAATTTGCAAGTGCATGACCTAAATGCATGCATCAAAGGTCGAAAATGTACTACAGTTAGAGATCTGGCACGAGAGAATTTAAGATGAGCAGTTCAGATCAAGTGGAAGATTTGTTCTAATGGCATAGATTCTTCCACTGAATTTCTTTCTTCCTTTATTATATTTACTTCTATACCTTCCGTTCAATTTCTTTCTGTCTGTCTTACTTTGTCATGTTATCCAGTTTCTCCGAGATGCATTGGGATGTTTTCCTTTCACCTTTAAAAGCCACAAGTCTTTGGATGTTACTTTATGGATGGAGAAGATAAACTCTTTCTTCAACATCTGTCCGAATCTACAATATGTGGTCATACATGTTGAGGTATAATACAGTTCCATCAAACTTCCTCTGAATTTCGTCATATACTTTTGAAACGTCTACATCTCATTTGTATTCCAAGTTGTTAGCGAATCAAAACCTCTGAAACAATTAATTTTCTGAATCTTTTCTCTTATTATCAGAGACATAATTGGAAGAGAAATCAATTTGAAGAATCTTTGAACAATGACACTTTCAACGGGAAGTCAGATCACCTTAAGGAAGTTCGGATCCTTGGCTTTTAAGGAGGAACTCTGTGTCAAGTTGAGTTTGTGAATGTTTGCTCAAGAATGCAATGCAATGGTGATTCTCAGAGTTTCAAGATGGCGCTAGCAGATAGGGAGATGCGGAACAAAATTTGCCAGAAAGTAGAATTGTTTTAACAGGCGTGGTCTAGTCTTGTTATCTTATTCTGCTGCTGCTCGGAGCTTCAGCGAGTTCATTGTTTTGAACATTTAAACACAAGTAAAACTACATACATTGAAAGTTCGGTGAATAATTTTGTTTATGATCCAAGGGTGCAAATATTAAGGGGGAAATGACTATCTATGGGTAACTCAATCCATTGAGTTATAATTGAGTAGCACTTTTTGTTGTGACAACTTAACTAGGCGCATCTAACGGTTAGATCACCAATTCCAACCGCCTCGATCCACTCGAGTACTAGTGGTCTCCATAAAACTGATGTTCAATTGTATGCTTGTATGTAAATATGGATGAGATCCAAGATTTGATGAGATAATTAGATCCATTAATTTGAAACCGATTTCTCAATTTTTTTCTTTTGGAGTGACCTGACATGGCCTGAGCATGAACGTAATGTTCAAGGCAGCCTTGACTCTTCATCAACTACAAATGGAATTACGGACCTCCAAAAACCAGATTTCATGCCCAATATACATGTTACATATGTTCAAACTGGAAATTTCAGTGACAGAGAAGAATTCCTGTGAGCTGGGTGTGGCTCATTTAGAGCAGCTCTAACAGGCATTTTTTATACGGAAACTTGACTACTTGTTTAAGGCTTTCAGCATCTCTTCTAATATCACCTTTTTCTTTGCGCACGAAAGGTTGGTGGTCTGCTACACCAATTCATCAATTGCTTCCCACCCCATCTACTCATTTTTAGACGTTGATATGATCCGCCCATATTATATGTATCCAAAATTGGGTTATGGTGGGCCACTTCTCCTCTCATGGAATGATTGAGCATCTGACATTTGCTTCCGTCATGGTTTCCCATGAGATTCACAAGATCAAGGCAAAGAAAATTTCATGTATGGATGAACAGAGGGGCTTCATTCCTTTTAAGCTGTTAATTTCTGAAATCTCTAATTGGTTTATTCAAAAAGTGCAGGAGATGAATTTGAAGACCAAGTGTAAATTGAATCACCTCAACGATGTTGAGATCGATAACTTCTAAGGAACCTTGTGTCAAATCGTGACCGAGTAAGTGTTTGCTCAAGACCACAATAATATCGGAGAAAATGATTATCAATAGTTGGACAAAGGTGGATACAAAGATGCGAAACAAGATTAACAAGCAACTATTTCTGTCTCCAAGAGCGTCTCCTAATCTCGTTATCTTATTCTCTTATCAATGTTAGCAAGCTAGTCAGCTTTAATCTTTCCATCTATGACTTGTTATTTACTATTTACAAATTATCAACTAATACTAAATGACCCCAAAAGCCATCTAGAGCAGGTACTTTCTCTTATCAGCTTAAGCTTTTAGGTCAAATAGTAAACCACCATGATATTAGAGCATTATTGACTGAAAGGTCATGACTTCAAATCCTGAAGCCTCTGACTATCAAATCTAGGTGCAAGAGCCCAAAAGATCCTTCCATGTAAGGGGGTACATTAGCCATATAAATATTGTTAGCCCACTTTCTATCAACTTAAGTTTTTAGGTTGAATGGCAAGTCACTATCCCCTTGTTGGGGATATTTTAAGTAAAATTAGGAACTGGGATAGTAAGTTCTAAAGTAGTTTCCTTTGTAACTCGTCATTGTAAAGTAAAATAAGATAAAAACTAAATTACTAAGTGTATCTTTATTTTGGTCAAAGATGGAATTGTTCTCCAGTAATGCAATACATTAGAGATGGTTTGGTTGAACTTGCAGTCAGTAAGGGAATTTATGAAGGGGCAAAACTTTGCGTTAATATGGACTCTAAACGCATAACACAGTGTTTGTAGGAAAGTTGACACCCTCTTAAGTCCTAATTCTGCATGATGGAGAGATCCTCCAATTGTTTCTGTTGGACGTATAGAAAGTTACTTGGCTCGTTTTCAGTAAACAAGTATAACCACTCCTGTTACTACAGCGGCACCAATCAGAATCCCAGAGTGAAGCGACCCCCATTCACTTTTATGAACAGTGGAAACATCTGATGATGATGGCGGCTTCAAATCCGAGTCGTCAAGGTGCAACCTTATTACCTGAAAAGGGCCAAAATAGTCAGCTGATTTGGTGACCTTAACATAGTGATTATAGCAACGGATTACATTTTTTTTTCACAGGGAAGCTCAAAAGCAAGTTTCCTTGACAACCTGCCAACCTCAGCATCATGGTCAACATGGCACAAGAAGAGCAGTTTTGACCATGGTATTCATATAGAGGAGCACACTAACAGAGAAGTAGGGTAGACATGATGGAAGTTCACAATTAATACTTTATACCCTACCAAGCACTTATAAATTTTCATAGAATAAGTCTGCATACCATCTAATACCATTGCACTTATTACTCTATATGCAGGAATTGCTGGTTCATAAGAGTCTGACGTGATATGTGATTCTGTGTTTGCAGATTTGCTAAATAGATATGACACTTGTTGGCATGTTTGAATATTCAAGCTCTAGATCTCATCCTACAACAAACAATAACCCTAACATCTCAACTTTAAGTCTAAGAACTGAAGCTTCCAGAAAAGCAATGGTTAAGAACTGTAAACAGTTCTATGAAGCGAAGGAAGAAAAGATAAGAGATGGGGCAGGACAGATTCCAGCTTTCAAAACATACCAGAAAGAATCTTAAGAATACAGGTGTCATCATACAATCACTGTGGTAGGACTTATGACTTACAATCTGTCGAATAGACAAATTATTAGGCTGCATAAATATAGATTGTGGACTTCATATTTGAGATGCACCCATAACTGTTTTTTTTTTTTTTTTCTAACTGCAATTAACTGATGGCAAAGGATTTGCAGAACTAATTGATTTTGATAGAAAAGCCATATATAACAGATCACTATCAGTGGCAATGAGTACTCTGTCACCCTCATCATCCTCATACTAAAAATAAAGAAAAAAATAAATTGGATTAATCAGTCAGAAAGAAAAGACTAGCTCATCGAGATCACTGGAAACCTTCAGAAGCTGAGGTTGTCCTTGAATATTGTCAGCTCCTATTCTCAGCACGACAGCAGACACAAGATCACCCAAATTCTCAGTGCCTGAAAGGAATCAAGATCATAAGCCTGTTACTTGCATTACATACCACAATAAAATGACAACTTCAGCTCCAGATTCCACAAAGATGCTTCTCTAGAACCCCAACCTACCACAATTAAATCGTGTACACATACTTTATGGTCCTCAAATTTAAAGGCAAACGAGTTTCCAAGTCCAAGAGATGGATACATAGATTCCGCTGGTTCATCTACATCTGATGTCATTAATGCAGATAGTTCACTGAAAACAAAATTGCCACAGTATCAGTTACTAGACCAAGCTGATCACCAAGATAAGCCATGCACAGTTAACAAAAGAGTACCTTTGGGTATCACACTCATCATCTGGTGGCTCTAGATTAAGAGCAGAATCCCAGAACTTATGCATCATTGTGTTTGCCACATCATTTACCCCTCCAGAACCTCCTTCAACCTTGGACCAATAAGAAGCTGGGTCGCCAAATTTATAAACAGAATGTCATAACTTTGTCAGCGGTGCAGAGCATAAACTCAAGGTAAACAGTGAATATCTTATCCTAATAGCACAGGATGACAACAAACCTAGAACCAACAAAAACTAACACAATCTACAATGAAAAATATAAGCCGATGCATATTGAATCTGAAGAAATCAGTTCTTACCATTGAAATTGCTGCATGAATTATTTGCAGAACATCTACGCAGGCAACAATGTTCTCATCTGCACAAGAAATGTCATCAAATATTTAATTTCAAAAGATTCTTCTCCTAACCTAGGAAATTATTGCTTAACCCTATCAAGAACAGGGAGGTGTAAAAACTTCCCATCGTGCATTATATGTAATGCATCAAGAATTGTTGTGTCCAAAGTTGCATACTCAGGGTTCGGTGTCATCACCTTCAGAAGCACACAAATTAAAGATCAGAAACAATTATCACAAAAGTTCTCCATATCCACTATGATTACCACATGCAAGTACGATTACATCTGATACTGAGCTCATCTCAATACATCAATATCACAGTCCAGTAGCTACTAAATCCATTATGCTGACAGTTTTATGGAGGTTTTCACATGTAAGTATTACCACATTTATATTGGGGCCAACACAGTGAACCAATATCAAAGGCCAGCGGGCACTTTGTCCACTTCACTAACAGTTCTGACACATGCAAGTATTACCCACTGTTTCAATTATCGAAGCCTTTGTCTGGTGAGGTGAGAATGTAGAGACTTTCACACTGTAGAATGTGTTTCTTTCTTTCAAAACAAAAACATGTTAAGAGAAGAAGAAGACAACTCCGCCAATGCCGGTCCCAAGCCCGGATAAAAAAGGAGGAGGGTCTTGCATCAGGTGCCAGCCGTCAAGGGGGAAGTTGAAGATGATTTTATTATTTCTTTCTTACAAATGAATATGCATTTGTATATTAGTTTGTGAGGAAGAAATGAGAATCATCTCCAGCTTCTTAAAAGATGGCAACCTTTGTGTCAAGTAGCCAGCCGGCAAGGGGGAAGTTGAAGATGATTCTATTATTTCTTTCTTACAAATAAATATGCATTTTGTATATTAGTTTGTGAGGGAGAAATGAAAATCATCTTCAGCTTTTTAAAATATGGCCACCCTTGTGTCAGGTAGCTAGCCGGCAAGGGTGAAGCTGAAGATGATTTTAATGATGATTTTAATGATTTTTATGAAAATCATCTTCAGTTTTTAAAAACTATGGCAACCTCAACATGACATGAATCGAAATCTGAAATTCGCTCAAGCTAGGGCGTTCCCCATAAGCGACGCGCTACATCGGATCCTGGATGCGGTGAAAAATAGGCAAGGGTTGCTAGGGCGTTCTCCCAGAAGTGACGCGCTACATCGGATCCCGGGTGTAGTGAAAAATGGGCAAGGGTTGCTAGAGCGTCCCCTCAGAAGCGACGCGCTGCATCAAAACCCAGGTGCAGTGAAAAGTGGGCATGGGTTCATACCATGAAGGTCGAGAAAGGCGATAGTAAATAGGGTATCTCCAAAACATAAGATTCGCATCGCTACATGGAATATAGGGACACTGACAGGTAAGAGTTTGGAGTTAGTAGACACGATGAAACGTAGGAGAGTCAACATCACTTGTATCCAAGAAACCAAGTGGAAAGGGGCTAAAGCTAGAGAAATAGATGGGTATAAATTATGGTACGTAGGAAAGGAAAATAATAGAAATGACGTAGGAATAATAGTGGATAAAGAACTAAAGGATAAAGTTGTGGACGTTAAAAGAATCAGTGATAGAATAATAATAATAATAAAAATGATTCTAGGAGAGCATATTATAAATATTATAAGTGCATATGCACCACAAGTAGGGCTACAAGATATAATTAAGAGACAGTTTTGGGAAGATATGGAGGGAGTCATGCAAGAAATTCCCAATACTAAGGGGATATTTATAGGAGCAGACTTAAATGACCATGTAGGAAAAGATAAGGAAGGATATGATAGAATACACGGAGAGTATGGTATAGGTGAACGAAATGAGATGGGGGAGAATATCCTTGATTTTTCTTTGTCATATAACCTATCCATTGCAAATACACTCTTTAAGAAGAGGGATGAACACTTAATAACCTTTAAAAGTAGACTTCATAAAAGCCAAATAGACTTTTTTCTACTTAGGAATAATGAACGATCTATATGTAAGGATTGTAAGGTGATACCTGGTAAGAGTTTAACCTCACAACATAGGTTAATGGTTATGGATATTCATATCAAAAGATGGAGTCAAAGAACTGAACTTAATACACATCCAAAAACTAAGTGGTGGAACTTAAAAGGAGAGAAAATAACCTCATTCAAAAATAAGTTGATGGTAAAAGGAAATTGGAACTATGAAATAGAAGTAAATACCATGTGGACTAATATGGCTGAGTCCATTAAGAAAGTGGCAAAAGATGTCTTAGGAGTATCTAAAGGTAAAAGGCTATTAGCAAAGGAAACATGGTGGTGGAAAGAAACAGTGCAAAAAGCTATTAAAGAAAAACGACTGCATTTTAAAGCATGACAGAAGATTAGAAATAATGAAAACTATGAACAATATAAGAATGCTAAAAACGTTGCTAAGAGAATAGTAAGTGATATAATAGGCTAAACTTAAAGCATATGAGAAAGATGTATTTAAACTTGCAAAAGTAAGAGAACAGAAGGGTAAGGACTTAGAGCATGTTAGGTGCATTAGAAACGATGATCAAAGGATATTAGTCAAAAATGATGAGATCAAACAAAGGTGGGAAATATACTTTCAAAAATTGTTAAATGACAATGGCCCTGAGAATATAGGGATTGATAATACTATAAATCTAAATAACACTGGATATTATAGATATGAACGTAGGATTAGAATGCTTGAAGTACAAGAGGCCTTGAGAAAGATGAAATCAGGAAAGGCCATGGGGCCTGATGGTATACCAATAGAGGTTTGGAAGTATATGGGAGATATTGGGGTAGTTTGGTTGATCAAGTTGTTTAACAAGATTATAAAATCAAAGAAAATGCCTGATGAGTGGAGGAAAAGCTTTATTGTACCAATCTATAAGAATAAAGGAGACATTCAAACCTGCACTAATTATCGAGGGATCAAACTTATGAGCCATACCATGAAACTTTTTGAAAGAGTGATTGAGAAGAGGCTACGACATGAAACAAGTGTATCGGAGAATCAGTTTGGTTTCATGCCTGGGAGGTCTACCATGGAAGCTATTTTCTTACTAAGACAATTAGTAGAGAAATATATGGAGAGGAGAAAAGACCTACATATGGTCTTTATTGACTTAGAGAAAGCTTATGATAGAGTCCCTAGAGAGTTAATATGAAGGGTGTTGGGTGTTAAAGGGGTTTCGCAGAGTTATATAGATATAATTAAAGATATGTATGAGGGAACAGTAACAAATGTTAAGACCATTAGTGGCGTGACTAGTGATTTTCCTGTCACTGTCGGATTGCACCAAGGATCCGCATTGAGTCCATACCTTTTCACATTAGTTATGGATGAGTTAACAAAACATTTGCATGAGGAGATTCCCTGGTGCATGCTATTTGCAGACGATATAGTCCTACTTGATGAGACAAGGAAGGGTGTAAACATAAAGCTAAAGCTATGGAGAGAAGCATTAGAATCGAAAAGATTTAAAATTAGCCGAACTAAGACAGAATATATGGAATGTAATTTTAGCAAGGAGAATAGGAGTGGAGCACCAGTCAAGATTGATAACCAAGAGGTCCCCATGAGAGACCACTTCCGACACTTAAGATCATTGATCCATGAGAGTGGAGAGATTGAGAGGGAGGTTACCCAGAGAATCCAAGCGGGTTGGAACAAATGGAGATGTGCATTAGGTGTTTTATGTGATCGGCGGGTGCCACTCAAACTAAAGGGAAAATTCTATAGGATGGCTATAAGGTCGGCTATACTCTATGGATCAGAGTGTTGGGCAGTTAAGGAACATCATACTCATAGGCTGAGTGTTGCAGAAATGAGGATGTTGAGATGGATGAGTGGTAAGACAAGAAAGGAAAGAATTAAAAATAAAAATATTAGAGGAAATTTAGGGATAGCACCAATAGGTAACAAGATGAGGGAGATTAGACTTAGATGGTTTGGACATGTTCAAAGGAGGCCAACAATGGCATCAGTTAGAAGGAGTGAGGCAATACAAGTTGAAGGTTCTAAAAGGGTAAGGGGAAGGCCCAAGAGAACGTGGATAGAAGTGGTGAGGAAAGATTTAAAAACTTTGGAATTAAATGAAGCCATGGTATTTAATAGAGTGGAATGGAGGAATAAGATTCATATGGCTGACCCTTAATTGGGATAAGGTCTTGATGATGATGATGATGATGATGATGATGATGAGAAGAAGACAGAGCAGTGGGTAGGCATCGGTTGAAAGATGGCGGAAGACAACATTGCACTAGAATTCAGTACTTTTTAGTAACAACCCGTGATACCTTATGTGGAATCCAATAGAGTAATAGAAAAGAGATCACTATAGTTACGTATAGAGGGGAATAACGAATCCCTTAACCGGGCAACCTCCATATTGCACAACTATATGAAACAACCATTATCACACAACTTCGGCCATCTTGGGACCAATCTTATATATCATATCATATAATTATATACCCAATAACCGTGCAAAGTGAACAAATATCCAATACCATTTAGCATTGCCCATGTGAAGTTTAAGTTTTTGACTGCCCATAAAGGGCAGCCTGGTACACGAAGCTCCCGTGTATGCAGGATTCAGGGAAGGGGCAAACTACAAAGGATATATAGTATGCATTCTTACCTTGCATTTTCCAAGAGGTTGTTTTCACACCTTGAACTCGTGACCTCCAGGTCACACTGCAACAACTCAACCGTTGCGCTAAGGCTCCCCTTCAAGTTTTTGACTGCCCATGTGGCTCATAAATGATTGGAACTTGCCATTGTCCTATTAGCATGAACTTTGGTCATTAGTCACATCATGTGAGAGTTTTGTATTCCAAAACTAATACCATCTACCCTTTTTCTTAATGTAGATGATTTTATTCAAAGACAAGATGGAGAACATCTAGAGACCATACAACCAATCAAGAGAGCCCCAAAGATATGAGGCTGAACACACAGATCCAACAGTCAACGCTGAAAACAAGGACAAACACAAAAAACACAGCCCCTCTACAAGAGAACGAGAAGAAAACAGAATCGGCTAGAACATTCTCTTTCTTTTCTCAGGTAGATCAATGACCTCCTAGCCAATAGATCACCATCTGAAATTGCCGACATTCTTACACGATGAAATGAAACCCAGCAAATTGGAGCAGAGTAGATGCGCGAGATCAATGTCACGCCATGGCGGTTGTTTAGATCCGATAAGCCACCTGATACTGTTTGGTGAATCCCCTTTATTCATTAGCATTTTGAAATCCTAATCTCCGTTAAATTACAGTTGGAACGAGTAAAATAGAAGGTGGGGAAAGGAAATATGGATTAGAGACCTGTGTGCAAGACGAATTTGGGATCTGGTAGCGGTAGTGTCCATGTCAACAGCATCCTCCATATGGATCTCCAGTCCAGAGAATGAGTCAATGCTAATCTTTCGGTTCCTTCAAGTTTGAGTCGAATGTATCTGGGGATGATATATTCATAAAAGAGAGCTTTTTAATGTAGTTTCGCGTGATACAAGTATATAGATGCGGCTAAATTACAAACGGGGCTCACATGTTTGATGATACAAAGCTCCCACGTTTCTGGGAGGCATCCAAGAGAGATTATGCGCTGTGGACATCTCTACCAATTTGCCACCATCAAATATGCAATTTCAACATCGGAAAATATGTTGCAATTTCCGTACAAAAGCTTACATACTAAGGGGGAAGCTTTATGATAACTGGTCATATATATCTGGGGCAAATGTAATGGCAAAGACCAGAAATTGCTGCTAATCACAGCCATCGATTTTCTTGGCCGCATCTTTGACTAAAGATGACAGAAAAATCATCTCCACAGATGATCTTTACCTTTCAATTGATGCCTCTCTCAGACAACTGATGCATCTCATGTAAATATGTTTGTTTGTAGGTTTGAGTGGCCACTTTTCATATGATACGAGACAGAGCACTGGGGCATTTCTTTTCATGAGGACCTGAACCCATTTCTTAATTTCATCATCAAAACACTCTTTATAATCAACTTCAATGGAAAACATATGAATCTAACCACTGTGGCAATAACTCAGTGTTTAGCCAACGGATCAATCACAGTTATGTAATGAAAGATGAGGGCATCTGGGGAGGTAAAACCCCATATTGGGAATGGAAGTCCCAACATACCCCCATCTTGTTTGGTAAAATGACCGTCTTTACCAGTTGCTTCTCTAAGTACTGATTATCCAAAAATTTCATAGAATGAAGAAATTTTCGGTGTTGGATTACCATTCGACTTGAAAGCTACCATATTGGTTTAACATTAAATGTAAAAGGTTAATATCATTTATCACATACAGAGGCAAATCAATGAGTCCACAAAATCCCATTGTGTGGCTCAGTTTGTATCGATGGGTAGTTAAGATCATGCTAGGATTAGCAGCACAAGATTGTATTTAGAAGCTAGACAAACTGATGGATGGAACCATAGCACAACAGCAAAGTTGTTGTCATGTGACCTTGAGGTCACTGGTTTAGGGCATGAAAATAGCCTCTTGCAAAAATGCAAGGTAAGGCTGTGTAAGCTTGTTGCACCGGGGTTGTCCTTTTACAAATTGATGGATGAAACTCATTAATCATTTTCTATGTATGGACATCTAGATGCCCATTATGCCTGTCCGAATTAATTTGAAGGGCTCTCATATGTAAGTGGTACCCGTATGTACATTGGTTGGACCCTGGGATAAGGAATTAGCTTATGGTTAAAGATTTTTAGCGGGCCCACTTGAAGCTTCTCATTCTCTTCCCACAATAAGAGTCTCGTAGTATCATCTTCTGGTTTGATCCCTCCTACATTAAGGATGGGGAAAGAAGACGTGTTGGGACCACATTTTTTTTAAAGATGTACGGGCCACTTTCCTACCGACACCCTTCCTTTTCTTCTCTTAACATAGATACCATAGCCAAGAAATTTCCAAGTAAATGCAGACTTGGGTAAGATTTTGTGCTTTCAACTTCCCAAGATATTGGCCCAAAACTTCCAGTCATCTAGTATGAAGAAAGATTGTAATGAACTACTCCCAACTACTAGAATTCACTGCATAACTTCCCCTCTGCTATTCTGCATCTGGCTTCTTTGACGCTTTCCAACCTGCTAAGCTCAAGGTCTACTTCTCAGGTATGCTTCTTCACTTCATTTAATGTCCATATATGCTTTTGATTTTCTGGTATGCTTCTTTGCTTATTTTGATCGCGATCCATTCTATATTTTGTGTGTCTCATTCTCCTACTTGGCTTTTGTCTAATTAATTTCCTTTTGCTATAATTACTTTGATCTAAATTGATACCAATTTGTGGTAATTTAAGACGGAGAATATTTGATTATTATTTTTTTTCATTCCAAGTATTGGGTATCAAACATTGTAAATAATCTTACTAAAGAGATGGTTCATAATTTAGCTGCTAAAGAAAAATGGGAAATAATCCACATGGTATCTGAAAATAGAACTTAAAATTGAAAACATGACAGCTTTGTCTTTTCTTCTCTTTGGGGCTTAGTGTTTGATCTAGTACATAAAAAAAGGGGGCAGCCCCAGTGCACGAAGCTCCTGCCTATGTGGGGTTTGGAAAAGGGGTGGGTCACAATAGCCTAAAGTAGGCAGCCTTACCTTGTATTTTTGCAAGAGGCTAATTCCACGCCTTGAACCCGTGACCCCAAGGTCACATGACGACAACTTTTACCGTTGTACCAAGGCTCCCCTTCTTTGATCTCGTACATATGAATTCTAATTATTTATGCGAGAAATTAATTCAGTAATTAGATTCTGCCAGTTGTGGGTTTAAACTTCTCAGGATAATAATTCATTTCTCATGTTTAACTGAAAACAATTCCTTCTTTGAAATGGGAAGGAACAGAGTCATTTTTTTATTCTCTAGTATTTGATTTAATTCTCAAAGAAATGTTGTAATTTTTTCACTGCCTTTGTATACCCTTCGCTTCTTACCTGATAAGGTGAAAGTGTGATCGGTTCTTACTTTGATTCTCCAATGTGTGATTTGATTCTTAAAGAAATGTTGCATCTTGCCTTTGCACAGCCTTTGCTGCTTGACTTGGTTTACTTTGGAATTGACTTCCTTTACGTGGTTGGTAGCGGCTATGGAAGCTGTTGTTCGGGAAATCATTGACTTGGGAAAGAAAGCGTGGGCTGGGTACAATTATTCCAAAAGATCATATATTTTGAAAGGCAAAATGCAAGAACTGAGTAGTCGACGGCAGGATGTGAAAACTGAACTGAACAGAGTAGAAGTTCAGCAGGGGAAGAAAAGAGAGAGAGGTAGAAGTATGGTTAGAAAGCGTTGGAAGTCGAAATTTCTATTTACAACAACAGATTAGAGACGGTAGGGGATGGTTCTCACCAGTTAAGTTGGGAATGCTTGTTGAAGAGACGATCGAAGATGTCGTCAAGCTTCAAAAGATGGGGAGATTCTTCGATGGTTTGGTGTTTGATCCATTACCAAGCAGTAAAACAACGTTACTTGCAACGACATTAGTCGGACAAGCAACAGCTTTGAAAACTTTGGAAGCCATTGAAGATCATTTGATGCACCAGAACACACGCAAACTTGGGGTTCATGGACTGGAAGGAGTAGGGAAGACAACCATCGTAAAGCACATCAACAATAGTCTCAATGGAACCCAACATTTCGACAGCATCATTTGGGTAACCGTTCATGAATGTTCAGAGACACCTTTATGGTGATTACCCTCCAAATTGAAAATTCTTTCCATCGTAATCACAGAAAAGCCTTAGATGCTATTGACGATCCACATGGTTGAAGCAGTTTCACAGAAATGATTTGCGGTGTTGATCTTGGTGTAATGCCCATGGCAGGGTAGAAACTAATGCATGGGTTGCAAAACCATTTCCTTTTGATTTGTTTATGTACACTAGGTATGTGTTGTGTTCAATACTTCTGCTAAGAAACACTTTAAGCTCTCAAGTGTTGCTCTTATAGACCAACTCTAAGAAGCTGGCTTTTCCTTTTTGATTCATAATCTCTACATGTTTATTTTAAGGTAGACATACACACACACACACTCCTCTATGCACAGCCAATCCAATTTTTGGAAATGTCTAAATTAATACCTAATACAATAACCAATCGAATCTGTAGATTAAATCATTATTCCATTTTTAATAATTTGAGTCTCATAATCTTCTGCAAAAATTACACTCTCTAAGCCATACGAATCCACATTAAACATGCTATTTAAAATATAAGGTCCAGTAGTCTCTTAGAACAACATATCAAACATAACGTTCCATTTCTGGAGAACACCTAAGAATTAAAATAATACCTCAATTTTTTTATCTGCATTCTGATCTCTTCCAGTTTTTGACAGGATGGTGAACCCTTGGTATCTGCTGCTCTAGATTTCAAAGCAATGCTTGAGGCAGCACTTCTCAGCCCTTATAAATTCTGTATGCAAATTTCTTGATCTTCATTTATATGTGTTAGTGTAATGATTTTGCAATTGCTCGCTGTTTGTATTTTTCTGTTGATTGCAATTGCTCGCTGTTTGTATTTTTCTGTTGATAGTTAGAGACACATCCACCCATGCCAGTGTCTCCCTATTTGTTTTAAGTAATCATCTCTCTCCTCTCTGTGCTCTTGCTGTCTCTGCCCACAAGTTTGGTAAAAGGATTCAGAGGCTCTTGCAAAAATGCAAGGTAAGGCTGCCTACTTTAGGCCATTGTGGCCCGCCCCTTCTCCAGACCCTGCATAGGCGGGAGCTTCGTGCACGGGGGCTAGTGTTGGGGATTTTCAGTCCCCGCCCAAGATCATACACACAAAAATGCAGAGTTTAACGTGGTTCGGCCAATAAGCCTACGTCCACGGGAGAGAATGATTTCACTATGAAAACGGGGTTTTACAGAGAGGTATACACGGGGATTTTTACAGAGGAATGGGTTTTTTATCCTTGCCCTCTTGGTATCCCTATTTATAGGTAATTTTAGGGTCTGATTTTCAACCCGTTTTACACAAAGTCAGTGGCGGTGGCCGACGGCGGCGCCCGCCACCGTTGAATACGGCGGCCGCCTGAAAATGGGGCTGGACCAACAAATCTCCCCCTCCAGGCCCATTAACTGAAGGAGGTTTCTTCATGTATAGACTTTTAACAGAAGCCCATCTCGGCCAATTCTCTGCAACTCTCGAACTTGCTTCGAGGTAATGCTTTTGTCATCATATCCGAACTATTATCGTCAGTATGAATTTTCTCAAGCTCTAACGACTTCGAGTCCAAAATATCACGTATCCAATGATACCGAACATCAATGTGCTTTGACCTTCCATGAAAAGTAGAATTCTTGCTAAGGTGTATAAAGACTTTGACCGTCGCAAAATAACGCATACCTCTTCTCGCATAAAGCCAAGTTCGTTCACGAACTTCTTCATCCACAATAACTTCAGCATGCTTCACACAAAGAATAAACTCAGCCTCTGTCGTATAAGGCAACACACTTCGTAACTTTGATTGCCATGACACAAATTTCCCGCAAAAGTAATCAAGTAGCCTAAAGTGTACTTCCTCGTGTCAATATCACCACCATATCCGACCAGTAGCTCTCAAGCACGGCTTGCCGCCAAATCCCAAACACAACTTAGAAGTACCACGTGATATCTCAATATCCACTTCATCGCATTCCAATGTTCTTTTCCGGATTTGATAGAAAACTACCACTGCACTAACCGCATATGTAATGTCCTGCTAGTGCATACCATGGCATACATAAGACTACCAACACCGAAGCATAAGGAACATCTCTTGCATGTATTCCTTCTCAAAGATCACTTATCGAACTCGATTCTTACTAAGCTTTAAAATGAGTAGCAAAAGGTGTACCAACCACTTTCGCTTTATCCATGTGAAATCGTTGAAGTACCTTTTCTATGTACTTCCTCCCGAGACACCATACCCTTTTATTCCTCCTGTCACGAATGATAGAAATCCCGAGAATTTGTCTTGCGGATCCTAAGTCTTTCATAGCAAAGACTTTGTTCAGCTCCTTCTTTAACCGATCGATCCTTGAAGAGCTTCTTCCAACAATAAGCATATCGTCGACATAGAGTAGCAAGATGATGAAATCATCTTCGAGAATCTCTCAGACAAACACACAGTTGATCTCGGGGTAGTCTTTCGATAACCCCCGTTGCGGGTCATGAACCGCCGAATCTCCCCGTACTACACTGCCCGGGAGCCCGCTTTAAGCCATACGTACTCTTCAACTTGCGTACATACTTCTCTTTGCCTTTAGCAACAAACCTTCCTCCGCCGCATATATATCTCCTCCTCTAAGTCACCGTGGAGGAACGCCTGGTTTTACATCCATCCGCCTCAACCTCCAGATCAAGGTTTGAGGCCAAACCCAATACAACTCCTGATTGAAGACATTTTAACAACAGAGAAAATATCTCCTCGAAATCAACACCTTTTCTTTCGACCAAAGCCTTTCACGACAAGTCTACCTTGTATCGTGGTCGTGTAGTGTCACCTTCGTATTTCACCCTCGTATATCCACCGATTCTTCAAAGCTTCTGTCTCGCCCTTGGTAATCTTACCACCAAAAGTGTGGTTGTTCTTGTGGGATTTCATCTCATCCTTCATAGCTTGCAATCCACTCGCATTCTCTTCACTTTCACCGCCTCGTGTAGCTCTCGTTCTCTCCCGCTGAGGAGTACGTACTCATCCGATGAATATCGAGTGGAGGGTTGACGATCTCTCGAACTCCGTCTCAATGAAACCGCCGGTTCCTCGCAGGAACCTCCTCGCCGAATATCATCAGCCTCTCGACGAAACATCCATGTCTTTCAGCCTTCATGTTCTCCCTCGAGCCGATTATCTCGAACATCAACCTGAGCACCACCATGGTCATTGGTGCCATCTACACTTGGCGTATGTGAAACAGAACCGGATCTAAATTGTCGTAGTATCGAACTCGAGTTTCGATACTTTCGCTTTGTCGATGTGTTCAATGGTTTGGTCTTCCATAAAGACCACATCACGACTTCTAACCGCTTCTTTCAGCAATGTAATCATATAGCCTCGTAACCAAACTCATCCTCGCCTATAGCCGATGAAAATGCATTGTTTGGTCTTGCCTAACTTGGACCTCTCATCCTTAGGTATATGTACAAACGCTTTGCACCCAAATACCCGCAAATGATCGTAAGAGACATCTTTTCCATACCATAGCCGTCAGAACATCTGATTCAAGGCAACTATCGGAGATAGGTTAATAACATAGGCCGTGTATAACGCTTCACCCTAAGGAACCGGCAGTTTTGCTTCGTAAAGCAAGCATCCGACCCTCTCCATCAATGTCTGCTCATCCTCTCGCTAAACCATTTAGCCGAGGAGTCTTCGAGGAGTTCTTTGATGTCCGATCCTCGCTTTACAATAAGCATCGAAAGGTCCACAAGATTTCGCCACCGTTGTCCGTGCGAATGCATTTCAGCTTCTTCCCCGTTTGCCGCCACTCGTGTAAGCTTGAAATTCTTTAAACTTGTCAAGCACCCGATCCTTAGTTTTCAAAACATAGTAATTCCAGTTTCGGAATAATCATCAATAAATGTGACAAAATATAATGCACCACCAAATGTGCGTACCTTCATAGACCGCATACATCGAATGTACCAATTCAAGCACGCTCGGCTTTCCTCGGAAGAATGATGGCTTTTGAAGGAAACTCGTTGCCGTTTCCCTAAGAAGACAATGAGCACATTTGCTTACCTTTATACTTTGAGCCCCGAAAGCAAATTCTTCTCACTGACAACCTACCCCTTTTTCACTCATGTGATCGAGTCACTCGTGCCACAACTCAAGAACCATCAACATTAATCGCGTTTCACAGAGTTAATAGGAATCGAAGCTTGCATCACATACAAGCTGGGGATGATTTCTTCCCTCCTAAGAACCACAAGCGCTCCTCAGAGAGCTTCCACCTGTCCATCGCAAAGGTACTACAAGCATCTATCATCATCAAGCTTTCCTACTTGATATTAAGTTCAACCGGATATCCGGTACATGTCGAACGTCCTCGAGAATCAACCTTGTTCCGTTGTTGGTGTCCAAACAAACGGATCCGATACCAACAACCTTGACAGCCCCATCGTTACCCATCTTCAACACTCCAAAGTCACCAGGAGTGTACGAGGTGAAAAACTCCCCTCCTCGAGGTAACATGAAAAGAAGCACCACTCAACAACCCATCCAATCTCATTGGAGGCTAGGTTGATTTCATTTTCATCACGCTGCACCACAACAAGGCCTCAAGTAGTGGGCGCTACACGATCATTCCCCTCATCATTTCTTCTCTCCCGCTCGCATTCTCTCGTTTTGTTCTCGCTTCCACACTTGTAACATCGCCTTTTAATGTGACCCTCGCCACAATAATTGCATTCCCGTATTCTCAGACCGGCTTAGATTTACTCCTCGCTTTCTATTATTCTTCTCCCGTCCTTTGATCTTGCTTCTCCTCGATTTTCCCGAGATCAAAATCTCAGACCGTGATGTGGTGACAACTTGAGCTCGTCGCTCTCATTTCTTTCATTTAGAATCGCGCTTCGCATTCCCATGTCACACACCACCCTCGGAGCACTAGCTGTAGAAAACACGAAAATTTTCCCATGAGTCGTGCAAAGTATTTAAAAGCCATAAACCCATGATATCATCGTCAAACCCGACGCCAACATCTGATAGTTGTTGAAAGCATCCTGGCCAACTCGTTCAAGTGGTCTCAAATAGAACTCCCTTCCTTGTATCTCAGGTGCATCGCTTGATTAAGTAGGTATAACTTATTATTCCCAGCTCTCGACGCGTACAAGGTTTCTAATTTGATCCATGAGTTTCTAAGATGTATTTCATTTTTTGAATATGATTCAAAACATTATCTTCTACCCATTGTCGAATAAAACCACATACCCGTCGTGTTCAAAAGCCCACTTTCTTCTGACTTATCTTCCTGGTTTTTGAGTAGCAAAAAACAGTAGATGTAATTTTTCACAAAAAGAAGATCTTTCATTTTTCCCTTCCACTTGTGATAGTTAGTACCATTTAAGCAAATCATTTTGCTCATGTTTGCCTCCATAAGTAAAGAAAGAGTACTTACAGCAATTTCAGGAGAAAATCTTACAAATTTGAGAACACCACTGCGTTTGCCAAGAACTGGTCTATCCCCCTTGAAAACTTGCCAAAAATAGGTCTACTCCAATCGAATCATCAAGGTAACTCGGCCATTTGCCAGACTCCCGAACCGGTTGCAACCCTGATCGTTGCAATACGCTACTGTTTCAACTCAGCTACTGTGCAAATGCGCTACTATTTGCACTCGTACTGTTACAACTCTATACTGTTGTAACTTTGTATTTGTTGAAACTCGAACTGTTGGAACCCGCCTGGGTACTATGCCAACTCGCAAGATCGTAGGATCACCGAGTCGACAGTAATGATGATGCTTTTTTACTGTAGCAACATGATAACATGCTTTCCACTGTAGCAGCAATGATGATTACTGTAGCAACTGTAGCAGGAACAGTTTTCTTCCTCCTCTTGACTGGCGGAACTGCAAATCCGTTTTCTGCCTCTGTTTCACGGCATAACCGAGCTCTGATACCACTTGTTGGGGATTTTCAGTCCCCGCCCAAGATCATACACACAAAAATGCAGAGTTTAACGTGGTTCGGCCAATAAGCCTACGTCCACGGGAGAGAATGATTTCACTATGAAAACGGGGTTTTACAGAGAGGTATACACGGGGATTTTTACAGAGGAATGGGTTTTTTATCCTTGCCCTCTTGGTATCCCTATTTATAGGTAATTTTAGGGTCTGATTTTCAACCCGTTTTACACAAAGTCAGTGGCGGTGGCCGACGGCGGCGCCCGCCGCTGTTGAAGTCAGCAGTCGGCACCGACTGCTGCGCCCGCCACCGTTGAATACGGCGGCCGCCTGAAAATGGGGCTGGACCAACAGCTAGCCTTTATATATGCTATGCCTTTATCTAGTGATGAGTTTGTTTGACTAGTAGATATTATATATTTCTAGGTTTTAAATAAACTGCTGGCTTTGCAGATGACGAGGAGAGTTCATCATTGCCTGATGCTGTCAGTAGCAGCATTGAACATACGCATGAAGACCTGGTTGGTTTTGCTCTCTCTAAAGAAGAAAGCATTATGGCTTAGTACTATAGACCCTTTGTGGTCCACCACTTCCCCGTACCCTGCATGCATGGGAGCTTAATGCACCAGACTGCCCTTTTTATTCTTTTGAATGGGATTCATGGAATAATATTGAATTTAGTTTTCATTGTTCCTTTTTCTGTCTTTTTTATTCTAGAAAAGAAGGTGATTGTGGCTGGTACTAGAACTAAATATATTCTGAAAATGATAATGACTATTATATCTCCACTTTGCAGTAGTTTTCTACCAGTAGGCTGTATTATCTTTCTCATCCAAATAAAAATTCAAAAATTGCATCCATATATTTTCAGCAAGGAATCTGTTCAGTATAGGTGACTCCTGAAGAGGTTTTGCATGAGTAATTTTTCTACTACTACTACTACCAGAATGCGTTGGTCTTCCCTGAGTTTTGCATGTTTTAAAACAGTTCAGCCTTATTTTTGCAAATTTCTTGTCTGGCCTCAAAATATTACTTGATCCAGTAAGTAATTCATGGTATTCTTTATTACTGATTAGTACAACTGGGATGTCTGAACAGTCAAAACATGTTGATTGAACCAATGGCTTTTATAACTTGTACAAGTAGAAATATAAACATCTTCCTTTGCATGGAGAAGTGTGATCTTATCATATTTTGATGGGCTTATAATTAGAGAAGCTCTCCCTGCAGGATCACGTCCGATCTATGACATCGACTAGTTCCACTGTTGCAAGCTCTCAACATCTTGCCCCTAGTAATGAGAACAATTTGCCACTTACTGAAGGAAATCTCACATTCCCTCGGGATTCAGACATTGATGCACATAAACTGTGTTCAGCTTTACTCTCCGAGAGCCTTTTTGACCCAGAAGAAGAGACTTCTTTTTTGAATCAAAAGGAACTGGCACATGGCCCTGATCCAGGTGCAGAACCCTGCTCTTTTGAATGTGCTGACAGTGAATCCAGGTTCTCCATTGTAGTTTCTGTTTCGAGAGAATGGGACAGCTCACTTTCTCAACCAACTTTGAGTAGTTCACATGACTTGGATTTGAGCTCTGGCAGAGAGACTATCAATAACACTTTCCCCGCTGAAGATGTTGTAGCTGAGAAAAGTCATGATATTGGAGGATTACTAAACAGACAACCCCCGGCAGCAGTGGAGTCCAGTTGTAACTTAGAAGAAGGAGAGACATCTATTATCCACCTTGCAGGTGGTACTGTAGCAGGTGATAGTATTCAAGAGTGAGTCATAGATGATACATCAGAATCATCAGATGGAGGAAACAGCCGAGATACTGCAGAATGTGATGAAGTTGAAAGGTCACCTTCAAGAGTTCTTTTACCTTCACCTTCATTTTTGTGGCTTGCACGCACTCTTTTTTTTTTTCTGAAAGGCAATCTTGTATTCACAATAGGCATGTATGCACTCTTGGGGACGGACTTGCAATACATTCTTATGTTTAAGTTCCAGTCTGGTCTTCTACTTGATTTATGTTTTTTTTCTTTTTATTTGTTTGTTGGTCATCCACTCGCTTGTAGAAGAGTATAAAAGTCTTGCAGGGTGTCTTTTATCAATCTTATTCACATTAGGCAGATCTTGTCTCCAGCAATCAAATTCTTCTAGTTTTTCAAAATGAATTCTCTCATTACCGCTTTATATTTTAAAATAATATAAACTTCAAAAATACAAATATGAAAAACATGATGTCGCAATGTGGGCACTCTATGAGGTTGATTTAAAAAATGTAACAAGAGAGTCTTCATTATATGGTCACTGCAGTCGTAATCTATGGCGAATGGGGAAATAATACAATAACTACAAATCTGCTGAAAGAAATGTACAGTATGCTCGGCATTTGTGCCAGATTCTTAGAGCAACTGCAAATGTGGAAGTCCTGACTTTATGCGGACAAGAATCGGTACTAAAACAATATACTTGCCAGCAGAGAGAGATTAGAAATGCTGCTCATATAAAGTTACTTAGCAGAAGAGATCAAAGTCTTAAACCATGAGATACAAATGCAGAACCATAAGATTAACTGTTGTATCACACTAGCACCCCTACTATCCTTCCATACTCATGGTATCAGTCTTTAAGTTAAGAGCGTTAAGGGAGCATGGGGAGTATCATTCCTTGAATGATTGCAACTTGACCTGTAGCTTTGTCACATTTTAGTTGATACATACCATGAGACGTATTGAATTATTTTCATGGATACTACGTAGTGCAGATGGCTTTGGTCGCAGAGTTACAAATTCCGGAAGTGGTTCCACTGGTCATTGAAATACTACGAACCTTTTGCTTGCTATTTTAAAGATTGAGCCTCCCCGAATAATCTGAACTTGTCACTTTTTCTGAGTTCGATGCAAGTTTTGTGATTACTGCACTGATTTTTCAGCCACTATTCATAAATCTTGGGAGAAAGTCAGACTTGTTTAAGAAGACACTGTAATTGGGAGTTCATTTCACATTCCAATTAGATGCAAACATGTACTTAAGTACACCCACTTGAGTTTCTGTTATGCCTTTTACTCGAAATAAACATGTTATATTAAAAATATTTGCCATAAATAGAAAATAACCTGCATCTTAGCTGTTCCTCTAGTCATTTATAGAAAGTAAAGGTATCAGTCTCTGGAATACACACGTGTTGATGTCTGTGCATTTGTTCCCTCCAGAATTTTCTTCCCATACATGGTGTTCTCTAACAGTATTAAACTTTTTACTTAGTGGAGCAAGAGTTAGCCAAGAGAAGCACACAGTTGATGTGAATTTTCACTATTCAGGGTATTTTATTTGTTGACACTATCAGCTAGGGGCTCCATGGGTCAATGCTCAATACCCTCAAGTTGACTCGCGTACTGAGTTTCTATCCAATTATCTTGCATTGTTTAGGACTCTGTGAATGGGCTAAATTATCTGCATACTCAGAAACCATGTTGAGCTGGCTCTTGTCAGCCGCCCCTTTTATAATCTGCTCTTTCGAGACATGCTAAAAATTCTCTCTGTTTTTTTCCATTTGAATGATGCTTCATCTATTTCCTTCTTGCTGTGCTTTGGAACTTTGAGCTGATATGCTTAGCTTCAAATATAGTTGACATCTTTCTACAAAACAATAAACTTTCTTGGGAAGTTTTTGCCATTGAGAATGAGTTAGCCAACCATTAAAACTCATTTCTAGGAAAAGTTTTGCTAGAAATTCTTCCCAGGTTCATACTGCCCCTACATGTTCAAATTTTCATTCTTCCAAGCTCAATCTTTTTATCCTTCTCTGTGCAATCTCAGTCCCATAAGATTTTTTTTCAGTCCTCATGCTGATGGTTGGTTTGCTTAGTGTTTGGTCTAAAATGTTATTAACTATGTCAGACAAGTTGTTTCTAAAAGGGAGTAGAGTCTATAATTTAAAATTTAGAATTAAATTTTTTTTAAATTAGCTAAATTGAGGTAGAGTGTATGGAATGCAATTTTAGTAAGGAGAGTGGTGAGAGTAAAGCAATATTAAAGATTGACAACCAAGAAGTACTTCAAAAAGGCCACTTTCGATACTTGACATCGATTATTCATGAGAGCAGAGAGATTAAGAGGGATGTTACTGAGATAATCTAGGCATGTTGAAAAAAATAAAGATCTGTCTCTAGAGTTTTGTATGATCCATGAGTGTTGCCCACATTGAAAGAAAAATTCTATATGATAAGAAAGGCCGGGCATACTCTATAAATCAAAGTGTTAGGTTGTTAAGGAATAACATGAATATAGGATGAGCGTACAATTACAAATAAAAACATTAAAAAGTACATAAGAATACACACACACACACACACACACACACACACACACACACACACACACACACACACAGATGCAACTTTGTAGGCTTAGTGCTGGCTTGAAGAAATTCATGAATTCATCAAATTTCAATCCTTAAATCATGAATTTGAAGTGAAGAAAAAATTGCAGTGTTCAATTCAACCCAAATTTTATATTCTAAATTCTTTAAAATGCAAATTTGATAAATTCCAAAGTCTACCGGATATTTTGGAATTCCATGTTTTTCAAATTCCAAACTCTATTGCCATATTTTGCCAAATTCAGAATTTATTAGATACCAACCAGCAAATTTCCAACTCAACACCCTAAACTTCGGTTCATGTGATCATACATAATATTTGTCTGATGCCATAGTCATTTGATTTGCATGGTCTTTGAACATGTAGAACATCCAAACCCATCGCAGTAAGATGAACGTTCATATCCATCCAAAGATAGTACGATTCTACAGACTAGTAGCATGTCCTTCTTTGGGGCATGGCCTGTTTAAGATGTACCAACGGTTAGGATCACAATGGTCCCACATGTGCATTTTAGTGTAAACTTAGATTTAGCTTTGGCTACGCAGCTTTGACTTAAACAAAACCTTAGCTACTTCAAAAAAAGGGTTCACAAACTCCTACTCGTACCCACGGGTAGAGACCATGTTGGGCGCGGGGGTAACTACTTTCATAAACCCCCTAAAATTTGAGAACTCAAATGCTTCCTTGCGAGGCACAAACGCTCCCAAGCGTCAAGTATATGCTACCCCTAGCGCATTTTTTCAACCATATGAGCTATTATATATATGTATATATAATAAATTAAATAAGAACAATCTTAGCCAATTACTTTGGATTTTTGAAAAATGACATACAAGTGAATGGTCTTAACTTTGAATCTTAATCGGTTGAAATTTTTCGCAATTTTTTTCCCCAAATTTTCTACTCTTCAGAATTCCATTCCCTTTCAAAGATTTCATTTTGAAGATTAATCAGCTGAAATTCTAGATTTCATTTTAGTTTCAGAATTCAATTCCCTGCCAGAGCTTCCATTTGAAAGTCAATTAGTTCACAATGGAAAATTCTGTGAACAAGCGACTGAGCATACAAAATGGGGTCACTTTGCAAACCCTACCTATATTATTTGATATCTAATATTTTTCATGTTTGTAATGTAATTTCTTGCATTTGCACTATATTTTACTGTCTGCAGGTGCTCAATTGGTTGGATTTTTTTTCTTTTTATTTGTTTGTTGGTCATCCACTGGCTTGTAGATGAGTATAAAAGTCTTGCAGGGTGTCTTTTATCAATCTTATTCACATTAGGTAGATCTTGTCTCTAGCAATAAAATTCTTCTACTTTTTCAAAATGAATATTTGCTTTTAAAGGTGGTAGAGCGGGACCTACAGTCTCAATGGATGCAAAAGCCTGCAACATAATCAGGCAGTAGCCAGAACACCATATGACATTAGACTAGGTTTTAATGAAGGGTTTTTTGGAAAGATGCTATTACATTCTTTGAGTTTTGCAAATTTGTCGTTAAATTTTCCTGAGCTTTGCAAAATTACCAGTTTTTATCCTTCTTCCCTATTGAAATTTTTAAATTTCATCTTTTATCTTTTCAAGAGACGTTGGAAGAAAATGACCAATGCCTACTACAATGTAGACGTTGGAAACAATGATGGACGATGGCAGCCCGCCTTGTGGAGTGGGAGGCATGGATCTTGCCGGAAACTCAGGGGCCAAGGTCGGGGGTGGCGGATGCTGGAGACGGTCTCGGGTGCTAGAAATGGAGAAGAAGTTGATGATAGTTTCAAGGATAATATCGAAATTCATAAAAACTAACAGGGAAGTTTGAAAACCTAACAAAATGGCAAATTTGCAAACCTCAAAAAAATTTATTGGCAAATTTAGGAAACTAAAAAAGCATTGGACTTTTTTGTAAAATTGCCAAAATGTAATTCCATTTTTTCAAAAGTGTCTTTAATCTGAGAATGATTTGCCTAATTTGCAAGTGCCAATAATTGAAGGGTTTCCTATTGGTTGCATGTTGTGAGGACAGAGGTTTCAAACTCATTGGACAATCAAATTACGTTGGCTTGTTGACAAAAGGTCCAATTAATATGAGATTTGGTGAAGAAAAATGATATAATCATATTAAAGTCTTTAAATAATAAGGATCTTATACAATAAAAATAAATATAAGAAAAACTCTGAACTAGATGGGCACTTCTCCCCTGAGGGTGCAAGGCACCTTGTGGGGCCCCCCATATCTGCCTTGTTGACATGATTGAACCTGTTAATCGGACAGTCCATGAACAAGCTGTCCCACCAACGCTAATTTTTTCTTCATGAGATGCCTCTAGACCTTTCATCAATGGATGAGGGTTGTTTGGGGTTTTTTAGAAGAATATAGACCATTGATTTTTTGTGTTGAAGCTACTATATGTTGTAGATGGGATATTCGTTTGGGCTGGGATCAAAACCTAGTGGGTCTCTTATTGACGATGATCTTTAACTTTTTCAGGTTTACATGGATGATTCCACCAAATCAAGTCAAGTCGTCTGAAATCAATAGAGTATCTCTCTTTCTGCCTACCCATGACAAATTTACTTCAAACTCTCTCTCTCTCTCAATACAAAGCCAGATCAGGCTGGTTGAGTTCAGATTATCTCAACTTCTGTGATTTCGGAGGCCAAGCATTCTTTCGAGCAACGTTAATCGCAGAATTAACAGGGTATTTTGTGCTGTGTTCTGATCTCGTTCAGGTAATGATCTACTGTTTGATTTGATTCATGTATAGGTTTTTCCATGGATTCCTGTCCTATACTTTCTCATGGGATGCCTGTAATTAAAGGAAAATTATCTACCAGATAAGCCTAAAAACTTATGCATAGATCTTTCCCTGTAACAAACCGTCCATTTATGTGTTGTTTTGAGTGATGATATGTTCTATTCTAGGAAAAAACAAGACTTATATCAGCTTGATCCTTTTTTTTCTTCAGGAAATGATATTCCCACGCCCCTTTAGAATTTACCATATCTTTATTTGGTATAAGCGCAAGTGAGGCCAACCATTTAAATGGTATGAAATGATCATCTTATCCATTTTGTCAATGACGAGCCCCATCCTAAAGTCGCATACTTTGGATGATTCTGCCGTTGATTTTTCTGAGTTTTTTAATACCACAAATTTACAACTCTTTTAGGACTCAAAACAGTTCAAAGAAAACAACGTTGGTTCATCCAGAGTATGTGATTTTGGGTATCCTTCATGTATATGAAAATATCATTAATATGAACGGGTAAGATTATAAGAAGGTGGACCCACTGGGTGCTAACATGGCTAAGCCCAAATAAGGGTATGGCAGTAGTCCCAAAATAGCTTTTCTATTAGGAGGGTGGGGATGATCCTTCGACAATGTTAGCAGTGATCTTTGTACAATTTTCCTTGTAACTCGCTGAACAGATCCATGAGATACTGTTTAGAAACCCAGTGACTGGTTTGTTAGTCTTGCTTTTGGGGCGTTGATCTGGTGATTCCACCAAGAATTTGATGACATTTGTATGGTGGGAATTTTGGACGAAGGGTCTAGATCATATTAGAATAAAATTTGCTATCGCATAGAGTATGGCAACCGACAAATAAGATGGTTACATTTTGCTTGTTTTTCTTATTTACTTTTCATTTTGTTTACTTGTTTTTCTTAATTATTTTTCATCAGTCTATCTATTTGACTGATCTTACGAACATAGCTCAGAACTACGAAAACTCAACTCAGATTCAAAACAGAGGCAAGTCCAGTCAACTCGTGGGGCAACTTAGAAATTCTCAATCTGAAATTTTAAATAAAAATTATTCAAAATTATATTTATATTTGGAAATCTAACATATTTTCATAAGATTGATGTTTGGAAAGTCGGTTAACAGCGGGTCACTTGGCAATTCGACTCTATTTCCCGTCGAGAGTCAAACCACCAGTTTTAAACTATTTTTCCAATATTTGATACGATAATGCTTTGACATTGAAGTGCAGTGTGGTTTTGTAGCAGCCATGGCGGATTTCTGGGAAGCAGTCAAGACTGTATGGGAACAGTTGAAGTATATCGGACACCTGGAACACAATGTTGGAACACTGCGAAGCAAAACAAGAGTCTTGGAGGCTCGACGGAAAGATATAGAAGAGGACTTGGAGAAAGCAGAGGTGCAAGCAGGAAAGAAGAGAAAGAGAGAGGTCGAAGAGTGGTTAAAAAATGTGAAAAAGACTAAGAAGGAAGTCAATACCATATCAAAGAGATGCAGAAATGAAAGAGGATTGTGGTCGCGTTATAAACTGGGGAAGTTAGTTGCAGAGCAGATAACCCAGGTCGAAGAGCTTCATGAGAAGGGCAAATTTCCTGATTCCATGGTAACCGATCCGTTGGTTGGCGGTGGAAGTATCATGCCTGTTCCTCCATTAGCTGGTCAGAGAAATCATGAGTTGGAAGAACAAATTTGGGATTGTTTACATGATACGAAGATTGCAAAAATTGGCATCTACGGTATGGCAGGAGTCGGAAAGACTACCATCACAAAGCACATTAACAATCGCCTCAAAGATGCCAGGAGTTTTGATCACATCATCTGGGTAACCGTCTCAAAAAATGTGAGCTCGAAGAGGTTGCAAAGTGATATAGCACAAGCAATTCAATTGAATTTTTCCAACCGTGAAAACAAATTTAGTAGAACGGCGAGACTTTGTGAAGCTCTTGTGTGGAGGAAGAAATTTGTACTGATCTTGGATGATGTCTGGGAGGCATTTGCATTTGAAGAAGTTGGCATTCCGGAGCCCAATCAGGATAACGGTTGCAAGGTCATAATTACCACAAGGATGTTGCAAGTTTGTCGGGAATTAGAAACACAGACAGAAATCAAGATAAATGTTCTTCCTCACAAAGAAGCTTGGGCATTGTTCAAAAGCAAACTTGATATAGATGGGCTTCCTTCGGAGATAGAAGATAAAGCAAAGCGTGTGGCTAAAGAATGTGGAGGTTTACCCCTCGCCATTGTGGTGGTTGGACGAGCTTTACGGAAAGAAATGGATGTTGGAGAATGGAGAAAGGC
The DNA here is from genome assembly GCA_035236585.1 of Warburgia ugandensis. Lineage (NCBI taxonomy): Eukaryota > Viridiplantae > Streptophyta > Magnoliopsida > Canellales > Canellaceae > Warburgia > Warburgia ugandensis. The sequence goes on from CP141136.1 coordinate 26,348,910, forward strand.
ACTGCAGGAATTGAAGTCTTCTAAATCAAAAATCAAAGGAATGCAAGATGATGTCTTTTGGCGCCTCAAATTCAGTTACAATCGGTTACCTAATGACCAGGTTCGTGCTTGTTTCTTGTACTGCTCATTGTACCCAGAAGATTACCTGATCCATACCACGGAGTTAATAAATAACTGGATTTCAGAGGGGCTAATAGATAATTCAAGCACTAGAGAAGAATATAGGGACAGGGGAACTCACATATTGAATCGACTGATACGTGCTTGCATGTTAGTGCCTGTATATGAAGAAAAATATGTCCAAATGCACGATTTAATTAGAGACATGGCCATTGATGCAACGAGAGAAAACCCTCGTTTCATTGTGAATGCCGGGTTCAAGTTAGAAGTACTACCCAAGGAGGAATGGGTTGATGTTGAGAGGGCATCGCTAATGAGAAATGATTTTGAATTGCTTCTGGATACACCCAATTGCCCAAGATTGTCTACCTTATTTTTGGGAGAAAATCCTCAGTTGCACTACATTGTGCCATCTTTCTTTGAGCTAATGAAGGGCCTCCGTGTTCTTGATCTATCAATTACTGCAATCAAGTTGCTGCCAATATCGATTTCTTACTTGGAGAACCTGCATGTACTACTATTACAGGATTGTAAGCAACTAAAGACAGTTTCATTGGTGACAAAGTTAAGGAAACTGCGGGTGTTGGACCTCTCCAATTCTAGCATTGAAGAAATGCCTCATGAGATGGAAGGCTTAACTAATCTAGAAGTTCTTAACCTATCCTTCACCAAGATCAAGTTGTTGCCAGAGGGGGTTTCCGAAATGAAGAACTTATGTGAACTCGGATTAGAATCTTGTCATGGATTACAATTAGTGCCTTCATTAGCAAAGCTCAAAGAGTTGAGGATATTGAATCTCTGGGGTAGCTCAATCAAGGAACTACCATCAGGAATGGAAGGGTTAGTTAATCTAGAAGTTTTTGACCTATCCCGGACGGAGATCAAATTGTTGCCGGAGGGGGTTTCTGAAATGAAGAATTTACGTAGACTCATCTTACACTCTTGTAAGAGATTACAATTTGTGCCTTCATTAGCAAAGCTCAAAGAGTTGAGGGTATTGAATCTCAACTCAACCTCAATCAAGGAACTGCCATCAGGAATGGAAGGGCTAGTTAATTTAGAAGTTTTTGACCCATCCCAGACCGAGATCAAATTGTTGCCGGAGGGGGTTTCTGAAATGAAGAATTTACGTAGACTCATCTTACATTCTTGTAAGAAATTACAATTTGTGCCTTCATTAGCAAAGCTCAAAGAGTTGAGGGTATTGAATCTCAACTCAACCTCAATCAAGGAGCTACCATTAGGAATGGAAGGGTTAGTTAATCTCATGGAGCTTAATATTTGTGAAGTTGAAGGCTTAAGAAGTTCTTTCCCTAGAGAGAAAATAGCCCATCTTGTCCATTTGAAAGAATTGGCTACTTTATATAAACCGTTTAATGATGACGGAATATTGGGCCCTTGGGTGGAAGAGAATGTAGTCGATGAAATTGCAAGATTGACAAATTTGAGGCTTTTGAGGATTAGGTTCACCAACTTACCTACTTTCTTTAAATATGTGAGAGATGGAAACTGGCAAGTTCTTGAAAACTTCTTTTTCAAGGTGGGAGATGTGGCTGTTGCATGTGGTTCTACCCATGGATATCTTTTTACTGGAGCACTTCATAGAGAGAAAACAGTAGCATTTGTGGGTTGTGATGTTACTAGTGGAGAAGGTCCTCTATTGCTTCCTAGCACTACTTCGATGCTGATCTTCGTAGAATGCCATGACATCACCCACTTTTCCTTGTCCCAGTTTAAATGCTTAGTAGATGTGTCGCATTTAGCTGCAATTCATATGAGAAACTGCCATGGCATTGAATATATTTCTACGGAAGGACAAAATCTGTCTCTCACCACCTTACAAATTTTAGAACTCTGTGAGTTACCCAATTTAAGAGCCATCTTTGGTGGTGTCCTACTGCCTGGCACATTTGCTGCCCTTGAAAGTCTGGGGATCAGTGAATGTCATAAATTGAAGAGACTTTTCTCTGTGAGGACATTGCAGAACCTCCAAAACTTGAGGCGCATCAAAGTCTCAAAATGTAGTATGATAGAGGAGATAGTTTCGGAAGAAGAAGAAATTGGTGGAGCAAACGATAATGATTTCAATGCCATCAAGTTGCCGAATTTAGTAGAATTTGGACTTGATTATTTACCAAAGTTGAAATGCATTTGCATAACAAGAGAGTTGGTATATGACCCCAGCGCAAGTGGACAAATTACTATAGCAAGATGTCCTCAATTGAAGAAGTTGCTCTCAGTCTCTACGGAGAACTCCTCGCAGTCCATTAGTGGGCGGATCAGTGGAAGTAGAAAGTGGTGGGATGAGTTAGAGTGGGACCATCCAAACAACAAGGCCCTCCTCCAACACCTTTTCACAGATGAAGATGAAGTAGAAACAAAGGACAAGCATGACAAATGAAGAACCAGAATGCCGAGGAGGTATGCTGCTTTTTGCTACACATGTACAATAGTTGTTTTCTCCATTTAAGCATTACACCTTTCATTTTCATGGATGTTCCAACAGATTTTTGGTACTTCTTGTTTCATTTTAATGGGAATAAACTTCATGAATTTAAAAGGTGGCCCACTGGGAACTACTCTAATCTTCAAATCATTTCATGTGGGTTTCATGCATTCAAATTGCTAGCATTATATTTTAATGTTTGTGTTTAATCTAGTTTTCTCTTGTTGTCTTCTTCCTTTTGTTAATTTGTTGGTCATCCTTTGGCTTAGGCAATAAATCGGAAGCCTCGCAAGGTTGTCTCTTAACCTATTCTATACACATGTAGAACTTACTTCCAGCACTCCTATAGTCTCTGTTTACCTCAACATTAATTTCAGGTCTTGAATGTGGTAAAGGGATAACATCACAATGGCTTTGCCAAATTGTGGTTCTCTACACAAAGTGTAGGTTACTAGACATTCCGATTGCACCAACTGTTTAAGGTTTATTCGATTTTCTGTCCTCCTTATTACACCCTTTATTTTCTGTGATATGCTTTAGTCATGTGAAATAAATTGTTATAGTTGTGCTGTTTTTTTCTTTCTGGTAAGAATTGAATTTATTAATGAATATCTAGTTGTGCTGCTTGGAGAACATCTTACGGAATGCTTGAAAATTAGTTTTCATTTGTTGGCATGGGATGAACGGAGATCCATGCTGAATGGAGATATGATATTACAGCCCTGCTCTGTTCTGATTTATCTTTCTGAACATTTAGATACATATCTACCCCTATGAGTAGTCTTACCAAATTCCCACAGCTTGCAGTGGATCAAACTGTTCATCTATGGTTGCAACATCAGATCTCTAGTGACCAAAAGCTCACAAATCTACTAATTCTAACATGGTAGTAACTGTAGACCATCAATGGCGAAAACTTATTTCGTTGGAGAGCATGTTCCAATTTGCAAGTGCATGACCTAAATGCGTACATCAAAGGCCGACAATGTACTACAGTTAGAGATCTGGCATGAGAGAATTTAAGATGAGCAGTTCAGATCAAGTGGAAGATTTGTTCTAATGGCATAGATTCTTCCACTGAATTTCTTTCAGTCCCCACATACCTCCATCTTGTTTGGTAAAATGAACGTCTTTACCGCTTGCTTGTCTCTAAGTACTGATTATCCAAAAATTCCATAGAATGAAGAAATTTTCGGTCTTAACTAACTATTTTTGGTAGCTATGTGGGCGTTCTTATTTAATCATGCATTATTGACAAATCTTTTGCCGTAATTATTAATATTTCTTGACACTGTACCGTTTTTCTTTAAATAGATATCTACTGTTGCACTTCTCTTTTTCTCCTTGAAAGATGGAGAATGAGTCCACGTGAACATGCAATCTTTGCTTGGGAATGCTTCTCGGTTTTTTATCACGGCAAGTGTTTCCATGCGTTTGATGGTTAGATGGGAGTCATGAAAATTCTTAACTACATCTCTGTAGCTGGCAAGGAAGAACAAGAATGCCTCAACTTTTTCCCATTAGTTCTACAGAATACCTTCTTGATTTAAAGTTTGCTCTTAAATTTCAAAATCTGCTCATTGTTGTCACCAAAGAGCCATAGCTTATGATAAACCTAATGTTCTATATGTCTAGAGCTATGTAATTAAAGATAATAAGTGGTTTAAGAACATTGGTACAACCTTTCATCAATGTTGCGAGACACCTTTATGGTGGTTATCCTCTAAATTGAAAATTCTTTCCATCATAATCACAGAAAAGCCTTAGATGCTATTGATGATCCACATGATTGAAGCAGTTTCACAGAAATGATTTGCAGTGTTGATCTTGGTGTAAGGCCCATGGCAGGGTAGAAACTAATGCATGGGTTGCAAAACCATTTCCTTTTGATTTGTTTATGTACATTGGGTATGTGTTGTGTTCAATACTTCTGCTAAGAAACACTTTAAGCTCAAGTGTTGCTCGTATAGACCAACTCTAAGAAGCTAGCTTTTCCTTTTTGGTTCATAATCTCTACATTTTTATTTTAAGGTAGACATACACACCAATTTTTGGAAATTTCTAAATTAATATCTAATAAAATAACCAATCAAATCTGCAGATTAAATCATTATTCCAGTTTTAATAATTTGAGTCTCATAATCTTCTGCAAAAATTACACTCTCTAAGCCATATGAATCCACATTAAACATGTTATTTAAAATAGAAGGTCCAGTAGTCTCTTAAAACAAGATATCAAACATAACGTTTCATTTCTGGAACACACTTAAGGATTAAAATAATACCTCAATTTTATGATCTGCATTCTGATCTCTCCTGGTTTTGACAGGATGGTGAACCCTTGTATCTGCTGCTCTAGATTTCAAAGCAATGCTTGAGGCAGCACTTCTCAGCCCTTACAAATTCTGTATGCAAATTTCTTGATCTTCATTTATATGTGTTAGTGTAATGATTTTGCAATTGCCTCGCTGTTTGTAATTTTCTCTTGATAGTTAGAGACACATCCACCCATGCCAGTGTCTCCCTATTTGTTTTAAGTAATCATCTCTCTCCCCTCTGCGCTCTTGCTGTCTCTGCCCACAAGTTTGGTAAAAGGATTCAGTGTGGTATATATGCTTTGCCATTATCTAGTGATGAGTTTGTTTGACTAGTAGATATTGTATATTTCTAGGTTTTAAATAAACTACTGCCTTTGCAGATGACATGGAGAATTCATCATTGCCTGATGCTGTCAGTGGCAGCATTGAACATATGCATGAAGAGATGGTTGGTTTTGCTCTCTTTAAAGAAGAAAGCATTATAGCTGTGTACTATAGACCCTTTGTGGTCCACCACTTCCCCGGACCCTGCATGCGCGGGAGCTTCGTGCACCAGACTGCCCTTTTTATTCTTTTGAATGAGATTCATGGAATCATATTGAATTTAGTTTTCATTGTTCCTTTTTGTCTCTTTTTTTTAATTCTAGAAAAGAATGTGATTGTGGCTGGTACTAGAACTAAATATATTTTGAAAATGATAAGGATATTATGTCTCCACTTTGTAGTAGTTTTCTACCAGAAGGCTGTATTATCTTTCTCATCCAAATAAAAATTCAAAATTTGCATCCATATATTTTCAGCGAGGAATCTGTTCAGTATAGGTGACTCCTGAAAAGGTTTTGCATGAGTAATTTTTCTACTACTACTACCACAATGCGTTGGTCTTCCCAGAGTCTTGCATGTTTTAAAAGAGTTCAGCTTCTTTTTGCAAATTTCTTGTATGGCCTCAAAATATTACTTGATCCAGTAAGTAATTCATGGTATTCTTTATTACTGATTTGTACAACCAGGATGTCTGAACGGTCAAAACATGTTGATTGAACCAATGGCTTATACAAGTAGAAATATAAACATCTTCCTTTGCATGGAGAAGTGTGATCTTATCATATTTTGATGGGCTTATAATTAGAGAAGCTCTCCCTGCAGGATCATGTCCGATCTATGACATCGACTAGCGCCACTGTTGCAAGCTCTCAACATCTTGCCCCTAGTAATGAGAACAATTTGCCACTTACTGAAGGAAATCTCACATTCCCTCTGGATTCAGACATTGATGCACATAAACTGTGTTCAGCTTTACTCTTCGAGAGCCTTTTTGACCCAGAAGAAGAGACTTCTTTTTTTAATCAAAAGGAACTGGCACATGGCCCTGATCCAGGTGCGCTCTTTTGAATGTGCTGACAGTGAATCCAGGTTCTCCACTGTAGTTTCTGTTTCGAGAGAATGGGACAGCTTACTTTCTCAACCAACTTCGAGTAGTTCACATGATTTGAATTTGAGATCTGGCAGAGAGACTAGCAATAACACTTTCCCCGCTGAAGATGTTGTAGCCGAGAAAAGTCATTATATTGGAGGATTACTAAACAGACAACCCCCAGCAGCAGTGGAGTCCAGTTGTAACTGAGAAGAAGGAGAGACATCCATTATGCAGCTGGTAGTGTAGGAGGTGATAGTATTCAAGAGTGAGTCATAGAGGATACATCAGAATCATCAGATGGAGGAAACAGCCGAGATACTGCACAATGTGATGAAGTTGAAAGGTCACCTTCAAGAGTTCTTTAACCTTCACCTTCAGTTTTGTGGCTTGTACGCACTCTTTTTTTCTGAAAGGCAATCTTGTATTCACAATAGGCATGTATGCACTCTTGGGGACGGACTTGCAATACATTCTCATGTTTAAGTTCCAGGGTGGCCTTCTACTTGATTTATGGATTTTTTTCTTTTTATTTGTTTGTTGGTCATCCACTAGCTTGTAAAAGAGTATAAAAGTCTTGCAGGGTGTCTTTTATCAATCTTATTCACATTAGGTAGATCCTGTCTCCGGCAATCAAATTCTTCTAGTTTTTCAGAATGAATATTTGCTTTTAAAGGTGGTAGAGCGGGACCTACAGGCTCAATGGATGCAAAAGCCTGCAACATAATCAGGCAGTAGCCAGAACACCATATGACATTAGACTAGGTTTTAATGAAGGGTTTTTTAGAAAGATGCTATTACATTTTCGTAATTTTGCAAAAATGTCTAACATTTTTTTAGTTTTGCAAATTTATCATTAAACTTTCACGAGCTTTGCAAAATTACCATTCTTTAAGGTTTTTTATCCTCCTTCCCTGTTAAAATTTTTAAAATTTCATCTTTTATCTTCTCAAGAGACATTGGAAGAAAATGACGGATGCCTACTACAACGTAGACGTTGGAAACAATGATGGACGATGGCAGCCCACGTTGTGGAGTGGGAGGTGTGGATCTTGCCAGAAACATAGGGGCCAAGGTGGGGGGTGGTGGATGCTGGCGGCGATGACAGATCTCGGGCGTTAGAAATGGAGAAGAAGTTGATGATAGTTTCAAGGATAATATCAAAATTCAAAAAGACTAATAAGGAAGGAAGATGAAAACCTAACAAAATGGCAAATTTGCAAAGCTCAAAAAATTTATTGGCAAATTTAATAAAATAAAAAAACATTGGACTCTTTTGCAAAATTGCTAGAATGTAATTCTATTTTTACAAAAAAGTCTTTAATGAACACCGTTAGCATTAGTCAGAGAATGATTTGCCTAATTTGCAAGTGCCAATAATTGAAGGGTTTCCTATTGGTTGCATGTTGTGTGACAGAGGTTTCAAACTCATTGGACAATCAAATTATGTTCATATCTGATGCTGGCTTGTTGACAAAAGGTCCAATTAATACAAGATTTGGTGAAGAAAAATGATATAATCATATTAAAGTCTTTAAATAATAAGGATCTTATACAATAAAAATAAATATAAGAAAAACTCTGAACTAGATGGGCACTTCTCCCCTAAGGGAGCAAGGCACTTTGTGGGCATATCTGCCTTGTCGACATGATTGAACCTGTTAATTGGACAGTCGATGAACAAGCTGTCCCCCCAACGCTAATTTTTTCTTCATTAGATGCCTCTAGACCTTTCATCAATGGATGAGGGTTGTTTGGGGTTTTTGAGAAGAATATAGACCATTGATTTTTTGTGTTGAAGCTACTATATGTTGCAGATGGGATATTCGTTTGGCTTGGGATCAAAACCTAGTGGGTCTCTTATTGATGATGATCTTTAACTTTTTCACGTTTAGGTGGATGATTCCACCAAGTCAAGTCAAGTCGTCTGAAATCAATAGAATATCTCTCTTTCTGCCTACCCATGACAAATTTACTTCAAACTCTCTCTCTCTCTCTCTCTCTCTCTCTCTCTCTCAATACAAAGCCAGATCAGGCTGGTTGAGTTCAGATTATCTCAACTTCTGTGATTTCGGAGGCAAAGCATTCTTTCGAGCAACGTTAATCGCCGAATTAAAAGGGTATTTTGTGCTGTGTTCTGATCTCGTTCAGGTGATGATCTTCTGTTTGATTTGATTTGATTCATGTATAGGCTTTTCCATGGATTCCTGTCCCATACTTTCTTATGGGATGCCTGTAATTAAAGGAAAATTATCTACTAGATAAGCCAAAAAACTTATGCATAGATCTTTCCCTGTAACATACCGTCCATTTAAGTGTTGTTTTGAGTGATGATATGTTCTGTTCTGGGAAAAAACGAGACTGAGATCAGCTTGATCCTTTTTTTCTTCAGGAAATGATAATCCCACGCTCCTCTAGAATTTACCATATGTTTATTTGGCATAAGTGCAAGGGAGGCCAACCATTTAGATGATATGAAATTATCATCTTATCCATTTTGTCATTGATGAGCCCCATCCTAAGTCACGTACTTTGGGTGATCGTGCCATTGATTTTTCTGAGCTTTTGAATACCACAAATTTACAACTCTTTTAGGACTCAAAACAGCTCACAGAAAACAACGTTGGTTCATCCAGAGTATGTGATTTTGGGTACCGTTCATCCATATGAAAATATCATTAATATGAACGGGTAAGATTATAAGAAGGTGGACCCACTGGGTGCAAACAAGACGAAGCCCAAATAAGGGTATGGCAGTAGTCCCAAAATAGCTTTTCTATTAGGAGGGTGGGGATGATCCTTCGACAATGTTAGCAGTGATCTTTGTACAATTTTCCTTGTAACTCGCTGAACAGATCCATGAGATACTGTTTAGAAACCCAGTGACTGGTTTGTTAGTCTTGCTTTTGGGGCGTTGATCTGGTGATTCCACCAAGAATTTGATGACATTTGTATGGTGGGAATGTTGGACGAAGGGTCTAGATCATATTAGAATAAAATGTGCTATCGCATAGAGTTTGACAACCGACAAATAAGATGGTTACATTTTGCTTGTTTTTCTTATTTACTTTTCATTTTGTCTACTTGTTTTTCTTAGTTATTTTTCATCAGTCTATCTATTTGACTGATCTTACGAACATAGCTCAGAACTACGAAAACTCAACTCAGATTCAAAACAGAGGCAAGTCCAGTCAACTCGTGGGGCAACTTAGAAATTCTCAATCTGAAATTTTAAATAAAAATTATTCAAAATTATATTTATATTTGGAAATCTAACATATTTTCTTAAGATTGATGTTTGGAGAGTCGGTTAAGAGCGGGTCACTTGGCAATTTGACTCTGTTTCCCTTCGAGAGTCAAACCACCAGTTTTAAACTATTTTTCCAATATTTGATACGATAATGCTTTGACATTGAAGTGCAGTGTGCTTTTGTTGCAGCCATGGCGGATTTCTGGGAAGCAGTCAAGACTGTATGGGAACAGTTGAAACACTGCGAAGCAAAACAAGTCTTGGAGGCTCGACAGAAAGATATAGAAGAGGACTTGACGAAAGCAGAGGTGCAAGCAGGAAAGAAGAGAGAGAGAGAGGTCGAAGAGTGGTTAAAAAATGTGAAAAAGATGAAGAAGGAAGTCAATACCGTGTCAGAGAGATGCAGAGATGAAAGAGGATTGTGGTTGCGTTATAAACTGGGAAAGTTAGTTGCAGAGCAGATAACCCAGGTCGAAGAGCTTCATGAGAAGGGCAAATTTCCTGATTCCATGGTGACCGATCCGTTGGTTGGCGGTGGAAGAACAAATTTGGGATTGTTTACATAATACGAAGATTGCAAAAATTGGCATCTACGGTATGGCTGGAGTCGGAAAGACTACCATCACAAAGCACATTAACAATCGTCTCAAAGATGCAAGGAGTTTTGATCACATCATCTGGGTAACCGTCTCAAAAGATCTGAACTTGAAGAGGTTGCAAAGTGATATAGCACAAACAATTCAATTAAAATTTTCCAACCATGACAACAAATTTAGTAGAACGGCAAGACTTTTTGAAGCTCTTGTGCAGAGGAAGAAATTTGTACTGATCTTGGATGATGTCTGGGAGGCATTTCCATTTGAAGAAGTGGGCATTCCGGAGCCCAATCAAGATAACGGTTGCAAGGTCATAATTACCACAAGGATGTTGCAAGTTTCTCGGGCATTAGAAACACAGACAGAAATCAAGATAGATGTTCTTCCTTGCAAAGAAGCTTGGGCATTGTTCAGAAGCAAACTTGACATAGATGGGCTTCCTTTGGAGATAGAAGATTATGCAGAGCGTGTGGCTAAAGAATGTGGAGGTTTACCCCTAGCCATTGTCGTGGTTGGATGAGCTTTACGGAAAGAAATGGATGTTAGAGAGTGGAGAAAGGCGTTGCGGGAATTGAAGTCTTCTAAATAAAAAATCAAAGGAATGCAAGATGATGTCTTTTGGCACCTCAAATTCTGTTACAATCGGTTACCTAATGACCATGTTCGTGCTTGTTTTTTGTACTGCTCATTGTACCCAGAAGATTGCAAGATCAATAGCACAAACTTAATAAATAACTGGATTTCAGAGGGGCTAATAGATAATTCAAGCACTAGAGAAGATGATATATTCAAGCACTAGAGAGGATGATATGGACGAGGGAACTTACATATTGAATCAACTGATACGTGCTTGCATGTTAGTGCCTGGATACAGAGAAATAAATGTCCAAATGCACGATTTAAATAGAGACATGGCCATTGATGCAACGAGAGAAAACCCTCGTTTCATTGTGAATGCCGGGTTCAAGTTAGAAGTACTACCCAAGGAGGAGGAATGGGTTGATGTTGAGAGGGCATCGCTAATGAGAAATGATTTTGAATTGCTTCTGGATACACCCAATTGCCCAAGATTGTCTACCTTATTTTTGGGAGAAAATCCTCAGTTGCACTACATTGTGCAGTCTTTCTTTGAGAGAATGAAGGGCCTCCACGTTCTTGACCTATCATCTACTGCAATTCAGTTGCTGCCAATATCGATTTCTTACTTAGAGAACCTGCTTGTACAACTATTACGGGATTGTAAGCAACTAAAGACAGTTTCATTGGTGGCAAAGTTAAGGAAACTGCGGGTGTTGGACCTCTCCCAATCTAGCATTGAAGAAATGCCCCATAAGATGGAAGGGTTAGCTAATCTAGAAGTTTTTAACCTATCTTGCACCGAGATCAAGTTGTTGTCAAAGATGGTTTCTAAAATGAAGAACTTACGTGAACTCATCTTATCATATTGTCAGAGATTACAAGTAGTGCCTTCATTAGCAAAGCTCAAAGAATTGAGGGTATTGACACTCAACTCAACCTCAATCAAGGAACTGCCATCAGGGATAGAAAGGTTAGTTAATCTCACAAAGCTTAATCTTGGCGAAGTAGAACGCTTAAGAAGTTCTTTCCCTAGAGAGAAAATAGCCCATCTTGTCCATTTGGAAGAATTGGATGTTGTATATCCACCTTTTATTGATGACAGATTATTGGGCCCTTGGGTGGAAGAGAAGGTGCTTGGTGAAATTGCAAGATTGACAAAATTGACTAATTTGTCCCTCTCGTTCACCGACTTACCTACTTTCTTTAAATATGTGAGACATGGAAACTAGCAGGTCCTTGAATACTTCTTTTTCAAGGTAGGAGATGGGGCTGTTGCATTTGGTTTTCACCCTCATTGGTTTTATGGAAGCAAGACAGTAGCATTTGTGGGTGTGATGTTTCTAGTGGAGAAGCCCCTCTGTTGCTTCCTAGCACTACTATGTCGCTGGTCTTCACAGAATGCCATGACATCGCCCACTTTTCCTTGTCCCAATTTAAATGCTTAGTAGATGTGTCATGTTTATTTGCAATTCGTATGAGAAACTGCCGTGGCATTGAACATATTTCTAGGGAAGGACAAAACCTGTCTCTCGCCACCTTAAAACGTTTTGAACTCTGTGAGTTACCCAATTTAAGATCCATCTTTGATGGTGTCCTACTGCCTGGCACATTTGCTGCCCTTGAACAACCGTGGATCAGTGAATGCCATAAATTGAAGAGATTTTTCTCTGTGGGGACATTGCAGAACCTCCAAAACTTGAGGCGCATCAAAGTCTCAAAATGTAGTATGATAGAGGAGTTTCGGGAGAAGAAGAAATTGGTGAAGCAACCATAAAGATTTCAATGCCATCAAGTTGCCGAATTTTGTTGAATTTGAACTTCATTATTTACCAAATTTGAAAAGAATTTGCACTACGAGAGAATTGGCATATGAAGCCAGCAAAGGAGGATGCATTTGCATAATAGGATGTCCTCAGTTGAAGAAGTTGCTCTCAGTCTCTACAGAGAACTCCTCGATGTCTTCATATACAGGACAGATCAAAGGAAGTAGAAAGTGGTGGGATGAGTTAGAGTGGGACAATCTAAACAACAAGGCCCTCATCCAACCCCTTTTCAGAGATGAAGATGAAGTACAAACAGAGGACAAGCATGACAAATGAAGAACCAGAATGCCGAAGAGGTATGATGCCTTTTTCTACACAAGTACAATAGTTGTTTTCTCCATTTAAGCATTACACCTTTCATTTTCATGGATGTTCCAGCAGATTTTTGGTACTTCTTGTTTCATTTTAATGGGAATAAACTTCATGAATTTAAAAGGTGGCCCACTGAGAACTACTCTAATCTTCAAATCATTTCATGTGGGTTTCATGCATTCAGATCAAGTGGAAGATTTGTTCTAATGGCAAATTGTGGTTCTCTACACAAGTGTAGGTAACTAGACATTCCGATTGCACCAACTGTTTAAGGCTTATTCGATTTTCTGTCCTCCTTATTAGACACTTTATTTCCTGTGATATGCTTTAGTCATGTGAAATAAATTGTTATAGTTGTGCTGTTTTTTCTTTCTGGCAAGAATTGAATTTATTAATGAATATCTAGTTGTGCTGCTTAGAGAACATCTTACAGAATGCTTGAAAATTAGTTTTCATTTGTTGGTATGGGATGAACGGAGATCTATGGTGAATGGAGATATGATATTATAGCCCTGCTCTGTCCTGATTTATCTTTTTGAACATTTAGATACATATCTACCCGTATGAGTCGTCTTACCAAATTCACGCAACTTGCAGTTGATCGAACTGTTCATCTATAGTTGCAACATCAGATCTCTAGTGACCAAAAGCTCACAAATCTAATAATTCTAGCATGGTAGTAACTGTAGACCATCAATGGCGGAATATATTTCGTTGGAGAGCATGTTCCAATTTGCAAGTGCATGACCTAAATGCGTACATCAAAGGCCAAAAATGTACTACAGTTAGAGATCTGGCATGAGAGAATTTAAGATGAGCAGTTCAGATCAAGTGGAAGATTTGTTTTAATGACATAGATTCTTCCACTGAATTTCTTTCTTCCTTTACTATATTTACTTGTATCCCATACGATCAATTTCTCTCTATGTCTTACTTTGTCATGTTATCCAGTTTCTCGGAGATGTGCAGGATGCATTGGGATGTTTTCCTTTCAGTTTTAAAAGCCACAAGTCTTTTGGATGTTACTTTATGGCTTGAGAAATCTTTGATGGAGAAGATGAACTCTTTCTTCAACGTCTGTCTGAATCTACAGTAGGTGGTCATACATGTTGAGGTATAATATAGTTCCATCAAACTTCCTCTGATTTTCGTCATATACTTTTGAAACGTCTACATCTCATTTGTATTCCAAGTTGTTAGCGAATCAAAACCTCTGAAACAATTAATTTTCTGAATCTTTTCTCTTATTATCAGAGACATAATTCGAAGAGAAATCAATTTGAAGAATCTTTCAACAATGACACCTTCAACGGGAAGTTTGGATCCTTGGCTTTTAAGGAGGAACTCTGTGTCAAGTTGAGTTTATGAATGTTTGCTTAAGAATGCAATGGTGATTCTCAACAGTTTCAAAATGGCGCTGGCAGATAGAGAGATGCGGAACAAAATTTGCCAGAAAGTTGAATTGTTTTCACAGACGTGCTCTAGTCTTGTTATCTTATTCTGCTCGGAGCTTTCAGCGAGTTCATTGTTTTGAACATTTAAACACAAGTAAAACTACGTACATTGAAAGTTCGGTGAATAATTTTGTTTATGATCCAAGGGTGCAAATATTAAGGGAGAAAATGACTATCTATGGGTAACTCAATCCATTGAGTTATAATTGAGTAGCAATTTTTGTTGCGACAACTTAACTAGGTGCATCTAATGGTTAGATCACCAATTCCAACCGCTTCGATCCACTCGAGTACTAGTGGTCTCCATAAAACTTCATATCAATTGTATGCTCGTATGTAAATATGGATGAGATCCAAGATTTGATGAGATAATTAGATACATTAATTTGAATCCGATTTCTCTTCTTTTTTTTTTCTTTCGGAGTGACCCGACATTAGGGGCGGCAAAATATGACACGACACGATAACACGACTCAAACCCGACACGAATTTAGTGGGTTCGGGTCGAGTCTTATCGTGTTCGTGTCATTTTTGAGTCACTCGAAAATGACATATCAAAAATCGTATCGTGTTCGAGTCAATGAATTTGACCCATCGTGTCGACCTATTTGACACGTGACCCACTCATGACCTTATTACCTTAACACTTTGACAGTGACACGTGACACGATTTGAAAATATAGGATGATTCATGAGTAACCGTCCTATATTAGTAGTTATATTATATAGGATGGTTACTCACAAACCGTCATATATTAGTAGTTATAACTTATATATAGGACGGCTATTCACAAACCATCCTATATTAGTATTACTAGTTATATATAGGATGGCTATTCACAAACCGTCCTATATTACTAGTTATATATATATATATATATATATATATAGGACGGCTATTAACAAACCGTCCTATATAACTAGTTATATACAGGATGGATATTTACAAACCGTCCTATATTACTATTTATATAGGACGGCTATTCACTAACCATCATATATTACTAAGTTATATTGGAGAATGGAGGGTTCTTCTGGAGCCACTGTTAAGAGTTAGTGAGTTATTCTCACACATATACTATAAAGATATTCTCAGAGGAACAACTTCTTCCAGGTTCTCGTTCGGGTGCATCTTAGAGAATATGAAAAGAAAGCAAAGACATGAGAGTGACAAACTATAAACAAGAATTCACAAAATATAATCTAGAAATCTGTGATTCAAGATCTGAATGAAGCAGGATTTCCTGAAATGTAAGTCGAAGCAACTTCACCTTCCAATTTGCAAGCTTCTAATAAAACACATTTGATTGGCAATAGATAAGTGAAAGCTTGCAAACATGATATAATTACAACTAGTGGAACTTCCTCAACCCTCTTTCTGTTCATGCAAACAATTGTGTTCTGATTGTCAGAAACTTGGTAGCTCAGAATCATGGGCTCCAATCATCACAATTGCCCAACATATCAATCACTTAGCACCATCTCCATGACTATATCATTCCAATTGTCAATAGGCCCAGGCAGGCACCAATGCAGACAATCATTCTGAACTTTGGCATTTTTAATTTTGTCCTCATTCCTCAGCAAATGGATGAAATTGCCTGTATAGGCAGGGATGTCCATCAGGTCTCCATTCAAAACACCAACTTTACAATCACATCATTGAAATTTGAAAGTTTTTTGGTATCATATTCTTATGAATCATATCTACAACTTCAGTATATATCAGTAATTTCAATCATCAACCTCCATTCCATATATGACTCCCTCTCCAATACATGATACAATACATGATATGATATCAACCACCCATACTATATCTGTAGATTGTATGTACATACATGATACAATACAACCCATCTGCTGATCTAAGCCATCATTGAAAATTGATGATTAACCCATCTGCTGATCAAAACACCAACTTCACAATCACATCATTGAAATTTAAAAGTTTGAAACAAAGAAAGCACATACATTGATATAGTGTACTTCAATCAAAAGAAAAATAGAACACATCCATTGAAATGAACTAATCTTTGTATTATATTTGAGTAAAATGTATATACATGAATGATAATATACATTCATTTACAATTTTACATCACTGAACTACAAATTAAAATTCATAATATGATCTGTCCATTCCATTCTAATATCATCTAGATCCAACTGGGAGTAACTCTTGGTTCCGAAATCCACCTGCAAGAAACATATAATAACTTAGTTCAGAGATTAGACATGTAATCTTGGATTAAGTCAGGAAATATACAAATCAAAAGTGCAACATTGGTCGATAAGTCTAAGTGTTACCTTTCTCAATTGTGAGACTGAAACTCCATTGCGAATGAGGGTTCTCATGTATCTAAAAACATAATATCCACACTCCCAATCTGATTTTTGTTTAGGGCACTGCAGAACAATGCCACCAAAGACAACAGAAAAGTTTCAAAATATAATTTCCAACAAGTTCAAGTTTAAAATTATATGAAAGAGTCTAAAGAGCAGTAATTAGTAAACTGTACTTTGGCCTTTTTCTAGTTGAGTTTTGGTGGGTGGTGAATGCCTTCCCTCTCAGCCCATTTATACCATGCTCTACACACATATAATTGAAAAGCATTAGATTATGAATATTATTATAGTTGTCAGGTGAGTAGTTATATTATAATAAAAGGAATAATAAAGACTTACTTGTTTATAATTTCCATAAGGTGTTCCCGAATGTGTGCTCCACATGAATAAAAAAAAATTACATGGCCATCATGCACATCCAAAGCTAGTAACATCCAATGAGACCTATAAAAATAATAGTTCAATTGAATTTTCTCTAATATTAATTGATATAGTATTCATGTGTATGAAACTATGAATTGTGAAATTAAAATGGCATAATTAAGCAACCTATGTTACAACGTACCCGCTATTGTAGGGAATCAGTAATGCTTGCCCCTTCGCACAAGTCATGCGACCAAGAATGATATCTTCACTTTGTTTGTCCTTAGGCAAATGGTCCAATTGAAAGACAAGAGAAGGGTCAAGGAACTTGTAAATGTCCTTGACCTCTAGTCTTTGCAAGCTATCATGCAAATACCTGCATTTGGAATTTGGGTTAATGTCAAATAATTATTAAGTTTTATTAAAAAAGCAAGTATTAAGTAATGTTACATTGATTGGTAAGTCTTAACTCTAATAGAGCAGTTACACGACATACCCTATATAGACTATGATGTGCATGTACTCCAATTGATCCATATTACATATGGCTATGAGGTCTTCCTTGAAGAGTGGAACCTCAACCACATCGTTTGAAAGCACACCTGCCTCTATCCTTACAGGGTTCATTGTATTTGTGTTGCCTTCATTGGCCAATCTGTACAGTACCCTTAGGAATGGAGGTGTGTTAGGTGGAACCTCCACCTAATCCCTACACTGTAGATGTAATCATGTAACATTTTAGAAATTAGTAATGAATATATACAACATATACTGATATACTAGCAGATATAAAAGAAGAAACCTAGTGAGGTAAAATTAGAATATTTTATAATATAACAATAATAACATTATGACTACTGACTTGTGACTTGTGAGCAGTGACTAGTGAGCACCTAACAAGTGTTTTGAACTACAGAACTAGTACTACTGACTTGTGACTTGTGAGTAGTGACTATGCAAAAACATAGAACTAGTACTACCTGAGAAGGCTGGGATGTGGCTACACTTGCCACTATGCCAGAATTTGCCGGCAGCAAGGTTTGCTTCAATTGCCCCTTGTGCTGCTTTTGGTGATCCGACTGTCCGACATGTTGCAAACAATATTAATCAATGAACAGTTTAGGAGGACTTAAAAAAGGGTAGGAGAAAATGAAGCCATGACTACAGTTAGTATATATGTACCTTGGAATTGGATATTATTGGTTTTATGTGTTTCTCTGGCCAACACACATGATATCCAATTACATCCCCAACAGTTTCAACATCATCCCCTTCGACTGAAAATGGAAGGGGAGCATCTGGTTGAATGGCAGTAGTAATGCACACACGCTTAGTGTGTGGAGGCATCAACTTACCATGCAAGGTGGCGGAAGTCATGGGCCGAACCTCGTACAGTGTTGCCACAACCACATGGTTCTCAAATGTATGTAGCTACAACATGCACTGACCCACCTGCATTTGAGAAATGACATATATATAATAATTAGTGATGTAATGTAAAGTGTAAACTAAAAACAAAAGTAAATAAGTAACATTGTAAGACTAAACAAGTGAATATACATACCTCACTGATTGGGAGTACTTGTTCTGCCACCTCTTCATCTGATGGAGGACTAGGAGTAGGAGTGCAGCTATTATTATTTCTTGCTGGTTGAACTTGAGGTTGAGCTTCAGCTTGAGGGCCGCCATCATCCTCACATGAGGTTCTTCCGCCACCTTGGAGTTCCTTCAATAGTTGATCTTTGACCATGCTATATATCTCCACAACTGTTTGCTTTTTCCATTCTTCCAATTCTTGTAGCGTAGGAGCCTTTTGTTTGGAGAAGAATTTGGAAGGAACAATACCCCGACCTTGGCCCCTTACCGGGCCAAGGTGCTCATTCTTGTTGCCCATTGCCTTATACAAGATGTCCCCCTTTGCAGCAGTGCTGTTAAGAGTCCCTGTAGTTGCACTTTTTCTTGTTCTTGGGTCAACTCTTCCTGCATACATAAAGATCATAACATGATAAAATCACTATTATATATGTAATATTTAAATAATATACTATGCAAGGGTATAAAAGTATAAAAGTATTTAACTAGGCAGTATGCAAATAAAGTAAAAGTATAAAACTTAAAGTCTTAAACCACTTACAATTCTTGAAGCAATTGTTGCAGTTGTCTCGTTGGCAAAGGTGTATGAGTTACGCCCTTTCGAATGTGCCATTTTCCATAGAATAGTACGGTCAATGGGATCCGTTGTCCCAGCCTTCTTTTGCTGTAATAAGATTATAAGAGACACTAAGTCAGAGTTAATAAAAAAAAAATCTACTATGATTAGACAAATGGAATGTGACATGATATACTTACTACATCTGCCTCTAATCGTGCATAGCCAACCTTTGAAAGGTGGTGTGGCGTATGGTTCTGTGCACGAGCCTTTTGTCCTTTTATACGCTTTGCCTGGACATCAAAGTAATGTGATCAAAGATTCAAAATACAATCAATTATAATAATTATAAGGCTCAAAATTTAGCTTGGCTAGTTCAAGTTGTGATTACCTCAAAATCAGGAGATAGCCTATACTGTACAAATTGATTCCATGCTTTCTGGTCAATGAAGTAGGAATACAATTGAGGGACCATGTGAAGCGTAGAAGGATCATGGGAATTTGGAAGTATGTACTTCCTTGCAAGCTCACTCTTCCATTTCCTCCAAGCTTCACCAGCTCCTAGCAATGCTTGCTTCTTGCACTCATCAGATACGTCAAAGGCAAACTACAAAACAAAAGAAGAAGCATGTTAAAGTGACTAACTAGTGAGTATTGTAGCAACTTTGTGTATCTTATCGTGATTCATATGCAAACAAAAACAAAACATATAAATATAAAGGACATATTATGTTATATGTAGGAAGAATTTACATACCTTGACCATTTCCTATACTGAATCTTTGACTTGTTGCGATACATGTCTCTAATCAGTCACTGATACTGGCACAAGTCTTCTAACAGTGCAACATATGAAGCTAGCATAGGCATGTGCAGCACCACCAATCGGTTGGCCTTTAGTGTTGAATTGTACCGTTTCTTTTATTCCAACTGAGGTTCTCTTATTTATATGTTCCATTTGTGTTGGCCCCCTCCCCCTGACCTTTCTCTTGACACTGACCACCGGTGGTGTTACTGATGGACATGTACTTGATAGCCTTGATTGTTCTGCTTCTGTGTGTTGTAATTGTTCTACTTGTACCTCTCCTACCTCTTCTACTTGCTCCATGTTTGCTTCACAAATAAAAATGACTACAGTTAGACAAGAAAAGAGGAATACAATTATACAGGGATAATAAGCAGTAGCACCCTTGAAAACCATCACAAATTTTTCATTGGACAGTGGACACTATACTGGAAGCCTCCTACAAGGTCGATTGTTGTTCCCTCTATCTCTTCAAACAAGCAATTATGCATGTTCCCATTTTTTGTGATGTTGGCATAGTGCCATAGCCCCAGAAGTATGCCATTCCAATATGCAGAGTGGAAAAAAAAGAAGTGATATTTTGTTTTTGTATAACATTCATTATTTGTAGCTTGATTTGGCCATTTCATTAAGTTTCCTATCTCAAAACATTCATTCCAGTCTAATAATAATTTAAAAAATCTGTTATGTTCCTTCATCCTTTATTTTTTATTTTGGTCAACTATCACTTAATCATTCCTCTTGTTTCAACAGTTCCAACACATCAAAAATGTTGAAAATCTGACATTGTTTGATACAGATATGAGATATGTTAATTTTAGTTTTTGAAAATTTTTTCTTGATTTGGTTCTTTTTTCTAGGGCTACCTTAAGGAAAAGAAGGAATTAGGATATAAGATGTAGCTAGTTTGTGATAAATTAGATAAAGGTAATGTTTTTTTCCATTTTGTAAAAGAAAGAACTAGTTTAATGTCTCTCTCCCTCAATCTTGTGTCCTGCTTCTTCTACTGCTCAGTATGCTCTACATTTCAGCTGGAGACTATTTCAGTAGATGCAGTTCTCTGAGAACCTATCTATCAGGATTCACTGATTCAGGACCAATGCACTATGGGTAAAGTTAGAAGACTCAGAACCTTTATAATTTATATGTTTGGTTTTTCCGTTAGAGGAACATACATATCTGATATCTCCCATAATCTCATTCCACTTCCAGGCTTCCAGCTCCGTTTTTTTTTGCTCATCCATCTTTTTCCCAACAAACCCTGTTTCCAGACCCAAATGAAAGACAACATAAATCGAAATCTGAGAAATAGGTGTTTGACAACGAAATGACAGAACAAGTTCAAGGCAAGGATCAGAGAAACCAGACAGAGGTTTTTTTTTATCAGATTGTGTTCTTTTATTACTTTTTACGATTCTGTAACAGAATCAGATACGAAATTACATTAAAGATGCAAAAAATCGTAAATACATACCTTTCTTTGCTTAGATCTGTGAAAGATCGAAGAGAAATGGTTGTTTTCACCTTCTCAGTATAGGTTGGATTGGATCGTTGGGTTGGAACTTGGAAGATTAAAATTAGGGCTGAGAATGACCAAGGTGAAAAGTGAAAAGTGAAAACGATATATTATATGTATAGAACCATATAGGACGATTTTAAAATAACCGTTCTATATAATATACTAATATAGGACGGTTATTGAATAACCGTTCTATAATATACTTAAATATAAGACGGTTTTTCAATAATCGTTCTATAATTATACTTAAATATAGGACGGTTTTTAAATAACCGTTCTATAATATATTTAAATATAGGATGGTTTTAAAATAACCGTTCTATAATATAATCAAATATAGGACGGTTTTCAAATAACTGTTCTATAATTATATAATATATTAAATATAGGACGGTTTTCAAATAACCGTTCTATAATATACTTAAATATAGGACGATTTTAAAATAATCGTTCTATAATATAATCAAATATAGGACGGTTTTCAAATAACCATTCTATAATATATTAAATATAGGACAGTTTCAAAATAACCGTTCTATAATATATTTAAATATAGGATGGTTTTTAAATAACCTTCCTATAATATATTTAAATATAGGATGGTTTGTTTATAACCATCTATATATTGAAATATAAGAGTTGTATAAGCTATAAGAGTTATGTATTTAATTAATCTTAGTTGAGGATGTGCTTAAATAAAACTAGTTATTAAGTATAGAGCGAAGAAAGAGTTATGTAATTAACTCATCTTAATTTCCTTAAGTTAAGGATGAGCTTAAAAAGACAGAGCATATAACCATATATGCATTATGTTCATCTCAGGCTCAGACTTCTCAGTTGAGTTGAGTATCTATCAGCTTAAAAACAAAGTTATGTAAGTAACTCATACTATCATATTCAATTCAACATAGTTGTTGAGGTTGAGGTCAGGAGAGGATGAGTAAAGTAAGTGTTAATTATGTATATAATGTATTTAACTCATCTGATGATCTCACTTGAGGATTAGCTTAAAAAAGCAAAGTTATGTATGTAACTCATACTCAATTCAAAAGTTGTTGAATGTTGATGATAACATTGATAAATGATAATAAGTAAAGAAAGAGAAAGAGTCATGTAATTAACTCATTAGGTAAGAATGACTGAGCTGAACTAGAATAGAAACAGTTATGTAATTAACTCAGTAGCTTGAGAATGAGTATAGAAAGAGTTGTGTAATTATCTCATTAGAGGATAATGAGTATAGTATAGGAACTAGGAAGGGTCCCAAGGGAATAGTTATTAGTTATGTAACATTGTAATTAACTCATTAGGTAAGGTGAGAATGTGAACAGAGAATAGGAGTTGTGTGTTGAATTAACACAAATGTTGAATGATATTACTAAAGAAGTTACTAAATTTTACTCTACAATGTCTACATGAATGATGGATCAATGGATCATGGATGAATCATGAATGAGTTATTCCTAATCTATTATCATCAATTGGGTGTTAGAAATGAGAAACAAATATTGAGTTATATGAGTTGGATACATGATATTCATGAATTTGATTGAAAAGAGATATATTAGATCAATTGGTTGGTGAGACATGTGAAATTAACATAAGAAAATCATTATTCATTAGCATTTATAATTTTATACAACAATATATGACAGTTAGTTAGTCTCTCACTTCACTTTTACTTGTACAACTTACAAAACTTGGTTAACTTATCTACTAAGTGTAACTTGTAAGTAGTAACAACTGACATGTGACAATGTGTAGCTAAACTGAAAATGGTTGATAAGAAATTAGGTTATACAGTTATTTATAACTTATAGTTATAGGCTTATAATTATAGCAAACAACCTGAACTAGCCAGCCAGGCTAGGCTTGGGCTCTTTAGGTTTAGGGATAAGACTTCGAATTCAATTGGATAATTGGATTTGGGCTTACTTAACTTACATGATACAATACAATTATACAAAAAGACAAAACAATTGCCTTAGACAGTTAGATTAGACTCTAGATTGACTTAGTAGTTAGTATACTGTATACCTAGATAATTATTAATTAGTTAAAGTTAAACCTTTATGTTCTTTTCAATTTTCAACTTTTATTTTGTTTTCCCGCCACTACAAGTCTACAAGGGGGGCCCCCACCTCGGATCATCTATTATGATTCATGACATCTAAGTTATCTAACAAGTAAGTTAAGTAACATTAAGGACAATGACTCAAAAATCAAAATATTTGACAAATGATTGAAGTGTAAGTTTCAACTTTCATTAACTCCACTTGCCACTTACCAGTTTAGAATTGGAGGAAAGAAGGCTATCAATCCCTGTCAGGCAGACTAGTCACTTGAAAAGCGGAAATCTGGCACATCACAGACTTCACAGTCACAGTCACAGTCACAGATTGGTAATGAAGGAATAAACCATGTGTAAAATAGGACGGTTAGTCCGTAACCGTCCTATATTATTATGTAAAATAGGACGGTTACGGACTAACCGTCCTATATTATTATGTAAAATAGAACGGTTATTCCGTAACCGTCCTATATTATTATGTAAAAATAGGATGGTTAGTGTATAACCGTTTTATATTTGGACAATATAGAACGGTTAATGTATAACCGTCCTATATGTTAAAGCTTACAAAAAATAGGACGGTTAGTAAGTAACTGTTCTATATTATCTAAATATAGGACAGTTAACACATAACCGTTCTATATTTTTAAAATATAGGACGGTTAATACATAACCGTACTATAATTTATAAATATAGGACCGTTAATACATAACCAACGTTACCAACCCAAGGTTGAAGTTGAAGGCTTGCAGCTGCTTTTATAATTTACAATTTTACATCTGTTTCAGATTTCCCTTTCCAGACTCTAGAGGACCGTAATCCGCATTTCTTCTTCAAGTTCAAACATCAACCCTTCTAAGTTCTAACACGATGAGCAAGAAGACCCTACTACAGCACCACAGGTATGTCATGTGTTTGTTTTTTGTTATTTCTCTATGAAATTATGAGTCTGACTCTTTTCATTCCTCTTGATTTCCTCACTCTCGAGTCTCAACTCTCAAGTCTCAGTGTCTCACTCACTCACTCCCTTCCCTTATTACTTATTAGTAATTGTTGGTGAAGTCTGAAGTGTTTAGTTTACTGTCACTGTGAACTAATTTTTTTTTGTCATTTGCATTTTGCAATATAGGCGCAAGTTGAAGTTGGGAGCACTGATGTTTCTGATAACTTGAATATGCTACACTACAACAACGATGATGATGAGTTTGTTGATTTGGAGAACGTGGAGTTAGTTTCAAAATCCAATAGAGGTAAAAAGCATAGGAAACTAATGTCTCCAGTTTGGAATTTTTTTGAACACCTTCCTCTATCAAAAGATGGAAGGCAAAGGTGTAAATGCAAGAAGTGCTCTGTAATATACATTTGCGATAGCAAATTTGGTACTGGTAACTTAAAACGTCATATAAAGACTTGTCAATGGAGCTCTTCTCGTGATATAGGCCAGTTGCTTTTATCTCAAAGTCAGGGGAGTATGTCAGTGTCACTAAGTGCAGTTTCAAATAATAAGTTTGATCCTGAAGTTTATCGTGAGTTAGTAGCAACTGCAGTTGTTATGCATGATTTGCCCTTCCAATTTGTTGAGTATGATGGAATTAGAACTCTACTAAAATATTTGTGTGCAGATTTGCACTTGATTAGTAGAAATACAGTAAAAGCAAATGTTCTGAGAATGTATAAAAGAGAAAAAGGAAAGATAAAAGAGATATTAGAATTGGCACCTAGCAGGATAAGTTTGACATCGGATTTGTGGACTTCTTGTATTACTAATGGTTATATAAGTCTCATATCACATTTTCTAGATAGTCAGTGGGTCTTACAAAACAGGATATTAAATTTTTGTTTCCTACCACCTCCACATAATGGAATATTATTAGCAGAAAAGTTATACTCATTATTGGTAGAATGGGGGATTGAGAAAAAGATTTTTTCATTCACTTTAGACAATGCATCTTCTAATGATTCTTCTGTTGAGCTGTTAAGGCATCAATTAAACATCAGGAACACTCTTGTTTGTGGTGGCGAGTTCCTTCATCTACGTTGTTGTTGTCATGTTTTGAATTTGATTGTGCAAGATGGTTTGAAAGAAATTGATGATGCTATTCAAAAAATTAGAGAGAGTATCAAGTATGTCAAAGCATCACAAAGTAAAAAACAAAATTTTTTAGAGCGTGTGAATCACATGTCAATTGAGACAAAAAAGGGCTTAAGATAAGATTGTCTTACAAGATGGAATTCAGCGTATTTGATGCTTGAAAGTGCTCTTTGTTACCAACGTGCATTTTGTCACTTAGAACTAAGTGACTCAAATTATAAGCATTGTCCTTCTTTCATTGAATGGGAAAAGGCTACAAAAATTTCGAAGTTTTTGGCAGTTTTTTATGACGCCACTTGTATGTTCTCTGGATCCAAGTATCCCACTGCAAATCTCTACTTTCGTGCAGCATTTGTAATTTATTTGAGTTTAACACAATACATGAGAAGTGATGATGACTATATGAAGCGTATGTCCACCCAAATGTTTGCTAAGTTTTCAAAGTACTGGTATGAATTCAGCACCATTTTGGCAATTGCATGTGTGTTGGATCCTCGGTATAAGCTCTCCTTTGTGGAATTCTCGTACAAGAAATTGTTTGGCAGTGGCTGCTTGGAGTTTGCTCAAGTTAGGGAAAAGTTATTCTCTCTCTTCAATGAATATAAGATTAAGATTTATCCTATTCCTTCCTCCTCATATACCCCAGTGGCTAGAGGTGCAGCCGATGATAGCGAACATGTCATATAGTCAAGAGGTTTTAGATGTTATGAAGGTGATTTTATTTATAATTGTATCTTTCATTATATGTCGCTTACTACTTAGCATATTAAAATTTGCTATGAAGTATGAATTGTCTTATAGTACGTTGAATAATATAATTGCATTTGCATTAGGAATTTGATTCATTTGAAGGTGAAGGAGGTACTTTGGCTATGCAAAAATCACAATTGGAGCTTTATTTGGATGAACCAAGATTGCAAGAGTCAAAGCTAGACATTCTTGCATTCTGGAAAGGCAATCAATACAGGTTGTTTGACTAATAATCTCATGTAAACACTATTTTCTGTAATCTTATTTACATTTATATTTGATTCAAATGTTGATTTTAGGTATCCTGAACTTGCTGCCATGGCTCGTGATGTCTTGAGCATTTCTATATCTACAGTTACATTGGAGTTTGCTTTTAGTGTTGGTAGTCAGGTTCTTGACCAATATAGATCTACTTTAAAGCCAGATACCGTGCAAGTATTGATTTGTGTGAGAGATTGGCTATATGGATTGAAAGGTAATAGTTTATAATTCTATATTTACATTATATTTTATATGAGCTTAGTAATAACTAATGCTTGTTTATTCTATATGATTGTAGACTCTACCATTACAGTTGTCATAGATGAGCTTGCTGAGGACATTATAAGCATAAGTAGCACTGCAGGATCACTTCAACCAACTGAAGACTCTGGATCAATTCATTTTGATTAATTTGTATAATTTTCATGACTTATTTTAATTTGTTGTGTTTGATACATAATACATTGATGGAAGTATATTTCCATCATGTGCTACTTAATCCATATTTATTTACTACTATTGTGGTTATTTGATTCATTTCAGTCTCTTTTTTTTACATATCATGTGAATTGTGAACTTGTGAAGTGAGTCAAGGAGTGGTAGTGGTGTAATACTAAACTATAAAGAACTGTGTTGCTTCTAAATAAAATAATAAAATATTACAGGAACATTATTGGTAATTTGGTTGTCTATGTACTTGTCGTGTGGTGGATCAGTCACCAGTGATTCAATGGATATAGTAATGACCAGTGACAATGAGCATGAAAGGAGTTGGAGAAATGAATTCCCTCCTAACAATTTATGTGGGGGTTGGTAACTTGGGTTGAAAGTTTAGTTCTTCATAACTGAAAGACCCATGCTATTGAATTCTAATTTTCTGCGCCAGAACCTCATTGTCATTGCTTCAGGTGATCAAAGATTCAAAGATACAGTTCAATTAGAATCAGAAGATCAGTCACAACGGTGGAGTGGAATAAAATTATAAAAAGTAAAATATAGGACGGTTATTTCACAACCGTTCTATAAAATCCGTAACATATAGGACGGTTATTTCACAGCTGTCCTATAAAACCAATGATATATAGGACGGTTATGTTACAATCGTCCTATATGTTACGGTTTTATAGAACAGTTGTAAAATAACCGTCCTATATGTTAGTTTATTTTATTGTGGTTGTTTTGCGATTTGGCCTGTTTGGGCCTTGGCAGCCGATCTATAACTTCTATTCACTTGGGAGTTGGGACTTGGGAGAGCAGTTTTTTTAATATGTCGTGTCGTGTATCCAACACGACTCAGTCAATTAATCGTGTTACACAGGTCGTGTCGTGTCATTTTTTTAAGAACTGGGTCGTGTATGAGTCATAGGTTTTTTACACAACTATTAAGCGTGTCGTGTTCGTGTCGACCTGTAACACTATTCGTGTCGTGTTCGTGTCGCCACAAACACAACCCGCCAACCCAAATTGCCACCCCTACCTGACATGGCCTGAGCATGAACGAAATGTTCAAGGCAGCCTTGACTCTTCATCAACTACAAATGGAGTTACGGACCTCCAAAAACCGGATTTCATGCCCAATATACATGTTACATATGTTCAAAATGGAAATTTCAATGACAGAGAAGAATTCCTGTGGGGCTGGTGTGGCTCATTTAGAGGACCTCGAACAGGCATTTTTTATACGTTTGGTTTATGGAAACTTGACTACTTGTTTAAGGCTTTAAGCATCTCTTCTAATATTGCCTTTTTCTTTGAGTACAAAAGGTTGGCGGTCTGCTACACCATTACATCAATTGCTTCCCAGCCCATCTACTCATTTTTAGACATTGATCTGACCCACGCATATTATATGGATCCAAAATTGGGTTATGGTGGGCCACTTCTCCTCTCATGGAATGATTGAGTCTGGCATTTGCTTCCGTCGTGGTTTTCCATCAGATTCACAAGATCAAGCCAAGGAAAATTTCATGTATGGATGAACAGAGAGGCTTTATTCCTTTTATGCTGTTAATTTCTGAAATATCTAATTGGTATATTCAAAAAGTGCAGGAGATGAATTTGAAGACCAAGTGTAAAATGAATCACCTCAACGAAGTTGGGATCGATAACTTCTAAGGAACCTTGTGTCAACTTGTGCTTGAGTAAGTGTTTGCTCAAGACCACAGTAATATTGAAGAAACTGATATTCAAAAGTTGGACAAAAGTGGATACAAAGACGCGAAGCAAGATTAACAAACAACTATTTCTGTCTCCAAGAGCATCTCCTAGTCTCGTTATCTTATTCTCTTATCAATGTTAGCGAGCTAATCGGCTTTAATCTTTCCATCTATGACTTGTACTATTTACAAATTATCAACTAATACTAAATGACTCCAAAGGCCATCTAGAGCAGTTGCTCACACACAAAAAGGCACCTTTTTATTATTATTATTATTATGCTGCTTCAAAAGTTTGACGTGGTACTTTCTCTTATTAGCTTAAGCTTTTAGGTCAAATGATAAACCATTATGATATTAGAGCATAATTGACTGAAAGGTCGGGACTTCAAATCCTGAAGCCTCTTACTATCAAAT
This sequence comes from Warburgia ugandensis, assembly GCA_035236585.1. NCBI lineage: Eukaryota > Viridiplantae > Streptophyta > Magnoliopsida > Canellales > Canellaceae > Warburgia > Warburgia ugandensis. The sequence goes on from CP141136.1 coordinate 26,378,155, forward strand.
CTAAGTGCAAGAGCCCAAAAGATCCTTCCATGTAAGGGGGTCTTCCACTTCTTCTTCTTTTTATTTGTTTGTTGGTCATCCGCTGGCTTGTAGAAGAGTATAAAAGTCTTCCAGGGTGTCTTTTATCAATATTATTCACATTAGGTAGATCTTGTCTGCAGCAATCAAATTCTTCTACTTTTTCAAAATGAATATTTGCTTTTAAAGGTGGCAGAGCGGGAACTACAGGCTTGGCGGATGCAAAAGCATGCAACATGATCAGGCAATAGCAAGAACACCATATGACATTTAATGAAGGGTTTTTTGGAAAGATGCTATTACATTTTCACAAATTTGCAAAAATGTCCAACATTTTTTTAGTTATGCAAATTTGTGGTTAGATTTTCATGAGCTTTGCAAAATTACCATTCTGTAAGCTTTTCAACCTCCTTCCTTATTAAAATTTTAAAATTTTGTCTTTTATCTTCTTAAGAGACGTTGGAAGAAAACAACCGATGCCTGCTATAACACAGACATTGGAAACAATGATGGACGATGGCAGCTTGCCTTGTGAAGTGGGAGGTGTGGATCTTGCCAGAAACTTACGGGGCGAGGTGGGTGGTGGTAGACACTAGAGGCGATGGCAGATCTCTGCCCCCAGAAATGGAGAAGAAGTTGATGATAGTTTCAAGGATAATATCAAACTTTCATAAAAACTAACAAGGAAGGAAGATGAAAACTTAGCAAAATGACAAATTTGAAGAGCTCATGAAAATTTAATTGCAAATTTATAAAACTAAAAAAACATTGGACTCTTTTACAAAATTGCCAAAATGTAATTATATTTTTTTTCAAAAAAACCTTTAATGAACACCATTAGCATTCCTCAGAGAATGATTTGCCTAATTTGCAAGTGCCATTAATGAATGGGTGCCCTATTGGTTGCATGTTGCGAGGACAGAGGTATCATTCAGCTCAGAGAGCAAACTCAATGGACAATCAAATTACATTCTTATTTGTTAGGCAACCTCTGATGGTGACTTGTTGATAAAAGGTCTAATTAATTCAAGATTTAGGGAAGAACAATGATATGATCATAATAAAGTCTTTAAACAATAAGGATCTTATACAATTAAAATAAATATAGGAAAAACTTTGAACTAGATGGGCACTTGTCCGCTGAAGGTGCAAGGCACCCTGTGGGCCCCCATATCTGCCTTATCAACGTGATTGAATCTGTTAAGTTGATGACCAAGCTATCCCACCAATACTAATTTTTTCTTGATTAATGCCTCTAGACCTTTCATCAATAGATGAGGATTGTTTAGGGTTTTTCAAAAGAATGTGGACCGTTGATTTTTTGTGTTGAAGCTATATCTTTTAGATGGGATATTCTTTTGGCGGGGATCAAAACCTTATGGAGTCATGGGTCTCTTGTTGGTGATGATCTTTGACTTTTTTGCATTTAGATTTTTCCACCAAGTCTAATCAGGATGCCACCAAGTCTAGTCAAAGCGTCTGAAATCAATAGAATCCCTCTCTGTTTGCCTGGCCAAGACAAATTTACTTCGGACTCTCTCTCTCAATGCAAAGCCAGATCAGGCTGGTTGAGTTCAGATTATCTCAACTTCTGCGATTTCGGAGGCTAAGCATTCTTTCGAGCAACATTAATCGCCGAATTAAGAGGGTATCTTGTGCTGTTCTGATTTCGTTCCGGCAATGATCTTCTGTTGGATTTGATTCACTGTATTCCTTTCTTCTGTTTGATTTGATTCACTGTATTCCTTCCCTGTTGTGCTATAACATGGTTTGCAGTGTTTACTATTTGGGCAATTTTGCATGAGCTGGCTATTCATGTATAAGCTTTTCCATGGATACCTATCCTATACTTTCTTAATGGATGCCTGTAATTAAAGGTAAATTATCTACTAGATAAGCATAAAAACTTATGCATAGATCTTTCCCTGTAACAAACAGTCCATTTAGGTGTTGTTTTGACGGATGATATGTTCTGTTCTAAGAAAAAAACAAGACTGATATCAGCTTGATCCTTTTTTTCTTCAGGAAATGATATTCCCACCCTCCTCTAGAATTTACCATTATCTTTTTTTGGTATAAGTGCAAGTGAGGCCAACCATTTAAATGATATGAAATGATCATCTTATCCATTTTGTCATTGAGGAGCCCCATCCTAAAGTCACATACTTTGGATGATCCTGCCGTTGATTTTTCTGAGCTTTTGAATACCACAAATTTACAACTCTTTTAGAACTCAAAACAGCTCAAAGAAAACAACGTTCCTTCATCCAGAGTATTGGATTTTGGGTACCGTTCATCTATGTGAGAAGATCATTAATATGAACAGGTCGGATTATATGAGAGACAATGTTGGTAGTGATCTTTGTACAATTTTCCTAGTAACTCGCTAAACAGATCCAAGAGATACTGTTAGATACCCAGCGATCGGTCTCTCCTGATGTATAGTCTTGCTTTTGGGGCGTTGATCTGGTGATTCCACCAAGAATTCGATGACATTTGTATGGTGGGAATGTTGGACGAAGTGTCTAGATCATATTAGAATAAAATGTGCTATCACATAGAGTTCGGCAACCGACAAATAAGAAGGTTACATTTTGCTTGTTTTTCTTATTTAATTTTCATTAGTCTACGTGTTTTTCTTAATTATTTTTCATCAATCTATTTGACTGATCTTACCGACATAGCTCAGAACTACGAAAACTCAACTCAGATTCAAAGCTGAGTCAACTCGTAGGGCAACTTAGAAATCTCAAGCTGAAATTTTAAATAAAAATTATTCAAAATTATATTTATATTTGGAAGTCTGACTTCTTTTCATAAGATTGATGTTTGGAGAGTCGGTTAAGAGCGGGTCACTTTGGCAATTTGACTCTGTTTCCCGTTGAGTCAAACCACCACTTTTAAACTATTTTTCCAATATTTGATATGATAATGCTTTGACATTGAAGTGCAGTGTGCTTTTGCAGCAGCCATGGCGGATTTCTGGGAAGCAGTCAAGATTGGATGGGAAGCAGTCAAGACCGGATGGGAACAATTGAAGTATATCAAACACCTGGAACACAATGTTGGAACACTACAAAGCAAAACAGGAGTCTTGGAGGCTCGACAGAAAGATATAAAAGAGGAATTGAGGAAAGAAGAGGTGCAAGCAGGAAAGAAGAGAAAGAGAGAGATCGAAGAATGGTTAAAAACTGTGAAAAAGATTAAGAAGGAAGTCAATACCATATCAGAGAGATGCAGAGATGAAAGAGGATTGTGGTCGCGTTATAAACTGGGGAAGTTAGTTGCAGAGCAGATAACCCAGGTCGAAGAGCTTCATGAGAAGGGCAAATTTCCCGATTCCATGGTAACCAGTCCATTGGTTGGCGGTGGAAGTATCATGCCTGTTCCTCCATTAGTTGGTCAGAGAAATCATGAGTTGGAAAAACAAATTTGGGATTGTTTACATGATACAAAGATTGCAAAAATTGGCATCTACGGTATGGCAGGTGTGGGAAAGACAACCATCACAAAGCACATTAACAATCGTCTCAAAGGTGCAGGGAGTTTTGATTCCATCATCTGGGTAACCGTCTCAAAAGATCTGAGCTTGAAGAGGTTGCAAAGTGATATAGCACAAGCAATTCAATTGCGTTTTTCCAAACATGAAAACAAATTTAGAAGATCGGCGAGACTTTTTGAAGCTCTTGTGCGGAGGAATAAATTTGTACTGATCTTGGATGATGTCTGGCAGGCATTTCCATTTGAAGAAGTGGGCATTCCGGAGCCCAATCAAGATAACGGTTGCAAGGTCATAATTACCACAAGGATGTTGCAAGTTTGTCGGGAATTAGAAACACAGACAGAAATCAAGATAGATGTTCTTCCTCACAAAGAAGCTTGGGCATTGTTCAAAAGCAAACTTGATATAGATGGGCTTCCTTTGGAGATAGAAGATTATGCAGAGCGTGTGGCTAAAGAACGTGGAAGTTTACCCCTCGCCATTGTTGTGGTTGGACGAGCTTTACGGAAGGAAATGGATGTTAGAGAATGGAGAAAGGCGCTACGGGAATTGAAGTCTTCTAAATCAAAAATCAAAGGAATGCAAGATGATGTCTTTTGGCGCCTCAAATTCAGTTACAATCGGTTACCTAATGACCAGGTTCGTGCTTGTTTCTTGTACTGCTCATTGTACCCGGAAGATTATCATATCCGTACCACGGACTTAATAAATAACTGGATTTCAGAGGGGCTAACAGATAATTCAGGCACTAGAGAAGATGATATGGATGAGGGAACTCACATATTGAATCAACTGATACGCGCTTGCATGTTAGTGCGTGGATACACAGAAGAATATGTCCAAATGCACGATTTAATTAGAGACATGGCCATTGATGCAACAAGAGAAAGCCCTCATTTCATTGTGAATGCTGGGTTCAAGTTAGAAGTACTACCCAAGGAGGAGGAATGGGTTGATGTAGAAAGGGCATCGCTAATGAGAAATAATTTTGAATTACTTCTGGATACACCCGATTGCCCAAGATTGTCTACCTTATTTTTGGGAGAAAATCCTCAACTAGTGCAGTCTTTCTTTGAGCGCATGAAGGGCCTCCGAGTTCTTGATCTATCATCTACTGCAATCCAGTTGCTGCCAATATCGATTTCTTACTTGGAGAACCTGCATGTACTACTATTACGGTATTGTAAGCAACTAAAGACAGTTTCATTGGTGGCAAAGTTAAGGAAACTGCAGGTGTTGGACCTCTCTAATTCTAGCATTGAAGAAATGCCTCATGAGATGGAAGGCTTAGCTAATCTAGAAGTTTTTAACCTATCCTGGACCAAGATCAAGTTGTTGCCGAAGGGGGTTTCTGAAATGAAGAACTTACGTGAACTCATCTTGGCATTTTGTAAGGGATTACAATTAGTGCCTTCATTAGCAAAGCTCAAAGAGTTGAGGGTATTGAATCTCAACTCAAGCTTAATCAACGAATTGCCATCAGGAATGGAAGGGTTAGTTAATCTAGAAGTTTTTTACCTATCCTGGAGCGAGATCAAGTTGTTGTCAGAGGGGGTTTCTGAAATGAAGAACTTACGTGAACTCAGATTAGAGTCTTGTAAGGGATTACAATTAGTACCTTCATTAGCAAAGCTCAAAGAGTTGAGGATATTGAATCTCAACTCAAGTTCAATCAAGGAACTGCCATCAGGAATGGAAGGGTTAGTTAATCTAGAAGTTTTTGACCTATCCTTCACCAAGATCAAGTTTTTACCGGAGGGGCTTACTGAAATGAAGAACTTACGTAGACTCATCTTAACTTATTGTGAGAGATTAGAATTAGTGCCTTCATTAGCAAAGCTCAAAGAATTGAGGGTATTGAATCTCCGGTCAACCTTAATCAAGGAATTGCCATCAGGAATGGAAGGCTTAGTTAATCTAGAAGTTTTTGACCTATCCAGCACCGAGATCAAGTTGTTGCCGGAGGGGGTTTCTGAAATGAAGAACTTACGAGAACTCAGATTAGAATCTTGTAAGGGATTACAATTAGTGCCTTCATTAGCAAAGCTCAAAGAGTTGAGGGTATTGAATCTCTACTCAACCTCAATCAAGGAACTGCCATCAGGAATGGAAGGGTTAGTTAATCTCATGGAGCTTAATCTTTGCGGAGTTGAAGGCTTAAGAAGTTCTTTCCCTGGAGAGAAAATAGCCCATCTTTTCCATTTGAAAGAATTGGATCCTGTATATCCATCGTTTATTGATGACAGAATATTGGGCCCTTGGGTGCTAGAGAATGTACTCGGTGAGATTGCAAGATTGTCAAAATTGACTAATTTGTCCCTTTCATTCACCGACTTACCTACTTTCTTTAAATATGTGAGACATGGAAACTGGCAGGTCCTTGAATACTTCTTTTTCAAGGTAGGAGATGGGGGTGCTGCATTTGGTTTTCACCCTTATTGGTTTTATGGAAGGAAAACAGTAGCATTTGTGGGTTGTGATGTTACTAGTGGAGAAGCCCCTCTATTGCTTCCCAGCACTACTTTGTCGCTGGTCTTCTTGGAATGCCATAACATCACCCACTTTTCCCTGTCCCAATTTAAATGCTTAGTAGATGTGTCGTGTTTAGCTGCAATTTATATGAGAAACTGCCGTGGCATTGAACATATTTCTAGGGAAGGACAAAACCTATCTTTCACCACCTTAAAACGTATTGAACTCCATGAATTACCCAATTTAAGAACCATCTTTGATGGTGTCCTACTGCCTGGCACGCTTGCTGCCCTTGAACAACTGGAGATCAGAGAATGTCATGAATTGAAGAGACTTTTCTCTGTGAGGACATTCCAAGACCTCCAAAACTTGAGGTCCATCGAAGTCTCAACATGTAGTATGATAGAGGAGATAGTTTCGGGAGAAGAAGAAGAAATTGGTGAAGCAACTGATAATGATTTCAATGCCATCAATTTGCCGAATTTAGTTTCTTTGGGACTTTTTTATTTACCAAAGTTGAAAAGCATTTTCACGACAAGAGAATTGGTATTTGAACCCAGCACAAGAGGACGAATTAGTATAGAAAGATGTCCTCAATTGAAGAAGTTGCTCTCAGTCTCTAAGGAGAACTCCTCGCAGTCCATTCGTGGGCGGATCAAAGGAAGTAGAAAGTGGTGGGATGAGTTAGAGTGGGACGATCCAAACAACAAGGCCCTCCTCCAACCGCTTTTCAAAGATGAAGATGAAGTACAAACAGAGGAGAAGCATGAAAAATGAAGAACCAGAATGCCGAGGAGGTTTGCTGCCTTTTTCTACACAAGTGCATTAGTTGTTTTCTCCATTTAAGCATTGCATCTTTCATTTTCCTGGATGTACCACCAGATTTTTGGTCATTCTTGTTTCAGTGAAATGTGAAGAAACTTCATGAATTTAAAATGTCGACTACTCAAAACCATTCTAAATCTTCAAAGAATGTCATGTGGGTTTCATGCATTCCAATTACTTGCATTATTTTTTTATGTTTGTGTTTAATCTAGTTTCCTCTTGTTGCCTTCTTCCTTTTGTTAATTTGCAGGTCATCCTTTGGTTTAGTCGATAAATCGGAAGCCTCGCAAGGCTGTCTCTTAACCTATTCTATACACATGTAGAACTTACTTCCAACACTCCTAGTCTCTGTTTTCCTCAAAATTAATTTCAGGTCTTGAATGTGGTAAAGAGATAACATCACAATGGCTTTGCCAAATTGTGGTTCTCTACACAAAGTGTAGATTACTAGACATTCTGATTGCACCAACTGTTTAAGGTTTCTTAGTTGTTATATACTTTGTTTAGAGATTGAATGTGCACTTTATCTTTTCTTACTTGACCATGTTAGCATGGTATAAATCTGCCTAGTTATTTTATCCTTTCTCCACCCAGCATTCATTTATTCCTCCACTTTGAATTGCATATTGTTCTTCTGGAATAAATGAATAAAAATCCTGGTCTTTTCTGATTCTTTAGTCTATTGAATTGGAAAAAGGAAAAATGAGAACTTCGACTTCTTATGTGGGCAATCTTGCAAGGCACCAACCTGTATCTTATGCTTTAACTGCAGGGAACTATACAAATACAAAACATACTTCATTCCATTAGAATTGTTGTCTTGTATTTTGATGAGTTAATTGGATTGAAGATTTTAAGCATCGTAGGGTACCTTTCATTAGAAGGAATAGTCTGGTTCTTGTTCCATCGTAAGTTCTTAACAGATGGCTATAGCTTGAAGCAACTAAGGCTGGTGCTGTGCTTTTATATAAGATCAAAATATGCACTCCAAATCTTATATGGTTAAACTGTGTAAAGTTTTCCCTGCTTGAATAATTTGTCATAGAGGTGTAAAATTTGTTTATTTCAATTAAACTCTAAAATATGAAACAAATCACTTATCTTAGGTCATGGTCGCATATTTGGTGTTGAATATAAAACTCCAATCTTGAACAGAAAAAGCTTATAGCCTTTCAGCAAATCCTTTTAGTTGTACTGTGGAACCCTAAACACTAGCTTCCTTCCAAGACGGGGTTTCCCCAAAGGCTTTTTATCATCTTTCTATATGTGCTTCCATCAAGCATATGCATATGACATAGAGCGAGACTTTGAGAAACTTTAGGATAAATTCTCTCATTACCTCTTTATATTTTAAAATAATATAAACTTCAAAAATACAAATATGAAAAACATGATGTTGCAATGTGGGCGTTCTATGGGGTTGATTTAAAAAATGTAAGAAGAGAGTCTCCATTACGTAGTCACTGAAATACAACACCAACTACAAATCTGCTGAAAGGAATGTACAGCATGCTCAGCATTTGTGTCAGATTCTTAGAGCAACTGCAAAGCAGAAGCCCTGACTTTATGTGGACAAGAATCAGTACCAAAACAATGTACTTGCTAGTAGCAAGAGATTGGAAATGCTGCTTATATTAAAAGTTACTTAGCAGAAGAGATCAAAGTCTTAAACCATGAGATATAAATGCAGAACCATAAGATTAAATGTTGTATCACACTGGCACTCCTACTATCCTTCCATACTCATGGTATCAGAGTATTTAAGTTAAGAGCATTAAGGGAGCATGGGGAGTATCATTCCTTGAATGATTGCAACTTGACCTGTAGCTTTGTGTCATTTTAGTTGATGCATACCATGAGACGTATTCAATTATTTTCATGGACACTACGTAGTGCAGATGACTTTGGCCGCAGAGTTACAAATTCTGGAAGTGGTTCCACTGGTCATTGAAATACCATGAACCTTTTGCTTGCTATTTTAAAGATTGAGACTCCCCGAATAATCCGAACTTCTCACTTTTTCTGAGTTCAATGCAAGTTTTGTGATTACTGTGCTGATTTCTCAGCCACTATTCATAAATCTTAGGAGAAAGTCAGACTTGTTTAATAAGACACTGTAATTGGGAGTTCATTTCACATTCCAATTAGATGCAAACATGTGCTTAAATACACGCACTTGAGTTTCTGTTATGCCTTTTACTCGAAATAAACATGTTATATTATCTATATACTCAGAAGCCATGTTGAGCTGACTCTTGTCACTCGCCCCTTTTATAATCTGCTTTTTCGAGGCATGCTAAAAATTCTCTCTGTTTTTTCCATTTGAATGATGCTTCATCTATTTCCTTCTTGCTATGCTTTGGAATGTTGAGCTGATGTGTTTAGCTTCAAATATAGTTGACATCTTTCTAGAAAACAAGAAACTTTCTTGGGAAGTTTTTGCCATTGAGAATGAGTTGGCCAACCATTAAAACTCATTTCTAGGAAAAGTTTTGCTAGAAATTCTTCCCAGGTTCATACTGCCCCTACATGTTCCTCAAAATCTCCATCCTTTCACGAATTTTCATTCTTCCAAGCCCAATCTTTTTCTCCTTCTCTGTGCACTCTCAGTCCCATAAGATTTTTCTTCAGTCCTCGTGCTGATGGTTGGTTTGCTTAATGTTTGGTCTAAAATGTTATTAACTATGTCAGACAAGTTGTTTCTACTGGCAGATTGTAACTTCGACTCAGAGATGGCAAGGTTCTAGTGTTGACATCCTTATTGATTTCTTTAATATTTTCTCATTTTTCATTCTCTTAATTTGTTTCCACGCATCCTGATCTTCTTGTAAGATTCATCGAGAAGACTGCAGCTCATTATTTTTTGTTTTCGCCACATAAATGTGCACTGCCCTTTAGATAGAAAGGTTTATCATTTGAAGTGTAGAAGAAACCAGTATTCATTATAAAAGCTCTTCAATGACATCTTACTTGTCATGCAACCACTGGATGAATGATTTAGAAAAGGGCAGTCCGGTGCACAAAGCTCCTGCATATGCGGGATCTGGGGAAGGGACGGACCACAAGGGTCTATAGTACACAGCCTTACCTTGCATTTTTGCAAGAATCTGTTTCCACACCTCAAACCCGTGATCTCAAGGTCACACGACGACAACTCTACCATTGCGCCAAAGCTCCACTTCTTCTGGATGAATGATTTATGAATTCTATAATGTCTTAAAACCAGTAGCAGCTGCTCTTGAACATCTAGTAATGTGAAATACATGGAAAATTAGTTGTGTGCTTATGGTAGGAATTTTCTTGAGATAGCATTATTTCATTTTGTATCACAGATCAGAGTTCCATTTTCTTGCTATTTACTGTAGCACATGCCATGTACCTTTGGCATAACTGCCTACACATTCATATATTTCTCTTAGATATCTCTTTCCTTTCAAAAGTTATCTGTCCCAAGCATATGAACATGTTCTGTGGATTTTTAGAACTGTATATTTGCAGTCTTCATCTTTATCTTTTGGTATTATTTTACAGCAGACTCAGTTGCAGAATGACGACCTGGAGCTGCTATTTGCTGGCCTTTCTTTGTGAAGAACAGATTCTCCTTATAATCACTGGTATGTTCTTCCTTCTTTACTTGAAGTAGTTTGTTAATTGTGGTAAGATTTTTCTGTATAGTCTCTACAAACAGTAAGCTTTGCTCCTAATCTTCGCCCCTCTTGCGCTCAATTGAGTACTAACAAATGTTATGGTCCAACTAATCACGAACTTGTAAGTTCTATTTCCAGTCTTTTACTCAGAATTTCTGCTTTTTAATGGTTCGACCATGACATATGTCTGGTGTATCTGTGGTATACTGTCATCTAAGTTTGCTGCTGAATTTCTTCGCACGATGACAATGCAGTTCTCCCATCACACTGAAGATCCATGAAGGCAAAACCTTGTCTTTGCCGTAATTGTCTATCTTTTGTACGTAGATTAAGATTAACATTTTCTACCATAATAGGAACGATATTACTATAATTATTTGCACTTTGATACCGTAATAGGGACTGATATTATGATAATTATTTGTGGAAATTGGATGTTGATCTGCATTTTACAGCAATCTCTGAATGCTAAGCAGGCAAACAGTATGAGGTGCTCATCTTGGATGGAGGGGCCCCACCTTCGGATGATTCAACTTGTTCATCTGATTGTTTTGGCTTTGGATATCTTGTAAACAAAAAATTCATGATCATTGAACAATTCTAGAATTCTTAAGACTGGTTTTCATCGTTTAGACTGTTGATTGTACAAAAGTACAGGTTTTCACATGCTCAGTTCTTCCGATCTGCATCCTTTTTGAACTACTAGACATCCAGAAGTTGGAACAATCGATTGAATGGGTCAGATCCTCCAAAAGTGGGTCCATGACATAATAGTATTGATGAGACCGAAATGCCCTTGTATAAACTTTGCTAATTTTTTTGTTGACCGAAATGCCCTCATCCATTTCTCTCCCATGCATAAGAATGCTGAAATCCAATTCCAACCATCACTTTCTTTCCCTGTTTTGGAGAGATGGGTGTAGGTGGTATCTTAACCTTCATTGCCAGAATAGGCTACCATCTTTGACGTGCCACCATCACTAGAATATATTATCCCGTCGAAGTATGCTGTCGAAGCTTACAGTGTGGATGAGCTAAAGAAGTTCTTAGCAGATCATCAACTAAGGAAAATTATCAGATGGATTGAGTGGGAAAAAGGAGAAATTATAAAGAAAAATGCACATGCACCTGCAGGAGGTTTTAGCTGCTCTTCCATGGAGGTGTGGCACTAGTGTGGTCAACTTTGATGGGAATGGGGAGAGAAGATGGGTTAAATTTGTGCAAATGATGTCTTGCTTAAGTTTGTCCTGTTAACATCCTTAACAGAAGTGGGTAAGAGAATTAATTAAAGAAAGGATATAGTTTTGAGTATTCATGAAAGATTATTTGATTCAATTCTCAGAGTTAGATGTGGATATATATGGTTTGAATGTTTCAAACAAAATTTATTTGCTATAATAGACCTCCATCTGGCTTCCAGTTCCTTGTCTTCTATCATTTCAGAAAGGAAGCATTAGGTAAACTTATAATGTCTTGATCTGAATCATTTGGTTGAATAGGCCCTAAATATAGCCTGCTTTGGGTTTTTGAATGACTCTACTGATTTGGAGAGCTTTTTCTGGCCAAAATCCTTCATGTCGAAGACATTCATACATCTAGAGGTGACTAGTAGGGATACTTACCATGCATAAGAGTAGCATGAAAGTGTCAGTCATCCACCAATGTAGATAATCTGTGTTGTAATTCTTGTTTGAACGGCTATGTTCTGTAGAATCTTTGTGTTTTCCAGCTTTCCTCTTTCTTTTCTAACAAGCTGCTGGACCATGATCCATAACTAGTTAAGGCGAAAACACTTTCAACACTCCATTTTTCATTTTCTTTTTAGGTGATACATAAGCTGACTAGTACACAATCTCATGGTTGTGACATGAACCAACTTCCAATTGAGGTAAACCTTTTATTGTGAGACAAGTCGTAAATATCTTTTACAATGTCACAGAAACTCTACTCTTCTACCTTTTTCCAGATTTTAATTTGGAAGAAGAAATAAAATCTTCACATGACATCTACTGAGAAGTACAAATGATGCTACTAAGCAGGTTCCATTTGCCATGATGCAGCCTCCCAAACTGTGTGTATACTTTCACATGCATTGCCATTTCGAAATTATAGTTGAGTAACTTCTAATTATTATTTTTAGCTGAAGTGGAGGGGAAAATGTCAATCTAAAAGAAGTTTATAGCTTCTCACCCATTCAGAAACAATCTCCTTGGCCCTGCTAAATGCCCCTTAGATTAAAGTGCAAATTCCTTGGAAGGGGTTGGCCTGGAGTTGTGACTCTCCTTTTGGGCATGGGGTTCAACAATTTATCCACTATTGGGTAGTTAAGTTAGATTTTTAATCCTTTACAATCCGTAAGAGTTACCATAGCCCATAACAGTTCAAACATTTTGCAACAAAATGACAAGAACAGTCTTATTCAAAGAATTGAGTTTCTCACAAATGTTTGCTATTTTTTTCCTCTTTCAATGCTTTAAGAGTATTCATGTGAAAATTGTTGGAACCTTATTGTACAAGTTTTATGTATGCTAAAGAAATCTCTCCAGTTGTTTTCTGGAAGTTCCAACTCCACCTATCTTCTGGCCCTCGAAACTTTTTTCATCTTGGGCTTGAGCTATTTTTGTGAAATGTTTTTTAAACCATTTCGAATGCTTATGTTGTCATATTCTAAATGCATTTTTAGAGATGGATAGATGGAGAGCTTGAATAGTGTTGATATTTTAGTTCTCCAACTTATCATTTTCCCTTATCCATATTAAAAGGTTCGGTTGGCACATGGTCCACTCCCACATATTATTCGCTCAGAAGAGTATAATCATGATAATAGTTGTGGACTAATGAGTGGTAATGTCTTGGTGACGTTGTTGTAAAACATTAATGCATGTTTTGTGTTTGTTTTGTTGTAAAGTTATTCCTAATTAATGTAGTTAAGTCTATTGATTCATTTTAATGCAGAGGATTTCATATTGGAAACTGCCCCTTTTGATTTCATGTCTGAAACTGGTCCAAATTGGAAGCACATGAATACAGGTGACAGTGGCTCTCATCCTATGCTAAACGCAGAGTTATTTGGGTCTGCACATGGTCCATCTGAGAAGGCAAGTTGATGAATCTATTGTTTTTCTATTTGGTGCACATTCCACCCCATTTATGTTGGAAGATGCTGGTTGTTGATACACATGAACTATTCACTTAAGAGAAAAAATGTAAAATTCTTAGATTCTTCACTTGTTTGGGTTGATAGCTTGTTTACGCAATGCTTTATTGGAGAAACCTTTGATGAGTGGTTCAATTAGAAGCATATTCTTCTCTAGATAATTATTGAACTCTAAAGTAATTTGACAGTCACATTTGTTAACTAACAATTTTTGGTAGCTATATGGGCGTTCTTATTTAATCATGCATTATTGACAAATCTTTGTGCATAATTATTAATATTCCTTGACACTGTTTGGCACTGTAACGTTTTTCTTTAATTTCTCCTTGAAAGATGGAGAATGAGTCCACATGAACACGCAATCTTTGCTTGGGACTGCTTCTCGGTTTTTTTATCACGGCAAGTGTTTCCATGCGTTTGATGGTTAGATGGGAGTCATGAAAATTCTTAACTACATCTCTCAAGCTGGCAAGGAAGAACAAGAATGTCGCAACATTTTTCCCATAAGTTCTACAGAATACCTTCTTGATTTAAAGTTTGCTCTTAAATTTCAAAATCTGCTCATTGTTGTCACTGAAGAGCCATAGCTTATGAAAAACCTAATGTTTTATATGTCTAGAGCCATGTAAGTAAAGATACTAAGTGGTTTAAGAACATTGGTACAACCTTTCATGAATGTTCAGGGACACCTTTATGGTGGTTACCCTCTAAATTGAAAATTCTTTCCGTCATAATCACAGAAAAGCCTTAGACGCTATTGACGATCCACATGGTTGAAGCAGTTTCACAGAAATGATTTGCGGTGTTGATCTTGGTGTAAGGCCCATGCCAGGGTAGAAACTAATGCATGGGTTGCAAAACCATTTCCTTTTGATTTGTTTATGTACACTAGGTATGTGTTGTGTTCAATACTTCTGCTAAGAAACACTTTAAGCTCAGGCGTTGCTCGTATAGACCAACTCTAAGAAGCTAGCTTTTCCTTTTTGGTTCATAATCTCTACATTTTTATTTTAAGGTAGACATACACACGCACACCCTCCTATGCATAGCCAATCCAATTTTTGGAAATGTCTAAATTAATATCTAATACAATAACCAATCAAATCTGTAGATTAAATCATGATTCCAATTTTAATAATTTGAATCTCATAATCTTCTGCAAAAATTACACTCTCTAAGCCATACAAATCCAAATTAAACATGTTATTTAAAATATAAGGTCCAGTAGTCTCTTAAAACAAGATATCAAACATAACGTTCCATTTTTGGAACACACTTAAGGTTTATGATCTGCATTCTGATCTCTTCTGGTTTTTGACAGGATGGTGAAACCTTGGTATCTGGTGCTCTATATTTCAAAGCAATGCTTGAGGCAGCACATCTCAGCCCTTATAAATTCTGTATGCAAATTTCTTGATCTTCATTTATATGTGTTAGTGTAATGATTTTGCAATTGTCTCGCTGTTTGTAATTTTCTGTTGATAATTAGAGACACATCCACCCATGCCAGTGTCTCCCTATTTGTTTTAAGTAATCATCTCTCTCCTCTCTGCACTCTTGCTGTCTCTGCCCACAACTTTGGTAAAAGGATTAAGAGCCTCTTGCAAAAATGCAAGGTAAGGCTGACTACTTTAGGCCATTGTGGCCCGCCCTTTCCCTGGACCCTGCCTAGGTGGGAGCTTCGTGCACGGGGGCTGCCCTTTATTTATGCTTTGGCATAATCTAGTGATGACTTTGTTTGACTAGTAGATATTATATATTTCTAGGTTTTAAATAAACTGCTGGCTTCGCAGATGACGAGGAGAGTTCATCATTGCCTGATGCTGTCAGTGGCCGCATTGAACATATGCATGAAGAGCTGGTTGGTTTTGCCCTCTCTAAAGAAGAAAGCATTATAGCTGAGTACTATAGACCCTTTGTGGTCCACCACCTCCCCGGACCCTGCATGTGCGGGAGCTTCATACACCAGACTGCCCTTTCTATTCTTTTGAATGGGATTCATGGAATCATATTGAATTTAGTTTTGATTGTTCCTTTTTCTCTCTTTTTTTTTCATTCTAGAAAAGAATGTGATTGTGGCTGGTACTGGAACTAAATATATTTTGAAAATGATAATGACTATTATGTCTCCACTTTGCAATAGTTTTCTACCAGAAGGCTGTATTATCTTTCTCATCCAAATAAAAATTCAAAAATTGCATCCATATATTTTCAGCGAGGAATCTGTTCAGTCTAGGAGACTCCTGAAAAGGTTTTGCATGAGTAATTTTTCTACTACTACTACTACCAGAATGCGTTGGTCTTCCCAGAGTCTTGCATGTTTTAAAAGAGTTCGGCCTTCTTTTTGCAAATTTCTTGTCTGGCCTCAAAATATTACTTGATCCAGTAAGTAATTCATGGTATTCTTTATTACTGATTAGTACAACTGGGATGTCTGAACGGTCAAAACATGTTGATTGAACCAATGGCTTTTATAACTTGTACAAGTAGAAACATAAACATCTTCCTTTGCATGGAGAAGTGTGATCTTATCATATTTTGATGGGCTTATAATTAGAGAAGCTCTCCTTTCAGGATCATATCCGATCTATGACATCGATGAGTGCCACTGTTGCAAGCTCTAAACATCTTGCCCTTAGTAATGAGAACAATTTGCCACTTACTGAAGGAAATCTCACATTCCCTTGGGATTCAGACATTGATGCACATAAACTGTGTTCAGCTTTACTCTCCGAGAGCCTTTTTGACACAGAAGAAGAGGCTTCTTTTTTGCATCAAAAGGAACTGGCACATGGCCCTGATCCAGGTGCAGAACCTTGCTCTTTTGAATGTGCTGACGGTGAATCCATGTTCTCCACTGTAGTTTCTGTTTCGAGAGAATGGGACAGCTCACTTTCTCAACCAACTTCGAGTAGTTCACATGACTTGGATTTGAGCTCTGGCAGAGAGACTATCAATAACACTTTCCCGGCTGAAGATGTTGTAGCTGAGAAAAGTCATGATATTGGAGGATTACTAAACAGACAACCCCCAGCAGCAGTGGAGTCCAGTTGTAACTTAGAAGAAGGAGAGACATCTATTATGCACCTTGCAGCTGGTACTGTAGCAGGTGATAGTATTCAAGAGTGAGTCATAGAGGATACATCAGAATCATCAGATGGAGGAAACAGTCGAGATACTGCAGAATGTGATGAAGTTGAAAGGTCACCTTCAAGAGTTCTTTAACCTTCACCTTCATTTTTGTGGCTTGTACGCACTCTATTTTTCTGAAAGGCAATCTTGTATTCACAATAAGCATGTATGCACCCTTGGGGAGAGACTTGCAATACATTCTTATGTTTAAGTTCCACGCTGGTCTTCTACTTGATTTATGGATTTTTTCTTTTTATGTGTTTGTTGGTCATCCACTGGCCTGTAGAAGAGTATAAAAGTCTTGCAAGGTGTCTTTTATGAATCTTATTCACATTTGTTTATTTCAATTAAACTCTAGAATATGAAACAAATCACTTATCTTAGGTCATGGTCGCATATTTGGTGTTGAATATAAAACTCCAATCTTTAACGGAAAAAGCTTATAGCCTTTCAGCAAATCCTTTTAGATGGAGTGATGGAACCCTAAACTCTAGTTTCCTTCCAAGACTGGGTTTCCCTAAAGGCTTTTTATTATCTTTCTGTATGTGCTTCCATCAACATATGCATATGATGTAGAGTGAGACTTTGAGAAACTTTAGGATAAATTCTCTCATTACCACTTTATATTTTAAAATAATATATACTTCAAAAATACAAATATGAAAAACATGATGTCGCAGTGTGGGCACTCTATGAGATTGATTTAAAAAATGTAACAAGAGAGTCTCCATTATGTAGTCACTGCAGTCGTAATCTATGGTGAATGGGGAAAATACTACAATAACTACAAATCTGCTGAAAGAAATGTACAGTATGCTCGGTGTTTGTGTCAAATTCTTAGAGCAATTGCAAATGTGGAAGCCCTGACTTTATGTGGACAAGAATCAGTACTAAAACAATGCACTTGCTAGCAGAGAGAGATTAGAAATGCTGCTTATATTAAAAGTTACTTAGCAGAAGAGATCAAAGTCTTAAACCATGAGATATAAATGCAGAACCATAAGATTAAATGTTGTATCACACTAGCACTCCTATCCTTCCATACTCGTGGTATCAGAGTCTATAAGTTAAGAGCGTTAAGTGAGCATGGGGAGTATCATTCCTTGAATGATTGCAACTTGACCTGTAGCTTTGTGTCATTTTAGTTGATGCATACCATGAGACGTATTCAATTATTTTCATGGATACTACATAGTGCAGATGACTTTGGTCGCAGAGTTACAAATTCTGGAAGTGGTTCCACTGGTCATTGAAATACCACGAACCTTTTGCTTGCTATTTTAAAGATTGAGACTCCCCGAATAATCCGAACTTCTCACTTTTTCTGAGTTCAAAGCAAGTTTTGTGATTACTGCACTGATTTCTCAGCTACTATTCATAAATCTTGGGAGAAAGTCAGACTTGTTTAAGAAGACACTGTAATTGGGAGTTCATTTCACATTCCAATTAGATGCAAACATGTACTTAAGTACACCCACTTGAGTTTCTGTTATGCCTTTTGCTCAAAATAAACATGTTATATTAAAAATATTTGCCATAAATAGAAAATCACCTGCATCTTAGCTGTTCCTCTAGTCATTTATAGAAAGTAAAGGTATCAGTCTCTGGAATACACACAAGTGTTGATGTCTGTGCATTTGTTCCCTCCAGAATTTTCTTCATATACTTGGTGTTCTCTAACTGCATTAAGCGTTTTACTTAGTGGAGCAAGAGTTAGCCAAGGGAAGCACACAGTTGATGTGAATTTCAAGTATTCAGGGTATTTTATTTGTTGAAACTATCATCTAGGGGCTCCATGGATCAAATACCCTCAAGTTGACTCATGTACTGAGTTTCTATCTAATCATCTTGCATTGTTTGGGATTCTGTGAATCGGTTAAATTATCTGTATACTCAGAAGCCATGTTGAGTTGACTCTTGTCACTCACCCCTTTTATAGTCTGCTCTTCGAGACATGCTAAAAATTCTTTATCTGTTTAAACGATGCTTCATCTATTTCCTTCTTGCTGTGCTTTGGAACATTGAGCTGACTGTGTTTAGCTTCAAATATAGTTGACATCTTTCTAGAAAACAAGAAACTGTCTTGGGAAGTTGCTGCCACTGAGAATGAGTTAGCCAACCATTAAGACTCATTTCTAGGAAAATTTTTGCTAGAAATTTTTCCCAGGTTCATGCTGCCCCTACATGTTTCTCAAAATACCCATCCTTTCTCAAATTTTCATTCTTCCAAGCTCAATCTTTCTCTCCTTCTCTGTGCAATCTCAGTCCCATAAGATTTTACTTCAGTCCTCATACTGATCCTTGGTTTGCTTAATGTTTGTCTAAAAAGTTATTAACTATTTCAGACAAGTTGTTTCTACTGGCAGATTGTAACTTCGACTCAGGGATAGCAAGATTCTGCTGTTGACATGCTTATTAATTTCTTCAATATTTTCCCAATTTCATTCTCTTAAGTTGTTTCCATGCATCCTGATCTTCTTGTAAGATTCATCGAGAAGACTCCAGCTCATTATTTTTTTGTTTTCACCACATAAATATGCCTTGTCCTTTAGATAGAAAGGTTTATCATTTGAAGTGTAGAAGAAACCAGTAGTCATTAAAAAAGCTCTTCAATGACATCTTACTAGTCATGCAGCCACTGGATGAATGATTTAAAAAAGGGCAGCCCAGTGCACAAAGCTCCTGCATATGCAGGATCCGAGGAAGGGAAGGACCACAAGGGTCTATAATATGCAGCCTTACCTTATTGCAAGAGGCTGGTTCTACTACTCAAACCCGTGATCTCAAGGTTACATGACGACAACTCTACCGTTGCACCAAAGCTCCACTTCTTCTGGATGAATGATTTATGACTTCTATAATGTCTTAAAACTGGTAGCGGCTGCTCTTGAACATCTAGTAATGTGTAAGACATGGAAAATCAGTTGTGTGCTTATGGTAGCAATTTTCTTGAGATAGCATTATTTCATTTTGTATCACAGATCAGAGTTCCATTTTCTTGTTATTTACTGTAGCACATGCCATGTACCTTTGGCATAACTGCGTACTCATTCATATATTTCTCATAGGTATCTCTTTCCTTTCAAAAGTTATCTGTCACAAGCATATGAACATGTGCTGTGGATTTCTAGAACATTATATTTGCAGTCTTCATCTTTATCTTTTGGTTTTATTTTGCAGCGGACTCAGTGTCAGAATGAGGAGCTTGAGCTGCTTTTTTCTGGCCTTTCTTTGTGAAGAACATATTCTCCTTATAATCACTGGTATGTTCTTCCTTCTCCACTTGAAATAGTTGTTAATTATGGTAAGATTTTTCTGTATGGTCTCTATAAACAGTCAGCTTTGCTCCTAATCTTCGCTCCTCTTGTGCTCAATTGAGTACTAACAAACTTGAAAGCTTGACGGATACTAGAGAATGAAGTTCACCAAAATTCTATCCAAATGTTATGGTCCAACTAATCACGAACTTGTAAGTTCTATTTCCAGTCTTTTACTCAGAATTTTCGCTTTTTAACAGTTCGACCTTGACATATGTCTGGTGTTTCTGTGGTATACTGTCGTCTAATTTTGCTGCGGAATTTCTTCGCAGGATGACAATGCAGTTCTCCCATCACACTGAAGATCCATGAAGCCAAAACCTTGTCTTTGCCGTAATTGTCTATCTTTTGTATATAGATTAAGATTAACATTTTCTACCGTAATAGGACTGATATTACTATAATTATTTGCATTTTGATACTGTAATAGGGGCTGATATTATGATAATTATTTGCGGAAAATGGAAGTTGATCTGCATCTTACAGCAATCTCTGAATGCTAAGCAGACAAACAGTATGAGGTGCTCATCTTGGATGGAGGGGCCCTACCCCTTCAGATGATTCAACTTGTTCATCTGATTGTTTTGGCTTTGGATATCTTGTAAACAAAAAATTCATGATCATTGAACAATTCTAGCATTCTTAAGACTGGTTTTCATCATTTAGACTGTCAATTGTACAAAAGTATAGGTTTTCACATGCTCAATTCATCCGATCTGCATCCTTTTTGAACTACTGGGCATTCAGAAGTTGGAACAATCGATTGAATGGGTCGGATCCTCCAAAAGTGGGTCCATGACATAATAGTATCAATGAGACCGAAATGCCCTTGTATAAACTTTGCTCATTTTTATGTTGACCGAAATGCCCTCATCCATTTCTTTCCCATGCATAAGAATGCTGAAATCCAATTACAACCATCACCTTCTTTCCCTGTTTTGGAGAGATGGGTGTAGGTGGTATCTTAACCTTCATTGCTAGAATAGGCTACCGTCTCCGACGTGCCGCCATCATTAAAATATATTATGCCATCGAAATTTACTGAAGTTCTTACCAGATCATCAACTAAGGAAAATGATCGGACGGTATGCAATCAAATTTCAAAAACTTGTCGTGGATGCTATTCTCTGGCAGCTGCTCCGAGGCATCGCAGTTTAGTTTTTAATGAGCATTTTGCATGGTTGATGTGCATATTTTTACTTGAAAACATGCTATTGCAATGATCCAAACAGTTCATCTCACTGGGTTGTAGATGATTAAAGGGGCAGCCCAAGTGCATGAAGCTCCCGGCTATGTGGGGTCCGAGGAAGGGGCAGACCACAAGGGCTTATAGTAAGCAGTCTTACCTTACATTTTGCAAGAGGCTGATTCCACGCCTTGAACCCGTGACCTCAAGGTCACATGACGACAACTTTTACCACTGTTCGAAGGCCCCCTTTGAGTTGTAGATGATTGATATGCAAAAATTTGTTGATGCTTGTTGATTATAAGCCTTTGGTTTAACTTAGATGGGTTTTTTTTTTTTATAGTAAATTTGTGGAAATGGTTCAGGAATTTCTATATAACTTAAGCAATTCAATAAAAACTTTTTCTATTATTTTATTAACTGATTTGTGTATCGGATTCCAGCTGCCCGATGGTTGGGAATTTGTGATTGATTCGGTCTACAAGGATTTTGGATTTGCCCATAATGAAGTCTATAAATCAAAGGTCTGAGGTTATTCGGTGGAATGAAATTTGGTGGTCGGATCATCCATAGGTCTATGAGATAGACGGTCAAGATCATTGGAAAGAGCGCACCAACTTGTACTCCACCCTGCCCAGATTGTGCCCGTGAAAATTGGTGCATCCACCCTATATATGTAAAGGTGTAGAGTGCTGACTAGGGAAAGCAAAATACATTGCTTAGGCAGGCAGGTGAAGGTACTTGTGGGGCCCAATGGTTAGTGATCTGGACCATTCATCTTCTAAGCAGCACTTTCGATAGGACGCAACCAAATTTTTTTTTTGGATTATCATTTTTCTTTGACAGTAATATATGTGTCCCTTGTTTTTTCTCATGAGCTCCTCACTAAATGTTATGTACAGTCAGCAACTTCTGATGAACCTAGACTTTGGCAAAAATTTGGACCGTTTACAATATTGCCTTTGAATTAGATAAACCACAATCCAAAAATCTCATCCATCCGATGATTCCAGCTACCATTTTGGTGGGTTCTTAAACAGACGGTAAAAGGATCCAATGTCTACCTTATAGTCCATAGCAGTTGCTAGGATCACCTAAATCTACAAGAATTTGGATCATTGTCCAACCAAGTGAAGGGCAACATTATGAAAGGTTGGGATCTTCAAAAATATAGCCCAACCTGGAGTTATGCTATTAGTAGCATTTAGTGACTTGAGTGAGGGGTTCAGGAAAAAAAACAAGGGGCGGATATATCATTACCTTTTTCTCAGCTCTTTCAGCCTTCTATTTTTCTGCACAGAACTTTCATAGTTAAAATTGTAATAACAGGAGAAAGACGTGAAATTAACATTTACAAATATAATGAAGGCAAAAGATGTAGATTGTCGATCTATATTTAATCTATAATCTGTAATATGTAGTTGGTTAGGATCATTTGATGGAATTTAATGACCGGCTAATCTCGACCACAGTTACAAGAGAACTCCAAATATTGAAATATTTCTGAAGTTCTCAATTTTTAATCTCCCAATCTGTTCTCTGATAATTCAGAACCTCTTACATATTTCTAATTTGAGACATATTTACCAAATTAAATATAAATTTCTGAAATTAAATTCTCAGATATTGTGTCCATGATCAAGCAAAAAAATGCAAATTCATAATCATCATCATCCAAACTTTATCCTGATTAGGGGCAAATTAAATTCATATCTTTTTTTAATTCTTTTTTTCTGACTTTTTCTCAATTTTTTTCAAATGTGTGTTTTTTTTTTCTTTCCTTGCTCACTTATTCCCGAATCTAACATTTATAACTTCATTCTATCTGATATTAGGCATTATTTTCAATTAATATCCACAGGTGGATTTATATACAATATATTAGCTGGATATCTAAAGGAAGAGGCAAATCCTCCTCCGTCCACTACCCCTGTGCCATCGCCACGGCAGCCGTCTCATGAAAGAAGTGACGATTTAGAAAACCTCACAAAACAGTTGCAGGAAATGCAAGAGAAGATGGACAAAATGCGACGAAGTGAACAACATCAATCATCATTACAAGGTGTTACTTGAGCGCATGGAGGAAGTAGAGTCTTGTACTAAGAAGTTAGATGTGGTGGTGGTGCAAAAGCCAAAGGAAGTCATCAATCTAATTGTCGTGGAGAAACTCAAGGAACACAGTTTCTTGGATGCTTTGCTAGTTCCTAAGGTTGGATTTGGGAGGAAAGCTTAAATTAAGGGTTTGAGATACCTTTTGCTCATCCGATTCCTCCTCTCCTTGGATGGGATATACCAAAAATCTCAATCAACCATAACTCTAGGGTGAGCCCCACCTTCAAGTGTGAATGCTACTCACCAAAGATTTCTATTTTGTTAGCAGCATCGATACTATAAGGGGAGAGGTACACTTTAGGATTATCCATTGGGTGAGATTTTTGGTATCCCTCGTCTCAAGAGAGGGTGAAAGTGATGAATAGAATGGACCACTCAAAAATTTGAGGGATGGGACATACAATCTCTATTTTTTGAAGAATATTGGACACCTCCATTGTATAGGAACCCTGTAAATAGTATGATTTGTTAATGGTCCTAAATTGTTTAAATCAATTATTGATAGCAAAATTATAAAATTTTGGTTCAAGAATAAATTACTAAGTTAAGTATTTGGAACCAACAATGTCTGGTACCGTTGGTCTTCAATTGCTCGACATCTCCCTGGAATATGCTCGATTGTAGGTTTGAGCTACCACTTTCTCCTTTATTCAAGTTTTAGATTTAAGAGAGTTTGAGTGAGTGACAGAGTGAATGATTTGCTTTGTAATTCTTCACTTGTACCAATAAAGAAATCATAGAAAACAAGTCATGAGCAAAATGTGAAAAAAATTTAGTTTAGATTTCACTAAATCTTTTTTGCCTAAGAAAAAAGTAAAAAAGCTTGAATTTCTAACTAAATTTACAAGTTATATTTGAGAACTTAACATATGATTGACAATAAATTGTGTTTAATTTGTTAAGACAATTGTTTTGCTAGAACCGTTTTAACTATGAGTAAAGAGGTATAAATCAATGAGTACCCCATGACATTTTTTATTTAAAACTTTATGTTTTCCTTGACAAGTTGAAAGAAAAATGTCAGAATAATCACCGTGCCTAGCCTTTTGCATCACCATTGGCTTTTCATTTCTCTTAGCGATTGGACAACTCTAGCATCCTGCAAACTACATTTTTATGGAATTGAATTTAGATCCTTGTTTGTACAATGTTTCTAAAAGGGGTGTAGAGTCTTCAATTTAAAATTTAGAATTTAAAAGATTTAAAATTAGCTAAATTGAGGTAAAGTGTATGTAATGCAATTTTAGTAAGGAGAGTGGTGAGAGTGAAGCACTATTAAAGATTGACAACCAAGAAGTACTTCAAAAAGGCCATTTTCGATACTTGAGATCGATAATTCATGAGAGCAAAGAGACTGAGAGGGATGTTACCCAGATAATGTAGGCAAAAATTGAAAGAAAAATTACGTATGATAACGAAGGCCGGGCATACTCTATAAATCAAAGAGTTAGGCTGTTAAGGAATAACATGAATATAGGATGAGTGTGCAATTAGAAATAAAAACATTAAAAAATACATAAGAATAACACCAATGACATATATATATATATATATATATATATAGAGAGAGAGAGAGAGAGAGAGAGAGAGAGAGAGAGATGCAACTTTGCAGGCTTAGTGCTGGCTTGCAGAAATTCATGAATTCATCAGATTTCGATCCTAAAATCACGAATTTGAAGTGAAGAAAAAATTGCAGTGTTCCAATTAAACCCAAATTTTATATTCTAAATTCTCTAAAATACAAATTTTGATAAATTCCAAAATCTACCGGTTATTTTGGAATTCCATGTTTTCCAAATTCCAAACTCTATCACCATATTTTGCCAAATTCAGAATTTATCACATACCAACCTGCAAATTTCCAACTCAACACCCTAAACTTCGATTCATGGGATCATACATAATATTTGTCTAATGCCATAATCATTCTTTCTACATGGTCTTTGTACATGTAGAACATCCAAACCCATCGCAATAAGATGAACGCGATGGATCATGCACAGATAGTACGATCCTATAGACTAGTAGCGTGTCCTTTCTTGGGGCATGGCCTATTTAAGATGTACTAACGGTTAGGATCACAATGGTCTCACATGTACATTTTAGTGTAAACTTAAATTTAGCTTTGGCTAAGCAGCTTTGACTTAAACAAAACCTTAGCTACTTCAAAAAAAGAGTTCACAAACTCCTAGTTGTACCCATGGGTAGAGACCATGTTGGGTGCGGGGGTAACTACTTCCATAAACCCCCTAAAAGTTTAGAACTCAAAATGCTTTCTTGCGAGGCACAGACGCTGTCAAGTATCTGCTACCCCAAGGGCATTTTTTCAAACATATGAGCTATTTATTATACATATTATATAGAAATTAAATAATTTACGAGAAATCATTGCATTTGAACAATCTTAACCAATTACTTTGAATTTTTGAAAAATGACATACAAATGAATGGTCATAAATTTTAATCCAAAGGAATATAGGCTAAAAGAGTTTAATGGTTATCAAATTTGATTTCTAGCATATCTAACCCATTCTAGAATATAATTACCATCATTAAGAAAAGGCAGTCTCTACTCAGTAGCACACTTGAGAGTGTCTACACTTGAAGAGACTTCATCCAAATAACTTATATAAGCAGTGTCTGCAAGAGTCCCAAGATATACACGCTCTTGAGTGTGAGAAGAATTCCAAGCCCTCTTTTTTTCGTACATGATGTGTTTTTTTTTTGGGGTAAATGTAAGCCTTCATCTTGTTCTCCATACTAATGCATTTGAAGGATGGTAATTTCTTGTTTTGGGCCTTTGAAAAACATTATAGAAATGGATGGTCACTATTTTTTGCTAATCAAACATAGGGTAAAAACATTTAATGAATATGATCAAATAATAGGGTAAAAACATTTAATGAATATGAAATGTGATCTCTAACCTGTATAAGCAACTATAAACATGATGAAATACTTATCTACAAAGAAAAGTTTCACCGTACAGTACATGAACTCATGTTCAAGAGCATGGACGTGCTTACCTGGACTCTTCTAATTACTGTTAATATTGAAAACTTGAAATTCAATACCTCACTACTAATGGACTTGACTTTCAGGTAAAGCAATCATGCAATAAGCAACCAATGAAATCTTGAAAAGAAGAGACCGGTGTCCCATAATTTATTTCCGATTTAGGAGTGGCGCAATCTGGGAAATATAGAACAGAAATGCAGTTGTAAAATCTATCACTTGAAAAAGTTGCAAAATACAATTTACAAACTCTCCTAATAGATTTGACTTGGTTGGCTCGGTCAGAGTTTTCTGCCAGATCAGGTTAAATTTTGACCTCATTAATTCACAAGAAGAATTTACACAGTTCAATACGACCATAACATGTCTCATACACTGCTGGAAGTTATTTAAGCTTCTGAAAATGAGGAAACATAATACGAAATTCCAGCTGTATGCAAACAGTACTGGCCACTAATGCAAAATACTGACTATTGCAAATAAAGTCCATCAAGTGAGAGAACATAGATATAGTAGCACGAGCAAATTATGCATAAAATTATTAGTTATCTGCATTTATCTCAGACACCTACTTGCTTATGCAATCTGCACGCTCCCTGCTCTCTGGTAATTTCAGAAGTCCCTCCAGTATATTTGTTAACTAACTATTTTTAGTAGCTATACGGGCGTTCTTATTTAATCATGCATTATTGACAAATCTTTTGCGCACAATTATTAATATTCCTTTGACACTCTGCTCATTGTTGTCACCAAAGAGCCATAGCTTATGATAAACCAAAGAGCCATGTAAGTAGAGATGGTATTTGACAAATTTGAAGTGAAGAAAAAATTGGAGTGTTCCAATTAAACCCAAATTTTATATTCTAAGTTCTCTAAAATACAAAATTTGATAAATTCCAAAGTCTACCGGATATTTTTGTAATTCCATGTTTTCCAAATTCCAAACTCTATCACCATATTTTGACAAATTCAGAATTTATCGAATACCGACCACAAATTTCCAACTCAACACCCTAAACTTCGATTCATGTGATCATACATAATATTTGTCTGATGCCATAGTCATTCGATTTGCATGGTCTTTGAACATGTAGAACATCCAAACCCATTGCAGTAAGATGAACGCGATGGATCATCCAAAGATAGTACAATTCTAAGGACTAGTAGCATGTCCTTCTTTGGGGCATGGCCTATTTAAGATGTACCAACGGTTAGGATCACAATGGTCCCACATGTACATTTTAGTGTAAACTTAGATTTAGCTTTGGCTAAGCAGCTTTGACTCAAACAAAACCTTAGCTACTTCAGAAAAAGGGTTCACAGGCTCCTAGTCGTACCCGTGGGTAGAGACCATGTTGGGCACGGGGGTAACTCAAATGCTTCCTAGCGAGGCATAGACGCTCTCAAGCGTCAAGTATATGCTACCCCTAGGGCATTTTTCAAACATATGAGCTATTTATTATATATATTATAGAAATTAAATAATTTACGAGAAATCACTGCATTTGAACAATCTTAGCCGACTTCTTTGGATTTTTGAAAAATGACATACAAATGAATGGTCTTAAATTTTAATCCAAAGGAACATAGGCTAAAAGAGTTTAATGGTTATGAAATTTGATTTCTAGCCTATCTAACCTATTCTAGAATATAATTACCATCATTAAGAAAAGGCAGTCTCTACTCAGTAGCACACTTGAGAGTGTCTACATTGGCCTGTGAAGCAAGAAGCTCCAGCTATTAGAACAAACCAAACAGTTCATAAAAACAATATATTTTCAAGGTGGGGGGTGGTGGATGCTGGAGGCGATGATAGATCTCCGGCGCTAGAAATGGAGAAGAAGTTGATGATAGTTTCAAGGATAATATCAAAATTCATAAAAACTAACAGGAAGATGAAAACCTAACAAAATGGCAAATTTGCAAACCTCAAAAAAATTTATTGGCAAATTTATAAAAATAAAAAAACATTGGACTCTTTTGCAAAATTGCCAAAATGCAATTCTATTTTTTCAAAAAAGTCTTTAATGAACACCGTTAGCATTAGTCAGAGAATGATTTGCCTAATTTGCAAGTGCCAATAATTGAAGGGTCTCCTATTGGTTGCATGTTGTGAGGACAGAGGTTTTAAACTCATTGGACAATCAAATTACGTTCTTATCTATTAGATAACCTCTGATGCTAGCTTGTTGACAAAAGGTCCAATTAATACTAGATTTGGTGAAGAAAAATGATATAATTATATTAAAGTCTTTAAATAATGAGGATCTTATACAATAAAAATAAATATAAGAAAAACTCTGAACTAGATGGGCACTTCTCCCCTGAGGGTGCAAGGCACCTTGTAGGGCCCCCCATATCTGCCTTGTCGACATGATTGAACCTGTTAATCGGACAAGCTGTCCCACCAACGCTAATTTTTTCTTCATTAGATGCCTCTAGACCTTTCATTTGGGGTTTTTTAGAAGAATGTAGACCATCGATTTTTTGTGTGGAAGCTACTATATGTTGTAGATGGGATATTCGTTTGGCCTGGGATCAAAACATAGTGGGTCTCTTATTGATGATGATCTTTAACTTTTTCACGTTTACATGGATGATTCCACCAAGTCAAGTCAAGTGGTCTGAAATCAATAGAATATCTCTCTTTCTGCCTACCCATGACAAATTTACTTCTCTCTCTCTCTCTCTCTCTCTCTCTCTCTCTCTCTCTCTCTCTCTCTCTCTCTCTCAATACAAAGCCAGATCAGGCTGGTTGAGTTCAGATTATCTCGACTTCTGTGATTTCGGAGGCCAAGCATTCTTTCAGAGTAACGTTAATCGCCGAATTAAAAGAGTATTTTGTGCTGTGTTCTGATCTCGTTCAGGTAATGTCCTATACTTTCCTATGGTATGACTGTAATTAAAGGAAAATTATCTACTAGATAAGCCTAAAAACTTGTGCATGGATCTTTCCCTGTAACAAACAGTCCATTTAAGTGTTGTTTTGAGTGATGATATGTTCTGTTCTAGGAAAAAACAAGACTGATATCAGCTTGATCCTTTTTTTCTTCAGGAAATGATAATCCCACGCTCCTCTAGAATTTGCCATTTCTTTATTTGGCATAAGTGCAAGTGAGGCCAACCATTTAGATGATATGAAATGATCATCTTATCCATTTTGTCATCGATGAGCCCCATCCTAAAGTCACATACTTTGGATGATCGTGCGTTGATTTTTCTGAGCTTTTGAATACCACAAATTTACAACTCTTTTAGGACTCCAAACAGCTCAAAGAAAACAACGTTGGTTCATCCAGAGTATGTGATTTTGGGTAGCGTTCATCCATATGAAAATATCATTAATATGAACGGGTAAGATTATAAGAAGGTGGACCCACTGGGTGCAAACAAGACGAAGCCCAAATAAGGGTATGGCAGTAGTCCCAAAATAGCTTTTCTATTAGGAGGGTGGGGATGATCCTTCGACAATGTTAGCAGTGATCTTTGTACAATTTTCCTTGTAACTCGCTGAACAGATCCATGAGATACTGTTTAGAAACCCAGTGACTGGTTTGTTAGTCTTGCTTTTGGGGCGTTGATCTGGTGATTCCACCAAGAATTTGATGACATTTGTATGGTGGGAATTTTGGACGAAGGGTCTAGATCATATTAGAATAAAATGTGCTATCGCATAGAGTATGGCAACCGACAAATAAGATGGTTACATTTTGCTTATTTTTCTTATTTACTTTTCATTTTGTCTACTTGTTTTTCTTAATTATTTTTCATCAGTCTATCTATTTGACTGATCTTACGAACATAGCTCAGAACTACGAAAACTCAACTCAGATTCAAAATTGAGGCAAGTCCAGTCAACTCGTGGGGCAACTTAGAAATTCTCAACCTGAAATTTTAAATAAAAATTATTCAAAATTATATTTATATTTGGAAATCTAACATATTTTCATAAGATTGATGTTTGGAAAGTCGGTTAAGAGCGGGTCACTTGGCAATTCGACTCTGTTTCCCGTCGAGAGTCAAACCACCAGTTTTAAACTAATTTTCCAATATTTGATACGATAATGCTTTGACATTGAAGTGCAGTGTGGTTTTGTAGCAGCCATGGCGGATTTCTGGGAAGCAGTCAAGACTGTATGGGAACAGTTGAAGTATATCGGACACCTGGAACACAATGTTGGAACACTGCGAAGCAAAACAAGAGTCTTGGAGGCTCGACGGAAAGATATAGAAGAGGACTTGGAGAAAGCAGAGGTGCAAGCAGGAAAGAAGAGAAGAGAGAGGTCGAAGAGTGGTTAAAAAATGTGAAAAAGACTAAGAAGGAAGTCAATACCATATCAAAGAGATGCAGAAATGAAAGAGGATTGTGGTCGCGTTATAAACTGGGGAAGTTAGTTGCAGAGCAGATAACCCAGGTCGAAAAGCTTCATGAGAAGGGCAAATTTCCTGATTCCATGGTAACCGATCCGTTGGTTGGAGGTGGAAGTATCATGCCCGTTCCTCCATTAGCTGGTCAGAGAAATCAAGAGTTGGAAGAACAAATTTGGGATTGTTTACATAATACGAAGATTGCAAAAATTGGCATCTACGGTATGGCAGGAGTCGGAAAGACTACCATCACAAAGCGCATTAACAATCGTCTCAAAGATGCAAGGAGTTTTGATCACATCATCTGGGTAACCGTCTCAAAAGATCTGAACTGGAAGAGGTTGCAAAGTGATATAGCACAAGCAATTCAATTGCAGTTTTTCAAACATGAAAACAAATTTCGTAGATCAGCGAAACTTTTTGAAGCTCTTGTGCGGAGGAAGAAATTTGTACTGATCTTGGATGATGTCTAGGAGGCATTTCCATTTGAAGAAGTGGGCATTCCGGAGCCCAATCAAGATAACGGTTGCAAGGTCATAATTTCTACTAGGAATTTGCAAGTTTGTCGGGAATTAGAAGCACAGACAGAAATCATGATAGATGTTCTTCCTCGCAATGAAGCTTGGGCATTGTTCAAAAGCAAACTTGATATAGATGTGCTTCCTTTAGAGATAGAAGATTATCCAGAGCGTGTGGCTGAAGAATGTGGAGGTTTACCCCTTGCCATTGTCGTGGTTGGACGAGCTTTACGGAAGGAAATGGATGTTGGAGAATGGAGAAAGGCACTGCAGGAATTGAAGTCTTCTAAATCAAAAATCAAAGGAATGCAAGATGATGTCTTTAGGCGCCTCAAATTCAGTTACAATCGGTTACCTAATGACCAGGTTCGTGCTTGTTTCTTGTACTGCTCCTTGTACCCAGAAGATTACGAGATCAGTACCAAGGACTTAATAAATAACTGGATTTCAGAGGGGCTAATAGATAATTCAAGCACTAGAGAAGAATATAGGGACAGGGGAACTCACATATTGAATCGATTGATACGTGCTTGCATGTTAGTGCCTGTACACGAAGTAAAATATGTCCAAATGCACGATTTAATTAGAGACATGGCCATTGATGCAACGAGAGAAAACCCTCGTTTCATTGTGAATGCCGGGTTCAAGTTAGAAGTACTACCCAAGGAGGAGGAATGGGTTGATGTTGAGAGGGCATCGCTAATGAGAAATGATTTTGAATTGCTTCTGGATACACCCAGTTGCCCAAGATTGTCTACCTTATTTTTGGGAGGAAATTGTAAGTTGCACTACATTGTGCCGTCTTTCTTTGAACGAATGAAGGGCCTCCGTGTTCTTGATCTATCATCTATTGCAATCCAGTTGCTGCCAATATCGATTTCTTACTTGGAGAACCTGCATGTGCTACTATTACGGAATTGTAGGCAACTAAAGACAGTTTCATTGGTGGCAAAGTTAAGGAAACTGCAGGTGTTGGACCTCTCCCATTCTAGCATTGAAGAAATGCCTCATGAGATGGAAGGGTTAGTTAATCTAGAAGTTCTTAACCTATCCTTCACCGAGATCGAGTTGTTGCCGGTGGGGGTTTCTGAAATGAAGAACTTACGTGAACTCAAATTAGAATCTTGTGTGGGATTACAATTAGTGCCTTCATTAGCAAAGCTCAAAGAGTTGAGGATATTGAATCTCAACTTAACCTCAATCAAGGAAATGCCATCAGGAATGGAAGGGTTAGTCAATCTCATGGAGCTTAATCTTTGCGGAGTTGAAGGCTTAAGAAGTTCTTTCCCTAGAGAGAAAATAGCCCATCTTGTCCATTTGAAAGAATTGGCTACTTTATATCGACCGTTTTATGATGACAGAATATTGGGCCCTTGGGTGGAAGAGAATGTAGTCGATGAAATTGCAAGATTGACAAAATTGAGGATTTTGAGGATTAGGTTCACCAACTTACCTACTTTCTTTAAATATGTGAGAGATGGAAATTGGCAGGTCCTTGAAAACTTCTTTTTCAAGGTCGCAGATGTGGCTGTTACATGTGATTCTGACAATAGATATTTTTTTATTGGAACGCTTCATAGTTGCTGATCTTCATAGAATGCCATGACATCACCCACTTTTCCTTGTCCCAGTTTAAATGCTTAGCAGATGTGTCGTGTTTAGATGTAATTGGTATGAGAAACTGCCGTGGCATTGAACATATTTCTAGGGAAGGACAAAATCTGTCTCTCACCACCTTACAATGTTTTGAACTCTGTGAGTTACCCAACTTAAGAACCATCTTTGATGGTGTCCTACTGCCTGGCACATTTGCTGCCCTTAAAGTACTGGGGATCAGTGGATGCCATAAATTGAAGAGACTTTTCTCTATGAGGACATTCCAGAACCTCCAAAACTTGAGGCGCATCAAAGTCTCAACATGTAGTATGATAGAGGAGATAGTTTCGGGAGAAGAAGAAATTGGTGAAGCAACGGATAATGATTTCAATGCCATCAAGTTGCCGAATTTAGTAGAATTTGGACTTTATTATTTACCAAAGTTGAAAAGCATTTGCATGACAAGAGAATTGGTATATGTCCCCAGTGCAAGAGGACAAATTACTATATCAAGATGTGCTCGGTTGAAGAAGTTGCTCTCAGTCTCTACGGAGAACTCCTCACAGTCCATTAGTGGGTGGATCAAGGGAAGTAGAAAGTGGGGGGATGAGTTAGAGTGGGACCATCCAAACAACAAGGCCCTCCTCCAATCCCTTTTTAGAGAAGAAGATGAAGTACAAACAGAGGACAAGCATGACAAATGAAGAACCAGAATGCCGAGGAGGTATGCTGCCTTTTTCTACACATGTACGATAGTTGTTTTCTCCATTTAAGCATTACACCTTTCATTTTCATGGATGTTCCAACAGATTTTTGGTACTTCTTGTTTCATTTTAATGGGAATAAACTTCATGAATTTAAAAGGTGGCCCACTGGAAACTACTCTAATCTTCAAATCATTTCATGTGGGTTTCATGCATTCAAATTGCTAGCATTATATTTTAATGTTTGTGTTTAATCTAGTTTTCTCTTGTTGTCTTCTTCCTTTTGTTAATTTGTTGGTCATCCTTTGGCTTAGGCAATAAATCGGAAGCCTTGCAAGGTTGTCTCCTAACCTATTCTATACACATGTAGAACTTACTTCCAGCACTCCTATAGTCTCTGTTTTCCTCAACATTAATTTCAGGTCTTGAATGTGGTAAAGAGATAAGATCACAATGGCTTTGCCAAATTGTGGTTCTCTACACAAAGTGTAGTTTACTAGACATTCCGATTGCACCAACTGTTTAAGGTTTATTCGATTTTCTGTCCTCCTTATTACACCCTTTATTTTCTGTGATATGCTTTAGTCATGTGAAATAAATTGTTATAGTTGTGCTGTTTTTTTCTTTCTGGCAAGAATTGAATTTATTAATGAATATCTAGTTGTGCTGCTTGGAGAACATCTTACGGAATGCTTGAAAATTAGTTTTCGTTTTGTTGGCATGGGATGAACGGAGATCCATGCTGAATGGAGATATGATATTACAGCCCTGCTCTGTTCTGATTTATCTTTCTGAACATTTAGATACATATCTACCCCTATGAGTAGTCTTACCAAATTCCCGCACCTCGCAGTGGATCGAACTGTTCATCTATAGTTGCAACATCAGATCTCTAGTGACCAAAAGCTCACAAATCTAATAATTCTAACATGGTAGTAACTGTAGACCATCAATGGCGAAAACTTATTTCGTATGCTTACATCAAAGGCCGAAAATGTACTACAGTTAGAGATCTGGCATGAGAGAATTTAAGATGAGCAGTTCAGATCAAGTGGAAGATTTGTTCTAATGGCATAGATTCTTCCACTGAATTTCTTTCTTCCTTTACTATATTTACTTCTGTACCTTCCGATCAATTTCTTTCTCTCTGTCTTACTTTGTCATGTTATCCAGTTTCTCGGAGATGTGCAGGATGCATTGGGATGTTTTCCTTTCACCTTTAAAAGCCACAAGTCTTTGGATGTTACTTTATGGCTTGAGAAATCTTTGATGGAGATTTTAAGAATATGGGTGTCATCATACAATCACTGTGGTGGGACTTATGACTTACAATCTGTCAAATAGACAAATTATTAGGCTGCATAAATATAGATTGTGGACTTCATATTTGAGATGCACCCATAACTGTTTTTGTTTTTTTTTCCCTTTTGCTCTAACTGCAATTAACAGATGGCAAAGGATTTGCAGAACTAATTGACTTTGATAGAAAAGCCATATATAACAGTTGCCTTCCACCCTGCTGATCTGGCATTGTTCACGGCCCCAATCAGATCACTATCAGTGGCAATGAGTACTCTGTCACCCTCATCATCCTCATACTAAAAATAAAGAAAAAAATTAATTGGATTAATCAGTCAGAAAGAAAAGACTAGCTCATCGAGATCACTGGAAGCCTTCAGAAACTGAGGTTGTCCTTGAATATTGTCAGCTCCTGTTCTCTGCACGACAGCAGACACAAGCTCACCCAAATTCTCAGTGCCTGAAAGGAATCAAGATCATAAGCCTGTTACTTGCATTACATGCCACAATAAAATGACAACTTCAGCTCCAGATTCCACAAAGATGCTTCTCTAGAACCCCAACCTACCACAATTAAATCGATGTACACATACTTTATGGTCCTCAAATTTAAAGGCAACCGAGTTTCCAAGTCCAAGAGATGGATACATAGATTCCCCTGGTTCATCTACATCTGATGTCATTAATGCAGATAGTTCACTGAAAACAAAATTGCCACGGTATCAGTTACCAGACCAAGCTGATCACCAAGATAAGCCATGCACAGTTAACAAAAGAGTACCTTTGGGTATCACACTCATCATCTGGTGGCTCTAGATTAAGAGCAGAATCCCAGAACTTATGCATCATTGTGTTTGCCACATCATTTACCCCTCCAGAACCTCCTTCAACCTTGGACCAATAAGAAGCTGGGTCGCCAAATTTATAAACAGAATGTCATAACTTTGTCAGCAGTGCAGAGCATAAACTCAAGGTAAACAGTGAATATCTTCATCCTAATAGCACAGGATGACAACAAACCTAGAACCAACAAAAACTAACACAATCTACAATGAAAAATATAAGCCGATGCATATTGAATCTGAAGAAATCAGTTCTTACCATTGAAATTGCTGCATGAATTATTTGCAGAACATCTACGCAGGCAACAATGTTCTCATCTGCACAAGAAATGTCATCAAATATTTAATTTCAAAAGATTCTTCTCCTAACCTAGGAAATTATTGCTTAACCCTATCAAGAACAGGGAGGTGTAAAAACTTCCCATCGTGCATTATATGTAATGCATCAAGAATTGTTGTCCAAAGTTGCACACTCAGGGTTCGGTGTCATCGCCTTCAGAAGCACACAAATTAAAGATCAGAAACAATTATCAAAAAGTTCTCCATATCCACTATGATTACC
The DNA here is from genome assembly GCA_035236585.1 of Warburgia ugandensis. Taxonomy (NCBI): domain Eukaryota; kingdom Viridiplantae; phylum Streptophyta; class Magnoliopsida; order Canellales; family Canellaceae; genus Warburgia; species Warburgia ugandensis. Next base: position 26,414,427 of record CP141136.1, read on the forward strand.
ACATGCAAGTACGATTACATCTGATACTGAGCTCATCTCAATACATCAATATCACAGTCCAGTAGCTACTAAATCCATTATACTGACAGTTTTATGGAGGTTTCCACATGTAAGTATTACCACATTTATATTGGGGCCAACACAGTGAACCAATATCAAAGGCCAGCGGGCACTTTGTCCACTTCACTAACAGTTCTGACACATGCAAAGATGGCGGAAGACAACATTGCACTAGAATTCAGTACTTTTTAGCAACAACCCGTGATACCTTACGTGGAATCCAATAGAGTAATAGAAAAGAGATCACTATAGTTACGTATGGAGGGGAATAACGAATCCCTTAACCGGCCAACCTCCTTATTGCACAACTATATGAAACACCCATTATCACACAACTTCGGCCATCTTGGGACCAATCTTATATATCATATCATATAATTATATACCCAAGAATCATGCAAAGTGAACAAATATCCAATACCATTTACCATTGCCTATGTGAAGTTTAAGGTTTTGACTGCCCATAAAGGGCAGCCCGGTACACGAAGCTCCCGCGTATGCAAGGTTCGGGGAAGGGGCAAACTACAAAGGATATATAGTCCGCATCTTTACCTTGCATTTTCTAAGAGGCTATTTTCACATCTCGAACCCGTGACCTCCAGGTTACACTGCAACAACTCAACCTCCCCTTCAAGTTTTTGACTGCCCATGTGGCTCATAAATGATTGGAACTTGCCATTGTCCTATTAGCATGAACTTTGGTCATTAGTTACAGCATGTGAGAGTTTTGTATTCCCAAACTAATACCATCTACCCTTTTTCCTAATGTAGATGATTTTATTCAAAGACTAGATGGAGAACATCTAGAGACCATACAACCATTCAAGAGAGCCCCAAAGATATGAGGCTGAACACACAGATCCAACAGTCAACGCTGAAAACAAGGACAAACACAAAAAACACAGCCCCTCTACAAGAGAACGAGGAGAAAACAGAATCTGCTAGAACATTCTCTTTCTTTTCTCAGGTAGATCAATGACCTCCTAGCCAATAGATCAGCATCTGAAATTGCCGACATTCTTACACGATGAAATGAAACCCAGCAAATTGGAGCAGAATAGATGCGCGAGATCAATGTCACGCCATGGCGGTTGCTTAGATCCGATAAGCCACCTGATACTGTTTGGTGAATCCCCTTTATTCATTAGCATTTTGAAATCCTAATCTCCGTTAAAATACAGTTGGAACGAGTAAAATAGAAGGTGGGGAAAGAAAATATGGATTAGAGACCTGTGTGCAAGACGAATTTGGGATCTGGTAGCGGTAGTGTCCATGTCAATAGGATCCTCCATATAGACCTCCAGTCCAGAGAATGAGTTAATGCTAATCTTTCGGTTCCTTCAAGTTTGAGTCGAATGTATCTGGGGGTGATATATTCATAAAAGAGAGCTTTTTCATGTAGTTTCGCGTGATACAAGTATTTAGATGGGGCTAAATTACATACGGGGCTCGCATGTTTGATGATACAAAGCTCCCACGTTTCTGGGAGGCATCCAAGAGAGATTATGCGCTGCGGACATCTCTACTAATTTGCCACCATCAAATATGCAATTTCAACATCGGAAACATATGTTGCAATTTCCGTACAAAAGCTTACATACTAAGGGGGAAGCTTTATGATAACTGGTCATATATATCTGGGGCAAATGTAATGGCAAAGACCAGAAATTGCTGCTAATCACAGCCATCGATTTTCTTGGCCGCATCTTTGACTAAAGATGACAGAAAAATCTTCTCCACAGATGATCTTTACCTTTCAATTGATGCCTCTCTCAGACAACTGATGCATCTCATGTAAATATGTTTGTTTGTAGGTTTGAGTGGCCACTTTTCGTATGATACGAGACAGAGCACTGGGGCATTTCTTTTCATGAGGACCTGAACCCATTTCTTAATTTCATCATCAAAACACTCTCTATAGTCAACTTCAATAGAAAACATATGAATCTAACCACTGTGGCAATAACTCAGTGTTTGTCCGACGGATCAATCACAGTTATGTAATGCAAGATGAGGGCATCTGGGGAGGTAAAAACCCAGATTGGGAATGGAAGTCCCCACATACCCCCATCTTGTTTGGTAAAATGACGTCTTTACCGGTTGCTTGTCTCTAAGTACTGATTATCCAAAAATTTCATAGAATGAAGAAATTTTCGGTGTTGGATTACCATTCGACTTGAAAGCTACCATGTTGGTTTAACATTAAATGTAAAAGGTTAATATCATTTATCACATACAGAGGCAAATCAATGAGTCCACAAAATCCCATTGTGTGGCTCAGTTCGTATCGATGGGTAGTTAAGATCATGCTAGGATTAGCAGCACAAGATTGTATTTAGAAGCTAGACAAACTGATGGATGGAACCATGGCACAACAGCAAAGTTGTTGTCATGTGACCTTGAGGTCACTAGTTTAGGGCATGAAAATAGCCTCTTGCAAAAATGCAAGGTAAGGCTGTGTAAGCTTGTTGCACCGGGGTTGTCCTTTTACAAATTGATGGATGGAACTCATTAATCATTTTCTATGTATGGACATCTAGATGTCCATTATGCCTGTCCGAATTAATTTGAAGGGCTCTCGTGTGTACGTGGTACCTGTATGTACATTGGTTGGACCCTGGGATAAGGGATTAGCTTATGGATAAAGATTTGTAGCGGGCCCACATGAAGCTTCTCATTCTCAGGCCCGAGCCATACATTTGGAGTGACCCGACATGGCCTGAGCATGAACGTCATGTTCAGGACAGCCTTGACTCTTCATCAACTACAAATGGAGTAAATATACATGTTATGTATGTTCAAAGTGGAAATTTCAGTGACAGAGAAGAATTCCTGTGGGCCGGGTTTGGCTCATTTAGAGGAGCTCTAACAGGCATTTTTTATACGTTTGCTTTACGGAAACTTGACTACTTGTTTAAGGCTTTAAGCATCTCTTCTAATATCACCCTTTTCTTTGAGTACAAAAGTTTGGCGGTCTGCTACACCAATACATCAATTGCTTCCCATCCCATTTACTCATTTTAGACGTTGATCTGACCCACCCATATTATATGTATCCAAAATTGGGTTATGGTGAGCCACTTCTCCTCTCATGGAACGAGGGACAACCAGATTGAGTGTCTGGCATTTGCTTCTGCCATGGTTTCCCATCAGATTCACAAGATCAAGCCAAAGAAAATTTCATGTGTGGATGAACAGAGAGGAATTACAGAAAATGGATCCAATTGACTCTCTGTGCTTTTCCGCTATGCAGCATACAATGCAAAATAACAATGATTAGGATCATCCAATAAAGGATATTTTTGGTGAATGTTCCATCTAAGATGAAATAAAAAAATAATGATTTAGATCACCAAGCATTTTGATCTTGCATTTAATTTTAGTTATTAGTATAATCCTTGAAAACCCATGGATTACGAGAAGCCTAGTTACGTCCATTAACGTGATATTAGCATGATCAAGACCGTTCATTTTGTAGCCTCCATTTGATGAAGGATCTCTACATGTAATCATCATTACTAATTTCTTGTACTAGAAATGTATAGGCTTCATTCCTTTTAAGCTGTCAATTTCTGAAATCTCTAATTGGTTTATTCAAAAAGTGCAGGAGATGAATTTGAAGAGTACATGTAAATTGAATCACCTCAACGAAGTTGAGATCGATAACTTCTAAGGAACCTTGTGTCAACTCATGCTCGAGCAAGTGTTTGCTCAAGACCGCAATAATATTGGAGAAAATGATTATCAACAGTTGGACAAAGGTGGATACAAAGATGCGAAACAAGATTAACAGACAACTATTTCTGTCTCTAAAAGCATCTCCTAATCTCGTTATCTTATTCTCTTATCAGCTTAAGCTTTTAGGTCAAATGGTAAACCACCATGATATTAGAGCATTATTGACTAAAAGGTCATGACTTCAAATCCCAAAGCCTCTTACTATCAAATCTAGGTGCAAGAGCCCAAAAGATTCTTCCATGTAAGGGGGTACATTAGACATATAAATATTTTTAGCCCACTTTCTATCAACTTAAGTTTTTAGGTTGAATGGTAAGCCACTATCCCCTTGTTGGGGAGATTTTAAGTAAAATTAGGATCTTGGATAGTAAGTTCCAAAGTAGTTTCCTTTATAACTCGTCATTGTAAAGTAAAATAAAATAAAAACTGAATTAGTAAGTGTATCTTTATTTTGGTCAAAGAGGGAATTGTTCTCTAGTAATGCAATACATTAGAGATTGTTTGGTTGAACTTGCGGTCAGTAAGGCAATTTATGAAAGCGCCAAGCAAGCAACTGTATATGCGCAATCAAATGCTAGGGGTTAAACTTCACATTAACATGGACTCTAAACACATAACACAGGTACTCTATGAATTCAAAAAATGATGTAAAACTATCAGCATTCAGATGGCTTAGGCTGATCGATGGGTGATGTATGAAGCTTTCGGTCTTGACCTCTTCGAAATGGGTCCGACCAGATTAATGGTTTGGAAGATAAAAAATTGGGCTCAAACAACATAAGAACCAATTGGAAGATCAATTGTCACTCAGTTTTGAGAATTATGGAAATGATTTCGGTAAAAATAAGAAACAATTGTCCGACCAGGTATCCATAACTATCAGAAAGTAGGCCACATGGCTTACAAAGACAATTGCAAAGACTTTCATTAGAATAATTTTTGGCAAACATGAATATGTCATTTGGTAACTGCAAGGCAGAGGCTTTGGAGGAAAATAGAGGCTACAAATGAAGAGCGCAAATTGTGAGGCCAAAGGTTTTTAAGAGAGTGAGATTGTGTCATATACTAGTGGGCAAAGTGGAAGAGATAATCACAATATCTTTATGTGTTCTTGATTTCAAAGGCAAAGTGGACTTCAAAACATACTTGATTATGAGAGGAGGCATTTAACTCACTTGACTAAGTGCTTAATCCCAATATTTCACAAGTTTATTTGCTCCAAAATCATGAAACTTGGACACCACTTAGTGTTCTTTGCTTGGCTAAGTGCTTAATGCCAATATTTCATACGTTAATTTACCTCAAACTCGTGAAATATGGACACCACGCAGTGTACTCTGCTTGATCAAATCCACTTTTTTTGAGTTCTTAATACTTTGAGACTGAATACAGGGCCTGTATCATTGTCATCTAGTACGACGCCACAGAGAGAATGTACATGTGATAATGGGCCAAAGTGAGTCTCCTTGTCAACCTGCCACTTAGCCCATTTAGCCACCCACTTGGGTTAACTCTTTTAAGCAGTTACATGCATTAATTATTTATTATAGTTAATTAAGTGAGACATGTGACAGGCATGGAAAGACTCATTTGAAGCTTAGTTAAAGAGTCTTAGTCTATCATTTCCCATTCTACAAAATGAGTCAAATTTTGCTGGTAGAATCTAAGTTAGGCTTTACAGTCCCCCAATATACCTAGCAGGGCTTAAAATTCACAACAATGAAAAACTAGTTCTGCTAACAAATCACTATTCAAATTATAGAGAGGCAACTTGTATCATGTACTTCCCGAGTCTCCCAAGGTTCATATGATACTAGACGGAGCACTTGGGCATTTTTTTCACGAGGAACTGAACCCATTTCTTAATTTCATCATCAAAACACTCTATAATCAACTTCAATAGAAAACATATGAATCTAACCGCTATGGCGATAACTCAGTGTTTGGCCGACGGATCAATCACAGTTATGTAGTGAAAGATGAGGGCATCTGGGGAGGTAAAAACCCATATTGGGAATGGAAGTCCCCACATACTGCCATCTTGTTTGGTAAAATGACCGTCTTTACCGCTTGCTTGTCTCTAAGTACTGATTATCCAAAAATTCCATAGAATGAAGAAATTTGTGGTGTTAACTAACTATTTTTGGTAGCTATATGGGCATTCTTATTTAATCATGCATTATTGACAAATCTTTTGTGCGTAATTATTAATATTCCTTGACATTGTTTGGCACTGTACAGTTTTTCTTTAAATAGATTTCTACTGTTGCACTTCTCTTTTTCTCCTTGAAAGATGGAGAATGAGTCCACGTGAACACGCAATCTTTGCTTGGGACTGCTTCTCGGTTTTTTATCACGGCAAGTGTTTCCATGCGTTTGATGGTTAGATGGGAGTCATGAAAATTCTTAACTACATCTCTCTAGCTGGCAAGGAAGAACAAGAATGCCGCAACTTTTTCCCATAAAATCTATAGAATACCTTGCTCTTAAATTTCAAAATCTGCTCATTGTTGTCACCAAAGAGCCATAGCTTATGATAAACCTAATGTTCTATATGTCTAGAGCTATGTAATTAAAGATAATAAGTGATTTAAGAACATTGGTACAACCTTTCATAAATGTTGCAAGACACCTTTATGGTGGTTATCCTCTAAATTGAAAATTCTTTCCATCGTAATCACAGAAAAGTAGGAGCGGCAAAATATGACACAACACGATAACACGACTGGAACCCGACACGAATTTAGCGGGTTCGGGTCGAGTCTTATCGTGTTTGTGTCATTTTCGGGTGACCCAAAAATGACACGCCAAAAATCGTGTCGTGTTCGAGTCAATGAATTTGACCCGTCGTGTTGACCTGTTTGACACGCGACCTATTTACTCATCACCTTGACACGATTGATATGGAATTGTTGAAAATATAGGATGGTTCATGAGTAACCGTCCTATATTACTAGTTATATAGGACGGCTATTCACAAACCGTCCTATATTACTAGTTATATAGGACGGCTATTCACAAACCGTCCTATATTACTAGTTATATATAGGACGGCTATTCACAAACCGTCCTATATTACTAGTTATATAGGACGGCTATTGAGGAATCATCCTATATTACTAAGTTATATAGGACGGTTCTTCTGGAACCGTCTTATTTGTCACTATTTGGGTATAAATTTGTTTCTATTTTGGTATCATATTCATATGAATCATATCTACAACTTAGTATATATCAGTAATTTCAATTATCAACCTCCATATATGCCTCCCTCTCCAATATATGATAATACATTATATCAACCACCCATACTGTATCTGTAGACTGTATGTTCATACATTATACAATACAATCCATCTACTGATCTAAGCCATCATTGAAAATTGATGATCAACCCATCTGCTGATCAAAACACCAACTTCACAATCACATCATTGAAATTGAAAAGTTTTTTGGTATCATATTCATATGAATCATATCTACAACTTCAGTATATATTAGTAATTTCAATCATCAACCTCCATATATGCCTTCCTCTCCAATACATGATATCAACTACCCATATTGTATCTGTAGACTGTATGTACATACATGATACAATACAACCCATCTACTGATCTAAGCCATCATTGAAAATTGATGATCAACCCATCTGCTGATCAAAACACTAACTTCACAATCACATCATTGAAATTTGAAAAAAAAAATTGGTATCATATTCATATGAATCATATCTACAACTTCAGTATATATCAGTAATTTCAATCATCAACCTCCATATATGCCTCCCTCTCCAATACATGATACAATACATGATATCAACCACCCATACTGTATCTGTAGACTGTATGTACATACATGATACAATACAACCCATTTGCTGATCTAAGCCATCATTGAAAATTGATGATCAACCCATCTGCTGATCAAAACACTAACTTCACAATCACATAATTGAAAATTGAAAGTTTGAAACAAAGAAAGCACATACATTGATACAGTGTACTTCAATCAAAAGAAAAATAGAACACATCCATTGAAATGAACTAATCTTTGTATTATATTTGAGTAAAATATATATACATGAATGATAATATACATTCATTTACATCACTGAACTACAAATTAAAATTCATAATATGATCTGTCCATTCCATTTTAATATCATCTAGATCCAACTGGGAGTAACTCTTGGTTCCCAAATCCACCTGCAAAACATATAATAACTTAGTTTAGAAATCAGACATGTAATCTTGGATTCAGTCAGGAAATATACAAATCAAAAGTGTAACATTGGTCAGTAAGTCTAAGTGTTACCTTTCTCAATTGTGAGGATCAGAACTCCATTGCGAATGAGGGTTCTCATGTATCTAAGAACATAATATCCACACTCCCAATCTGATTTTTGTTTAGGGCACTGCAGAACAATGCCACCAAAGACAACAGAAAAGTTTCAAAATATAAATTTCAATAAGTTCAGGTTTAAAATTATATCAAAGAGTCTAAAGAGCAGTAATTAGTAAACTATAAACCGTACCTTGGCCTTCTTCCAGTTGAGTTTTGGTGGGTGGTAAATGCCTTCTTCCCTCTCAGCCCATTTATACCATGCACTACACACATATAATTGAAAAGCATTAGATTATGAATATTATTATAGTTGCCAGGTGAGTAATTATATTATCATAAAAGGAATAATAAAGACTTACTTATTTATAATTTCCATCAGGTGTTCCCGAATGTGTACTCCACATGAATATAAAAAAATTGCATGGCCACCATGCACGTCCAAAGCTAGCAACATCCAATGAGACCTATAAAAATAATAATTCAATTGAATTTTCTCTAATCTTAACTGATATAGTATTCATGTGTATGAATTGTGAAATTAAAATGGCATAATTAAGCAACCTATGTTACAACGTACCCGCTATTGTAGGGAATCAGTAAGGCTTGCCCCTTCGCACAACTCATGAGACCAAGAATGATATCTTCACTTTGTTTGTCCTCAGGCAAATAGCCAATTGAAAGACAAGAGAAGGGTCAATGAACTTGTAAATGTCCTTGACCTCTAGTCTTTGCAAGCTATCATGCAAATACCTGCATTTGGAATTTGGGTTAATATCAAATAATTATTAAGTTTTATTAAAAAAGCAAGTATTAAGTAATGTTACATTGATTCGTAAGTCTTAACTCTAATAGAGCAGTTACACGACGTACCCTATATAGACTATGATGTGCATGTACTCCAATTGATCCATATTACATATGGCTAAGAGGTCTTCCTTGAAGAGTGGAACCTCAACCACATCGTTTGAAAGCACACCTGCCTCTATCCTTACAGGGTTTATTGTATTTGTGTTGCCTTCATTAGCCAGTCTGTACAGTACCCTTAGGAATGGAGGTGCGTTAAGTGGAACCTCCACCTGATCCCTACACTGTAGATGTAATCATGTAACATTTTAGAAATTAGTAATGAATATATACAACATATACTGATATACTAGCATATATAAAAGAAGAGACACAGTGAGGTAAAATTAAAATATTTTATAATATAACATTGTGACTACTGACTTGTGAGTAGTGAACTGAGCACCTAACAAGTGCTTTGAACTTGTTAGTTGTTGCATCGTTCAAGTTCACATGTAACATGATACAACTATGCAAAAATATAGAACTAGTACTACACAAGAAGAGAAATTTGGGATGTGGCTACACTTGCCACTACGCCAGAATTTGCCGGCTGCGAGGTTTGCTTCAATTGCCCCTTGTGCTGCTTTTGGTGATTCGACATGTTGCAGACAATATTAATCAATGAACAATTTAGGACGACTTAAAAAAAGGTAGGAGAAAATGAAGCAATGACTACAGTTAGTATATATGTACCTTGGAATTGGATATCATTGGTTTTATGTGTTTCTCTGGCCAACACACATGATATCCAATTGCATCCCCAACAGTTTCAACATCATCCCCTTCGACTAAAAATGAAAGGGGAGCATCTGGTTGAATGGCAGCAATGATGCACACACGCTTAGTGTGTGGAGGCATCAACTTACCATGCAAGGTGGCGGATGTCATGGGCCGGACCTCATACAGTGTTGCCACAGCCACATGGTTCTCAGATGTATGTAGCTGCAACATGCACTGATCCACCTGCATTTGAGAAATGACATATATATATAGTAATTAGTGATGTAATGTAATGTAAACTAAAAAGGTTAGTAAATAAGTAACATTATAAAACTAAACAAGTCAATATACATACCTCACTTATTAGGACATCACATTCAAGTACTTGTTCTGCCACCTCTTCATCTGATGGAGGACTAGGAGTAGGAGTGCAGCTATTATTAAATTGGAGTGGTTGAACTTGAGGTTGAGCTTCAGCTTGAGGGCCGCCAACATCCTCACATGAGGTTCTTTCGCCACCTTGGAGTTCCTTCAATAGTTGATCTTTGATCTTGCTATATATCTCCACAACTGTTTGCTGCTTCCATTCTTCGAATTCTTGAAGCGTAGGAGCCTTTTGTTTGGGTAAGAATTTGGAAGGAACAACACCCCGACCTTGGCCCCTTACCCGGCCAGGGTGCTCTTCCTTATTGCCTATTGCCCTATACAGGATGTCCCCCTTTGCAGCAGTACTGCTAAAAGTCCATGTAGTTGCACTTGCACTCTCTTGGGTCAACTCTTCCTACACACATAAAGATCATAACATGATAAAATTACTATTATATATCTAATATTTAAATAATATACTATGCAAGGGTATAAAAGTATTTAACTAGGCAGTATGCAGATAAAGTAAAAGTATAAAACTTAAAATCTTAAACCACTTACAATTCTTGAAGCAATTATTGCAATTGTCTCGTTGGTAAAGGTGTGGGAGTTACGCCCTTTTGAATATGCCATTTTCCATAGAATAGCACGGTCGATAGGCTCCGTTGTCCCAGCCTTCTTTTGCTGTAATAAGAGACACTAAGTCAGAGTTAATAAATAAAAATCTACTATGATTAGACAAATGGAATGTGACATGATATACTTACTACATTTGCCTCTAATCGTGCATAGCCAACCCTTGAAAGGTGGTGCGACATATGGTTCTGTGCATGCGCCTTCTGTCCTTTTATACGCTTTGCCTGGACATCAAAGTAATATGATCAAAATACAAACAATTATAATAATTATAAGAATCAAAATTTAGCTTGCCTAGTTCAAGTTGTGATTACCTCAAAATCAGGAGATAACATATACTGTACAAATTGATTCCATGCTTCCTGGTCAATAAAGCAGGAATACAACTGAGGGACCATGTTAAGCATAGAAGGATCATGGGAATTTGGAAGTATGTACTTCCTTGTAAGCTCACTCTTCCATTTCCTCGAAGCTTCACCAGCTCCTAGCAATGCTTGCTTCTTGCACTCATCAGATACGTCAAAGGCAGACTACAAAACAAAAGAAGAAGCATGTTAAAGTGACTAACTTACTAGTGAGTATTGTAGCAACTTTATATATCTTATCGTGATTTATATGCAAACAAAAACAAAATATATAAATATAAAGGACATATTATGTTATATGTAGGAAGAATTTACATACCTTGACCATTTCCCATATTGAATCTTTGACTTGTGGCGATACAAGTCTCCAATCGATTCGACATCTTGTCACAAGTCTTCTAACAGTGCAACATATGAAGCTAGCATAGGCATGTGTAATACCACCAATCGGTTGGCCTTTAATGTTGAATTGTACCGTTTCTTTTATTCCAGCTGAGGTTCTCTTATTTATACGATCCATTTGTGTTGGCCCCCTCCCCCTGACCTTTCTCTTGACACTGATCGGTGGTGTTACTGATGGACATGTGCTTGATAGCCTTGATTCCCTCCAGTATATTTGTTAACTAACTATTTTTAGTAGCTATATGGGCGTTCTTATTTAATCATGCATTATTGACAAATCTTTTGCGCACAATTATTAATATTCCTTGACACTGTTTGGCACTGTACCGTTTTTCTTTAAATAGATATCTACTGTTGCACTTCTCTTTTTCTCCTTGAAAGATGGAGAATGAGTCCCCGTGAACACACAATCTTTGCTTGGACTGCTTCTCGGTTTTTTATCACAGCAAGTGTTTCCATGCGTTTGATGGTTAGATGGGAGTCATGAAAATTCTTAACTACATCTCTTTAGCTGGCAAGGAAGAACAAGAATGCCTCAACTTTTTTCCCATAAGTTCTACAGAATACCTTCTTGATTTAAAGTTTGCTCTTAAATTTCAAAATCTGCTCATTGTTGTCACCAAAGAGCCATAGCTTTTGATAAACCTAATGTTCTATATGTCTAGAGCCATGTAAGTAAAGATACTAAGTGGTTTAAGAACATTGGTACAACCTTTCATGAATGTTCAGAGACACCTTTATGGTGGTTGCCCTCTAAATTGGAAATTCGTTCCATCTTATCACAGAAAAGCCTTAGATACTATTGACGATCCACATGGTTGTAGCAGTTTCACAAAAATGATTTGCGGTGTTGATCTTAGTGTAAGGCCCATGGCAGGGTAGAAACTAATGCATGGGTTGCAAAACCATTTCCTTTCGATTTGTTTATGTACACTAGGTATGTGTTGTGTTCAATACTTCTGCTAAGAAACACTTTAAGCGCAGGTGTTGCTCGTATAGACCAACTCTAAGAAGCTAGCTTTTCCTTTTTGGTTCATAATCTCTACATTTTTATTTTAAGGTAGACACACACACACACACACACACACTCCCCTATGCACAGCCAATCCAATTTTTGGAAATGTCTAAATTAATATCTAATACAATAACCAATCGAATCTGTAGATTAAGGGGGGTTTATTTAACTGCACTTGTTTGGCATTTTGTTGGCATATTTCCTGTAATTTCTCCGATGCTATCTTGTGTGATATTTGAGATATGTGTCATATATTCTGTGATATCTTGTATGATATCTCAGATATGTGATATTTGTTCTGTGATATTTTCGACAATATCTCTAGTGATGTTTTTTATGATATCTGAGATATGCCTCAGATATGAAAAACATATGCCTTTTAGATATCACAGTTAAATAAGCTGCATTTCTAGCATATGTCATGATATCAATTAGTACCTTAATATTCATCAATGATCTGAGCCATTCATCTATGCTATAATATTTCTAAGGCCCAGGGATTTTATGGTACCTTTGTTGTATATGCATTTGTGTGGCACCAAATACTGCAAAATTGTATGGGTAATACCCTCATTTCCTTGTTAAATAACATAATTAAAAGATCTTGAGAAGACTAAAAGGTCTTCAGAAGAATTTCATAATTGATGCAATGCTAGCAAGTAAGAATAAGACTGAAAGGTTGACTTATGACTAGCAAAAAAGTTAAATTGATAGGCAGGAGTGCTTCTTGCAACCATATTATTATCCCTTGGTGAACTTGCAAGATATCAGAAGAGAGTAGTGGATGAATGGTCGGATTGTCCAAAAGTGGGGTTTTATAATTCAAAATTGGGTCAAGCAGATGAATGGGTTAGATCATCCAAGGCAGTTGGACTCAAAAGTGGGGCTCCATGGCATTCCTCTTGCTAGATGGCAGGAACAACGCAGGGCTAAATGTACAAGAGGAGTGCTCACAATTTGGTGATCCATTCCACTCATCTGTTGGACCCCACCTTAGACGGGTCGTGAGGAGAAAATCTCACATATCAAACAATTCTAGCCCTTGGATTCGTTATATTATCATAGTCACCAAGAATGAGGATTTCCAACTTTTTAGTTTGATTTCTGCCAAATGGAGTGGTACATCTGGTGAGACCAGCAGCCTGATGAATTATTTTATTAGTAATGGCGTGTCATTTGTGGCACATTCGAGTTCCATTAAGCGTTCCCCATCATCAATGGCAAACAACAAACAAGATCCTAGGATTAGATAATCACAACCGTCCATAAAGCGGTCCACATCATCAATGCCCACATTTTTGAACAATATGAACTATTCATCTCACCCATCTTTGCCGTAGATGGGCAATGTGGTGAAGATCGCATATTTCTGATGATCAATCATTGATTATCTCAGCTATCAAAACGGACCGTAGTAAAATCGGCGTACTCAAAGCAGCTCATGAAAAAATCAATGGCAGGATATCTCCATTAGTATGCTGACTTTTGAGTCATAACCCAAGATGGTCAAGATGAACGGCAAGATCATCGTTAAAGAGGGCCCCACTTTACTTTTTGTTTATAAAGCCATAAGTCCCGATAGTCCTAATGGCTTGGGAATTCATTTCCTAAAAGTGAAAAGGGAAATAAACGACTCCAAAGCAAGACACGCGGCAGAATCCTGTGAAAGATACAATTCATCGCACCGCTATTATAAAACGGTCCACAAACAAAAAAGACCAGAAAGAGACTTCCAAAACCCATGGAATTCAATTCCTCCATCTAGAATAATAAGGAATGTTGAAAACACCCTCTTCCCTCTCTCTCTCTAAAAAACGCAGTTTATTTTTTATTTTTCTCTCTCTACAAGAGGAGCAAATATACACTTGAATCTACATTTGGCATATTTGAAATAACACCAAACACATCAGCATGACAAAAGTTAAATAAAACCGATATCTTAGATATGCCAGAGATAACACGGTTAAATAAACCTGATATCTCAGAAACGCGGTTAAATAAACCTGATATCTCACATATGCCATAGATAACGCGGTTAAATAAGGTGCACATCTCACATATGCCACAGATAACGCGGTTAAATAAGGTGCACATTTGAGATATGCCGTGATATCTCAAAAACGCCATACATATGCCGTTAAATAAACCCCCCTAAATCATTATTCCAATTTTAATAATATGAGTCTCATAATCTTCTGGAAAAATTACACTCTCTAAGCCATACGAATCCACATTAAACATGTTATTTAAAATATAAGGTCCAGTAGTCTCTTAAAACAAGATATCAAACATAACGTTCCATTGCTAGAACACACTTAAGGATTAAAATAATACCTCAAATTTATGATCTGCATTCTAATCTCTTCTTGTTTTTTACAGGATGGTGAACCCTGTATCTGCTGCTCTAGATTTCAAAGCAATGCTTGAGGCAGCACTTCTCAGCCCTTACAAATTCTGTATGCAAATTTCTTGATCTTCATTTATATGTGTTAGTGTAATGATTTTGCAATTGTCTCGCTGTTTGTAATTTTCTCTTGATAGTTAGAGACACATCCACCTCTGCCAGTCTCCCTATTTGTTTTAAGTAATCATCTCTCTCCCCTCTGAGCTCTTGCTGTCTCTGCCCACAAGCTTGGTAAAAGGATTCAGTGTGGTATATATGCTTTGCCATTATCTAGTGATGAGTTTGTTTGACTAGTAGATATTGTTTATTTCTAAGTTTTAAATAAACTACTGCCTTGGCAGACGACGAGGAGAGTTCATCATTGCCTGATGCTGTCAGTGGCAGCATTGAACATATGCATGCAGAGCTGGTTGGTTTTGCTCTCTCTAAAGAAAGCATTATAGCTGTGTATTGTGGATCCTTTGTGGTCTGCCACTTCCCTGACCGTGCATGCGTGGGAGCTTTGTGCACTAGACGGCCCTTATTATTCCCCGGACACACTGCATGCGATGCAGATTTTGTGTTGATTATGCCTCTGCAGCTTTAATCATTGGATGAGAATTGTTTAGGGTTTTTTAGAGAATGTAGACCATTGATTTTTACAAGATGGGATATTCGTTTGGCGGGAGATCAAAAACTGGTGGGTGCCTTTAACTTTTTCACATGAGGAATTTTCCCATGTCGGCCACAAAAAGTGCTTTGCTCCGTCAATCATTCAAGTGATGCCTCCAAGTCAAGTCGTCTGAAATCAATAGAATATCTCTCTGCCTACCCTTGACAAAATTACTTCTCTCTCTCTCTCTCTCTCTCTCTCTCAATGCAAAGCCAGATCAGGTTGGTTGAGTTCAGATTATCTCAACTTCTGTGATTTCGGAGGCTGAGCATTCTATCGAGCAACGTTTAATCGCCGAATTAAGAGGGTATTTTGTGCTGTGTTCTGATCTCGTTCAGGTAATGATCTTCTGTTTGATTTGATTTGATTCATGTATAAGCTTTTCCTTGGATTCCTGCCCTATACCTTCTTATTGGATGCCTGTAATTAAAGGAAAATTATCTACTACATAAGCCTAAAAACTTATGCATAGATCTTTCCCTGAACAAACAGTCCATTTAAGTGTTGTTTTGAGTGACGATATGTTCTGTTCTAGGGCAAAACAAGACTGCTATCAGCTTGATCCTTTTTTTCTTCAGGAAATGACATTCCCACGCCCCTTTAGAATTTACCATATCTTTATTTGTTATAAGTGCAAATGAAGCTTCTCATTCTCTTTCCACAATAAGAGTCTCGGAGGATCATCTTTCTGGTTTGATCTTTCCTACATTAAGTATGGGGAAAGAAGCCATGTTGGGACCACATTTTTTTTTAAAGATGAACGGGCCACTTTCCTACCGACACCCTTTCTCTTCTTCCCTTGACATGGATATCATAGCCAAGAAATTTCCAAGCAAATGCAGACTTGGGTAAGATTTTGCTCTCTCAACTTTCCAAGATATTGGCCTGAAAATGAAACTTCCAGTCATCTAGTATGAAGAAAGATTGTAATGAACCATTCCCAACTACTAGAATTCACTACATAACTTCCCCTCTGCTATTCTGCATCTGGCTTCTTTGACGCTTTCCAACCTACTAATCTCAAGATCTACATCTCGGGTATGCTTCTTCACTTCTTTTAAGTCTATATATGCTTTTGTCTAATTAATTTCCTTTTGCTATAATTACTTTGATCTAACTTGATACCAATTTGTGGTAATTTATGATGGAGAATATTTGATTTGATTTTTTTTTTCCAAGTACTGGGTATCAAACATTGTAAATAATCTTACTAAAGAGATGGTTTGTAATTTAGCTGCTAAAGAAAAAAGGAAAATAATCCACATCGTATCTGAAAATAGAACTTAAAATTGAAAACATGACAGCTTTATCTTTTCTTCTTGGGGCCTGGTGTTTGATCTAGCACATTTGAATTCTAATTATTTATGCGAGAAATTAATTCAGTATTAGATTCCGCTAGTTGTGCACTTAAACAGACTTAAACATTGAATTCTTAGGATAATAATTCATTTCTCATGTTTAACTGAAAACAATTCCTTCTTTGAAATGGGAAGGAACAGAGTCATTTTTTTATTCTCTAGATGTACTGTTAGAAACCCAGTGATCGGTTTGTCCTGATGTATAGTCTTGCTTTTGGGGCGTTGATCTGGTGATTCCACCAAGAATTCGATGACATTTCTATGGTGGGAATGTTGGACGAAGGGTGTAGATCATATTAGAATAAAATGTGCTATCGCATTGAGTTTGACAACCGACAAATAAGATGGTTACATTTTGCTTGTTTTTCTTATTTACTTTTCATTTTGTCTACTTGTTTTTCTTAATTATTTTTCATGAGTCTATTTGACTAATCTTACGAGCATAGCTCAGAACTACGAAAACTCAGCTCAGATTCAAAACTGAGGCAAGTAGAGTCAACTCGTGGGGCGACTTAGAAATTCTCAAGCTGAAATTTTAACAAAACTTAAATCAAAATTCTATTTCTATTTTGGAAAATCTAACATATATTTTCATAAGACAAATGTTTGGAGAGTCGGTTAAGAGCGTTCTACACCGAGCCTTATCTTAATTGACCTGATAACGAGCGAGTCACTTAGCAATTTGACTAGGTTTCCAGCCGAGTTGAACTACTTGAACGAGTTTACTAGTCAGACCACAAGTTTTAAACTATTTTTCCAATATTTGATACGATAATGCTTTGATATTGAAGTGCAGTGTGCTTTTGTAGCAGCCATGGCGGATTTCTGGGAAGCAGTCAAGATTGGATTGGAAGCGGGCAAGATTGGATGGGAAGCAGGCAAGATTGGATGGGAACAGTCCAAGTATATCAGACACCTGGAACAGAATGTTGGAACACTGCGAAGCAAAACAAGAGTCTTGGAGGCTCGACAGAAAGATATAAAAGAGGAATTGAGGAAACTAGAGGTGCAAGCAGGAAAGAAGAGAAAGAGAGAGGTCGAAGAATGGTTAAAAAATGTGAAAAAGATTAAGAAGGAAGTCAATACCGTATCAGAGAGATGCAGAGATGAAAGAGGATTGTGGTCACGTTATAAACTGGGGAAGCTAGTTGCAGAGCAGATAACCCAGGTCGAAGAGCTTCATGAGAAGGGCAAATTTCCTGATTCCATAGTAACCAGTCCATTGGTTGGCGGTGGAAGTATTATGCCCTTTCCTCCATTAACTGGTCAGAGAAATCATGAGTTGGAAAAACAAATTTGGGATTCCATGGTAACCGGTCTATTGGTTGGCGGTGGAAGTATCATTCGCGTTCCTCCATTAGCTGGTGAGAGAAATCATGAGTTGGAAAAACAAATTTGGGATTGTTTACATGATACGAAGATTGCAAAAATTGGCATCTGCGGCATGGCAGGTGTGGGAAAGACTACTATCACAAAGCACATTAACAATCGTCTCAAAGGTGCAGGGAATTTTGATTCCATCATCTGGGTAACCGTCTCAAAAGATCTGACCTTGAAGAGGTTGCAAAGTGATATAGCAGAAGCCATTCAATTGCGTTTTTCCAAACATGAAAACAAATTTCGTAGATCGGTGAGACTTTTTGAAGCTCTTGTTCGGAGGAAGAAATTTGTACTGATCTTGGATGATGTCTGGGAGGCATTTCCATTTGAAGAAGTGGGCATTCCGGAGCCCAATCAAGATAACGGTTGCAAGGTCATAATTACCACAAGGATGTTGCAAGTTTCTCGGGCATTAGAAACACAGACAGAAATCAAGATAGATGTTCTTCCTCGCAAAGAAGCTTGGGCATTGTTCAAAAGCAAACTTGATATAATTTAAAGAATGTTTCAACAATGACACCTTCAACGGGAAGTCAGATCACCTCAAGGAAGTAAGGAGGAACTGTGTCAAGTTGAGCTTGTGAATGTTTGCTCAAGAATGCAATGGTGATTCTCAGTAGTTTCAAGATGGCGCTGGCAAATAGAGAGATGCGGAACAAAATTTGCCAGAAAGTAGAATTGTTTTCACAGGCATGGTCTAGTCTTGTTATCTTATTCTGCTCGGACCTTCAGCTGGTTCATTGTTTTGAACATTTAAACACAAGTAAAACTACGTACATTGAAAGTTCGGTAAATAATTTTGTTTATGATCCAAGGGTGCAAATATTAAGGGAGAAAATGACTATCTATGGGTAACTCAATCCATTGAGTAGCACTTTTTGTTGTAACAACTTAACTAGGTGCATCTATTGGTTAGATCACCAATTCCAACCACTTCGATCCACTCCAGTACTGGTGGTCTCCATAAAACTTCATATCAATTGTATGCTCGTATGTAAATATGGATGAGATCCAAGATTTGCGGAGATAATTAGATACATTAATTTGAATCTGGTTTCTCAATTTTTTTCTTTTGGAGTGACCCGACATGGCCTGAGCATGAACGTAATGTTCAGGGCAGCCTTGACTCTTCATCAACTACAAATGGAGTTACGGACCTCCAAAAACCAGATTTCAGCCCAATATACATGTTACATATGTTCTCACTGGAAATTTCAGTGACAGAGAAGAATTCCTATGGGCGGGGTGTGGCTCATTTAGAGGAGCTCTAACAGGCATTTTTTATACGTTTGGTTTACGGAAACTTGACTACTTGTTTAAGGCTTTAAGCATCTCTTCTAATATCACCTTTTTCTTTGAGCACAAAAGGTTGGTGGTCTGCAACACCAATACATCAATTGCTTCCCAACCCATCTACTCATTTTTAGATGTTGATCTGACCCACCCATATTATATGTATCCAAAATTGGGTTATGGTGGGCCAGTTCTCCTCTCATGGTCTTATCGATGTTAGCGAGCTAGTCAATTTTAATCTTTCCATCTATGACTTGTTATTTACTACTTACAAATTATCAACTAATACTAAATGACCCCAAAAGACATCTAGAGCAGTTGATCGCACACAAAATGGCACTTTTTTTGTTATTATTATGTTGGGTCAAAAGTTTGAGGTGGTACTTTCTCTTATTTCAATTGAACTCTAAAATATGAAACTGTCACACACCCCCTG
This sequence comes from Warburgia ugandensis, assembly GCA_035236585.1. Lineage (NCBI taxonomy): Eukaryota > Viridiplantae > Streptophyta > Magnoliopsida > Canellales > Canellaceae > Warburgia > Warburgia ugandensis. The sequence continues at coordinate 26,434,445 of CP141136.1, forward strand.
GCCGGGGGGGTCCACAGTAACAATATTGTCCGCTTTGGGCCCACTAGGTCCGCACAGCTTTACTCTTCCCCCAGCTTCCCACGGGAAAACGCTTTGTTACTGTGAGAGGCAAATCCCGCCCCTTATAACCAGGCCCATCTCTACCCCCTAGCCGGTATGGGACTAACTCTCTTGCGTCCCGCCCTCAGACCATCTCGGCTCCCCTCACAAGGCCAAGCCTCAAGCCATCTTGGCACGGTAGCCATCTCCCACTTACGGGACACACGCGCCTGTGTGTCACCACACGAGCGACGGTGCGGCTAGCCACCCATCCCCGGGGTCGGGGTTTGGCTCTAATACCATTTGTCACACACCCCCCGGCCTGGGGGATCCACAGTGGCGATATTGTCCCGTATAGGGCCCGCAGGTCCCACGGGTTTTGCTTCTCCCCCTTTCAGGGGAAAACCGGTTGTTTCTGTGAGAGACCGAAGTCTCGGATCTCCCGAATCCACCTTCCCCCTAGTGGTACCTCCCGTGTTCCTCCTCAGACCATCTTGGGTCCCCTCACAAGGCCAACCCTCAAGCCATCTTGGCACGATTCGCCGTGTCGGGCTCCAGCTCTGATACCATTTGTCACACACCCCCCGGTCTGGGGGGTCCATAGTAACAATATTGTCTGCTTTGGGCCCACTGGGTCCGCACAACTTTGCTCTTCCCCCAGCTTCCCAGGGGAAAACGCGTTGTTCCTTAACAAGGTCCAATATTGGGGCTCCCCACAAAGTATCTTGGGATATTGCTCAAAGTATCTTGGCCCACAACCTCAACCCATCTTGCGCACCCTCAGCCCATCTTGGTTCCACCCTCACGGGTTTGTTCCCTACGCAGAGCGAACTCCACTCAGGACGCGTTGTTCGCGTTATCAGAGATACGCAGCGGACAATATTGTCCCCTTTGGGTCCCTCAGAGTATCTTGGGTCCCCTCACAAGGCCAACCCTCAACCCATCTTGGCAAACCTCAGGGTTTTGTTCCTGATCCCAGGACACGTTGTTATTGTGAGAGGCAGATCCCACCCCTTATAACCAGGCCCATCTCCACCCCTAGTCGGTATGGGACTAACTCTCCTGCGTCCCGCCCTCAGACCATCTCGGCTCTGCTCGCCTCACAAGGCCAAGCCTCAGGCCATCTTGGCACGGCAGCCATCTCCCGCTTACGGGACACACGCCCTCGTGTGTCACCACACAAGAGACGGTGCGGCTAGCCACCCATCCCTAGGGTCGGGGTTTGGCTCTGATACCATTTGTCACACATCCCCCGGCCTGGGGGGGTCCACAGTAACAATATTGTCTGCTTTGGGCCCACTAGGTCCGCACGGCTTTGCTCTTCCCCCAGCTTCCCAGGGGAAAACGCATTGTTCCTTAACAAGGTTCAATATCGTCTGCTCTTAGGCTCCCCTCAGAGTATCTTGGGCTATTGCTCAGAGTATCTTGGCCCGCAGCCTCAACCCATCTTGCGCACACTCAGCCCATCTTGGTTCCACCCTCACGGCTTTGTCCCGTACGCAGAGCGAACTCCGCCCCGAGGGCCTCGTTCCAGTTAAGGTCCGATATTGTCCTCTTTGGGGCTCCCCTCAGAGTATCTTGGGCGATTGCTCAGAGTATCTTGCCCCTACAAGGCTCAACCCATCTTGGTTCCACCCTCAAGGGTTTGTTCCCTACGAGTGCACAGCGGAAGCAGATGCCTCTCAGGACGCATATCTGGTCATGGTCGCATATTTGGTGTTGAATCTAAAAATCCAATCTTGAACAGAAAAATCTTATAGTCTTTCAGCAGGAACCCTAAACTCTAGTTTCCTTCCATGACTGGGTTTCCCAAAGGTTTTTTATTATCTTTGTATATGTGCTTCCATCAAGCATATGCATATGATGTAGAGCGAGACTTTAGGATAAATTCTCTCATTACTGCTTTATATTTTAAAAGAATATAAGCTTCAAAAAAACAAATATGAAAAACATGATGTCGCAATGTGGGTGTTCTATGGGGTTGATTTAAAAAATGTAACAAGAGAGTCTCCATTACGTAGTCACTGCAGTTGTAATCCATGGTGAATGGAGAAATACTACACTAACTACGAATCTGCTTAAAGGAATGCACAGTATGCTCGACGTTTGTGTCAGATTCTTAGAGCAATTGCAAATGCAGAAGCCCTGACTTTATGTGGACAAGAATCAGTAATAAAACAATGTATTTGCCAGCAGAGAGAGATTAGAAATGCTGCTTATATAAAGTTACTTAGCAGAAGAGATCAAAGTCTTAAACCATGAGATAACAAATGCAGAACCATAAGATTAAATGTTGTATCACGCTAGCACTCCTACTATCCTTCCATACTCATGGTATCAGAGTCTTTAAGTTAAGAGCGTTAAGGGAGCATGGGGAGTATCATTCCTTGAATGATTGCAACTTGACCTGTAGCTTTGTGTCATTTTAGTTGATGCATACCTTGAGACGTATTCAATTATTTTCATGGATACAACGTAGTGCAGATGACTTTGGTCGCAGAGGTACAAATTCTGGAAGTGGTTCCACTGATCATTGAAATACCATGAACATTTTGCTTGCTATTTTAAAGATTGAGACTCCCCGAATAATCCGAACTTCTCACTTTTTCTGAGGTCGATGCAAGTTGTGTGATTACTGCACTGATTTCTCAGCTACTATTCATAAATCTTGGGAGAAAGTCAGACTTGTTTAAGAAGACACTGTAATTGGGAGTTCATTTCACATCCCAATTAGATGCAAACATGTGCTTAAATACACCCACCTGAGTTTCTGTTATGCCTTTTACTCAAAATAAACATGTTATATTAAAAATATTTGCCATAAATAGAAAATCACCTGCATCTTAGCTGTTCCTCTAGTCATTTATAGAAAGTCGTTTGTAGAAAGTAAAGGTATCAGTCTCTGGAATACACACAAGTTTTGATGTCTGTGCATTTGTTCCCTCCAGAATTTTCTTCGTATACTTGGTGTTCTCTAACAGTATTAAACATTTTTCTTAGCGGAGCAAGAGTTAGCCAAGGGAAGCACACAGTTGATGTGAATTTTCAGTATTCAGGGTATTTTATTTGTTGAAACTATCATCTAGGGGCTCCATGGGTCAATGCTCAATACCCTCAAGTTGACTCGCCTACTGAGTTTCTATCCAATCATCTTGCATTGTTTAGGACTCTGTGAATTGGCTAAATTATCTGTATACTCAGAAGCCATGTTGAGCTGACTCTTGTCACTCGCCCCTTTTATAATCTGCTTTTTCGAGACATGCTAAAAATTCTGTGTTTTTTTCCATTTGAATGATGCTTCATCTATTTCCTTCTTGCTGTGCTTTGGAACGTTGAGCTGATGTGTTTAGCTTCAAATATAGTTGACATCTTTCTAGAAAACAAGAAACTTTCTTGGGAAGTTTTTGCCATTGAGAATGAGTTAGCCAACCATTAAAACTCATTTCTAGGAAAAGTTTTGCTAGAAATTCTTTCCAGGTTCATATTGCCCCTACATGTTTCTCAAAATATCCATCCTTTCACAAATTTTCATTCGTCCAAGCTCAATCTTTTTCTCCTTCTCTGTGCAATCTCAGTCCCATAAGATTTTTCTTCAGTCCTCATGCTGATGGTTGGTTTGCTTAATGTTTGGTCTAAAATGTTATTAACTATGTCAGATAAGTTGTTTCTACTGGCAGATTGTAACTACGACTCAGAGATGGCAAGGTTCTAGCGGTGCCATCCTTACTGATTTCTTCAATATTTTCTCATTTTTCTCTCTTAAATTGTTTCCACGCATCCTGATCTTCTTCTAAGATCCATCGAGAAGACTGCAGCTCATTATTTTTTGTTTTCACCACATAAATATGCCTTGTCCTTTAGATAAAAAGGTTTATCATTTGAAGTGTATAAGAAACCACTATTCATTAAAAAAGCTCTTCAATGACATCTTACTTGTCATGCAACCACTGGATGAATGATTTAAAAAAGGGCAGCCACGTGCCCGAAGCTCCCGCAAGGGTCTATAGTACGCAGCCTTACCTTGCATTTTTGCAAGAGGCTGTTTCTACTACTCAAACCCGTGATCTCAAGGTCACACGACGACAACTCTACCGTTGCGCCAATTATTCACTTCTTCTGGATGAATGATTTATGACTTCTATAATGCCTTAAAATCGGTAGCGGCTGCTCTTGAACATCTACTAATGTGTAAGACATGGAAAATTAGTTGTGTGCTTACGGTAGGAATTTTCTTGAGATAACATTATTTCATTTTGTATCACAGATCAGAGTTCCATAATAGTATTTCTCTTAGATATCTCTTTCCTTTCAAAAGTTATCTGTAGCAAGCATATGAACATGTTCTGTGGATTTCTAGAACTGTATATTTGCAGTCTTCATCTTTATCTTTTGGTTTTATTTTACAGCAGACTCAGTCGCAGAATGAGGAGCCGGAGCTGCTATTTGCCGGTCTTTCTTTGTGAAGAACAAATTCTCCTTATAATCACTGGTATGTTCTTCCTTCTCCACTTGAAGTAGTTTGTTAATTGTGGTAAGATTTTTCTGTATGGTCTCTATAAACAGTCAGCTTTGCTCCTCATCTTCGCCCTTCTTGCTCTCAATTGAGTACGAACAAACTTGAAAGGTTAACATATACTAGAGAATGAAGTTCACCATAATTCTATCCAAATGTTATGGTCCAACTAATCACGAACTTGTAAGTTCTATTTCCAGTCTTTTACTCAGAATTTTCGCTTTTTAACAGTTCGACCTTCACATATGTCTGGTGTTTCTGTGGTATACTGTCATCTAATTTTGTTGCTGAATTTCTTCGCAGGATGACAATGCAGTTCTCCCATCACACTGAAGATCCATGAAGCCAAAACTTTGTCTTTGCCGTGATTGTCTATCTTTTGTACATAGATTGAGATTAACATTTTCTACCGTAATAGGACTGATATTACTATAATTATTTGCACTTTGATACCGTAATAGGGACTGATATTATGATAATTATTTGTGGAAAATGGAAGTTGATCTGCATCTTACAGCAATCTCTGAATGCTAAGCAGACAAACAGTATGAGGTGCTCATCTTGGATGGAGGGGCCCTACCCCTTCAGATGATTCAACTTGTTCATCTGATTGTTTTGGCTTTGGATATCTTGTAAACAAAAAATTCATGATCATTGAACAATTCTAGCATTCTTAAGACTGGTTTTCATCATTTAGACTGTCAATTGTACAAAAGTACAGGTTTTCAGATGCTCAATTCATCCAATCTGCATCCTTTTTGAACTACTACACATCCAGAAGTTGGAACAATCGATTGAATGGGTCAGATCCTCCAAAAGTGGGTCCATGACATAATAGTATCGATGAGACCAAAATGCCCTTGTATAAACTTTGCTCATTTTCATGTTGACCGAAATGCCCTCATCCATTTCTTTACCATGCATAAGAATGCTGAAATCCAATTACAACCATCACTTTCTTTCCCTGTTTTGGAGAGATGGGTGTAGGTGGTATCTTAACCTTCACTGCCAGAATAGGCTACTGTCTCCGACGTGCCGCCGTCACTAAAATATATTATGCCGTCGAAGTTTACGGTGCGGATGAGCTAAAGAAGTTCTTACCAGATCATCAACTAAGGAAAATGATCAGAGGGTATGCAATCAAACTTGTAAAACTTGCGGTGGATGCTAGTCTCTAGCAGCTGCTCCAGGGCATTGCAGGTTAGTTTTTAATGAGCATTTGCATGGTTGATGTGCATCTTTTTATTTGGAAACATGCTATTGCAATGATCCAAACGGTTCATCTCGCCGGTTTGTAGATGATTGATATGTGAAAATCTGTCGATGCTTGTTGATTATAAGCCTTTGGTTTAACTTAGATTTTTTATTATTTAATTTCTAGTAAATCTGTGGAAATGGTTCAGGAATTTCTATATAACTTGAGTGATACAATAAAATAAAATAAAAATTATTATTTTATTAACTGATTTGTGTGTTGGATTCCAACTGCCCAGTGGTCGGGAATTTGTGATTGATTTGGTTTACAAAGATTTTGGATTTGCCAAGTCTATAAATCACAGGTCTGAAGTTATTAGATGGAATGAAATTTGGTGGTCAGATCATCCATAGGATAGTCTATGAGATAGACAGTCAAGATCATTGGAAAGAGTGTGCCCACTTGTACTCTAGCCTGCTCAGATTGTGCACATGAAAATTGGCGCATCCACCCTATATATGTAAAGGTGTAGAGTGCTGACTAGGGAAAGCATAATACATTGCTTAGACAGGCAGGCGAAGATACTTGTGGAGCCGAATGGTCAGTGATCTGGACCGTTCATCTTCTAAGCAGCATTTTCAATAGGACGCAACCAAAATTTTTTTTTCATTTGGATTATCATTTTTCTTCAGCAGTGATACATGTGTCCCTTGTTTTTTCTCACGAGCTCCTCAATAAATGTTACAGACAGTCAATAACTTATTATGAACTTAGACTTTGGCAAAAATTTAGACCATTTACAATATTGCCTTTGAATTAGATAAACCGCGATCCAAAAATCTCATCCACCTGATGATTCCAGCTACCATTTTGGTGGGTTCTTAAACAGACGGTAAAAGGATCCAACGTCTACCTTATAGCCCAAAGTAGCAGTTGCTAGGATCACCTAAATCTATAAGAATTTGGATCCTTGTCCATCCAAGTGAAGGGCAACATTATGAACGGTTAGGATCTTCAAAAATATAGCCCTACCTGAAGTTATGCTATTAGTAGCATTTAGTAAATTTAGCGAGGAGTTTAGGAGAAAAAACAAGGGGCGGATATATCATTACCTTTTTCTTAGCTCTTTCAGGCTTCTATTTTTCTACACAGAACTTTCGTAGTTAAAATTGTAATGAAGGCAAAAGATGTAGATCGTCGATCCATATTTAATCTATAATCTGTAATCTGTAGTTGGTTAGGATCATCTGACGGAATTTAATGACCGGCTAATCTCGACCACAGTTACAAGAGAACTCCAAATATTGAAATATTTCTGAAGAAGTTGTCAATTTTTAATCTCCCAATCTGTTCTTTGATAATTCAGAACCTCTTACATAAGTCTAATTTGAGACAGATTTACCAAATTAAATATAAATTTCTAAAATTAAATTCTCAGATATTGTGTCCATGATCAAGCAAAAAAAATGCAAATTCATCATCATAATCATCCAAACTTTATCCTAATTAGGGGCAAATTAAATTCATATATATATATAATTTTTTTTTTTTACTTTTTCTCAAAAAAATTCAAATGTTTTTTTTTCTTTCCTTGCCCACTTATTCCCGAATCTGACATTTATAACTTGATTCTATCTAATATTAGTCGTTATTTTCATTTATTATCCACAGGTGGATTTATATATTAACGGGATATCTAAATGAAGAGACAAATCCTCCTCCGTCCACTACCCCTATGCCATCGCCACGACAGTCGTCTCTTGAAAGAAGCAACGATTTAGAAAATCTCACAAAACAGTTGCAGGAAATGAAAGAGAAGATGGACAAAATGCAGAAAGAAGTGAACAACATCAATCGTCATTACAAGGTGTTACTTGAGCGCATGGAGGAAGTAGAGTCTTGTACTAAGAAGTTAGATGTGGTGGTGGTGCAAAAGCCAAAGGAAGTCATCAATCTAGTTGTTGTGGAGAAACTCAGGGGACACAGTTTCTTGGATGCTTTGCTAGTTCCTAAGGTTGGATTTGGGAGGAAAGCTTAAATTAAAGGTTCTAATGGCAGGGTATTCCTCAGAAAATATAAGTGGGATATATGGGTCCCTTACCTCTATTTGTGAGATCCCTTTTGTTCATCCAATTCCTCCTCTCCTTAGATGGGATATACCAAAAATCTCAATCAACCATACCTCTAGGGTGAGCCCCACCTTGAAGTGTGAATGCTACTCAACAAACATTTCTATTTTGTTAGCGGCATCCATACTATAAGGGGAGAGGTACACTTTAGGATTATCTCTTAGGTGAGATTTTTGGTATCCCTGGTCTCAAGAGAGGGCGAAAATGATGAATAGAATGGACCACTCAAAAATTTGAGGGATGGGACATACAACTTGTATTTTTTGAAGAATATTGGGCACCTCCATTGTATGGGAACCCTGTAAATAGTATGATTTGTTAATGGTCCTAAATTTTTTAAATCAATTATTGATAGCAAAATTAAAAAATTTTGGTTCGAGAATAGATTAGGAAGTTAAGTATTTGGAGCCAACAATGTCTCGTACCGTTGGTCTTCAATTGCTCGACATCTCCCTAGAATATGCTTGGGTGTAGTTTTGAGCTACGATTTGCCTTGTAATTCTTTACTTGTACCAAAAAAGAAATAGAGTTAAATATTTAAAAAATATTTGCCAAGTGCTTGGAAAAAATCATAGAAAAAAAAGTCATGAGCAGAATGTGAAAAAAATTTGGTTTGGATTTCACTAAATCCTTTTTGCCTAAGAAAAAAGTAAAAAAGCTTGAATTTCTAACTAAATTTACAAATAATATTTGAGAATTTAACATACCATTGACAAAAAATTGTCTTTAATTTGTTAAGACAATTGTTTTGCTAGAACCATTTTAACTATGAGTAAAGAGGTATAAATCAATGAGTGCCACATGACATTTTTTATTTAAAACTTTATGTTTTCCTTGACAATTTGAAAGAAAAATGTCAGAGAATAATCACCATGCCTAGCCTTTTGCATCACCACTGGCTTTTCATTTCTCTTAGCGATTGGACAACTCTAGCATCCTACAAACTACATTTTTATGGAATTAAATTTAGATACTTGTTTGTATGATATTTCTAAAAGGGGTGTAGAGTGTTCAATTTAAAATTTAGAATTTAAAAGATTTAAAATTAGCTAAATTGAGGTAGAGTATATGGAATGTAATTTTAGTAAGGAGAGTGGTGAGAGTAAAGCACTATTAAAGATTGACAACCAAGAAGTACTTGAAAAAGGCCACTTTCGATACTTGAGATTGATAATTCATGAGAGCAAAGAGATTGAGAGGGATGTTACCCAGATAATCTAGGCATGTTGGAAAAAATAAAGGTATATCTCTAGAGTTTTGTATGATCTCTGAGTATTACCCAAACTAAAAGAAAAATTTTATATGATAACGAAGGCTGGGCATACTCTATAAATCAATGTGTTAGGCTGTCAAGGAATAACATGAATATAGGATGAGCGGACAGTTAGAAATAAAAACATTAAAAAGTACATAAGAATAACACCAATGACATATATATATATATATATATATATAGAGAGAGAGAGAGAGAGAGAGAGAGAGAGAGAGAGAGAGAGAGAGAGAGAGAGATGCAATGCAACTTTGTAGGCTTAGTGTTGGCTTGCAGAAATTCGTGAATTCGTCAAATTTCGATCCTTAAATCACAAATTTGAAGTGAACAAAAAATTGCAGTGCTCCAATTAAACCCAAAAATTCTATTCTAAATTCTCTAAAATACAAAATTTGATAAATTCCAAAGTCTACCGGATATTTTGTAATTCCATGTTTTTCAAATTCCAAACTCTATCACCATATTTTGCCAAATTTAGAATTTATCAAATAGCTATTGGCAAATTTCCAATTCAACACCCTAAACTTTGGTTCATGTGATCATACGTAATATTTGTCTGATGCCATAGTCATTCGATTTGCATGGTCTTTGAACATGTAGAACATCCAAACCCATCGCAGTAAGATGAACACAATGGATCATCCAAAGATAGTACGATTCTATAGACTAGTGTTGTGTCCTTCTTTGGGGCATGGCTTGTTTAAGATGTACCAACGGTTAGGATCACAATGGTCCCGCATGTACATTTTAGTGTAAACTTAGATTTAGCTTTGGCTAAGCAGCTTTGACTTAAACAAAACATTAGCTACTTCAGAAAGGGGTTCACAAACTCCTAGTCGTACCCATGGGTAGAGACCACGTTGGGCACAAGGGTAACTACTTTCGTAAGCCCCCTAAAATTTTAGAACTCAAATGCTTCCTTGCGAGGCACAGACGCTCTCAAGCGTCAAGTATATGCTACTCCCAGGGCATTTTTTCAAACATATGAGCTATTTATTATATAGAAATTAAATAATTTACGAGAGATCATTGCATTTGAACAATCTTAGCCAATTACTTTGGATTTCTGAAAAATGACATACGAATGAATGGCCTTAAATTTTAATCCAAAGGAACATAGGCTACAAGAGTTTAATGGTTATGAAATTTGATTTGTAGCCTATCTAACCCATTCTAAAATATAATTACCATAATTAACAAAAGACAATCTCTACTCAATAGGACACTTAGAGTGTCTACACCTGAAGAGACTTCATCCAAATAACTTCTATAAGTTGTGTTTGCAACAGTCCCAAGATATACATGCTATTGAGGGTGAGAAGAAGTCCAATCCCTCTTTTTTTCATACATGATTTTTATATTTTGGGTAAATGTAAGCCTTCATCTTGTTTTCCATGCCAACACATTAGATGTGCCTCTCTCCCAAATAATGTCCTGGTTGAAATGGTTTGGTAGGATATGCAAGTAAAAAACTGCGGCAAAACCAAGCGAGGGAGTTAATATCTCATGTTATTTTAGGATTGGCAGGTGAAGTTTATGTCTGGGTTCCAGATAAAAGTTATGCTCAAAGCAGCTTGGTGCTTCTAACAATTCATGCTATAGTTACGGTTGAGTAAGTGGACATTGTTGATATTAAGTTTGTCGGGAGATTTCTTCATCCAAACAACTTAGATCACACCTTTTTTTTAAAACACAAAAGAGTTAAAATCACTACCTTGATTATCTATGCTGATGATATGGTGGTAACTGGCGATGATCATGTTGCGATTTCTAGTTATAATAGTATTTGACTTTTGAGTTTGAAATGAAACATATTGGAGGCCTTATATATTTCCTTGGGATTGAGGTAGCCCGATCAAAATATGGTACTTATCCCATTGGAAATATAAGAGTGCAGGTGAATGAAGAGTAATGATTTCAATAAGGGCAGCCAGATAGACTACTATACTGAGTCTAGTGGTTACTAGAGTATAGTAGAGTAGAGTTGAGCCAAAAGATATAGTATAGCAGCCTTTCCAAGCAAGCCTCTAGGATCTCCTATAAACCCCCATGATGTGGTAAAGAGAGGATATTAAGGGAAGCAGTGAGTGAAGATTCCCCTATAGAGAGTCCGATGAGGGGACACCTTCATGTCCTAAATGGAGGGCGGGGAATTTGAGATCAAAATGCTCAAATGTAAGCTAGTTGGTACTCTCATTGAGCAGAACCATAAGCTATTTTAGTGTTTAAGCACAACTTCTACTGATAAAGGAAAATGCTGGAGGCTGGTAAGAAAATTTATTTATTTATCTCATACTAGTGAGTTAATTCATGCATGATCCACTTAAATCTGACATGGATGCTATAGAGCACATATTGAGATATTTGAAGTATGCTCTTGGAAAAGGTTTATTATTTTCAAATCATGATCACCTAAAGGTGGAAGGCTATACAGATGCTGATTGAGCAAGTGTAGCTAAAAATAGAAAGTCTACCTTAGGATACTTCACTTTTGTATGTGGGAACCTTGTGACTTGAGGAGTAAAAAACAAATAGTAGTAGCAAGATCAAGTGCTGAAGTTGAGTATAGAGGTACGACACTTGAGGCATGTGAGTTACTTTTGGTTGAGAAATTTGTTAAATGAGTTAAGTTTTAAACCAAAAGTGGCAATGAATGTATATTGTGATAACACGACATCTATAGAGATTGCTTATAATCCTATTCAATACGATAAGATGAAGCATGCACAGATTGATAGACATTTTATCAAAGAAAAACTGAAGCTGGAATCATTGCTTTTTCGTTTGTGAAGTTTAAGAATCAACTAGCAAATGTCCTCACTGAAGTAGTAGCTAACAAGATCTTTATTGACTCTCTTTGTCAATAAAAATATCAGAAATATTTCTTCAAATATTACTTGACATATTTATCTGGCTTTGTGTCTTTTCATTCTCCTTCAAATGTTCAGCAATGGAGATTAGCCACAAACTGGATCTTGGGATGGAATTGCCTGGAACTTCGGATGGTGGCCAAACCATAGGAGAATAAGTTGATGGAACAAGCCATGTACATCCTTTAGAGACCTTAGATTCCAAAAACGTGAAGACGTCCTCGTCACTTGAAAGTAGGGGTGGCAAAATATGACACGACACGATAACACGACTCGAACCCGACACGAATTTAGCGGGTTCGGGTCGAGTCTTATCGTGTTCGTGTCATTTTCGGGTCACCCGAAAATGACACGCCAAAAATCGTGTCGTGTTCGAGTCAATGAATTTGACCCGTCGTGTCTACCTGTTTGACACGCGACCCACTCATGACCTTATTACCTTAACACTTGAAAATATAGGACGGTTCATGAGTAACCGTCCTATATTAGTATTTATATTATATAGGACGGTTACTTACAAACCGTCCTATATTAGTAGTTATAAATATAATATAACTTATATATGGGGACGGCTATTCACAAACCGTCTATGTACTGAATTATATATATATATATATAGAGACGGCTATTAACAAACCGTCCTATATTACACTGTTATATAAGACGGCTATTCACAAACCGTCCTATATTACTATTTATATAGGAATGACTATTCACTAACCGTCCTATATTACTAGGAGTTATATTGGAGAATGGAGGGTTCTTCTAGAGCCAGCATTAAGAAGTTAATGAGTTATTCTCACACATATACTATAAAGATATTCTCGGAGGAACGACTTCTTCCAGGTTCTCGTTCGGGTGCATCTTAGAGAATATGAAAAGAAAGCAAAGACATGAGAGTGACAAACTATAAACGGAATTCACAAAATATAATCCAATCTGTGATTCAAGATCGAATGAAGCGAGGATTTCCTGAAATGTAAGCCGAAGCAACTTGACCTTCCAGGTTTGCAAACTACGATAAAACACATTTGATTGGCAACGAGATAAGTGAAAGCTTGCAAACATGATATAATTACAACTAGTGGAACTTCCTCATCCCTCTTTCTGTTCACACAAATAATTGTGTTCGATTGTCAGAAACTTGGTAGCTTAGAATCATGGGCTCCAATCATCACAATAGCCCAACATATCAATCACTTAGCACCATCTCCATGACTATATCATTCCAATTGTCCAATAGGCCCGGGCGATCCAATGCGGACAATCATTCAACTTTGGCATTTTTAATTTTATCCTCATTCCTCGACAAATGAATGAAATTGCTGTATAGGCGGGGATATCCATCGGGTCTCCATTCAAAACACCAACTTCACAATCACATCATTGAAATTTGAAAGTTTTTGGTATCATATTCATATGAATCATATCTACAACTTCGATTATATATCAGTAATTCCAATCATCAACCTCCATTCCATATATGACTCCCTCACCAATACATGATACAATACATGATATGATATCAACCACTCATACTGTATTTGTAGATTGTATGTACATACTTGATACAATACAACCCATCTGGCGATCTAAGCCATCATTGAAAATTGATGATTAACCCATCTGGTGATCAAAACACCAACTTCACAATCACATCATTGAAATTTGAAAGTTTGAAACAAAGAAAGCACATACATTGATACGAGTGTACTTGATAAAAATAAAAATAGAACACATTCATTGAAATGAGCCGATCTTTGTATTATATTTGAGTAAAATGTATATACATGAATGATAATATACATTCATTTACAATTTTACATCAACTGAACTACAAATTAAAAATCATAATATGATCATCCATTCCATTCTAATATCATCTAGATCAATGGGAGTAACTCTTGGTTCCAAAATCCACCTACAAGAAACATATAATAACTTGGATTCGGAGATTAGACATGTAATCTTGAATTAAGTCAGGAAATATACAAATCAAAAGTGCAACTTTGGTCGGTAAGTCTAAGTGTTACCTTTCTCAATTGTGAAATTTGAAACTCCATTGCGAATGAGGGTTCTCATGTATCTAAGAACATAATATCCACACTCCCAATCTGATTTTTGTTAGAACGCAGCACAAAACAATGCCACCAAAGACAACATAAAAGTTTCAAAAATATAATTTCCAACAAGTTCGGGTTTAAAATTATATGAAAGAGTCTAAGAGATAATTAAGTAAGCTTGTACCTTGGCCTTCTTCGATTGAGTTTTGGTGGGTGGTGAATGCCTTCCCTCTCGGCCCATTTATACCATACTCTACACACATATAATTGAAAAGCATTAGATTATGAATATTATTATAGTTGCCAGGTGAAATGAGTTATATTATAATAAAAAGAATAATAAAGACTTACTTGTTTATAATTTCCATAAGGTGTTCCCGAATGTGTGCTCCCACATGAATCAAAAAAAATTGCATGGCCACCATGCACATCCAAAGCAGCAACATCCAATGGGACCTATAAAAATAATAGTTCAATTAGAATTTCTCTAATCTTAAGCGATGTAGTATTCATGTGTATGAAACTATGAATTGTGAAATTAAAATGGCATAATTAAGCAACCTATGTTACAACGTACCCGCTATTGTAGGGAATCGGTAATGCTTGCCCCTTAGCACAAGTCATGAGGCAGAATGATATCTTCACTTTGTTTGTCCTTAGGCAAATGGGCCAATTGAAAGACAAGAGAAGCGTCAAGGAACTTGTAAATGTCCTTGACCTCTAGTCTATACAAGCTATCATGCAAATACCTGCATTTGAAATTTGGGTTAATGTCAAATAATTATTAAGTTTTATTAAAAAGCAAGTATTAAGTAATGTTACATTGATTGGTAAGTCTTAACTTTCTAATAGAAGCGGTTACACGGACGTACCCTATATAGACTATGATGTGCATGTACTCCAATTGACCCATATTACATATGGCTATGAGGTCTTCCTTGAAGAGTGGAACCTCAACCACATCGTTTGAAAGCACACACTGCCTACATCCTTACGGGGTTCATTGTATTTGTGTTGCCTTCATTGGCCGGTCACATGCAGGTACCCTTAGGAATGGAGGTGTGTTAGGTGGAACCTCCACGATACCTACAACGTAAATGTAATCATGTAACATTTTAGAAATTAGTAATGAATATATACGGACATATCTTGATATACTAGCGAGATATAAAAGAAGAAACTAGTGAGGTAAAATTAGAATATTTTATAATATAACAATAATAACATTGTGACTCTTGACTTGTGACTTGTGAGTAGTGGTAGTGAGCACCTTACAAGTGTTTTGAACTAAAGAACTAGTACTGCGACTTATGACTTGTGAGTAGTGACTATGGAAAAACATAGAACTAGTACTACACGAGAGAATTTGGGATGTGGCTACACTTGCCACTATGCCGAATTCTTGCACGTGACGAGTTTGCTTCAATTGCCTTGTCTTTGCTTTCGTGATCCATTTGTCAGACATGTTGCAGACAATATTAATCAATGAACGGTTAGGAGGACTTAAAAAAGGTAGGAGAAAATGAAGCCATGACTACGATTAGTATATATATGTACCTTAGGAATTGGATATCATTGGTTTTATGTGTTTCTGCAGCCAACACACATGATATCCAATTGCATCTCAGTTTCAACATCATCCCTTATTTGGAAATGTAAGGGAGCATACGGATTGAATGGCGGCAGTGATGCACACACGCTTGCGTGTGTGGAGGCATCAACTTACCATGCAAGGTGGCGGAAGTCATGGGCCGAACCTCGTACGGTGTTGCCACGACCACATGGTTCTCAAATGTATGTAGCTGCAACATGCACGACCCACACATTTGAGAAATGACATATATATAATAATTAGTGATGTAATGTAAAGTGTAAACTAAAAACAAAAGTAAATAAGTAACATTGTAAAAACTAAACAAGTGAATATACATACCTCACGATTGGGAGTACTTGTTCTGCCACCTCTTCATCTAATAGAGGAGTAGGAGTAGGAGTGCGGCTATTATTATTTCTTCTTTGGTTGAACTTGAGGTTGAGCTTCAGCTTGAGGGCCGCCAACATCCTCACATGAGGTTCTTCGGCCACCTTAGAGTTCCTTCAATAGTTGATCTTTGACCATGCTATATATCTCCACAACTGTTTGCTTCTTCCATTCTTCCAATTCTTGTAGCGTAGGAGCCTTTTGTTTGGGGAAAAATTTGGAAGGAACAACACCCCGACCTTGGCCCCTTACCGACGGGTGCTCATTCTTGTTGCCCATTCCCTATACAGGATGTCCCCCTTTGCAGTAGTGCTGCTAAGAGTCCCTGTAGTTGCACTTTCTTCTTGTTCTTTGGTCAACTCTTCCTACACACATAAAGATCATAACATGATAAAATCACCATTATATATGTAATATTTAAATAATATACTATGCAAGGGTATAAAAGTATAAAAGTATTTAACTAGAGCGTATGCAAATAAAGTAAAAGTATAAAACTTAAAGTCTTAAACCACTTACAATTCTTGAAGCAATTGTTGCAGTTGTCTCGTTGGCAAATGTCTGGGAGTTACGCCCTTTCGAATGTGCCATTTTCCATAGAATAGCACGGTCGATGGGATCATTGTCTAGCCTTCTTTTCTTTGTAATAAGATTATAAGAGACCCTAAGTCATAGTTAATAAAAATAATAATCTAATATGATTAGAAAAATGGAATGTGACATGATATACTTACTACATCTGCCTCTAATCGTGCATAGCCAACCTTTGAAAGGTGGTGCGGCGTGTGGTTTTGTGCACGAGCCTTTTGTCCTTTTATACGCTTTGCCTGGACATCAAAGTAATGTGATCAAAGATTCAAAATACAATCAATTATAATAATTACAAGACTCAAAATTTAGCTTGGCTAGTTCAAGTTGTGATTACCTCAAAATCGGGAGATAGCTATCTTGTACAAATTGATTCCATGCTTCACGGTTAATGAAGCGGGAATACAACGAGGACCATGTGAAGCGTAGAAGGATCATGAGAATTTGGAAGTATGTACTTCCTTGCAAAGCTCACTCTTCCATTTCCTCCAAGCTTCACCGGCTCCCTAAGGCTTGCTTCTTGCACTCATCGGATACGTCAAGGAGACTACAAAACAAAAGAAGAAGCATGTTAAAGTGATTTAACTAGTGAGTATTGCGACAACTTTGTGTATCTTATCGTGATTCATATGCAAACAAAAACAAAACATATAAATATAAAGGACATATTATGTTATATGTAGGAAGAATTTACATACCTTGTCCATTTCCCATCTTGAATCTTTGACTTGTGGAGATACATGTCTCCAATCGATCAACGTCTTTTGCGGCACAAGTCTTCTAACAGTGCAACATATGAAATTTAGCATAGGCATGTGCAACACCACCCTGTCGGTTGGCCTTTAGTGTTGAATTGTCTTGTTTCTTTTATTCCAAGCGAGGTTCTCTTATTTATATGTTCCATTTGCGTTGGGCTCCCTCCCCGACCTTTCTCTTGACCTTGACCATAGGTGGGTATTCTTGATGGACATGTGCTTGATAGCCTTGATTGTTACCTTCGTGTGTTGTAATTGTTCTACTTGTACCTCTCCTACCTCTTCTACTTGCTCCATGTTTGCTTCAAAATAAAAATGACTACGGTTAGAAAAGAAAGAGGAATACAATTATACGGGGGATAATAAGCAATAGCACCCTTGAAAACCATCACAAATTTTTCATTTGACGGTGGAGACTATCTTTGGAAGCCTCCTACAAGGTCAGATTGTTGCTCCCTCTATCTCTTCAAACAAGCAATTATGCATGTTCCCATTTTTGTGATGTTGGCATAGTGTCATAGCCAGAAGTATGCCATTCCGGTATGCGAGTGGAAAAAAAAATGTGATATTTTGTTTTTGTATAACATTAATTATTTGTAGCTTGATTTGGCCATTTCATTAAGTTTCCTATCTCAAAACATTCATTCCAGTCTAATAATAATTTAAAAAATGCATTATGTTCCTTCATCCTTTATTTTTTATTTTGGTCAACTATCACTTAATCATTCCTCTTGTTTCAACGGTTCAACACATCAAAAATGTTGAAAATGCGACATTGTTTGATGCGAGATATGAGATATGTTAATTTAGTTTTTGAGAGATTTTCTTGATTTGGTTCTTTTTCTAGGGCTCCCTTAAGGCAAAGAAGAAATTGGGATATAAGCTGAAATTGTGGTTGTGATAAATTAGATAAAGGTAATGTTTTTTTCCATTTTGTAAAAGAAAGAACTAGTTTAATGTCTCTCTCCCTCAATCTTCGACATCGTCACTTGCTTCTTCTCTTTTGCTCGGTCTGCTCTACATTTCAAATTTGGAGAGTGGAGACTATTCGGTAGATGCGGTTCTCTGAGAACCATCTATCGGGATTCAACGATTCGGCACTAATGAACTATGGGCAAAGTCGGAAGACTCGGAACCTTTATAATTTATATGTTTGGTATTTCCGTCAGAGGAACATACATATCTGATATCTCCCATAATCCCATTCCACTTCCAGGCTTCCAGGTCCGATTTTTTTTGCTCATCCATCTTTTTCCCAACAAACCTCGTTTAGGACTCAAATGAAAGACAACATAAATCAAAATCGAGAAATAGGTGTTTGACAACGAAATGAGAACAAGTTCAAGGCAAGGATCAGAGAAACCAGATAGAGGTGTTTTTTTTTTTTTTTATCAGATTGTGTTCTTTTATTACTTTTTACGGTTACAGTAAATGTGAGCGTATACGAAATTACATTAAAGATGCAAAAAATCGTAAATACATACCTTTCTTTGCTTAGATCTGTGAAAGATCGAAGAGGAATGGTCGTTTTCACCTTCTCACTTCTCAGTATAGGTTGGATTGGATCGTTGGGTTGGAACTTGGAAGATTGAAATTAAGTGAGAATGACCAAGGTGAAAAGTGAAAAGTGAAACGATATATTATATGTATAGAACCATATGGGGCGGTTTTAAAATAACCGTTCTATATAATATACTAATATAGACGGTTATTCAATAACCGTTCTATAATTATAATTAAATATAGGACGGTTTTCAAATAACTTGGATTCTATAATATAATTAAATATAGGGGCGGTTTTCAAATAACCGTTCTATAATATACTTAAATATAGGACGGTTTTCAAATAACCTTAGTTCTATAATATACTTAAATATAGGACGGTTTTCAAATAGCAGGTTCTATAACATAATCAAATATAGGACGGTTTTCAAATAACTGTTCTATAATATATTAAATATAGGACGGTTTTCAAAATAACCGTTCTATAATATATTTAAATATAGGACGGTTTTAAAATAAGCTGTCTATAATATATTTAAATATAGGATGGTTTGTTTATAACCATCTATATATTGAAATATAGAGTTGTATAAGCTATAAGAGTTATGTATTTAATTAATCTTAGTTGATGATGTCCTTAAATAAAACTAGTCATTAAGTATATAGTGGAGAAAGAGTTATGTAATTAACTCATCTTAATTTCCTTAAGTTAAGGATATTTGGATGAGCTTAAAAAAGGCAGAGCAATAGCATATAGGCATATATCATATATGTATTATGTTCATCTCACTATCTCAGGGCTCGGACTTCTCGGTTGAGTTGAGTTACTTGAGTATCTATCAGCTTAAAAGCAAAGTTATGCTACTTATGTAAGTAACTCATACTATCATATTCAATTCAACATAGTTGTTGAGGTTGAGGTCAGGGGAGGATGAGTAAAGTTGGTATTTCATTATGTATATAATGTATTTAACTCATCGATGTCGATGATCTCACTTGAGGATCATCTTAAAAAAAACGAAGTTATGTAAGTAACTCATACTCAATTCAAAAGTTGTTGAATGTTGATGATAACATTGATAAATGATAATAAGTAAAGAAAGAGAAAACATCATGTAATTAACTCATTAGGTAAGAAGAATGAGGCTGAACTAGAATAGAAAGCAGTTATGTAATTAACTTCGATTAGCTTGAGAATGAGTATAGAAGAGATGTGTAATTATCTCATTAGAGGATAATGAGTATAGTATAGGAACTAGGAAGGGTCCCAAGGGAATAGTTATTAGTTATTTAGTTATGTAACATTGTAATTAACTCATTAGGTGAGGTGAGAATGTGAGCAAGAGAATAGGAGTTGTGTGTTGAATTAACACAAATGTTGAATGATATTACTTAAAGGAGTTACTTAAATTTTACTCTACAATATCTACATGAATGATGGATCAAAGGATCATGGATGAATCATGAATGAGTTATTCCTAATCTATTATCATCAATTGGGAGTTAGAAAGGAGAAACAAATATTGAGTTATATGAGTTGGATACATGATATTCATGAATTTGATTGAAAAGAGATATATTAGATCAATTGGTTGGTGAGACATGTGAAATTAACATAAGAAAATCATTATTCATTAGCATTTATAATTTTATACAACAATATATGACAGTTAGTTAGTCTCTCTCTCACTTCACTTTTATTTGTACAACTTACAAAACTTGGTTAACTTATCTACTAAGTGTAACTTGTAAGTTGTAACAATTGACATGTGACAATGTGTAGCTAAACTGAAAATGGTGGGTAAGAAATTGGTTATCTGATTATTTATAACTTATAGTTATAGGCTTATAGTTGGATAATTGGATTTGGGCTTACTTAACTTACATGATACAATACAATTATACAAAAAGACAAAACAATTGCCTTAGACAGTTAGATTAGACTCTAGATTGCCTTAGTAGTTAGTATACTTAGATAATTATTAATTAGTTAAAGTTAAACCTTTATGTTCTTTTCAGTTTTCAACTTTCATTTTGTTTTCCCGCCACTACAAGTCTACAAGGGGCCCCAGCCCCACCTCGGATCATCTATCATGATTCATGACATCTAACTATCTAAGTTATCTAACAAGTAAGTTAACTTAGTTAAGTAACATTAAGGACAATAACTAGGGGCATCAAAATATTTGACAAATAATTGAAGTGTAAGTTTCAACTTTCATTAACTCCACTTGCCACTTGCCAGTTTAGGAATTGGAGGAAGAAGGCTATCGATCTTTGTCGAGCGGTGGTCACTTGAAAAGCTTGAAAATCGGCACATCACGGACTTCACGGTCACGGTCTCACGGACTCACGGTCACACTCACAGTTGGTAATGAAGGAATAAACCATGTGTAAAATAGGGCCACGGTTAGTCGTAAGCAGTCCTATATGTTAAAGCTTACAAAAAATAAGACGGTTAGTAAGTAACCGTTCTATATTTTTAAAATATAGGACGGTTAATACATAACTGTACTATATTATATATATTTAGGGCTAGTTATCTTGTAATACATAAGTAACATAACCAACGTTACCAACCCAAGGTTGAAGTTGAAGGCTTGCGGAGTTTGCGTTTGCTTTTATAATTTACAATTTTACATACATGTTTGATTTCCCTTTCCGAGACTCGAGAGGACCGGAATCCAGGATATCTTCTTCAAGTTCATACATCAACCCATTCTAAGTCTACACGATGAGCGGCGACACCCTACTATAGCACCACGGGTATGTCATGTGTTTGTTTTGTTATTTCTCTATAAAATTATGAGTCGACTCTTTTCATTCCTCTCAATTTCCTCACTCTCGAGTCTCAACTCTCAACTCTCGATGTCTCACTCACTCACTCCCTTCCTTATTACTTATTACTTATTAGTAATTGTTTGGTGAACTCTGAAGTGTTTGGTTTCTTGTCGGTGTGAACTAATTTTTTTTGTCATTTGCATTTTGCAATATAGGCACAAGTTGAAGTTGGGAGCAGTGTTTCTGATAACTTGAATATGCTACACCACAACAACGATGATGATGAGTTTGCTGATTTGGAGAACGTGGAGTTAGTTTCAAAATCCAATAGAGGTAAAAAGCATAGGAAGCTAATGTCTCAGGTTTGGAATTTTTTTGAACACCTTCCTTTATCGGAAGATGGAAGGCAAAGGTGTAAATGCAAGAAGTGCTACTGCAATATACATTTGCGATAGCAAATTTGCAGTCTTGGCCAACTTAAATCGTCATATAAAGACTTGTCAGCGGAGCTCTTCTCGTGATATAGGCCGGTTGCTTTTATCTCAAAGTCGAGGGAGTATGTCGGTGTCACTAAGTGCCGCTTCAGAAAATAAGTTTGATCCTGAAGTTTATCGTGAGTTAGTAGTAGTTGCAGTTGTTATGCATGATTTGCCTTTCCAATTTGTTGAGTATGATGGAATTAGAATTCTACTGAAATATTTGCGTGCGATTTGCACTTGATTAGTAGAAATACGATGAAAAGGATGTTACAGAATGTATAAAAGAGAAAAAGGAAAGATAAAAGAGATGTTAGAATTGGCACCTAGCGGGATAAGTTTTGACATCGGATTTGTGGACTTCTTGTATTCTTGAAGTGGTTATATAAGTCTCCATGACACATTTTCTAGATAGTCGGTGGGTCTTACAAAGAGGATATTAAATTTTTGTTTCCTACCACCTCCACATAATGGAATATCATTAGCGAGAAAAGTTATACTCATTATTGGTAGAATGGGGGATTGAGAAAAGATTTTTTCAATCACTTTAGACAATGCTTCTTCTAATGATTCTTGTTGAGGCATTGTTAAGGCATCAATTAAACATCAGGAACACTCTTGTTTGTGGTGGAGAGTTCCTTCATCTACGTTGTTGTTGTCATGTTTTGAATTTGATTGTGCAAGATGGTTTGAAAGAAATTGATGATGCTATTCAAAAAATTAGAGAGAGTATCAAGTATGTCAAAGCATCACAAAGTAGAAAACAAAAATTTTTAGAGTGTGTGAATCACATGTCAATTGAGACAAAAAAGGGCTTAAGACAAGATTGTCCTATAAGATGGAATTCAACGTATTTGATGCTTGAAAGTGCTCTTTGTTACCAACGTGCATTTTGTCACTTAGAACTAAGTGACTCAAATTATAAGCATTGTCCTTCTTTCATTGAATGGGAAAAGGCTACAAAAATTTCGAAGTTTTTGGCAGTTTTTTATGATGCCACCTGCATGTTCTCTGGATCCAAATATCCCACTGCAAATCTCTACTTTCGTGCAGTATTTGTAATTTATTTCAGTTTAACACAATACATGAGAAGTGATGATGACTATATGAAGCGTATGTCCACCCAAATGTTTGCCAAGTTTTCAAAGTAAGGTCTGAATTCGGCACCATTTTGGCAATTGCATGTGTGTTGGATCCTCGGTATAAGCTCTCCTTTGTGGAATTCTCGTACAAGAAATTGTTTGGCGCGTTGGTGCTTGGAGTTTACTCAAGTTAGGGAAAAGTTATTCTCTCTCTTCAATGAATATAATGTTAAGATTTATCCTATTCCTTCCTCCTCATCTACACAAGTGGCTAGAGGTGCAGTCGATGATAGACGAACATGTCATATAGTCAAGAGGTTTTAGATGTCATGAAGGTGATTTTATTTATAATTGTATCTTTCATTATATGTCGCTTACTACTTAGCATATTAAAATTTGCTATGAAGTATGAATTGTCTTATCGTACGTTGAATAATATAATTGCATTTGCATTAGGAATTTGATTCATTTGAAGGTGAAGGAGGTACTTTGGCTATGCAAAAATCACAATTGGAGCTTTATTTAGATGAACCAAGATTGCAAGAGTCAAAGCTAGACATTCTTGCATTCTGGAAAGGCAATCAATACGGGTTGTTTGACTAATAATCTCATGTAAACACTATTTTCTCGTAATCTTATTTACATTTATATTTGATTCAAATGTTGATTTTAGGTATCCCGAACTTCTTGCCATGGCTCGTGATGTCTTGAGCATTCCTATATCTACGAGTTGCATCGGAGTACGCTTTTAGTGTTGGTGGTCGGGTTCTTGACCAATATAGATCTACTTTAAAGCCAGAAACCGTGCAAGCATTGATTTGTGTGAGAGATTGGCTATATGGATTGAAAGGTAATAGTTTATAATTCTATATTTACATTATATTTTATATGAGCTTAGTAATAACTAATGCTTGTTTATTCTATATGATTGTAGACTCTACCATTACAGTTGCCGTGGATGAGCTTATTGAGGACATTATAAGCATAAGTAGCAATGAGATCACTTCAACCAATCAAGACTCGGACCAATTCATTTTGATTAATTTGTATAATTTTCATGACTTATTTTAATTTGTTGTGTTTGATACATAATACATTGATGGAAGTATATTTCCATCATGTGCTACTTAATCCATATTTATTTACTACTATTGTGGTTATTTGATTCATTTCGGTCTCTTTTTTTCACATATCATGTGAATTGTGAACTTGTGAAGTGAGTCGGTGAGTGGTAGTGGTGTAATACTAAACTATAAAGAAGCTGTGTTGCTTCTAAATAAAATAACAAAATATTACAGAACATTATTGGTAATTTGGTTGTCTATGTACTTGTCGTGTGGTGTGGTGGATCACCACCGGTAATTCAATGGATATAGCAATGACCGGTGGACAATGAGCATGAAAGGAGTTGGAGAAATGAATTCCCTCCTAACAATTTATGTGGGGGTTGGTACTTGGTAACTTGAGTTGAAAGTCTAGTTCTTCATAATCGAAAGACCCATGCTATTCAATTCGATTTTACGCTCCGAGAACCTCATTGTCATTGCTTCGGGTGATCAAAGATTCAAGATACGATTCGGTCGAATCAGAAGATCAGTCATAACGGTGGAGTGGAATAAAATTATAAAAAGTAAACTATAGGACGGTTATTTCACAACCGTTCTATAAAACCTAACATATAGGATGGTTATGAAATAACCGTACTATAAAATAACATATAGGACGGTTATTTCACAACCGTTTTATAAAATCTGTAATATATATATATATATATAGGACAGTTATTTCACAGTCGTCGTATAAAACCAATGATATATAGGACGGTTATGTTACAACCGTCCTATATGTTAGGGTTTTATAGAACGGTTGTGAAATAACCGTCCTATATGTTAGTTTATTTTATTGTGGTTGTTTTGGGATTTGGCCCATTCGGGCCTTGGCAGTCGTTCTATAACTTCTATTCACTTGGGAGTTGGGACTTGACTTGAGAGAGCAGTTTTTTTAATATGTCGGGTCGTGTCGTGTCATTTCGTGTCGTGTATCCAACACGACTCAATTAATTAATCGTGTTACACAGGTCGTGTCGTGTCATTTTTTTAAGAACCGGGTCGTGTACGAGTCATAGGTTTTTGACACGACTATTAAGCGTGTCGTGTTCGTGTCGACCCGTAACACTATTCGTGTCGTGTTCGTGTCGCCACAAACACGACCCGCCAACCCGAATTGCCACCCCTACTTGAAAGTCTTCAGAACTTGGTTCTATGAAAATCAGGAAGAAAAATGTCACCACAAGGATGCATGCTTTAAAGGAAGAAAATAAAATAATAAAATAACCCTTCACTCAACCATTTAATTGGAGTTTCTAGTTCCAAAGGCTTATGAGTGAAGACAAAAAGTAAGTTACCGGACTACTTATGAACCGAAACACAAACTATAAGGGCTATCGGATCAGAGCTAGTTTTAATGCCTGGAGCTGAATCTACAAGCCACCTGTAATTTTAGCAATAGCACTGATCTATACGAGCGAACATCAGGGAGAACTGATATACAGCCTCCTTGCCCCAATGTTTCTTCTGCCAAGCACCTTTTCGAATCTGTGAGGCATCACTGCCGTGCAAGCAGTTAGTGATATAGACTCAAGAACCCAAAAGACGATTCGTGCAGTCAGGGTTATAGACTCAAGAACCCTAAAGACCACTCATGCAGTCAGTGATATAGACGCAAGAACCCTAAAGACGATTCGTCTCACGAGTTGGAACGTTTCGACTGATCAAGAGAGGTACAGAAACCTCATTTCTTCGTTCTTTGTGATTCTTTTTGCCTTGATTTCTTCTGCAATTTTAGCTATCGGAGTTTCTCTACTTTGAGTTCTTTGATTTTTCCTTATTTTCATATTTTGGTAAGAATCCAGTTCTTGCTGGTGTTCTTAGCAGTTTGTTTTTTCTAAGGTTTAGGATTGTGATTGAGTGGCTGTGAATTATGCTTTACATCATTCTGCATTTTCTAGCGTGGATTAGAATAGTAGTTTTAAGATATTGTAGTCGATCATTGCAGTCCTGTCTGTTCTCATTTTACATGTGGACGTCCACAGAGCACTGGTTTTTCTCGTTTAGGGGCAGCGCCAAATCATGGCAATGACCACCTTGATATCTCGAGGGCTTGGATTCTTATACATTCTGGTTTTGGATTGAGAATCTTGATGTATTTTGTGTTATTTCCTTATATGGTGAACCATCCTAGTCATTTTTATCTTCGTGTCTATTGGATATGTATCTAGTGCTCAATTTTTTTATCTTGATCTTTTTATTGGCTCAATTTTTATTTCATACGTTAATTGTTTATCTATCTGCTCCATGTTATTTCGTTTCTTGATTTCCTTTTCACACAATCTTCTTGGTAGGAAGTTGTAATTATTTATATGGTAAGGGATTGGAGTTTTGGTTTTTTTTATTTCTTTTTGGCACAATTTGAATTGGATACTGTAAGTATTTGTCTTACCTAGGATTTTCAATTGTGGTTATATTTTGGATACCAGGTCCTGTCTTCTTCTTAATCCAAGTCACAATAGCATCCCTGCAGATTATGTTTGTAAGAGACTGACTTTTCAGAGACGTATAAACATGATATCATTATCATAAAACTTGCTTTGGTAATTCCAAATAACCAAGAAAACTAAAAGTTTCAACCAAACTTTGAGTTCACATAATCAAATGGAGATCAAAACCTAACATGGGTGACATATCATGTTTGAAGGAAAGGTGACATGTCATTATTCTCTAACATGTTGCCAAGACTGATCACAAATCATATTTGAGCGAGCTCAAACAGAAGATGATCAAAATTCCAAGCCCAAAATTTCAAAACAATAAGCCAAATTCAATTAAAGTGATGGTAAATGGATATTTTCTTTCAAGATTTTATAAAAGAAATTTCAAGAAAGCAAAGAAATTTAAAACAAAATCATCAATCTCAACTGTAGACTCTCTCTCTCTCTCTCTCTCACTAGATGTTTTGATGATAACAAAACCATTGACAAAGGAGTATTGGACCTTGATGAGCCACTTGTTCTTAGAATAGTCCAAGATAAACCATTGAATCAATCCGAATTCACATTTCCATTGATTGCATCCATTGATGATTTCAGATGTTTCAGGATGATCTCAAGATCAATGACAATGATCTTCTTTGGGCCATGATATTTTTTTGCTCAAATGACAAGTTTTGAGACTTTCTCACAGTTTCATATGACCACCCATCAACTCGCAATTCACCTGTCAATGAGTAAGAAAAAGAGACCGAGCAACTGACATAACAGAATTTCAGAAACTGTAAAGCAGAGCTGCTGTAGACGGACAACTTGCCTGTCAGCAGACAGCAGCAATGTGGCTTGACAGACACTGCACAGATGTTTTGGATGAATCTCTTTCGTTCCTTAATAGTTTGAGCTGAAATTTTATGGGCACAATCTAGACCAATTGAACTTCAAGATGAACAGAGCTGATCTTCAATTTGGTTGATAAAATTTGAATTATTTCATAGTCAAATGTTAGGTAAAAAGTAAAGAATTGTAGCTTAATTGCTACAATAAATGCAAATAGAGCTGTTTGCAACGGCTATTTTACCCTAAGAAACATTGGAAGAACTTCAAGTTTGATCTGCAACAGTTCTATAAGACTCACAGAAAAATAGATGGCCAATATGAAGTGAATAATGCAAGAAAATTAAGCAAAAATCAAGTATTCTTTCAAGCTCTGAAAGCTCAAACTCAAATAAGGAATGTGCCAACATTAGATATCATTTTTAGAGGTTGATAGCACTAGATTTTCTAGTTAAATGTACAATGGATCTATGAGACTCAGAGAAGAATACAAGGCCCATATGAAATGATTAATGCAAGAAAAACAAGCAAAATTCAAGTATTATTTCAAGCTTTGAAAGCTCAATATCAAATAAGGGATGTGCCCCCACTAAAGGTCACTTTCAGAGGTTGATAGCTCTAAATCTTGTGCTCACTGCTCAGCAACAAAATTTTTTGATTCCTCTACAACCAAAGTTCGGAGTAATTCTTCAAAAACTCGGTAGAGTCAATATTTTCTCTTTTCTACTATCTTTTACTTTGAGCTGAATTTTTGTAGAAAGAATTCTGTTTGTCCTATTTGATCATTTGGTTATAAAGAGAGATGATTCTCTTGATAAAAAATGGAATAGTTCCTTGGATTTAAATTTGAGTAGGTTGTACTGAATCTGGTTGTTGTAACCAAGCAAGTTGTAAGTCTTGGGATATAATTACCGTAAGTTAGAGGAATCCTCAAGAAGTGGATATCCTTGAGAGAGAGGAAGTAGGTGTCATATAGGCTGGCTGGACCTTGTCTTCTTGTGTGATTGATTCCTTTCCTCATTTTTCTTAAAATTCAATCTATGGAGAGTTGCCAATTCACAGCTCTTTGCTTATATCTTTTGTCCAACATGATAACGCGAAAGAACTCAAAGCTTTTCATTTAGGACCCAGTTCACCCCCCTTTTGGAATAACATCAACATTTTATCCATACCTACACATTCTAAAGGAAAGTTAATTATTATTTCTTTTTACTACTAACCAAACAAAGCATATGAAGTTCTACAAACACCTTTTCAAATTTGCCAAAACTTTTACTAAAACCAAGTTATAAATACTATCTATTATCAACTAAATGCCACTGGTTTCAGCACCTAGATGATAGCTGGCAATCTGGCCTAGGTTCATTGCCTGAGGTTTAGTTGTCTGCCAAATTGGCATTCATTACTGGATAACTGCAGAGAGATTCAGGGACCAACAATGGTATGACCTTCTTGTTATCTAGACCCACACAAGGCACAGGCAAGTGCTCAGAACCAGATGCCCCAAATGAAAGTGCATGGTTTCCTCAGTTGTGATTTGTTATTTAAAATGCTCATTTCCTTCTAACCAGTGAAAGTGCGGTTAGTTACTTACCCTTATCTTAAGCAGGAGTATCATCCTTCTACATTAATTAGTCTGATGCTTCGGATTGAAGCCAACAATATCTGACCATTATGGGTTTTGATGACGAGCGCATATGGAATATTCCATCTCTTTCCGGAGAATACTTCTGTCCTGTTTGTCGCTTGCTTGTCTTTCCAAATGACGCCATACAAACGCAATGCGCTATTTTGTACTGCAAACCATGCAAAACTTATGTTGTAAGCAGCACACGGGCCTGCCCCTACGATGACAGAATCGGATGCCAAGGTTCTGTACCTTATTTTGATTTCTACTGGTTCTCGAATTTTGCTTGACAACCATAAACTGTATTATGACTTGATAATATATAATTTCTGCAGCCATTGATTGAAGCAAATAACCCAGTTGCCGATGCTATAGGTGGAATACCAGTGCACTGTCTCTATCACAGGAGCGGATGCACGTGGCAGGGTCCATCATTAGTGTGTGCCGCTCACTGCGCTGGGTGTGGCTTTGGCTCTTCGCCTGTGGTATGCAACAGGTGTGGAGCAGAAATCGTGCATTGCCAAGTGCAGGAAAATGCTGCACTGTCCGGTGAGTGTCTGAAGGTTTTGGCATTTGTTTCCTTCAACTCATATAGTAACTCATTGTTTCTAATGGACAGTTAATCTTTCATTTTACAGGGTGTACAACCTGAAGCAGAAGAAACAGATAGTGGTATTTCTGCTTCTGAGTAGATTCAAGATTCTACGAGGCAGTGGTGCTTGCTTCCAAAGAGCCATCCTCTCTGGCTGGTTCAACCCCTGTGGCTGGACCAGGTCAAAGTGAAGTGAATTCAAATGGACAACCACAAGTGGCATCTCAAGCACCAACTCCTGAGAAGTGGTACCAGCAACTCAGAAGGGAACAAACCTTTTGGGTCCTCCTCAGAAGAGTTCTGAACCACAAGCTATTACTTCTCAAGGGCGTGCCCATGATAATATGGCCCGACCCCATGCTGGTAAGCTCAAAATGCAGCAAGGCTATTGACTGTAAAAGACAAATCTTTGTCACTGAATGATTTTATGTGGACTGTGATTTCAAAATTATTGTTGATGGTTTTACGATCTACTCCATGCCAGAAGATATCCTCTCTTAAGTACAGCTTAGCCTTGTCGGTGTCTGTAAGGTTAATATTTTCTAGTTGCTTGAAGCCATTGCCACTCTGAAGGATACTACATATTTTCTATTACATATTTGTCTTTCTAGCTGCCACAGTTTCTGGTTGCTTGAAGCCATTGCCACTCTGGTTGCTTGAAGCCATTGCCACTCTGAAGGATGTTATATAATTTTCTTTCTAGCTGTCACAGTTTGTGCAGAATTTTAGGAAATTTCAGATTCAATTGGATACATACCGACATCTTCATTCTCTTGGCACGTTGATAAATACCCTCCCGAATACTTTCATGCTTCCTGAACAAGTTCTCATATCAGCCAGTTTTTCATCTCTACTTGGTTGTTGTCACTACTCCCATCTGTGCGAATTAAGTAATCTGTCATTTACCTGACTTAACTGCATTTTATTTTATTTGGAATGGCTCGAGCCTAGTTTCGACTTGTCTCATCCATGTTTACTTCCATGCCTGTCGGAACCTGTGTTTCTTGTACACATTTAGGCGTTCCACAAACTGGTTTGTGTCCATTTATGATCTCATGTGCATGGTTTCGTCAGTTGCAGTTTGTTATTTAAGATACTCATTTCCTTTTAACCGGTGAAAGTGTTGTTACTTACTGACCCTTGTTTTATGCAGGAGCATCATCCTTGTACATTAATTAGTCTGATGCTTCGGATTGAAGCCAACAATATCTGACCATTATGGGTTTTGATAACGAGTGCATATTGAATATTCAATCTCTTGCCGGAGAATACTTCTGTCCTTCTTGTCGCCTGCTTGTCTTTCCAAATGAGGCAATGCAAACGCAGTGTCCTATTTTGTACTGCAAACTATGCCCAACTTATGTTGTAAGCAGCACACGGGCCTGCCCCTATGATGACAGATGCTGATGCCAAGGTTCTGTACCATATATTGATTTCTACTGGTTCTCAAATTTTGCTCGACACCCATAAACTATATTATGACGTGATAATATATAATTTCTGCAGCCATTGATTGAAGCAAATAAACCAGTTGCCGATGCTATAGCTGGAATACCAGTACACTGTCTCTATCACAGAAGCGGATGCATGTGGCAGGGTGCATCGTTAGTTAGTGTGTATTGCTCACTGTGCTGGGTGTGCCTTTGGCTCTTCGCCTGTGGTGTGGAACATATGTGGAGCAGAAATCGTGCATTGCCAGGTGGATGAACATGCTGGACTGTCCGGTGAGTGTCTGAAGGCTTTGGCATTTGTTTCCTTCAACTCATATAGCAACTCATTGTTTCTAATGGACAGTTAATCTTCATTTTACAGGGTGTACAGCCTGAAGCAGAAGAAACAGATAGTGGCATTTCTGCTTCTGAGCAGATTCAATATTCTACGAGGCAGTGGTGCCCGCTTCCCAAGAGCCATCCTCTCTGGCTGGTTCAGCCCTTGTGGCTAGACAAGGTCAAAGTGAAGTAAATTCAAATGGTCAACCACAACTGGCATCTCAAGCACCAACTCCTGAGCAGTGGTACCTGCAACTCAGAGCTGAACATGGCATTTGGGTCCTCCTCAAAAGAGTTTTGAACCACAAGCCATTACTTCTCAAGGGTGGCCGTGGTCATATGGCCCTACCCCATGCTGGTAAGCTCAAAATGCACCTAAGTTATTGACTGTAACGGACAAATCTTTTCGAGCAATTTCAGGTTGTTATTTTGCTGTCATTGACTATAAAAGACAAATCTTTCTCACTGACTGATTTTATGAGGACTGTGATTTCAAAATCATCGTTGATAGTTTTACGATCCACTCCATCCCAGAAGATATCCTCTCTTAAGTACAGCGTAGCCGTGTCGTTGTCTGTAAAGGTCATATTTTCTAGCTGCTTAAAGCCATTGCCCCTCTGAAGGATACTATATAATTTTCTTTGTAGCTGTCACAGTTTCTGAAGAATTTTAGGAAATTTCAGATTCATTTGGAGACATACCGACATCTTCATTTTCTTGGCACGTTGATAAATACCCTGCAGAATTTCCTGAGCAAGTTCTCATATCAGCCCGTTGCTCATCTCTACTTGTCTGTTCTCACTACTTCCATGCCTGTTTCTTGTCCACATTTAGGCTTTCCACAAACTGGTTTGTGTTCATTTATGCTATCATGTGCACGGTTTCCTCAGTTGCGGTTTGTTATTTAAGATACTCATTTCCATTTAACCAATGAAAGTGCTGTTAGTTACTGACCCTTATTTTACACAGGAGCATCATCCTTCTACATTAATTAGTCTGATGCTTCGGATTGAAGCCAACAATATCTGACCATTATGGGTTTTGATAACGAGCGCATATGGAATATTCCATCTCTTTCCGGAGAATACTTCTGTCCTGTTTGTCGCTTGCTTGTCTTTCCAAATGACGCCATACAAACGCAATGCGCTATTTTGTACTGCAAACCATGCAAAACTTATGTTGTAAGCAGCACACGGGCCTGCCCCTACGATGACAGAATCGGATGCCAAGGTTCTGTACCTTATTTTGATTTCTACTGGTTCTCGAATTGTGCTTGACAACCATAAACTGTATTATGACTTGATAATATATAATTTCTGCAGCCATTGATTGAAGCAAATAACCCAGCTGCCGATGCTATAGGTGGAATACCAGTGCACTGTCTCTATCACAGGAGCGGATGCACGTGGCAGGGTCCATCATTAGTGTGTGCCGCTCACTGCGCTGGGTGTGGCTTTGGCTCTTCGCCTGTGGTATGCAACAGGTGTGGAGCAGAAATCGTGCATTGCCAAGTGCAGGAAAATGCTGCACTGTCCGGTGAGTGTCTGAAGGTTTTGGCATTTGTTTCCTTCAACTCATATAGTAACTCATTGTTTCTAATGGAAAGTTAATCTTCATTTTACAGGGTGTACAGCCTGAAGCAGAAGAAACAGATAGTGGTATTTCTGCTTTTGAGCACATCCAAGATTCTACGAGGCAGTGTTGCCTGCTTCCTAAGAGTCATCCTCTCTGGCTGGTTTAGCCCCTGTGGCTGGACCAGGTCAAAGTGAAGTAAATTGAAATGGTCAACCACAACTGGCATCTCAAGCACCAACTCCTGAGCAGTGGTACCAGCAACTCAGAGGGGAACAAGACATTTGGGTCCTCAGAAGGGTCTTGAACCAGAAATCATTACTTCTCAAAGGCTTGGCCGTGGTCATATGGCCCGACCCCATGCTGGTAAGCTCAGAATGCACCAAGGCTATTGACTGTAAAAGGCAAATCTTTCCCAGCAAATTTCATATTGTTATTTTGGTGTTATTGAGTGTAGAGGACAAATCTTTATCACTGGGTGATTTTCCGTGGACTGTGATTTCAAAATTATCGTTGATGGTTTTACTATCTACTCCATGCCAGAAGATATCCTGTCTTAAGTACAGCTTAGCCGTGTCGGTGTCTGTAAAGGCCATATTTTCTGGTTGCTTGAAGCCATTGCCACTCTGAAGGATGTTATATAATTTTCTTTCTAGCTGTCACAGTTTGTGCAGAATTTTAGGAAATTTCAGATTCAATTGGATACATACCGACATCTTCATTCTCTTGGCACGTTGATAAATACCCTCCCGAATACTTTCATGCTTCCTGAACAAGTTCTCATATCAGCCAGTTTTTCATCTCTACTTGGTTGTTGTCACTACTCCCATCTGTGCGAATTAAGTAATCTGTCATTTACCTGACTTAACTGCATTTTATTTTATTTGGAATGGCTCGAGCCTAGTTTCGACTTGTCTCATCCATGTTTACTTCCATGCCTGTCGGAACCTGTGTTTCTTGTACACATTTAGGCGTTCCACAAACTGGTTTGTGTCCATTTATGATCTCATGTGCATGGTTTCGTCAGTTGCAGTTTGTTATTTAAGATACTCATTTCCTTTTAACCGGTGAAAGTGTTGTTACTTACTGACCCTTGTTTTATGCAGGAGCATCATCCTTGTACATTAATTAGTCTGATGCTTCGGATTGAAGCCAACAATATCTGACCATTATGGGTTTTGATAACGAGTGCATATTGAATATTCAATCTCTTGCCGGAGAATACTTCTGTCCTTTTTGTCGCCTGCTTGTCTTTCCAAATGAGGCAATGCAAACGCAGTGTCCTATTTTGTACTGCAAACTATGCCCAACTTATGTTGTAAGCAGCACACGGGCCTGCCCCTATGATGACAGATGCTGATGCCAAGGTTCTGTACCATATATTGATTTCTACTGGTTCTCAAATTTTGCTCGACACCCATAAACTATATTATGACGTGATAATATATAATTTCTGCAGCCATTGATTGAAGCAAATAAACCAGTTGCCGATGCTATAGCTGGAATACCAGTACACTGTCTCTATCACAGAAGCGGATGCATGTGGCAGGGTGCATCGTTAGTTAGTGTGTATTGCTCACTGTGCTGGGTGTGCCTTTGGCTCTTCGCCTGTGGTGTGGAACATATGTGGAGCAGAAATCGTGCATTGCCAGGTGGATGAACATGCTGGACTGTCCGGTGAGTGTCTGAAGGCTTTGGCATTTGTTTCCTTCAACTCATATAGCAACTCATTGTTTCTAATGG
Source organism: Warburgia ugandensis (assembly GCA_035236585.1). Classification (NCBI taxonomy): domain Eukaryota; kingdom Viridiplantae; phylum Streptophyta; class Magnoliopsida; order Canellales; family Canellaceae; genus Warburgia; species Warburgia ugandensis. The sequence goes on from CP141136.1 coordinate 26,469,371, forward strand.
ACAGTTAATCTTCATTTTACAGGGTGTACAGCCTGAAGCAGAAGAAACAGATAGTGGCATTTCTGCTTCTGAGCAGATTCAATATTCTACGAGGCAGTGGTGCCCGCTTCCCAAGAGCCATCCTCTCTGGCTGGTTCAGCCCTTGTGGCTAGACAAGGTCAAAGTGAAGTAAATTCAAATGGTCAACCACAACTGGCATCTCAAGCACCAACTCCTGAGCAGTGGTACCTGCAACTCAGAGCTGAACATGGCATTTGGGTCCTCCTCAAAAGAGTTTTGAACCACAAGCCATTACTTCTCAAGGGTGGCCGTGGTCATATGGCCCTACCCCATGCTGGTAAGCTCAAAATGCACCTAAGTTATTGACTGTAACGGACAAATCTTTTCGAGCAATTTCAGGTTGTTATTTTGCTGTCATTGACTATAAAAGACAAATCTTTCTCACTGACTGATTTTATGAGGACTGTGATTTCAAAATCATCGTTGATAGTTTTACGATCCACTCCATCCCAGAAGATATCCTCTCTTAAGTACAGCGTAGCCGTGTCGTTGTCTGTAAAGGTCATATTTTCTAGCTGCTTAAAGCCATTGCCCCTCTGAAGGATACTATATAATTTTCTTTGTAGCTGTCACAGTTTCTGAAGAATTTTAGGAAATTTCAGATTCATTTGGAGACATACCGACATCTTCATTTTCTTGGCACGTTGATAAATACCCTGCAGAATTTCCTGAGCAAGTTCTCATATCAGCCCGTTGCTCATCTCTACTTGTCTGTTCTCACTACTTCCATGCCTGTTTCTTGTCCACATTTAGGCTTTCCACAAACTGGTTTGTGTTCATTTATGCTATCATGTGCACGGTTTCCTCAGTTGCGGTTTGTTATTTAAGATACTCATTTCCATTTAACCAATGAAAGTGCTGTTAGTTACTGACCCTTATTTTACACAGGAGCATCATCCTTCTACATTAATTAGTCTGATGCTTCGGATTGAAGCCAACAATATCTGACCATTATGGGTTTTGATAACGAGCGCATATGGAATATTCCATCTCTTTCCGGAGAATACTTCTGTCCTGTTTGTCGCTTGCTTGTCTTTCCAAATGACGCCATACAAACGCAATGCGCTATTTTGTACTGCAAACCATGCAAAACTTATGTTGTAAGCAGCACACGGGCCTGCCCCTACGATGACAGAATCGGATGCCAAGGTTCTGTACCTTATTTTGATTTCTACTGGTTCTCGAATTGTGCTTGACAACCATAAACTGTATTATGACTTGATAATATATAATTTCTGCAGCCATTGATTGAAGCAAATAACCCAGCTGCCGATGCTATAGGTGGAATACCAGTGCACTGTCTCTATCACAGGAGCGGATGCACGTGGCAGGGTCCATCATTAGTGTGTGCCGCTCACTGCGCTGGGTGTGGCTTTGGCTCTTCGCCTGTGGTATGCAACAGGTGTGGAGCAGAAATCGTGCATTGCCAAGTGCAGGAAAATGCTGCACTGTCCGGTGAGTGTCTGAAGGTTTTGGCATTTGTTTCCTTCAACTCATATAGTAACTCATTGTTTCTAATGGAAAGTTAATCTTCATTTTACAGGGTGTACAGCCTGAAGCAGAAGAAACAGATAGTGGTATTTCTGCTTTTGAGCACATCCAAGATTCTACGAGGCAGTGTTGCCTGCTTCCTAAGAGTCATCCTCTCTGGCTGGTTTAGCCCCTGTGGCTGGACCAGGTCAAAGTGAAGTAAATTGAAATGGTCAACCACAACTGGCATCTCAAGCACCAACTCCTGAGCAGTGGTACCAGCAACTCAGAGGGGAACAAGACATTTGGGTCCTCAGAAGGGTCTTGAACCAGAAATCATTACTTCTCAAAGGCTTGGCCGTGGTCATATGGCCCGACCCCATGCTGGTAAGCTCAGAATGCACCAAGGCTATTGACTGTAAAAGGCAAATCTTTCCCAGCAAATTTCATATTGTTATTTTGGTGTTATTGAGTGTAGAGGACAAATCTTTATCACTGGGTGATTTTCCGTGGACTGTGATTTCAAAATTATCGTTGATGGTTTTACTATCTACTCCATGCCAGAAGATATCCTGTCTTAAGTACAGCTTAGCCGTGTCGGTGTCTGTAAAGGCCATATTTTCTGGTTGCTTGAAGCCATTGCCACTCTGAAGGATGTTATATAATTTTCTTTCTAGCTGTCACAGTTTGTGCAGAATTTTAGGAAATTTCAGATTCAATTGGATACATACCGACATCTTCATTCTCTTGGCACGTTGATAAATACCCTCCCGAATACTTTCATGCTTCCTGAACAAGTTCTCATATCAGCCAGTTTTTCATCTCTACTTGGTTGTTGTCACTACTCCCATCTGTGCGAATTAAGTAATCTGTCATTTACCTGACTTAACTGCATTTTATTTTATTTGGAATGGCTCGAGCCTAGTTTCGACTTGTCTCATCCATGTTTACTTCCATGCCTGTCGGAACCTGTGTTTCTTGTACACATTTAGGCGTTCCACAAACTGGTTTGTGTCCATTTATGATCTCATGTGCATGGTTTCGTCAGTTGCAGTTTGTTATTTAAGATACTCATTTCCTTTTAACCGGTGAAAGTGTTGTTACTTACTGACCCTTGTTTTATGCAGGAGCATCATCCTTGTACATTAATTAGTCTGATGCTTCGGATTGAAGCCAACAATATCTGACCATTATGGGTTTTGATAACGAGTGCATATTGAATATTCAATCTCTTGCCGGAGAATACTTCTGTCCTTCTTGTCGCCTGCTTGTCTTTCCAAATGAGGCAATGCTAACGCAGTGTCCTATTTTGTACTGCAAACTATGCCCAACTTATGTTGTAAGCAGCACACGGGCCTGCCCCTATGATGACAGATGCTGATGCCAAGGTTCTGTACCATATATTGATTTCTACTGGTTCTCAAATTTTGCTCGACACCCATAAACTATATTATGACGTGATAATATATAATTTCTGCAGCCATTGATTGAAGCAAATAAACCAGTTGCCGATGCTATAGCTGGAATACCAGTACACTGTCTCTATCACAGAAGCGGATGCATGTGGCAGGGTGCATCGTTAGTTAGTGTGTATTGCTCACTGTGCTGGGTGTGCCTTTGGCTCTTCGCCTGTGGTGTGGAACATATGTGGAGCAGAAATCGTGCATTGCCAGGTGGATGAACATGCTGGACTGTCCGGTGAGTGTCTGAAGGCTTTGGCATTTGTTTCCTTCAACTCATATAGCAACTCATTGTTTCTAATGGACAGTTAATCTTCATTTTACAGGGTGTACAGCCTGAAGCAGAAGAAACAGATAGTGGCATTTCTGCTTCTGAGCAGATTCAATATTCTACGAGGCAGTGGTGCCCGCTTCCCAAGAGCCATCCTCTCTGGCTGGTTCAGCCCTTGTGGCTAGACAAGGTCAAAGTGAAGTAAATTCAAATGGTCAACCACAACTGGCATCTCAAGCACCAACTCCTGAGCAGTGGTACCTGCAACTCAGAGCTGAACATGGCATTTGGGTCCTCCTCAAAAGAGTTTTGAACCACAAGCCGTTACTTCTCAAGGGTGGCCGTGGTCATATGGCCCTACCCCATGCTGGTAAGCTCAAAATGCACCTAAGTTATTGACTGTAACGGACAAATCTTTTCGAGCAATTTCAGGTTGTTATTTTGCTGTCATTGACTATAAAAGACAAATCTTTCTCACTGACTGATTTTATGAGGACTGTGATTTCAAAATCATCGTTGATAGTTTTACGATCCACTCCATCCCAGAAGATATCCTCTCTTAAGTACAGCGTAGCCGTGTCGTTGTCTGTAAAGGTCATATTTTCTAGCTGCTTAAAGCCATTGCCCCTCTGAAGGATACTATATAATTTTCTTTGTAGCTGTCACAGTTTCTGAAGAATTTTAGGAAATTTCAGATTCATTTGGAGACATACCGACATCTTCATTTTCTTGGCACGTTGATAAATACCCTGCAGAATTTCCTGAGCAAGTTCTCATATCAGCCCGTTGCTCATCTCTACTTGTCTGTTCTCACTACTTCCATGCCTGTTTCTTGTCCACATTTAGGCTTTCCACAAACTGGTTTGTGTTCATTTATGCTATCATGTGCACGGTTTCCTCAGTTGCGGTTTGTTATTTAAGATACTCATTTCCATTTAACCAATGAAAGTGCTGTTAGTTACTGACCCTTATTTTACACAGGAGCATCATCCTTCTACATTAATTAGTCTGATGCTTCGGATTGAAGCCAACAATATCTGACCATTATGGGTTTTGATAACGAGCGCATATGGAATATTCCATCTCTTTCCGGAGAATACTTCTGTCCTGTTTGTCGCTTGCTTGTCTTTCCAAATGACGCCATACAAACGCAATGCGCTATTTTGTACTGCAAACCATGCAAAACTTATGTTGTAAGCAGCACACGGGCCTGCCCCTACGATGACAGAATCGGATGCCAAGGTTCTGTACCTTATTTTGATTTCTACTGGTTCTCGAATTGTGCTTGACAACCATAAACTGTATTATGACTTGATAATATATAATTTCTGCAGCCATTGATTGAAGCAAATAACCCAGCTGCCGATGCTATAGGTGGAATACCAGTGCACTGTCTCTATCACAGGAGCGGATGCACGTGGCAGGGTCCATCATTAGTGTGTGCCGCTCACTGCGCTGGGTGTGGCTTTGGCTCTTCGCCTGTGGTATGCAACAGGTGTGGAGCAGAAATCGTGCATTGCCAAGTGCAGGAAAATGCTGCACTGTCCGGTGAGTGTCTGAAGGTTTTGGCATTTGTTTCCTTCAACTCATATAGTAACTCATTGTTTCTAATGGAAAGTTAATCTTCATTTTACAGGGTGTACAGCCTGAAGCAGAAGAAACAGATAGTGGTATTTCTGCTTTTGAGCACATCCAAGATTCTACGAGGCAGTGTTGCCTGCTTCCTAAGAGTCATCCTCTCTGGCTGGTTTAGCCCCTGTGGCTGGACCAGGTCAAAGTGAAGTAAATTGAAATGGTCAACCACAACTGGCATCTCAAGCACCAACTCCTGAGCAGTGGTACCAGCAACTCAGAGGGGAACAAGACATTTGGGTCCTCAGAAGGGTCTTGAACCAGAAATCATTACTTCTCAAAGGCTTGGCCGTGGTCATATGGCCCGACCCCATGCTGGTAAGCTCAGAATGCACCAAGGCTATTGACTGTAAAAGGCAAATCTTTCCCAGCAAATTTCATATTGTTATTTTGGTGTTATTGAGTGTAGAGGACAAATCTTTATCACTGGGTGATTTTCCGTGGACTGTGATTTCAAAATTATCGTTGATGGTTTTACTATCTACTCCATGCCAGAAGATATCCTGTCTTAAGTACAGCTTAGCCGTGTCGGTGTCTGTAAAGGCCATATTTTCTGGTTGCTTGAAGCCATTGCCACTCTGAAGGATGTTATATAATTTTCTTTCTAGCTGTCACAGTTTGTGCAGAATTTTAGGAAATTTCAGATTCAATTGGATACATACCGACATCTTCATTCTCTTGGCACGTTGATAAATACCCTCCCGAATACTTTCATGCTTCCTGAACAAGTTCTCATATCAGCCAGTTTTTCATCTCTACTTGGTTGTTGTCACTACTCCCATCTGTGCGAATTAAGTAATCTGTCATTTACCTGACTTAACTGCATTTTATTTTATTTGGAATGGCTCGAGCCTAGTTTCGACTTGTCTCATCCATGTTTACTTCCATGCCTGTCGGAACCTGTGTTTCTTGTACACATTTAGGCGTTCCACAAACTGGTTTGTGTCCATTTATGATCTCATGTGCATGGTTTCGTCAGTTGCAGTTTGTTATTTAAGATACTCATTTCCTTTTAACCGGTGAAAGTGTTGTTACTTACTGACCCTTGTTTTATGCAGGAGCGTCATCCTTGTACATTAATTAGTCTGATGCTTCGGATTGAAGCCAACAATATCTGACCATTATGGGTTTTGATAACGAGTGCATATTGAATATTCAATCTCTTGCCGGAGAATACTTCTGTCCTTCTTGTCGCCTGCTTGTCTTTCCAAATGAGGCAATGCAAACGCAGTGTCCTATTTTGTACTGCAAACTATGCCCAACTTATGTTGTAAGCAGCACACGGGCCTGCCCCTATGATGACAGATGCTGATGCCAAGGTTCTGTACCATATATTGATTTCTACTGGTTCTCAAATTTTGCTCGACACCCATAAACTATATTATGACGTGATAATATATAATTTCTGCAGCCATTGATTGAAGCAAATAAACCAGTTGCCGATGCTATAGCTGGAATACCAGTACACTGTCTCTATCACAGAAGCGGATGCATGTGGCAGGGTGCATCGTTAGTTAGTGTGTATTGCTCACTGTGCTGGGTGTGCCTTTGGCTCTTCGCCTGTGGTGTGGAACATATGTGGAGCAGAAATCGTGCATTGCCAGGTGGATGAACATGCTGGACTGTCCGGTGAGTGTCTGAAGGCTTTGGCATTTGTTTCCTTCAACTCATATAGCAACTCATTGTTTCTAATGGACAGTTAATCTTCATTTTACAGGGTGTACAGCCTGAAGCAGAAGAAACAGATAGTGGCATTTCTGCTTCTGAGCAGATTCAATATTCTACGAGGCAGTGGTGCCCGCTTCCCAAGAGCCATCCTCTCTGGCTGGTTCAGCCCTTGTGGCTAGACAAGGTCAAAGTGAAGTAAATTCAAATGGTCAACCACAACTGGCATCTCAAGCACCAACTCCTGAGCAGTGGTACCTGCAACTCAGAGCTGAACATGGCATTTGGGTCCTCCTCAAAAGAGTTTTGAACCACAAGCCATTACTTCTCAAGGGTGGCCGTGGTCATATGGCCCTACCCCATGCTGGTAAGCTCAAAATGCACCTAAGTTATTGACTGTAACGGACAAATCTTTTCGAGCAATTTCAGGTTGTTATTTTGCTGTCATTGACTATAAAAGACAAATCTTTCTCACTGACTGATTTTATGAGGACTGTGATTTCAAAATCATCGTTGATAGTTTTACGATCCACTCCATCCCAGAAGATATCCTCTCTTAAGTACAGCGTAGCCGTGTCGTTGTCTGTAAAGGTCATATTTTCTAGCTGCTTAAAGCCATTGCCCCTCTGAAGGATACTATATAATTTTCTTTGTAGCTGTCACAGTTTCTGAAGAATTTTAGGAAATTTCAGATTCATTTGGAGACATACCGACATCTTCATTTTCTTGGCACGTTGATAAATACCCTGCAGAATTTCCTGAGCAAGTTCTCATATCAGCCCGTTGCTCATCTCTACTTGTCTGTTCTCACTACTTCCATGCCTGTTTCTTGTCCACATTTAGGCTTTCCACAAACTGGTTTGTGTTCATTTATGCTATCATGTGCACGGTTTCCTCAGTTGCGGTTTGTTATTTAAGATACTCATTTCCATTTAACCAATGAAAGTGCTGTTAGTTACTGACCCTTATTTTACACAGGAGCATCATCCTTCTACATTAATTAGTCTGATGCTTCGGATTGAAGCCAACAATATCTGACCATTATGGGTTTTGATAACGAGCGCATATGGAATATTCCATCTCTTTCCGGAGAATACTTCTGTCCTGTTTGTCGCTTGCTTGTCTTTCCAAATGACGCCATACAAACGCAATGCGCTATTTTGTACTGCAAACCATGCAAAACTTATGTTGTAAGCAGCACACGGGCCTGCCCCTACGATGACAGAATCGGATGCCAAGGTTCTGTACCTTATTTTGATTTCTACTGGTTCTCGAATTGTGCTTGACAACCATAAACTGTATTATGACTTGATAATATATAATTTCTGCAGCCATTGATTGAAGCAGATAACCCAGTTGCCGATGCTATAGGTGGAATACCTGTGCACTGTCTCTATCACAGGAGCGGATGCACGTGGCAGGGTCCATCATTAGTGTGTGCCGCTCACTGCGCTGGGTGTGGCTTTGGCTCTTCGCCTGTGGTATGCAACAGGTGTGGAGCAGAAATCGTGCATTGCCAAGTGCAGGAAAATGCTGCACTGTCCGGTGAGTGTCTGAAGGTTTTGGCATTTGTTTCCTTCAACTCATATAGTAACTCATTGTTTCTAATGGAAAGTTAATCTTCATTTTACAGGGTGTACAGCCTGAAGCAGAAGAAACAGATAGTGGTATTTCTGCTTTTGAGCACATCCAAGATTCTACGAGGCAGTGTTGCCTGCTTCCTAAGAGTCATCCTCTCTGGCTGGTTTAGCCCCTGTGGCTGGACCAGGTCAAAGTGAAGTAAATTGAAATGGTCAACCACAACTGGCATCTCAAGCACCAACTCCTGAGCAGTGGTACCAGCAACTCAGAGGGGAACAAGACATTTGGGTCCTCAGAAGGGTCTTGAACCAGAAATCATTACTTCTCAAAGGCTTGGCCGTGGTCATATGGCCCGACCCCATGCTGGTAAGCTCAGAATGCACCAAGGCTATTGACTGTAAAAGGCAAATCTTTCCCAGCAAATTTCATATTGTTATTTTGGTGTTATTGAGTGTAGAGGACAAATCTTTATCACTGGGTGATTTTCCGTGGACTGTGATTTCAAAATTATCGTTGATGGTTTTACTATCTACTCCATGCCAGAAGATATCCTGTCTTAAGTACAGCTTAGCCGTGTCGGTGTCTGTAAAGGCCATATTTTCTGGTTGCTTGAAGCCATTGCCACTCTGAAGGATGTTATATAATTTTCTTTCTAGCTGTCACAGTTTGTGCAGAATTTTAGGAAATTTCAGATTCAATTGGATACATACCGACATCTTCATTCTCTTGGCACGTTGATAAATACCCTCCCGAATACTTTCATGCTTCCTGAACAAGTTCTCATATCAGCCAGTTTTTCATCTCTACTTGGTTGTTGTCACTACTCCCATCTGTGCGAATTAAGTAATCTGTCATTTACCTGACTTAACTGCATTTTATTTTATTTGGAATGGCTCGAGCCTAGTTTCGACTTGTCTCATCCATGTTTACTTCCATGCCTGTCGGAACCTGTGTTTCTTGTACACATTTAGGCGTTCCACAAACTGGTTTGTGTCCATTTATGATCTCATGTGCATGGTTTCGTCAGTTGCAGTTTGTTATTTAAGATACTCATTTCCTTTTAACCGGTGAAAGTGTTGTTACTTACTGACCCTTGTTTTATGCAGGAGCATCATCCTTGTACATTAATTAGTCTGATGCTTCGGATTGAAGCCAACAATATCTGACCATTATGGGTTTTGATAACGAGTGCATATTGAATATTCAATCTCTTGCCGGAGAATACTTCTGTCCTTTTTGTCGCCTGCTTGTCTTTCCAAATGAGGCAATGCAAACGCAGTGTCCTATTTTGTACTGCAAACTATGCCCAACTTATGTTGTAAGCAGCACACGGGCCTGCCCCTATGATGACAGATGCTGATGCCAAGGTTCTGTACCATATATTGATTTCTACTGGTTCTCAAATTTTGCTCGACACCCATAAACTATATTATGACGTGATAATATATAATTTCTGCAGCCATTGATTGAAGCAAATAAACCAGTTGCCGATGCTATAGCTGGAATACCAGTACACTGTCTCTATCACAGAAGCGGATGCATGTGGCAGGGTGCATCGTTAGTTAGTGTGTATTGCTCACTGTGCTGGGTGTGCCTTTGGCTCTTCGCCTGTGGTGTGGAACATATGTGGAGCAGAAATCGTGCATTGCCAGGTGGATGAACATGCTGGACTGTCCGGTGAGTGTCTGAAGGCTTTGGCATTTGTTTCCTTCAACTCATATAGCAACTCATTGTTTCTAATGGACAGTTAATCTTCATTTTACAGGGTGTACAGCCTGAAGCAGAAGAAACAGATAGTGGCATTTCTGCTTCTGAGCAGATTCAATATTCTACGAGGCAGTGGTGCCCGCTTCCCAAGAGCCATCCTCTCTGGCTGGTTCAGCCCTTGTGGCTAGACAAGGTCAAAGTGAAGTAAATTCAAATGGTCAACCACAACTGGCATCTCAAGCACCAACTCCTGAGCAGTGGTACCTGCAACTCAGAGCTGAACATGGCATTTGGGTCCTCCTCAAAAGAGTTTTGAACCACAAGCCATTACTTCTCAAGGGTGGCCGTGGTCATATGGCCCTACCCCATGCTGGTAAGCTCAAAATGCACCTAAGTTATTGACTGTAACGGACAAATCTTTTCGAGCAATTTCAGGTTGTTATTTTGCTGTTATTGACTATAAAAGACAAATCTTTCTCACTGACTGATTTTATGAGGACTGTGATTTCAAAATCATCGTTGATAGTTTTACGATCCACTCCATCCCAGAAGATATCCTCTCTTAAGTACAGCGTAGCCGTGTCGTTGTCTGTAAAGGTCATATTTTCTAGCTGCTTAAAGCCATTGCCCCTCTGAAGGATACTATATAATTTTCTTTGTAGCTGTCACAGTTTCTGAAGAATTTTAGGAAATTTCAGATTCATTTGGAGACATACCGACATCTTCATTTTCTTGGCACGTTGATAAATACCCTGCAGAATTTCCTGAGCAAGTTCTCATATCAGCCCGTTGCTCATCTCTACTTGTCTGTTCTCACTACTCCCATCTGCGCGAATTAAGTAATCTGTCATTCAGCCGACTTAACTGCATTTCATTTTATTTGGAATGGCTCATGCCTAGTTTCGACTTGTCTCATCCATGTTTACTTCCATGCCTGTTTCTTGTCCACATTTAGGCTTTCCACAAACTGGTTTGTGTTCATTTATGCTATCATGTGCACGGTTTCCTCAGTTGCGGTTTGTTATTTAAGATACTCATTTCCATTTAACCAATGAAAGTGCTGTTAGTTACTGACCCTTATTTTACACAGGAGCATCATCCTTCTACATTAATTAGTCTGATGCTTCGGATTGAAGCCAACAATATCTGACCATTATGGGTTTTGATAACGAGCGCATATGGAATATTCCATCTCTTTCCGGAGAATACTTCTGTCCTGTTTGTCGCTTGCTTGTCTTTCCAAATGACGCAATACAAACGCAATGCGCTATTTTGTACTGCAAACCATGCAAAACTTATGTTGTAAGCAGCACACGGGCCTGCCCCTACGATGACAGAATCGGATGCCAAGGTTCTGTACCTTATTTTGATTTCTACTGGTTCTCGAATTGTGCTTGACAACCATAAACTGTATTATGACTTGATAATATATAATTTCTGCAGCCATTGATTGAAGCAGATAACCCAGTTGCCGATGCTATAGGTGGAATACCTGTGCACTGTCTCTATCACAGGAGCGGATGCACGTGGCAGGGTCCATCATTAGTGTGTGCCGCTCACTGCGCTGGGTGTGGCTTTGGCTCTTCGCCTGTGGTATGCAACAGGTGTGGAGCAGAAATCGTGCATTGCCAAGTGCAGGAAAATGCTGCACTGTCCGGTGAGTGTCTGAAGGTTTTGGCATTTGTTTCCTTCAACTCATATAGTAACTCATTGTTTCTAATGGAAAGTTAATCTTCATTTTACAGGGTGTACAGCCTGAAGCAGAAGAAACAGATAGTGGTATTTCTGCTTTTGAGCACATCCAAGATTCTACGAGGCAGTGTTGCCTGCTTCCTAAGAGTCATCCTCTCTGGCTGGTTTAGCCCCTGTGGCTGGACCAGGTCAAAGTGAAGTAAATTGAAATGGTCAACCACAACTGGCATCTCAAGCACCAACTCCTGAGCAGTGGTACCAGCAACTCAGAGGGGAACAAGACATTTGGGTCCTCAGAAGGGTCTTGAACCAGAAATCATTACTTCTCAAAGGCTTGGCCGTGGTCATATGGCCCGACCCCATGCTGGTAAGCTCAGAATGCACCAAGGCTATTGACTGTAAAAGGCAAATCTTTCCCAGCAAATTTCATATTGTTATTTTGGTGTTATTGAGTGTAGAGGACAAATCTTTATCACTGGGTGATTTTCCGTGGACTGTGATTTCAAAATTATCGTTGATGGTTTTACTATCTACTCCATGCCAGAAGATATCCTGTCTTAAGTACAGCTTAGCCGTGTCGGTGTCTGTAAAGGCCATATTTTCTGGTTGCTTGAAGCCATTGCCACTCTGAAGGATGTTATATAATTTTCTTTCTAGCTGTCACAGTTTGTGCAGAATTTTAGGAAATTTCAGATTCAATTGGATACATACCGACATCTTCATTTTCTTGGCACGTTGATAAATACCCTCCCGAATACTTTCATGCTTCCTGAACAAGTTCTCATATCAGCCAGTTTTTCATCTCTACTTGGTTGTTGTCACTACTCCCATCTGTGCGAATTAAGTAATCTGTCATTTACCTGACTTAACTGCATTTTATTTTATTTGGAATGGCTCGAGCCTAGTTTCGACTTGTCTCATCCATGTTTACTTCCATGCCTGTCGGAACCTGTGTTTCTTGTACACATTTAGGCGTTCCACAAACTGGTTTGTGTCCATTTATGATCTCATGTGCATGGTTTCGTCAGTTGCAGTTTGTTATTTAAGATACTCATTTCCTTTTAACCGGTGAAAGTGTTGTTACTTACTGACCCTTGTTTTATGCAGGAGCGTCATCCTTGTACATTAATTAGTCTGATGCTTCGGATTGAAGCCAACAATATCTGACCATTATGGGTTTTGATAACGAGTGCATATTGAATATTCAATCTCTTGCCGGAGAATACTTCTGTCCTTCTTGTCGCCTGCTTGTCTTTCCAAATGAGGCAATGCAAACGCAGTGTCCTATTTTGTACTGCAAACTATGCCCAACTTATGTTGTAAGCAGCACACGGGCCTGCCCCTATGATGACAGATGCTGATGCCAAGGTTCTGTACCATATATTGATTTCTACTGGTTCTCAAATTTTGCTCGACACCCATAAACTATATTATGACGTGATAATATATAATTTCTGCAGCCATTGATTGAAGCAAATAAACCAGTTGCCGATGCTATAGCTGGAATACCAGTACACTGTCTCTATCACAGAAGCGGATGCATGTGGCAGGGTGCATCGTTAGTTAGTGTGTATTGCTCACTGTGCTGGGTGTGCCTTTGGCTCTTCGCCTGTGGTGTGGAACATATGTGGAGCAGAAATCGTGCATTGCCAGGTGGATGAACATGCTGGACTGTCCGGTGAGTGTCTGAAGGCTTTGGCATTTGTTTCCTTCAACTCATATAGCAACTCATTGTTTCTAATGGACAGTTAATCTTCATTTTACAGGGTGTACAGCCTGAAGCAGAAGAAACAGATAGTGGCATTTCTGCTTCTGAGCAGATTCAATATTCTACGAGGCAGTGGTGCCCGCTTCCCAAGAGCCATCCTCTCTGGCTGGTTCAGCCCTTGTGGCTAGACAAGGTCAAAGTGAAGTAAATTCAAATGGTCAACCACAACTGGCATCTCAAGCACCAACTCCTGAGCAGTGGTACCTGCAACTCAGAGCTGAACATGGCATTTGGGTCCTCCTCAAAAGAGTTTTGAACCACAAGCCATTACTTCTCAAGGGTGGCCGTGGTCATATGGCCCTACCCCATGCTGGTAAGCTCAAAATGCACCTAAGTTATTGACTGTAACGGACAAATCTTTTCGAGCAATTTCAGGTTGTTATTTTGCTGTTATTGACTATAAAAGACAAATCTTTCTCACTGACTGATTTTATGAGGACTGTGATTTCAAAATCATCGTTGATAGTTTTACGATCCACTCCATCCCAGAAGATATCCTCTCTTAAGTACAGCGTAGCCGTGTCGTTGTCTGTAAAGGTCATATTTTCTAGCTGCTTAAAGCCATTGCCCCTCTGAAGGATACTATATAATTTTCTTTGTAGCTGTCACAGTTTCTGAAGAATTTTAGGAAATTTCAGATTCATTTGGAGACATACCGACATCTTCATTTTCTTGGCACGTTGATAAATACCTTGCAGAATACATTCATGCTTCCTGAGCAAGTTCTCATATCAGACCGTTGCTCATCTCTACTTGTCTGTTGTCAATACTCCCATCTGTGCCTGTGCGAATTGAGTAATCTGTCATTTAGTTAACTTAACTGCAATTTATTTTATTTGGAATGGCTCGAGCCTAGTTTCAACTTGGCTCATCCATGTTCACTTCCATGCCTGTTTCTTGTCCACATTTAGGCTTTCCACAAACTGGTTTGTGTTCATTTATGCTATCATGTGCACGGTTTCCTCAGTTGCGGTTTGTTATTTAAGATGCTCATTTCCTTTTAACCAATGAAAGTGCTGTTAGTTACTGACCCTTATTTTACACAGGAGCATCATCCTTCTACATTAATTAGTCTGATGCTTCGGATTGAAGCCAACAATATCTGACCATTGTGGGTTTTGATAACGAGCGCATATTGAATATTCCATCTCTTTCCGGAGAATACTTCTGTCCTGTTTGTCGCTTGCTTGTCTTTCCAAATGACGCAATACAAACGCAATGCGCTATTTTGTACTGCAAACCATGCAAAACTTATGTTGTAAGCAGCACACGGGCCTGCCCCTACGATGACAGAATCGGATGCCAAGGTTCTGTACCTTATTTTGATTTCTACTGGTTCTCGAATTTTGCTTGACAACCATAAACTGTATTATGACTTGATAATATATAATTTCTGCAGCCATTGATTGAAGCAAATAACCCAGTTGCCGATGCTATAGGTGGAATACCAGTGCACTGTCTCTATCACAGGAGCGGATGCACGTGGCAGGGTCCATCATTAGTGTGTGCCGCTCACTGCGCTGGGTGTGGCTTTGGCTCTTCGCCTGTGGTATGCAACAGGTGTGGAGCAGAAATCGTGCATTGCCAAGTGCAGGAAAATGCTGCACTGTCCGGTGAGTGTCTGAAGGTTTTGGCATTTGTTTCCTTCAACTCATATAGTAACTCATTGTTTCTAATGGAAAGTTAATCTTCATTTTACAGGGTGTACAGCCTGAAGCAGAAGAAACAGATAGTGGTATTTCTGCTTTTGAGCACATCCAAGATTCTACGAGGCAGTGTTGCCTGCTTCCTAAGAGTCATCCTCTCTGGCTGGTTTAGCCCCTGTGGCTGGACCAGGTCAAAGTGAAGTAAATTGAAATGGTCAACCACAACTGGCATCTCAAGCACCAACTCCTGAGCAGTGGTACCAGCAACTCAGAGGGGAACAAGACATTTGGGTCCTCAGAAGGGTCTTGAACCAGAAATCATTACTTCTCAAAGGCTTGGCCGTGGTCATATGGCCCGACCCCATGCTGGTAAGCTCAGAATGCACCAAGGCTATTGACTGTAAAAGGCAAATCTTTCCCAGCAAATTTCATATTGTTATTTTGGTGTTATTGAGTGTAGAGGACAAATCTTTATCACTGGGTGATTTTCCGTGGACTGTGATTTCAAAATTATCGTTGATGGTTTTACTATCTACTCCATGCCAGAAGATATCCTGTCTTAAGTACAGCTTAGCCGTGTCGGTGTCTGTAAAGGCCATATTTTCTGGTTGCTTGAAGCCATTGCCACTCTGAAGGATGTTATATAATTTTCTTTCTAGCTGTCACAGTTTGTGCAGAATTTTAGGAAATTTCAGATTCAATTGGATACATACCGACATCTTCATTTTCTTGGCACGTTGATAAATACCCTCCCGAATACTTTCATGCTTCCTGAACAAGTTCTCATATCAGCCAGTTTTTCATCTCTACTTGGTTGTTGTCACTACTCCCATCTGTGCGAATTAAGTAATCTGTCATTTACCTGACTTAACTGCATTTTATTTTATTTGGAATGGCTCGAGCCTAGTTTCGACTTGTCTCATCCATGTTTACTTCCATGCCTGTCGGAACCTGTGTTTCTTGTACACATTTAGGCGTTCCACAAACTGGTTTGTGTCCATTTATGATCTCATGTGCATGGTTTCGTCAGTTGCAGTTTGTTATTTAAGATACTCATTTCCTTTTAACCGGTGAAAGTGTTGTTACTTACTGACCCTTGTTTTATGCAGGAGCGTCATCCTTGTACATTAATTAGTCTGATGCTTCGGATTGAAGCCAACAATATCTGACCATTATGGGTTTTGATAACGAGTGCATATTGAATATTCAATCTCTTGCCGGAGAATACTTCTGTCCTTCTTGTCGCCTGCTTGTCTTTCCAAATGAGGCAATGCAAACGCAGTGTCCTATTTTGTACTGCAAACTATGCCCAACTTATGTTGTAAGCAGCACACGGGCCTGCCCCTATGATGACAGATGCTGATGCCAAGGTTCTGTACCATATATTGATTTCTACTGGTTCTCAAATTTTGCTCGACACCCATAAACTATATTATGACGTGATAATATATAATTTCTGCAGCCATTGATTGAAGCAAATAAACCAGTTGCCGATGCTATAGCTGGAATACCAGTACACTGTCTCTATCACAGAAGCGGATGCATGTGGCAGGGTGCATCGTTAGTTAGTGTGTATTGCTCACTGTGCTGGGTGTGCCTTTGGCTCTTCGCCTGTGGTGTGGAACATATGTGGAGCAGAAATCGTGCATTGCCAGGTGGATGAACATGCTGGACTGTCCGGTGAGTGTCTGAAGGCTTTGGCATTTGTTTCCTTCAACTCATATAGCAACTCATTGTTTCTAATGGACAGTTAATCTTCATTTTACAGGGTGTACAGCCTGAAGCAGAAGAAACAGATAGTGGCATTTCTGCTTCTGAGCAGATTCAATATTCTACGAGGCAGTGGTGCCCGCTTCCCAAGAGCCATCCTCTCTGGCTGGTTCAGCCCTTGTGGCTAGACAAGGTCAAAGTGAAGTAAATTCAAATGGTCAACCACAACTGGCATCTCAAGCACCAACTCCTGAGCAGTGGTACCTGCAACTCAGAGCTGAACATGGCATTTGGGTCCTCCTCAAAAGAGTTTTGAACCACAAGCCATTACTTCTCAAGGGTGGCCGTGGTCATATGGCCCTACCCCATGCTGGTAAGCTCAAAATGCACCTAAGTTATTGACTGTAACGGACAAATCTTTTCGAGCAAATTTCAGGTTGTTATTTTGCTGTTATTGACTATAAAAGACAAATCTTTCTCACTGACTGATTTTATGAGGACTGTGATTTCAAAATCATCGTTGATAGTTTTACGATCCACTCCATCCCAGAAGATATCCTCTCTTAAGTACAGCGTAGCCGTGTCGTTGTCTGTAAAGGTCATATTTTCTAGCTGCTTAAAGCCATTGCCCCTCTGAAGGATACTATATAATTTTCTTTGTAGCTGTCACAGTTTCTGAAGAATTTTAGGAAATTTCAGATTCATTTGGAGACATACCGACATCTTCATTTTCTTGGCACGTTGATAAATACCCTGCAGAATTTCCTGAGCAAGTTCTCATATCAGCCCGTTGCTCATCTCTACTTGGTTGTTGTCACTACTCCCATCTGTGCGAATTAAGTAATCTGTCATTTAGCTGACTTAACTGCAATTTATTTTATTTGGAATGGCTCGAGCCTAGTTTCAACTTGTCTCATCCATGTTTACTTCCATGCCTGTTTCTTGTCCACATTTAGGCTTTCCACAAACTGGTTTGTGTTCATTTATGCTATCATGTGCACGGTTTCCTCAGTTGCGGTTTGTTATTTAAGATACTCATTTCCATTTAACCAATGAAAGTGCTGTTAGTTACTGACCCTTATTTTACACAGGAGCATCATCCTTCTACATTAATTAGTCTGATGCTTCGGATTGAAGCCAACAATATCTGACCATTATGGGTTTTGATAACGAGTGCATATTGAATATTCCATCTCTTTCCGGAGAATACTTCTGTCCTGTTTGTCGCTTGCTTGTCTTTCCAAATGACGCAATACAAACGCAATGCGCTATTTTGTACTGCAAACCATGCAAAACTTATGTTGTAAGCAGCACACGGGCCTGCCCCTACGATGACAGAATCGGATGCCAAGGTTCTGTACCTTATTTTGATTTCTACTGGTTCTCGAATTGTGCTTGACAACCATAAACTGTATTATGACTTGATAATATATAATTTCTGCAGCCATTGATTGAAGCAGATAACCCAGTTGCCGATGCTATAGGTGGAATACCAGTGCACTGTCTCTATCACAGGAGCGGATGCACGTGGCAGGGTCCATCATTAGTGTGTGCCGCTCACTGCGCTGGGTGTGGCTTTGGCTCTTCGCCTGTGGTATGCAACAGGTGTGGAGCAGAAATCGTGCATTGCCAAGTGCAGGAAAATGCTGCACTGTCCGGTGAGTGTCTGAAGGTTTTGGCATTTGTTTCCTTCAACTCATATAGTAACTCATTGTTTCTAATGGAAAGTTAATCTTCATTTTACAGGGTGTACAGCCTGAAGCAGAAGAAACAGATAGTGGTATTTCTGCTTTTGAGCACATCCAAGATTCTACGAGGCAGTGTTGCCTGCTTCCTAAGAGTCATCCTCTCTGGCTGGTTTAGCCCCTGTGGCTGGACCAGGTCAAAGTGAAGTAAATTGAAATGGTCAACCACAACTGGCATCTCAAGCACCAACTCCTGAGCAGTGGTACCAGCAACTCAGAGCTGAACAAGACATTTGGGTCCTCCTCAGAAGGGTCTTGAACCAGAAATCATTACTTCTCAAAGGCTTGGCCGTGGTCATATGGCCCGACCCCATGCTGGTAAGCTCAGAATGCACCAAGGCTATTGACTGTAAAGGACAAATCTTTCCCAGCAAATTTCATATTGTTATTTTGGTGTTATTGAGTGTAGAGGACAAATCTTTATCACTGGGTGATTTTCCGTGGACTGTGATTTCAAAATTATCGTTGATGGTTTTACTATCTACTCCATGCCAGAAGATATCCTGTCTTAAGTACAGCTTAGCCGTGTCGGTGTCTGTAAAGGCCATATTTTCTGGTTGCTTGAAGCCATTGCCACTCTGAAGGATGTTATATAATTTTCTTTCTAGCTGTCACAGTTTGTGCAGAATTTTAGGAAATTTCAGATTCAATTGGATACATACCGACATCTTCATTTTCTTGGCACGTTGATAAATACCCTCCCGAATACTTTCATGCTTCCTGAACAAGTTCTCATATCAGCCAGTTTTTCATCTCTACTTGGTTGTTGTCACTACTCCCATCTGTGCGAATTAAGTAATCTGTCATTTACCTGACTTAACTGCATTTTATTTTATTTGGAATGGCTCGAGCCTAGTTTCGACTTGTCTCATCCATGTTTACTTCCATGCCTGTCGGAACCTGTGTTTCTTGTACACATTTAGGCGTTCCACAAACTGGTTTGTGTCCATTTATGATCTCATGTGCATGGTTTCGTCAGTTGCAGTTTGTTATTTAAGATACTCATTTCCTTTTAACCGGTGAAAGTGTTGTTACTTACTGACCCTTGTTTTATGCAGGAGCGTCATCCTTGTACATTAATTAGTCTGATGCTTCGGATTGAAGCCAACAATATCTGACCATTATGGGTTTTGATAACGAGTGCATATTGAATATTCAATCTCTTGCCGGAGAATACTTCTGTCCTTCTTGTCGCCTGCTTGTCTTTCCAAATGAGGCAATGCTAACGCAGTGTCCTATTTTGTACTGCAAACTATGCCCAACTTATGTTGTAAGCAGCACACGGGCCTGCCCCTATGATGACAGATGCTGATGCCAAGGTTCTGTACCATATATTGATTTCTACTGGTTCTCAAATTTTGCTCGACACCCATAAACTATATTATGACGTGATAATATATAATTTCTGCAGCCATTGATTGAAGCAAATAAACCAGTTGCCGATGCTATAGCTGGAATACCAGTACACTGTCTCTATCACAGAAGCGGATGCATGTGGCAGGGTGCATCGTTAGTGTGTATTGCTCACTGTGCTGGGTGTGCCTTTGGCTCTTCGCCTGTGGTGTGGAACATATGTGGAGCAGAAATCGTGCATTGCCAGGTGGATGAACATGCTGGACTGTCCGGTGAGTGTCTGAAGGCTTTGGCATTTGTTTCCTTCAACTCATATAGCAACTCATTGTTTCTAATGGACAGTTAATCTTCATTTTACAGGGTGTACAGCCTGAAGCAGAAGAAACAGATAGTGGCATTTCTGCTTCTGAGCAGATTCAATATTCTACGAGGCAGTGGTGCCCGCTTCCCAAGAGCCATCCTCTCTGGCTGGTTCAGCCCTTGTGGCTAGACAAGGTCAAAGTGAAGTAAATTCAAATGGTCAACCACAACTGGCATCTCAAGCACCAACTCCTGAGCAGTGGTACCTGCAACTCAGAGCGGAACATGGCATTTGGGTCCTCCTCAGAAGAGTTTTGAACCACAAGCCATTACTCCTCAAGGGTGGCTGTGGTCATATGGCCCTACCGCATGTTGGTAAGCTCAGAATGCACCTAAGTTATTGACTGTAACGGACAAATCTTTCCGAGCAATTTCAGGTTGTTATTTTGCTGTTATTAACTATAAAAGACAAATCTTTCTCACTGACTGATTTTATGAGGACTGTGATTTCAAAATTATCGTTGATAGTTTTACGATCCACTCCATCCCAGAAGATATCCTCTCTTAAGTACAGCGAAGCCGTGTCGTTGTCTGTAAAGGTCATATTTTCTAGCTGCTTAAAGCCAATGCCACTCTGTAGGATACTATATAATTTTCTTTGTAGCTGTCACAGTTTCTGAAGAATTTTAGGAAATTTCAGATTCATTTGGAGACATACCGACATCTTCATTTTCTTGGCACGTTGATAAATACCCTCCCAAATACTTTCATGCTTCCTGAACAAGTTCTCATATCAGCTAGTTGCTCATCTCTACTTGTTTGTTGTCACTACTCCCATCTGTGCCTGTACGAATTAAGTAATCTGTCATTTAGCTGACTTAACTGCAATTTATTTTATTTGGAATGGCTCGAGCCTAGTTTCAACTTGTCTCATCCATGTTTACCTCCATGCCTGTCGGAACCTGTGTTTCTTGTACACATTTAGGCTTTCCACGAACTGGTTTGTGTTCATTTATGCTATCATGTGCGTGGTTTCCTCAGTTGCGGTTTGTTATTTAAAATACTCATTTCCTTTTAACCAATGAAAGTGCTGTTAGTTACTGACCCTCATCCTTCTACATTAATTAGTCTGATGCTTCAGATTGAAGCCAACAATATCTGACCATTATTGGTTTTGATAACAAGTGCATATTGAATATTCAATCTCTTGCCGGAGAATACTTCTGTCCTGTTTGTTGCTTGCTTGTCTTTCCAAATGAGGCAATGCAAACGCAATGTTCTATTTTGTACTGCAAACTATGCCTAACTTATGTTGTAAGCAGCACACGGGCCTGCCCCTATGATGACAGAAGTGGATGCCAAGGTTTTTTACCTTATATTGATTTCTACTTATTCTCAAATTTTGCTCGACACCCATAAACTGTATTATGACGTGATAATATATAATTTCTGCAGCCATTGTTTGAAGCAAATAAACCAGTTGCCGATGCTATAGGTGGAATACCAGTACACTGTCTCTATCACAGGAGCGGATGCACGTGGTAGTTATTGCTCACTGTGCTGGTGTGCCTTTGGCTCTTCGCCTGTGGTATGGAACAGGTGTGGAGCTGAAATCGTGCATTGCCAGGTGCATGAACATGCTGGACTGTCCAGTGAGTGTCTGAAGGTTTTGGCATTTGTTTCCTTCAACTCATATAGTAACTCATTGTTTCTAATGGACAGTTAATCTTCATTTTACAGGGTGTACAGCCTGAAGCAGAAGAAACAGATAGTGGTGTTTCTCCTTCTGAGCAGATTCAAGATTCTACGAGGCAGTGGTGCCTGCTTCCCAAGAGCCATCCTCTTTGGCTGGTTCAGCCCCTGTGGCTGGACAAGGTCAAAGTGAAGTAAATTCAAATGGTCAATTCCAACTCGCATCTCAAGCACCAACTCCTGAGCAGTGGTACCAGCAACTCAGAGGGGAACAAGCCATTTGGGTCCTCAGGAGTGTCTTGAACCAGAAGCCATTACTTCTCAAAGGCATGGCCGTGGTCATATGGCCCCACCCCATGGTGGTAAGCTCAGAATGCACCAAGGTTATTGACTGTAAAAGGCAAATCTTTCCCAGCAAATTTCATGTTGTTATTTTGCTGTTATTGACTGTAGAATACAAATCTTTCTCACTGACTGATTCTTTGTGGACTGTGATTTCAAAATTATCATTGATGGTTTCATGATCTACCCCATGCCAGAAGATATCCTGTCTTAAGTACAGCTTAGCCGTGTCGATGTCTGTAAAGGTCATATTTTCTGGTTGCTTGAAGCCATTGCCACTCTGAAGGATACTATATAATTTTCTTTCTAGCTGTCACAGTTTGTGCAGAATTTTTGGAAATTTTTTATTCAATTTGTAACATACCGACATCTTCATTTTCTTGGCACGTTGATAAATACCCTCCCGAATACTTTCATGCTTCCTGAACAAGTTCTCATATCAGCCAGTTGTTCATCTCTACTTGATTGTTGTCACTACTCCCATGTGTGCGAATTAAGTAATCTGTCATTTAGCTGACTTAACTGCATTTCATTTTATTTGGAATGGCTCGAGCCTAGTTTCGACTTGTCTCATCCATGTTTACTTCCATGCCTGTCGGAACCTGTGTTTCTTGTACACATTTAGGCGTTCCACAAACTGGTTTGTGTTCATTTATGCTATCATGTGCATGGTTTTGTCAGTTGCAGTTTGTTATTTAAGATACTCATTTCCTTTTAACCGGTGAAAGTGCTGTTACTTACTGACTCTTATTTTATGCAGGAGCATCATCCTTCTACATTAATTAGTCTAATGCTTCGGATTGAAGCCAACAATATCTGACCATTATGGGTTTTGATAACGAGTGCATATTGAATATTCAATCTCTTGCCGGAGAATACTTCTGTCCTTTTTGACGCCTGCTTGTCTTTCCAAATGACGCAATACAAATGCAATGCACTCATTTGTACTGCAAACCATGCCTAACTTATGTTGTAAGCACGACATGGGCCTGCCCCTATCATGGGTCCCTCATGACAGAAGTCGATGCCAAGGTTCTGTACCTTATTTTGATTTCTACTGCTTCTCTAATTTTGCTCGACACCCATAAACTGTGTTATGACGTGATAATATATAATTTCTGCAGCCATTGATTGAAGCAAATAAACCAGTTGCTGATGCTATTGGTGAAATACCAGTATACTCTCTCTATCACTGGAGCGGATGCACGTGGGGGGGTCCATTGTCAGTGTGTACCACTCACTGTGCTGGGTGTGCCTTTGGCTCTTCGCCTGTGGCATGCAACAGGTGTGTAGGACAAATTGTGCATCGCCAAGTGCAGGAACATGCTGGACTGTCTGGAGAGTGTCTGAAGGTTTTGGCATTTGTTTCCTTGAACTCATATAGTATAACTCATTGTTTCTAATGGATAGTTAATCTTCATTTTACAGGGTGTACAGCCTGAAGCAGAAGAAATAGATAGTGGTGTTTCTCCTTCCGAGCAGATTCCAGATTCTACGAGGCAGTGGTGCCTGCTTCCGAAGAGCCATCCTCTCTCGCTGGTTCAGCCCCTATGGCTGGACAAGGTCAAAGTGAAGTAGATTCAAATGGACAACCACAACTGGCATCTCAAGCACCAACTCTTGAGCAGTGGTACCAGCAACTCAGAGGGGAACAAGCCATTTGGGTTCTCCCCAGGAGTTTTGAACCACAAGCTATTACTTCTCAAGGGTGTGGCCATCGTCATAAGGCCCTACCCCATGCTGGTAACCTGAGAATGCACCAAATTGACCTTTGTCTAGGCCATTGGGGGGGCCACCTCCCAAAGCAGTTGATCCCCCAGGGGTATCTGTAGGCAGATGACCTCTTCCACACGGCCCTGAAGGTCAAATGGGTCGATCACTTCCTACTAATTCCATGGAAGCTGAAACGTTTGCTAATAAGAGGTAGGTCTCTATGAAGGTCGGCAACCAGATTCACAACTTTTTGTTTCTGTTGAGCGGGTTCCATTGGCACAGCTTTCTTGTGCCCAGTCAAAGATGGTGAAAATGAATGGGGTTCCAGCTAAGTGCTTGGCTGGTATTCAGGATGCAGAATACAGACATGGTTTATCACAAGAAAGGAAATTGCATGGAAAGAAAAGGAAGTTGAGATAATCAGGAAATAAAGCTGGATAAGAAAGAAGAAGATCTATAAAAGGAAGCTGAAGGCTACAAGTCTGGTGGCACGACTCTCTCCCTCTTCTATCTCTTTCCTGTTCCTTCTCTCTTCCACTTCTTCCTCTCTCACATGTTCTTCTCATCTTTGCTCCTCTCTCTCTCTCTCTCTCTCTCTCTCTTGGTTTCTCCCTCTCTCCCTCGTTAACTTTTTCTCTCGGCATCCTCTTTGCACTGCTCTCTCTTACTCCCTATCGGCACCTGCCCTCTCTCTCTGTTCAACCGCAGGCAGCCGGCACTTGTCCCTCTCTCTCTTTTGCTTCCCTGTATCACTCTTGTTTCTCTGTTCTTCCCAATCTCCTAGCGTTTTTCCTCTCTCTCTCTCAACTCTCTTCCCTGTCTAAAGAACCCGCACCTTCCCGCATTTTCCTTCAATCTCTCTATCCCTTTCCCATTCACTCTCTCTATCTTTCTCACCTCTTTACTGTCCCGCCTCCTCTGTTCTGCCCGTCGGTACTAGCATAGACCGGCCGTCACCCCCCCTCTTTCTCTGCTACCCTATCACCATATAAACTGGTTGCACCTTCTTCGCCTCCTTACCCTTTCTCTGCCCCACTAGAGAAATAGGTGAACCCCTGATTCTGATGCAACACCGCACCGGCTGAACTCCCTCACTGCTGTTTCATTCATTTCTTGCTCATTCCTTCCCTCCCTCTCAGTTTCTCCGTTTTCTCCATCTTCTACTCCAGCAATGCCGGCCAACCTTTGTTCATCACTCCCCTAGGCACAACCTTCTCCTTCCCGCTCTGCTCTCTATTGGAATGACACTGACACCTGAACCGATCACGCCTGACTGATTGGAATTGACTGCTCCCTTTTCCCTCTCTTCCCTCTTCTTCTTGGGTGTCTCTCTCCCCCTCTGCATCGTCTTCTCCTGGAGACATCCTGTCCAAATCTTCTGGGGACAACATAGATGATTCTGGTTGAGATTAGAACCAAGACGGTAATATTACATGCATAAGAAGCTCATACTTCTGAATCCAAAGGCTGTTTGCAGTTTCATAATCTTAAAATGCAAAACGGCTGTCTGGTTCTCCTCTATATACAACATCCTTGCAGTGAAAGAACTGACCAATACCCAATAAAGCCTTGACCTCAAATCATAAGAAAAGAAAGAAAAAAAGAACAAAGAAGTCTTAACCTCAAATCATAAGAAACTAGTGTGCTTGTTTTGGAATTGCAAACTTAGACAGAGAGCCAAAAATCTAGAATAACTTAACAGGAATGAACACTGACTCTGGTCTTTAAGACACTGAAACTCCATGAATTCCAACACCAGTTGAACTAAGTCCAACAAACTACTGGGCTTTCCGAAGGATGCTGGTTCTGAAAAGCTCATTAAATAAAAGATTTTGTTAAAGACAGGTCAAAAGCACCTAATGAGCAAAACTAGGAACTTCGATAGGCAAATGGGTAAGATTTATTGTAGGAAATGTGCCCACCAAAGATTGGTAAGTTAAAGAAAGGAAAGCTGAGAGTGCTAAACCAAAAGAAGAAGAGTCACTGTCTCTTTGAGGTACCGAGGGAGAGAGAGAAAAGCAGACCACAAGAGCCGTCCTTCTCTTGCAACCAACTTGCAGAAAAACACTCAGAAGGAAAGCAGCTTTGCTGGGCGGAGAGTCCTTATGAAAACAAAACTTCCATTGGGAAATAATTCCTAAAGCAATCCCAGAAAAGCTATTAAATGGGCAAGATTTTGTTTCTTACCAGAGTCAACTATTTAGCAGATTATGCAGTGAGCCCTAACGAGATGGTGACCTGGAACTGAATACCATATTCTCTCTCTCTACCCTTTGTTTCGAAGGACGTGCGAGTGGCTACATGAGAAGGAAGGACATACCATGTAAGACGCGTCCATTGACCGTGACCATTTGGAACTATTTTTCGATGATCTGACCCGTTCATCTAATTTATCAAGCTTTGGATATATCCCAGACAAAAAATTAATTTATCAAGCTTTGGATATATCCCAGACAAAAAATTATTATAATCAGATCATTCTAATATTCTAAAAATTGTATTTCTAGGGCACTTGGTAGATCCATTCGGAATGATTTTTTAAATACTACACTCCGAAGAGGGATCAATAAGATGAACGGCTTGGATCATTTAAAGGTGGAGTCATCACAATAAATGGAGGAGTGTGTCCGACATGTAGTTATAGTCTGAATTTGTGCATTTTGGGGGACAAATCACCATATAATTCCTCTATGCTCTGTTAAAAATTAGATGATGTTTAATGAATAGAAAATGGGTCATTATCAAACTCGGGGGTCGATGTTTCACTTTCTCCATGAATAACAAATCACGATGGATGGTAACATAATCCACTCACTCATATGTTTTCAAGTATTATACAAATTAATGACTTAAATTACATGCAAAGTCAAACTGTTGTTGGACGATCCTTAAACCATTAGTCCTCATAGATCCATTTTTTGTAATTCCTCTCTATTATCTATAAATGAAATCTTGTTGGTTTGATCTTGTGATGGTGATGGGAACAAAAGCTAGATGGTGAATCTGGTTGGTGGACCCAACTTTCAGTGGTGGATACGTGGCCCACCATGACCCAATTTTAGACAAATTCAATATGAGGTGGGCCAGATCAACGTGTGAAAAAGAGTGGATGAGGTGAGAACTAATTGATTTGTTGGTATGAGAGATGCTCGACGAGTCTTGGTAAACCACATGCCGCAAATGCCATTTAGAGCCCCTCGAAGTGGGTTAGAACAGGCCCCCACGCATTCTTCTCTTTCGCTGCAATTTCTACGGGATGGAACATGAGGTTGGGCCTTTAAAAAACATTGTAGAAATGGATGGTCACTATTTTTTGCTAATCAAACATAGTATAAAAATATTTAATGAATATGAACTCTAGCCTATCTAAGCAACTATAAATATGATGAAATATTTATTTACAAAGAAAAGTTTCACCACACAACACAAACTCATGGTCAAGAGCAACTCATGGTCAAGAGCATGCATGTGCTTACCTGGACTCTTCTAATTACTGTTGATATTGAAAATTTTAAATTGACGGTAAGGTGGTTTGAAACTTTAAGCTCACTTCATCTCATGCCAAATTTTATCACGTTGCTTTGTTTGTGCTAGTGTTGATAGAAACGTAAAGCTATTACATACTGAAAACAACTTCTTGTCTATCCTATTTGAACAAACTGGTTGAAATATGGCTCTTGCTGGTACACCTGATAGGTGGGAGCTTTGTGCATCGGGGCTTCCCTTCCAAGATAAAATCTGGAATATGGTAGAAGAGTAGAGTTTCTGTGACATTGTAGAAGATATTTACAACTTGTCTCACAATAAAAGGTTTACCCCAGTTGGACGTTAGTTCATGTCACAACCATGAGATTGAGTACTAGTCAACTTATGCATCACCAAAAAAGAACATGAAAAATGGCGGATCATGGTCCAGCAGCTTGTTAGAAAAGAAAGAGGAAAGCTTGTTACATATTCAGCTTAACATTGTGTTTAGATGAGACTACTTGGTAAGGTGAAAACGCTGCCAACACTCCATTTTTCATTTTCTTTTTTGGTGATACATAAGCTGACTAGTACTCAATCTCATGGTTGTGACATAAACCAACGTCCAATTGAGGTAAACCTTTTATTGTAAGACAAGTCGTAAATATCTTTTACTATGTCACAGAAAGTCTACTCTTCTACCATTTTCCAGATTTTAATTTGGAAGAAGAAATAAAATCTTCAAATGACATCTACTGAGAAGTAAGAGTGATGCTACTAAGCAGGTTCAATTTGCCATGATGCAACCTCCCAAACGGTGTGTGTACTTTCACATGCATTGCTGTTTCGAAATTATAGTTGAGTAACTTCTAATTATTATTTTTAGACGAAGTGGAGGGGAAAATGTCAATCTAAAAGAAGTTTATAGGTTCTCACCCATTCAGAAACAATCTCCTTGGCCCTGCCTGTAAGAGTTACCATACCCCCTAACAGTTGAAACATTTTACAACAAAATGACAAGAACAGTCTTATTCAAAGAATTGAGTTTCTCACAAATGTTTGATATGTTTTTCTTCTTTCCACGCTTTAAGAGTATTCATGTGAAAATTGTTGGAACCTTATTGTACAAGTTTTATGTATGCTAAAGAAATCTCTCCAGCTGTTTTCTGAAGTTCGAACTCCACCTATCTTCTGGCTTTTGAAACATTTTTCATCTTGGGGTTGAGCTATTTTTGTGAAATGTTTTTTAAACTATTTCGAACACTTATGTTGTCATATTCTAAATGCAGTTTTAAAGATGGATAGATGGAGAGCTTGAATAGTGTTGATATTTTAATTCTCCAACTTATCATTTTCCTTTATCCATATTAAAAGGTTGGGTCGGCAAGATAAAATGAAACTGCTGTACTAAATGTTTTCATTCCAATACGTCTTTCTTCCAAGACGGGGTTTCCCCAAAGGCTTTTTATTATCTTTGTATATGTGCTTTTTAAAATAATATAAACTTCAAAAAATACAAATATGAAAAACATGATGTCGCAATGTGGGCACTCTATGAGGTTGATTTAAAAAATGTAACAAGAGAGTCTCCATTATGTAGTCACTGCAGTTGTAATCTATGGTGAATGGAGAAATACTACAGTAACTACAAATCTGCTGAAAGGAATGTACAGTATGCTCGGCGTTTGTGTCAGATTCTTAGAGCAATTGCAAATGTGGAAGCCCTGACTTTATGTGGTCAAGAATCAGTACTAAAACAATGTACTTGCTAGCAGCAAGAGATTGGAAATGCTGCTTATATTAAAATTTACTCTGCAAGAGATCAAAGTCTTAAACCATGAGATACAAACCCGCATACGCAAAAGCTTCGTGCACGAGGTTGTCCTTTTAGGACATCAAATACCCAGCAATCAGATGAATGGACAGAATCATCCAAACATGTGTTTCCACCGAAAAAGCAATCTGAAGAGCCTCTGTTTGACATTCCCCTTACACATGACCAAGTACACCAAGCTGACTCATGCAAGGGTGCTAAAAGGAACAAGACGCCCAGGGCCAGTCTTTGGAGCATTCCTCCATTAGTAAGACGAAGGCAGTATAAAAATGTGGACAGGAGCAGTTCATTTACGGCTAGAAACATCAGAAAGGACTAGTGGAGGTGGAAAGAGACAGTTAACAGTGGAGATCTGTTCCATCCACTTGATTTACAAAAGAATAGAATCCTCCACGTCCACTACCTTGGCCGTATTATGCCTACAGATTCTTATTATCAAAGTGGGTCCCTTAATGGATAAGTCACACGCCATGAATAACATCTGATTGGGAATTTACTTACCGAATGCTGTGAATGTGGCATGTTTTCTCTTGTCACATGGAAGTTTTTGACGGATGTGATTAAGATTTGTTGAACTGGAAGTCACCCATCAGATGGAGAAGGTTGCTTCTCTGAGTAAACCCATGGCCCATAACACCCACCGTTGCAAACCGATTCATTAGAGGGCTGCATTGTCTCACGTAAACATGACTTGGGATGATTTCAGTCTTTTCACAACAATGTGGATCCTCTATCACGTAATTGGCTCTTTTATTCTTTAATGGTATCACGTAATTGGTTTTGGGCAAGGGGAAACAGATCCTGGACAATATTATCCCATGATCGTGGTCTAATCTGTGGATATCTGGGTCCATAAGGACTAAGAATTGCAGCTAAAAAGTTACGATCACATACTGTTATTCCCGTTCCTGATGGCCACATATGGTGTTCGAACCGGAGAACCAGTGATAGACATTTCAAATCTGTTTCATTGCACTTAATCTCATTATCATTAGATGATCTAAGCTAATCTGTTGGCCCATCTGGCCCATCCCACTCTTGGACGCGAGTTGTTAGTTGGACATGGCCTGATAAGGGGAGCCTGGGCACAACAGTAGAATTGTCGTTGTATAACCTTGAGGTTACTAGTTCAAAGCATAAAAACAGCCTCTTGCTTTACAAAAAATGTAATATAAGGCTATATGCTACAGACCCTTATTTCAAACCCTACATATGCAAGAGCTCTGTACACCAGGCTGCCCTTTTTTTGTGGCCCCAGACTACCAATCAAGCTACAATGGCAACATAAAAAGGGCAGCCCCTGTGCATGAAGCTCCTACTTATGCAGGGTCCCGAGAAAGGGTAGATCACAAAAGCCTATAGTAGGCAGCCTTACCTTGCATTTTGCAAGAGGCTGATTTCTCGCCTTGAATTTTTGACCTCAAGGTCACGTGACTACAACTTTTGCCGTTGCACTAAAGCTGTGGAGTACTGGCGAGACCCGCCAAACAAAGTCAGATGACGAATTCCAATCACGTGTTAAGACACTTAACTACCATTTCGTTCACCCGCAGACCTTTACTCTGTCGGTTTCATTATTAGAAGCTAGGAATTAGGATATGATAACAACGAAATCTAGGCCTCGAGGGGCGGTGGCATGTAAGTAGGAGCACTAGAAAATGCACTCTAGCTGGACTACCACCACTCGAAGAAGATTGGATTCGCGCAGATGGTCAAGTAGAAAAGATTGAGCAAAGGTCACCCGCGTCCTCGCGAGACCCGCCAACCAAAGTCATGCGAGCTGTTGCAAACACTCAGGACGACTCAGCCTATTCAAGGCTGATCGAAACACTACTCTAGCCCTCCATTGATATTCCCGTTCGAACTCTTAGGATCTTAATACAGAGTTCATCCAAATATAATTAACGATAAAGAAACAATAGACGCATGGATCAAGCATGTACAACCCCACGAAGAGAACCATAGAACTAGAACCAGAGTCCAATCTTAACCTGGCAGCCACCTTCGGCCCCGCAATTATCATCTTTCGGTTTATCTCGGCCGGCCACCGAACCAGTCACCGATCATACGGCAATATCTCTCATTGGAGATTCAACAGTATTTGACCATCGTTGTTCTTACATGATGTGAGAATGAGATATTACCTTACATTGACATCAAGTTTAGCAAGAACATGACATAACCCGGATATCAGCATGGACGGAGGTGTCTTAATTTTATTGAATGGCTACGTTTGACTGATAAATGCTCAAGCAAGCTCACTGCTGATGACACGACGACGATGAACACTTATCCGTTGATGACAATCAATTGAATGATTTATCAGCTCGTATTGTTTCTGCCAATGATGGAGTTTATGCTTGGGCATTGATTAAAATATAAACATATGAAATATGATACTAATTACGAATAGCTTGGCAATTTTCTCTGCCCTTCAATCTGCTATGGCCATGGACCAGACAAAGCATATCACGGTCAGAAGATGAAAAAGGTAGAAAATGTTAAAGGAACCAATTCCCCTGGTCTTCGAGCACACGGGGAAAACAGTTTCATGACAGCAACTGCTTTTACATGTGACCAAGTACACCTAGCTGACTCAGACAACGGCATGAAAAGAACAAGAATCACAAGACTGATCCAACTTGCGGGTGTTTCACTTTAGCATCCTCAATCAACTCACAGAGACAATTAACACACTAACGTCAACGAGACACAGACAACTTATTCTATGGCTGATGTATATTGATTATCCGCCACTAAGATCTTCCAGCACCTTCACTTGAGAACCATAACAAAAGACAACACATAAAAGATGGAAGGATTTCTCATTTCTATCAAAGATATACAACTTGATAACCGAGTTGCATGGTTCGGTAAATTTGCAATTGTAATTTAGAAAAGTTCCACAGCTCTGCTTTCTTTTCAAACTAAGTTTGGTCTAGCATTCTCATCGAAGATGAACAAGCAAGCACCTGAAAGAGATGTAGTGCTTCAGATCTTGCTGTATATTTATTGAATATATCAAATAGATCACACAACATTTTGCTATCACAAGTAGAACCATGATCTGAGACCAACTTACACATGAGAAGAACATGGACAATGACAGGAGGAAGAAAAGCAGAATAAAAAGGAAGACTGACCCAGTTCCTTATTTCTATAACAGAGATAGACAAAACCAATCCATACTTCTGGTATCAGAGTCTTTAAGTTAAAAGCATTAAGGGAACATGGGGAGTATCATTCCTTGAATGATTGCAACTTGACCTGTAGCTTTGTGTCATTTTAGTTGATGCATACCATGAGACGTATTCAATTATTTTCATGGATACTACGTAGTGCAGATGACGTTGGTCGCAGAGTTACAAATTCTGGAAGTGGTTCCATTGGTCATTGAAATACCATGAACCTTTTGCTTGCTATTTTAAAGATTGAGACTCCCCGAATAATCTGAACTTCTCACTTTTTCTGAGTTCAACGCAAGTTTTGTGATTACTGCACTGATTTCTCAGTTTTGTGATTACAGCACTGATTTCTCAGCTACTATTCATAAATCTTGGGAGAAAGTCAGACTTGTTTAAGAAGACACTGTAATTGGGAGTTCATTTCGCATCCCAATTAGATGGAAACATGTACTTAAATACACCCACTTGAGTTTCTGCTATTCCTTTTACTTGAAATAAACATGTTATATTAAAAATATTTGCCATAAATAGAAAATCACCTGCATCTTAGCTGTTCCTCTAGTCATTTATAGAAAGTAAAGGTATCAGTCTCTGGAATACACACAGGTGTTGATGTCTGTGCATTTGTTTCCTCCAGAATTTTCTTCGTATACTTGGTGTTCTCTAACAGTATTAAACTTTTTACTTAGTGGAGCAAGAGTTAGCCAAGGGAAGCACACAGTTGATGTGAATTTTCAGTATTCAGGGTATTTGTTGAAAGTATCATCTAGGGGCCCCTGGGTCAATGCTCAATACCCTCCAGTTGACTCGCGTACTGAGTTTCTATCCAATCATCTTGCATTGTTTAGGACTCTGTGAATCTGTTAAAATATCTGTATACTCAGAAGCCATGATGAGCTGACTCTTGTCACTCGCCCCCTTTTATAATCTGCTTTTTCGAGACGTGCTAAAAATTCTCTGTTTTTTTCCATTTGAATGATGCTTCATGTATTTCCTTCTTGCTGTGCTTTGGAAAGTGGTGCTGATGTGTTTAGCTTCAAATATTGTTGACATCTTTCTAGAAAACAAGAAACTTTCTTGGGAAGTTTTTGCCATTGAGAATGAGTTAGCCAAACATTAAAACTCATTTCTAGGAAAAGTTTTGCTAGAAATTCTTTCCAGGTTCATGCTGCCCCTACTTGTTCAAATTTTCATTCTTCCAAGCTCAATCTTTTTCTCCTTCTCTGTGCAATCTCAGTCACATAAGATTTTTCTTAAGTCCTCATGCTGATGGTTGGTTTGCTTAATGTTTGGTCTAAAATGTTATTAAATATGTTAGACAAGTTGTTTCTACTGGCAGATTGTAACTTCGACTCAGAGATGGCAAGGTTCTAGTGTTGACATCCTTATTGATTTCTTCAATATTTTCTCAATTTTCATTTTCTTAATTTGTTTCCACGCATCCTGATCTTCTTCTGAGATCCATCGAGAAGACTGCAGCTCATTATTTTTTGTTTTTGCCACATATATATGCCTTGTCCTTTAGATAGAAAGGTTTATCATTTGAAGTGCAGAAGAAACCAGCATTCATTAAAAAAGCTCTTCAATGACACCTTACTTGTCATGCAACCACTGGATGAATGATTTAGAAAAGGGCGGTCCGGTGCACAAAGCTCCTACATATGCGGGATCCGGGGAAGGGACAGACCATAAGGGACACGGCCTTACCTTGCATTTTTGCAAAAGGCTGTTTCCACGCCTCGAACCCGTGATCTCAAGGTCACACGACAACAACTCTACTGTTGCGCCAAAGCTCCACTTCTTTTGGATGAATGATTTATGACTTCTATAATGTCTTAAAACCAGTAGCGGCTGCTCTTGAACATCTAGTAATGTGAAAGACATGGAAAATTAGTTGTGTGCTCATGGTAGGAATTTTCTTGAGATAGCATTATTTCATTTTGTATCACAGATCAGAGTTCCATTTTCTTGTTATTTACTGTAGCACATGCCATGTACCTTTGGCATAACTGCCTAAACGCAAGCATATGAACATGTTCTGTGGATTTCTAGAACTGTATATTTGCAGTCTTCATCTTTATCTTTTGGTTTTATTTTACAGCAGACTCAGTTGCAGAATGAGGAGCTGGAGCTGCTATTTGCTGGCCTTTCTTTGTGAAGAACAAATTCTCCTTATAATCACTGGTATGTTCTTCCTTCTCCACTTGAGGTAGTTTGTTAATTGCGGTAAGATTTTTCTGTATGGTCTCCATAAACAGTCAGCTTTGCTCCTAATCTTTGCCCCTCTTGTGCTCATTTGAGTACTAACAAGCTTGAAAGCTTAACTATCCAAATGTTATGGTCCAACTAATCACAAACTTGTAAGTACTATTTCCAGTATTTTACTCAGTATTTCCGCTTTTTTACGGTTCGACCTTGACATATGTCTGGTGTTTCTGTGGTATACTGTCATCTAATTTTGCTGCCGAATTTCTTCGCAGGATGACAATGCAGTTCTCCCATCACACTGAAGATCCATGAAGCTTAACATTTGTACACAGATGAAGATTAACATTTTCTACCGTAATAGGGACTGATATTATGATAATTATTTGCAGAAAATGGAAGTTGATCTGCATCTTACAGCAATCTCTGAATGCTAAGTAGATAAACACTATGAGGTGCTCATCTTGGATGGATGGGCCCTGCCTTCGGATGATTCAACTTGTTCATCTGATTGTTTTGGCTTTGGATATCTTGTGAAAATTGGCGCATCCACCCTATATGTGTAAAGGTGTAGAGTGCTGACTTGGGAAAGCATAATACATTGCTCAGGCAGGCAGGCGAAGGTACTTGTAGGGCCAAATGGTCATTGATCCAGACC
This sequence comes from Warburgia ugandensis, assembly GCA_035236585.1. Taxonomy (NCBI): domain Eukaryota; kingdom Viridiplantae; phylum Streptophyta; class Magnoliopsida; order Canellales; family Canellaceae; genus Warburgia; species Warburgia ugandensis. The sequence goes on from CP141136.1 coordinate 26,504,525, forward strand.
GTTCATCTTCAAAAAATTTCATTTGGATTATCAATTTTCTCCGGGAGTGATATATGTGTCCCTTGTTTTTTCTCATGAGCTCCTCATTAAATATTATGGATAGTCAATAACTTCCGATGAACTTAGACTTTGACAAAAATTTGGACCGTTTACAACATTGCCTTTGAATTAGATAAACCGCCATCCAAAAATCTCATCCATCCGATGATTCCTGCTACCATTTTGGTGGGTTCCTAAACAGACGGCAAAAGGATCCAACATCTACCTTATGGCCCAAAGTTGCAGTTGCTAGGATCACCTAAATCTATAAGAATTTGGATCATTGTCCATCCAAGTGAAGGGCAACATTATGAACAGTTAGACTCTTCAAAAATATAGCCGTACCTAGAGTTATGCTCTTAGTAGCATTTAGTGAATTTAGCGAGGGGTTCAGGTGAAAAAAACAAGGGGTGGATATATCATTACCTTTTTCTCAGCTTTTTCAGCCTTCTCTTTTTCTACAGAGAACTTTAGTAGTTAAAATTGTAATAACAGGAGAAAGACATGAAATTAACATTTACAAATATAATGAAGGCAAAAGATGCAGATCGTCGATTTATATTTAATCTGTAATCTATAGTTGGTTAGGATCATTTGACGGAATTTAATGACCAGCTAATCTCAACCACAATTACAAGAGAACTCCAAATATTGAAATATTTCTTAAGAAGTTCTCAATTTTTAATCTCCCAATCTGTTCTCTAATAATTCAGAACCTCTTACATATTTCTAATTTGAGATAGATTTACCAAATTAAATATAAATTTCTAAAATTAAATTCTTAGATATTGTGTCCATGATAAAGTAAAAAAATGCAAATTCATCATCATAATCATCCAAACTTTAACCTGATTAGGGGCAAATTAAATTCATATACTTTTTAATTATTTTTTCTGACTTTTTCTCAAAAAAAATTCTAATGTTTTTTTTCTTCTTCTTTCCTTTCCCACTTATTCCTGAATCTGACATTTATAACTTGATTCTATCTAATATTAGTCGTTATTTTCAATTAATATCCATAGGTGGATTTATATACACCTTGGCGCAACAGTAAAAGTTGTCGTCATGTGATCTTGAGGTCACGGGTTCAAGGCGTGGAATCAGCCTCTTGCAAAAATACAAGGTAAGGCTGCCTACTTTAGGCCATTGTGGCCCGCCCCTTCCCCGGACCCCGCATAGGCGGGAGCTTCGTGCACCGGGGCTGCCCTTTTTAGGTGGATTTATATACAATATATTAGTGGGATATCTAAAGGAAGAGGCAAATCCTACTCTGTCCACTATGCTTGTGTCATCGCCACAGCGAGTTAGATTTGGGGGTGGTGCAAAAGCCAAAGGAAGTCATCAATCTAGTTGTCATGGAGAAACTCAGGGGACACAGTTTCTTGGATGCTTTGCTAGTTCCTAAGGTTGGATTTGGGAGAAAAGCTTAAATTAAGGGTTCTAATGTAGGGGTATTCCTCAGAAAATATAAGTGGAGTATATGGGTCCCATACCTCCAATTGTGAGAACCCTTTTTTTCATCCGATTCCTCCTCTCCTTAGATGGGATATGCCAAAAATCTCAACCAACCATACCTCTAGGGTGAGCCCCACCTTGAAGTGTGAATGCTACTTGACAAAGATTTCTATTTTGTTAGCGGCATCCATACTCTTAGGGGAGAGGTATACTTTAGCATTATCGATTGGATGAGATTTTTGGTATCTCTCGTCTCAAGAGAGGGTGAACGTGAGGAATAGAATGGGCCACTAAAAAAATTGAGGGATGGGACATATAACTTCTATTTTTTTAAGAATATTGGGCACCTCCATTGTACAGGAACCCTGTAAATAGTATGATTTGTTAATGGTCCTAAAATTTTTAAATCCATTATTGATAGCAAAATTATAAAATTTGGGTTCGAGAATAGATTACTTAAGTATTTGTAGCCAACAATGTCTGGTACCGTTGGTCTTCAATTGCTCCACATCTCCCTAGAATATGCTTGGTTGTAGGTTTGAGCTACCACTTTCTCTTTTATTCAGAGTTTTAGATTTAAGAGAGTTTGAGTGAGTGAGGGAGTGAATGATTTGCTTTGTAATTCTTCACTTGTACCAAAAAAGAAACAGAGTTAAATATTTAAAAAATATTTGCCAAGTGCTTGGAGAAAATCATAGAAAAAAAGTCCTGAGTAGAATGTGAAATTTTTTTATTTTGGATTACACTAAATCTTTTTTGCCTAAGAAAAAAGTTAAAAAGCTTGAATTTCTAACTAATTTACAAATTGTATTTGAGAATTTAACATACTATTGACAAAAAATTGTCTTTAATTTGTTAAGACAATTGTTTTGCTAAAATGTCAGAGAATAATCCCCATGCCTAGCCTTTTGCATCACCACGAACATATTGATGATTTGTTTTGTTTTTACGATTCCTCGGCTTTTCATATCTCATAGTAATTGGACAACTTTAGCATCCTAAAAACTACATTTTTATGGAATTGAATTTAGATCCTTGTTTGTACGATATTTCTAAAAGGGATGTAGAGTATGCAATTTAAAATTTAGAATTAGAACTTATAATTTAAAAGATTTAAAATTGGCTAAATTGATGTATACTATATGGAATACGATTTTAGTAAGGAGAGTGGTGAGAGTGGAGCACCATTAAAGATTGACAACTAAGAAGTACTTCAAAATAGCCACTTTTGATACTTGAGATCGATAATTCATGAGAGTAAAGAGATTGAGAAGGATGTTACCTAGATAATTCAACCATGTTGGAAAAAATAAAGATCTATCTGTAGAGTTTTGTATGATCTATGAGTGTTATTCAAACTGAAAGAAAAATTATATATGATAACTATAAGGCCGAGCATACTTGATGATGTACATTCCCATTAAATCATCTGAAGACTCTTGCAAAGAATAGAAGTCTGTTAGAGCTAGAAAATCTAATTTGAGTAAGAGTCTTAATCATATAAGAATAAGAAGAAAGAGTTTGTGTAGAATATCTCTAGCCAGCCTTTTATCTCTAGGATTCAGAGGCAAAGCTAAAGGTATCAATCGGGTTGCAAATCTCTCTCCTATAGTAGATTGTTCCCCCTCATCCTCTCGTGGACTTAGGGGTATATGTTAGGCTGTTATGAAATAACATGAATATAAGAATAACACCAATGACGTCTTGAGAGAGAGAGAGAGAGAGAGAGAGAGAGAGAGAGAGAGATATGCTACTTCTAAAGCCAGCAATGAACAATTTCCAGTTACAGTTCCGAGTGGCTTAGTGCTGGCTTGTTAAACCCAAAATTTCATATTCTAAATTCTCTAAAATACAAAATTTGATAAATTCCAAAGCCTATTGGATACTTTGGAATTCCATGTTTTTCAAATTCCAAACTCTACGCCATATTTTTGCCAAATTCAAAATTTATCAGACACCAACCGGTAAATTTCCAACTCAACACCCTAAACTTTGGCTCATGTGATCATACATAATATTTGTTTGATGCCGAATGGTTCTCTAGAACATCCAAACCCATGCAGTAAGATGAACGTGATGGATCATCCAAAGGAAGATTCTACAGAATACTAGCTTATCCATCTTTGGGGCATGGCCCGTTTAAGATGTACCAACGGTTTGGATCGCCATGGTCCCACATGTACATTTTAGTGTAAACTTTTCAATTTATAATCGCGGATGATATTTTTCAGTCATTTAACGGAGAACTAGGGTAGCTTCTGTAAATTGACTCCACCGTCTCTTCTCCTTCAAGCTCTGTTGTTCTCTCCTTCACATCTCTCTCTCTAAAACCTCTATCTGAAGATGGCGGCATGGATGGTGGCGGCTCGTCAAGCCGCTTCTCTCTCTCGGCTCTCCTCCCCCATATCGACGGCTCAAGCCTCCAAGCTCATCCAGCGGCGTGGCCTTGCGGCTGGTGGAGGTAAATTTCCATTTCCTTCTCTGGTTTTAGTTATTTCTTAGATGGTAGCTCACTTGCAGGGATTTTGATATCCACCCATTGTTGTTTTGTGTTTTTCTTCAATGGTTTTGATCAAGTCGGTTTGTGGGTTCTTCTTCTTCTGAGGATTTTGGTTATATCTTTGTGTTGTGGCGGATCAAAGTTGGGGTTTGGATCGCTTACCACTTCTTGTGCTTGAAATTTCTTCTTTCTTTCGTCGTTTTTGATTCTGTATGATGAGCTGAAAGTGAGGGTTGGGGCTTTTATGTTGTGGTTTGAATTTATGATTTTCCGTATCTTAACTGGTTGGTGGCCTTGATGATTATATGGCCTCTTTTGTCATGGGAATATAAATCCGTAGATAATGATTTGCTATTTTCAGGCTTAAGACACAAATAAAATGGTTCAAGATTTCTAGCTCTATTTTACCGATATTTGGATAATCTTATAGATGTTTTAAGGCTGCAAACGGCTCGAAAAAACAAAAAAAACCATATAGGGTAATGTAATCCATGGTTTGTTATTCTTGTTCACAAAGCAGACCCGTAGCGTATCCTAATGGATCCCAATTTTATTTCTAATTTTCTTAGCCATTTTCTTCAATCAAAGATGGGTGTTCTTACAGCTTGAGAATGCTTAATATGCTATTACTGTTTACATTATATTAGGTGTTTTTTTTTTCGTTGCCACTTATTTATTCAATTTGGAGAATGTTGTATGATTTGAATTTTGCAGATCATCATGGACCTCCAAAAGTTAATGTCTGGCAGGACCCATTGAGCCCATCAAAATGGAAAGAGGAACATGTGAGTGTTTTTTTACTGTTTGAAAGTTCCAAGTTATTGTTCTGTACGTACTGTTTTAAGGTGTGATGATGCTATCAATAAGTTTATCCACATGTCAAGTATTTGTACTTTGTAGTGGCGGTGAGGTCGTTAGTTGCTAATGTTTTCTACTAGACTTAGCTTAACCATTATCTCCAATTTCAAGTAAAATGTTAAATGCAGAGCCATTCAAGGATGAGATGAATTATAGTACCTAGCGGTACGTACTGTTTTAGGGGGTGATGATGTTATTAATAAGTTTATTCATTTGTAAGTGTTTGTACTTTGTAGTGGCAGTGAGGTCATTATTTACTATTGTGTTCTACTGGGCTTAGCTTAACCATTATCTGCAATTACAAGGACAATGTTAAATGCAAAGTGTTGCAAGTTGGAATCAAGGATGAGATGGATTATAATACCTAGTGGAAATTTCTTAGAGTGCAATGTAGTAAGTAAAAAAGCTTATTTTCATTCACTCTAGCCTCTCCGTTCCTGCAATAGTATTTGCATTCATTCTTGTTACTTTTATTGGAGTTTCTTACTCATAAGTCATGAATTAAGCCTTGGTTCCCATTTGAGAAGGTTTTGGATCCTCCAGTGACGTGTTTGGAGTTACATTTGGTAGGAAGGTACATTCCTTTCCTTAAGTCAATTCTTGACATTTCGCTAGTATTGACTCCCAAACAGTCATTGCTGAGAAACTGAAAAGGATCATACAAGCTCTTTTAGTGGGAGGAGAGTCGTTAGAAGCATGTGGATTTGGTTTTATAGAAGAATAGCTTGTATTCCAAAGTGTTTTTCTTCAAAGTATCAAAAGCTTGTGCATATTATAGTAGTAGGCAGTAGCTTATACACAGCTCTTACTATCAATTCTCTTACTATCAAAAGCTTGGAGGTCAATTGGATTTGCTTTATTGGTGCTAGCTTTTAGTCACTTGTTCTTCACATTAGTTTCAAGTTGAAGAAACTCAGGCTTAGTTGTGAATTCAATATCAGCCATGAAAGTGAGGGATAGGGATACTTCAGGATTGGAGTCATAAGAAGTGCTTTGTCAAACAGTTAAAGCCCATCATCGTTTTGCCTACATTGACTGGCTGCGTTCCATAGGCTGTGATGTGGCTTCCTCAAATACAAGTGACTGATGAAGGGGGCAGTTCGCCTCTTTAGACATCATTAGGTTCGGATGTATAATACATCCTCTCTTTGCTTCTGTCAGTAATGTTTCACATGTCAATCATAAGCTATATGCCTGGGGAATAATGTCAAAATTAAGGATGATTTGATTCTGATTTCAGCATATCGTTAATTACATTTCTGATAATAGGTGCAAAATGCCTTTTTGTTGCCAGCTTTGATATATCTTGCCAATGTTAGAGGAAGGGGTGGATGTTAGTTTACTCCAGCTAGTCGATGCTCAACATGTGTTTTTTCTTGTACCTGGTATTTTGAGTTTGAATAATTGAGTGCACTGTTACAAAAGTTTAATCAGATTGTAGAGTCATGAGAAACATTGGTTGACGCAATTGTAACACAAGATTTGAATCCGTTGGTTTTCTTAATAGATTCACAGACCAAGGAATGAAATACTTTCATGGAAATTAAGATACGGCCTTGAACTTGTATTTTCATTTAACATAGTATTTTGATCATTTGAGCATTCTGTCAGCTTTGTTTATGTGGGCATGACTTCAAAACACTCAACCATTCCGTTTATTGGTGAACAACGATATTTTCTTTTGGTACATGTTAAATATGATTTGAGCTCAACCTTGAATGTGCTTTGGATAGGGCTTGAATTAGATTAGGATTTTAACAACAGGATTATGAAGTTGAATTGTAAGATGGAATGCCAACAATGGTTTGGATCTAAGTTATGGTTGCCAATGTCACTTGACTCACACCATTTGCTACAGATCAGAAGCTGATTACTTTTAACTGTTTAACAGGAAATTGTTTCATTTAAATAGGCATATCTCAGATTGCTAACAGAGAAATACCAGTATGGAGCTACACACACACACACACACACACACACACACACACACACACACACATCATATTTAATTGCATAGCCCTTGAACATATATTTTGTGAATAAAACACTAAAGACCTTGAAGATTTCATATATTTGTAGACCTTGAAGATTTCATATATTTGTAGCTGGAATGGTTGTTAAAGTTGAGGATTTTCGATGCTGCTGGTTTCTGATGAAAGCATTCAATTTTTCCAGTGCTCAGCTGCTTCCACTCTGGATGGACAATATCTTCATGATTGCATTTCTTAAAACCTCAGTGCTTGGAATTCACTATTTGCGAAGTAGTTCATGAAACTGACCAATACTTTCCCTGGACATGGTTTATTCTTTTCATACATGGTTTCGGCAATGCTTGTGAAATGGCGTAATTTCACTGCAATGATTATAGGCCATGGCTTCCTTCTAATTTTTTTTTCAGATTGTCCTGGTAAATCCTTTTGTTATGATGAGAAACTGTTTCTTGAACTGTGATAGAACAAAACTCATGTGGCACTCTAATCTTTTGCAGTTTGTTATTGTCTCATTAACTGGGTGGGGGTTGCTTATATATGGAGGTTACAAGCTCTTCTCTGGAGGCAAGAAAGACAAGAAGGATGAGGTAATTTCATGTGCACTGGAAAGTTTGAGATGACGATCGCATTCCTTGATAGGCCATGCTCAGATTTCAGAAGTTAACACAGTTCCTTTTCTATTTGTTGGATTGAATCATACAGTAAGCTTTTGCTTTCACCTCCATGCTCATCCGTTGTCAGCAAGAGTTAAAAGTTTAATATTATTGTGCGGAAACTTGATCAAGACTCAGGCCAAGTGAGTGGGGTGTCATGCATTTTAGGAAGGGCAAAAAAAAAAATAAAAAAATCTAGTAATTCAGTATGTTACTTTAAAATCTTGAACAGGCACTGGAGAAAGTTGATGATTTCTTTTTGACTGACTCAATCAAGCACTTGAATGAGCTTGAAATTTGTCCAAGCCTCAATCTCCCATTTATTAGAAGTCAGTGTTTAAGCTTGACTTCAATATTTCAATTGCAATGTGAAAAGGAGACACTGTCTTCATGTTTTCAACGATTACTACAATAGAGACAAACACTAAGCACACATAGATGAATAGATGATGATGGGCTATGTAGGGGGGGGAGGGGGGGGAGGGGGGGAGAAAATTTGTGTAGCTAGATGCATTATCTGCATTAATTTGAGCCTTTTTTCATCTGAACTGTTGGATGTGCATAAATTGGGTTTGTCAACTTTTGACATCAAAGTTTTATCCCAGTTCAAGAAAAACAACACGGTTTTTGTCTGGAGCCCCATTTACAAGGGGACTAGGGAAGAGTCAAGAAATGAGGTATCTAGTAAAAGATATACAACCCTGACACGATGAAAAGGTAGGTTTTCTGGTGAACTAGGACGAGAGGAGCGTGTTTTTGAGATGATGAAGGGATTAATCAACTTAGGAGAGGATCTATTGGGTTGGGATGGAGGGAACTTTGAAGTGCTACTACTGTGGATCTATGTACTTCTGCTGTTGTTGTGTGTGCGCTGGAAAAACTGGGTTACCTGGGGAGCGGGGGTGGGTTTAAGAACTGTCCCGGAGTGTCTGTCAATGGATCTGACTAAAGAGACTAAGGAAACAGAGGACAGGAAGTAGGCAGGTAATGTTACAATGTCTTGTGCCGCAGGGCTACAGAATAGGAGAGATTGAGAGCTTCCGGAAGGAGGGGTTATTAAATCGGTGTTTAATGTCAGTGCTAGGGAGGTTGGATCAAGGTCTTCTTCGAAGGTTGTAGTCAGTGACGGAGGACAAGCATCATGGTCGAGATTGGGGTTCTACGAAGATAATTTAGTATGGTCTTCATAGCTGGCTGCATGTGTCAAGCTGGATCAAAAGTGTGGGTGGGTCAGAGAGGTTTTGTGGGGAATCAGAGAAAGGAAAGCTTATAAGGGGTAAATATGGGAAGTCTGGGTTAGAGGTGGAGCATGAACAAAAGTCTCTCTGTGAAACAGATAGGTTGGGTGAGGAAACAGGGGAAGGAAAGCTTATACGTTGATATGGAAATCTCATATCTCCTCTTCAGATAGTCACGACAAAGGTTGTGCTTTATCCAACCCAGTTGCATAACTGACTCGAGTAAAGGGGAGAATATGCCTGCTCAGTGGGAAGGCTTGTAATCTTGAGGAAGACTTGATTGTCGAAGGATAGCCCGAAGTGCTCACAAATGGCTGTCTACTTGCTGAAGAGGTCACTGATGATTAATGATATCTTTGATTTATGAGGGTTGTGAGATCAAATTCGGGCTTGTAAGTTGGGAAGGCCACATGATTGGAGTTTGCAGGGATTTTCAGTTGAGGGGCAATATCCTTCCTGATGTAATTTCATTCGCTTTTCTTTTGGTCAGTGGAGCATGTTCATGTTTTTCTTTTATATAGATTCATATCCATATACCGTCCGTAATTTGACATCAAATGTCTTTTTACTGTTTCTGCTGCACGGTATCGACAGACTATTGCTTTTAGTTGTACAAATAAATTTTAGCTGTTTTAACCTTGGATCATCTCCATGGTAGGATAAAATGCTCTCTCATTCATATATTAGTTACTTTGGTCTCGTTAATTCTGCAAGGTTAATATTTTCTTAGCTGATTGTGAGTCATCGATACATGCGTGGTCTAATGTTCCATCCACAACTTCCAGTTTAGTTTGTTGTGTGTTTATGTAGGTTAATCTTCCACCTAAACAACTGACGTTTGTTTGTTATCTCTCACAGAAAGTTGCAGAAAAATCCCACTAGAAATTGGAGCTTTGACTGGTTCACTTCGTCGGTATTCGCCTGGAAATAAAGCATCGGTTGAGACACTATAATCCCTTGGAAGTTGAATCTGTTTGTTCATAGACATCCAGTTTTGGTTATAGATTCTCGTATTATGGGTTATTAATGCTGAAAGATCTGTCTTCTTTTGTACTTCAGATGTTTTCAGTAGTCTTTCCATGACCTGCTAGATGCCATTCAAATAATCTAGTGCTGTGAGTGTCCACTTGATGACTTTTGGGCGTTTTTGTGCCTTCCAAGTGCGGTGCTAAGTGGCTTCACCAGCACATATTTATCCCCATTCAGCTCAACTCGCAGGTCCTACCTCTGCAGGAAAGTTAAAGAGTGGTTGGGCCTCTTGAAATGGTTCGAATCGTTCAAGCAGTTCATATACATAGTTGACAGGCCTTGCCTCTTAATTCTACTTGTTGGATGATCCTAACCGCAACGATGAGCGATTTTCAACAAATTGGAGGATGGGATTTGTCTGATCTACAACCTCTTACCAGGCTCCCATCTTTGTTAGACTAATAGTTAAATTAACCCTCCACTTAATGTTAAACCTTCTGTCGGGGATTTAACTGGCTCCATCTGTCTATTGCATTGATTTTGCGAATAATTTTCTGGTTCTCCAGTTTAGAAATGGCAGAACCTTCTAGGATTATTTCATCTCTGTCTGAATGGTTTATTACGTAGGAAGGGCAACGATACTATTCATTGATCATGGATTGCTAATCCGGCCCAAAACAGCCCCGGTCCTGTAAATGGAAAGGTAAAATTCACTAGCCACGAACAATTAATTGAGGGACTAATGCTCCTGTGCCAAACAGCCACCTTATTTGAAACCCGAGTCCTACACAGTTTTCTTCTTAGTCATTGAGAAAAATTCCTTCCATGGAAGTTTCTTTCTGCAGAGAAATTCTTATAAACAAGCAGTCCGTAGACTCTCTAACTGTGATGTTGGTCTCCCATTAGTTCCACTACGGCAAAAGGGCCAGTCTCCAATCAAAACAGAAAGGTGCACCAATCTTTTGCATTAAATTGCACGGATCCAAGTGAAGGGGAGCTTAGCACAACAGTAAGGTTGTCGTTGTAGGTCATGGGATCAAGGCATAGAGACAGCATCTTGTAAGAATATAAGATAAAGCTGCATACTAGATGCTTGTAGTCCGCCCCATCTTGGAACCCTGCATACACAGGAGATTTGACGTTGGGGCTGCCATTATCTTTTGAAATCTAAGTGTTCATGATAAGTCCAGAAAATCAAGAATTTAAGTATGTACTAAATCAAGCTACTGATTGGGCTAATGCAATCTATGTCAATAAATTTCCTCTTAGCATAAGGTTTAATGGAGAAGGTATATATCTTTCTACTTTTTCTTTTGCATGGCAGCAAGCAAGCAAGCCCAAAAATATCAAACTGAAAAGCATCAAGCAACTACCCATCCTCTACCGAAACTAAATTTTACAGTCCGGTAGGCATTGGTTTCCTCCTTTTCGCGTTCTGCCGTCTGTAGATTCTCTTCATGTACTCTGGTTTGATGGAGTGGTCACTTTCGATCTGACTTCTGGAAGTAGGCTCTTCTGGTTCTCGTATGACATTACGGATCTGACTTCCTTTCAGTTGGTGATTGGCTTTTTCAGTATTCAGTTTGGTGGTGTCCTGAGGAAAGCTCATGTTGTCTTCTCTAGCCTGAAAGTTCTCAGGCTGTTTTGACCGATCATCTTCATAAATCATATCCTTCGCCGTACCCAGCGATGAGTTTGCATTTACACCTTCACTTTCTGGAGTAGACTGTAACTGCTCAAGTTGACTGTCACCTTCTATTGAACTGCTGTTACTATTACCATCTGTCGTTATCAAACTTTCGCCATCTTGAGAATTCTCAGTAGTTTCGGTCTTCGAATTGGTAGAATTCAGTTCTCTTTGCTCTTTCAAACCTTCACCATCATGGGAAGTATGAGCCGCTTGTAGATGTCCATTGCTGGATTCTGTTTCTTGTTCATTGCGTTTCCAAGTGTTTTTGTTACCTTCTGTTTTCAATCCTTCACCATCCGCAGAGTTCTGTGGCATTTTATAAGCTGCGGTTTGTTCATTACCTTCAATTCTGTTTCCACCATTGGTTTCACCTCCAGCTTCAAAATTTCCACCATCTTGAGAAGTTTGCGACATTTCTGATCGCACAGTGGTAGAAACTGGTTCTTGCTGCGTCACTTCCAGTGTTGAATTTCCCTCGTTCATTCTCAAATTTGTATCATGTTGATAACTCTCGTTCTTCTTTGACTCCCCACCTCTGGTAGTTGCTTCCTGGCCTTTGCCTTCTTTCACTTCATTTTCACCACTTTCGACTCTGATGCTGGGGACTACGCCATATTGGGAGTTCTCATCGCTGTTCAACTCCTCATTCTTCCCAATAGCTCTCCTCCTGCTCTTCACGTTGCTAACATAGGCTCGTTCATTTCCTCTTCTAGACCTTGCATCATTTAGAGATTGCTTCGTCATTACAAATCTTTTTCTAGTTCTGGACATGCCATCCAATTCGCTATCCTTGACATCTTCAGAATTCTTAGGTACATCTTGCCCATATCTTGAAAAGCCTTGGTCTTTATCCCTCATCACTTCTGAAGCGAAACCTTCTCCATCTCGAGAAGGCATCTCCAACTTCCCATATTTGAGAATTTCTCCCTGATCCTTCCTCTCCCGAGTGTTCTCTATACCATTTTCACCTCTTTTTGTGGAATCTTCATCTTTTCGAGAATCTGTAAGCTTATCAAACTGCGCCTGTTCTCTAGTTTCTCTCTTCCATTGTTCCTCCCCTACATCTCCACTTCGAGTTCTACCTCTTTCTGTCCAACCTTCACCCTCTTGATTGTGAACTTCCACCAGTGTTTGATATGCTTTCACATTTCTGGTATCATTATCACCTTTCTTTGTTAAAGCACGGGTATTTTGAGTATCTGAATTTGTTGCTAACTGTCCCTCTCCAGAAGCTGTACCCTCTTCTTTACCATCATTTCTAGGAATGTAATTCTTTTGCAGGATAACACCCTTGGTGGTTGGATTCAGAGGCAGCTTCGATGGGTCATCAGTGCTAACTGACCAGATATTACTTGTTTTCTCAAGACGTAGCTTCATCTCTTCAATTTCAGCTTCTTTCTGCTTTAAGAGCTGTGTTAGAGCTGTTAACTGATTATCATCATTTACATGCTCCATCTCATTTTCTGCCAGCAATCTGATCCTATTGTCCTTCTCGTCAATGGTTGCTTCCAGAGCTTGTTGTTCTTCTTTGAACGACGCCAACATGGATTGCACTTCCATGAGCTTACTATTGAGATCCATTTTCTGAGTCCTCAGAGTTATTACCTTACCTTTCGTTTCTTCCAGTTTTCTTTTCACTTCTTTGGAAGAATCTCTTTCTTTCTGCCAAAAGCCATAAATAAACAGGAGCCAGTACATAACAATAATGGATTAAATGAAATAAAAACGGATCATCATATCTCGGATTCAGTCTATATACTAATAAGCAAGCAATTCTCATCCAATGGCAAACAATTAACAGATCCAGATCGAATCATTTAGATGATAAAATGTATGTGGATGGCAAATTCATTCATGAAACAGAGTTTCAATTCAGTTTCTCTAGCAATACTGGTTTTGAAGTGAGTCCATTTTAGCACGAATTTGATTAGATTGATCAAAGACATGCACAGTGGATAAACAAAAACATTGATTTTAAATCATGTTTATTGAAAGTAATTCCTTTTGTCAATTACAAAGATTACACACAAGGAATTTGGATTGTCATTCCTACACCAAGCAGGACACTGTGACTCAGTACGGTGCATTTTCCGGAAAGATATTGGCCATTGATATTCTTCACGGCGAGGGTGCAGGTGTGACAGTCAGACTTGGAATAATGTAAAGCAAAATGGTCATGACCATTCATATACACAATGTTTACCATGATCATGATCCTTCATCTGAGGGGACCCAACTATAGATGCAGAGTAAAACTGACTCCGGATAACAGAAACATAAAGCACACATTCTACATTTCTACCTAGCATGCCCACAAAAAACACTACCAACTCCATTGAATCAGTGTTCATTTGTTCTCAATCTTAACCATTCGCTTGGAAACCTTTGATCAAACATGTAAATCATTCCTTAGGTTTTACTTGACGCAAATGTCATGTAATTGCCTCGGCTCAAGCTTCTCATTCTCTTCAAATTCATCTGAGCCTTCCCCCTGGTACTCTTGCCATATACAATGGGGAAAGATAGTAAGGATTGCACTAAAAAAGACACTACTCAGACACCTGTAACTGGGTCCACGCACATGATTTAGCATGACTAGCCCTTCATCCTGAGGGCAAGAAACATTCATGCAATGATCATAACAACTAGATCAATTAAATTTCAATCAGATAACTAAAGTTAGTCCAAATCCAAGCACCCAGATCAAATGGGAGAGCTAGAATTTGGTGGATGGTGCAGATAGTAGCAGCCCCATTTTGATTCGTAGGAGATATCACAAGATCACAAGGGCCTCATGGAGAAGAAGAGCAAGATGAAAATGCCAAGACTTACCTGCAAGAGAAGTTGGAGGGCGATTAATTCCTGGTCCTTGTCTTTGATGAGGAGATTGAAGAGTCGTCTCTCTCTAAGTTTGTGAAGGACTAGTACCCCCAATATTGCTGCACCAAAGGCCAATAGTAACATCATACCATATGGCCTTCCTCTACTGTTCTTTGGTCCACCCACAGCCATCTCTCTCTCTCTCTCTCTCTAAGAATCCCTTTTATGTAAAAGCCAATTTAGGAGAAACAAAAGCTGCTTCTTCTTCTCTCTCTCAAGCTCTGGTTATAGTAGCCAGAACAGCCCCTTTTGCTTCATACCCAAGAGAAAGAATCTCTCTCTCTCTCATTAAAGAATCCTTGCTATGTTAGCAATACCTGAGGAGAACCAGAAGCTTCTTCTCCTTCATCTCTTCTCAAGCTCTGGTTATATCAGAAAGAACTGATGCTTCATAACTAAGAAGTCTCTCTCTCTCTCTAACACGTAGAAATAGAGTGAGAGAGGTGGAAGAAGCATGGGAGCATGTGTGAGGGGCGCTGATTCTTGCATTCCATTTTTCTATTTTTGGTTTATCCTGATATCTTCCCTTGCTTCAATTACCGAACTACCCTTACTGGCCCGTCCATAGCAGTGGATCTTTGTTAGAAGATGCCGAGAAAAATAGTACACCCCTTTCTGTGTCTTTCATGCGGCCTTTTAGAGAGTGAGAGAGGCGATGCAACCGATCTTATCGCAGCCGTATGCAGGCTTACTTTTTGAAGGTCCTTTTTTTATTATCAACCTTCATCTGATTCGTGTCATGACTAGCAGTCTAATATGAAAATTATGATTATTTTATATTTATATTTTTAAATATTTTAAAGTTAAAAAATAAACACTACTTTGAGACTTTTCTAAGTTACAATCTCTATTTTTTACTTTGAAATATCTCAAAATGAAGGCATAGGGCAAGGATAATTCCAAAAGAATGTAGATAGAAATGAAAAATAAAAAATAAAAAAATTTAACTTCGGAACAAACGAAGCTACAATATTTAAGAGAGGAGAACGAAGGAACAAGATTCATGTGACCAAGCTGTAATCTTGGTAAAGTCTCGATGACCATATTATGTATTATGCATGCAACCAAATTTGTCTCTTCCTCAGGGAGGCTCATCTTTTAAGCCTCGAAAGGCAGGATTAGGCTATCAGTCAAGCAATAATAATACTCCTAAAATGTAATATATTCATAAAAATAGGGTGCTAATTATAAAAAAGTAGGCGTAGGATTTTCTATGAAAAGGGCCATGCATTAATTAAGGGCAAAGTAATGAGCATTAATCGATGCATGTTCAAAAGGGTGAGCCCGTCGGAGTTTACAAGGTGGGGAGGGCAAATTAGTTCCCTAGACATGTGACCTACTCACTGTACAGACTTTCCCATACCTTGGACCGTTGACAAACACTTTACCCGTGCTTTTAATTGATAATTGCACTCTACTTTTTGTCTCATTCGAGAAATGCTAACTTTCAATTACCATAACTGGGCGCACCCTTGGATGAACCCCACCCGTTCAGCTTATTTCTCTGCCTTTGATATCTTGTAAAAGAAACGATTGAATCATCTTAGCCTCCAAAATTGTGCTTAAAACCGTTGGTTTTCTATGATCACATGTAGACATTTTTTCAGACGCGAGAATAACCCGCTGAGCTCGTCTCTTGATCAAAAGTTGGAGCGATCGGATGGACGGTCTAGATCTGAAAACAAACTAAATTGAAATATATTTGATCGATACAATTAGTGATGTTATCCTAACCAGGTATTATGGGGTCATTTTCTTCACTTCATTATTCAGCCTTTGGAAATCAGCAAAGCATTTAAGAACTTGCTTCCCAATTTTTTGCCAGTCCGAACTTGGAAGTGGTAGAATAGACCTGCCAGGTTGTTTTGAGTCTGAACTTTGGTAAAGGCACTCACTTGTTTATGAACGGAAATATTGCAAGCTGGCCTACTTTTTTAGTGATCCCAACCGTCCATCTGTAATTGTGCTCACCGATGAGCCACTTACCACAGTTTAGAGATATTTAACAACTCTTAAGAGCTGGCACAGGTAATGGAGAATTTTGGCTTACAATGTCGTAGAATTGTGGGACCTAGTCTTACCCATGCCAGCTCTTATTTTCATTAGGTGAGAGTCCAATTCTTATTCTCAGTCGTGGAGACAACTGAAGGGGAGCCTTGGCGAATCGATAGAGGACTTTGAGGTCATGAATTCAAAGCATAGAAACAACTTCTTCCAAAATACAAGGTAAAGCTTAGTACTATTGACGCTAGTGGTCCGCCCATTCCCCAGACCTCGCATATGCAGGAGCTCATAGACCAGGGCGGCCTTTACTTGTGGAGACAACTGAAATCCACCCAAGTGAATTCAACTTCAGTAAGTATAGTTCTTAGAATTCAATTCCTTTACTTAAGAATTAGATTCCAAGTTCACACAACCCCGCAAGGAACATTTTCTTTTAGTAAGTTTGAGAATAGATATGGGCAGACCCCAATTCTTCTTATTCTCACTTCTGGTGAGAATTGAAATCCACCCAAGTGATTCAAGTGACTGTAAAAAGCACAACCACCAGGATCTAGTTCCTAAGAATTCAATTCCTTGCTTAAGAATTAGATTTGAAGTGCACAGCCCACTAGGAACAGGTTCTCTCTTCTCTTTCAGTAAGTTTGAGGATAGATATGGGCTTGAGCATCTGTCTCAGTTCGAAGGTGCTCTGTTTCACAATCACTAGGCTGTGGATTCAAGTCCACAAAGTCTAAGAACGGAGAAACACAGGAAAATTATTCCAGGAGTCAAGGGCAGAAGCTGCAAACAAAGCCAGTTCTGATATTGTCAGTCAAATTAGAATTGCTGTTGCAAATTCAGCTGTAGCATTACGATCATTCTCACAAGATTGCAGTATCTTGAGAGTTGAGAGTAATATGATGTATAAGAGCATACAAATCATTCTAACAACAAGTTCAACATAGAATCTAGCTCCATCTATAACAAAACTGGACCTTGTTTCAGAAGCACGACTGATTTACATGACAAAGATCATTAGTTACACTCTTTTTTCTTTTATCGTTGCATCCCGCTCGAGCTGACCCGAGAAACAGGCATCGAGTTAGCTATACAACAGCATCCAGGAAAGAAACCTAAGTGCCTGAAGTTTTCACAACAAGTATACAGGTTGCCTACCTTCTTTGAGGACAGCAACATGCCACAAAGAAACCCCGTGTTGCAGATGTATTATGAGATAGATAATAAGAGTTGATCATGTTTTATAGTTCCTTTTCTTCAGGTTTTCGGTATGATCGCAAGGAGATCTGTATCAGAAGACACATTAATGAGACTAGTGACCTTGGAGAAACTACATATGTTGCTCCAAGCCAGTGACATGAACAGTAAACAACTGTATATATGAATTAAACTTCAGAAAGTATATGATAGGGGAATTAAAACAATACACGAATAATATCAAATTGTGGCCTCGTTGAAGAAAATCTATAAAGCTGAAACAAGATATTCAATGATCCCTTACCGCTAAAAGCATGCAATGCTGAAGATCAATCAACGTCCTTCACATCAGCTTCAATATCAACCACTTTTGCAGATGAAGCTTTTCCTGCCGACAACAAAGGAGAACAGATCAGGATTAGAAGGGATATTACTTGATATCTTGAAGGAAATTAACACCCAAAAGACAAACTTAAGAGAAATTGAAGGACTTACTTTTCTCAGAGAATGGCGAAAAGCCATTGAAAGCTTGACCAAATGTGGCTGACTGGTTGGAGGAGAACCTAGTAGGTTCTCTAACAAATTTGTTTTCATGCACTGGAGTTGCACTGGAGCGTGTTAGAACATATAATTTTCAGCCAAATAATACACACTTGACCTCAAGTTCAAAACAAGTAAGTCCTTTGATTTATTGTTAGTTCTTTAACTGTTACACTATGATGGCTCCATTTGGTGGTCATGTCATCAGGCCAGCATCTTCTTTTCATAGTTCCCTTGTGCACGTGTATTATAAGTGCCAAAGCAACATGAACTATGGATAGAGAAAGAATACTATATTGGCTTGGCCTATTACTGATCATTTTTACTTCACCTACTGAGCCTTGCCCATTGGAAGAGAGTGGATGATCCTTGTGCAGGTTTTCAAACTACCTGGGAATCCATAAGTAGGTGATGTGGAAATGAACTATTAAATTGCGATTGCCGAGCCCGCTCCTATGTATCCAACAGTTCCAAAGTGTTTAGGCGATGCTTTAGCACGTGACATTAATATTGATCATGTAGGAAGAAAACTATCAGGTCCTCTAATTGAGCATGAGTCTGAGTCATATGATCAACATGGACTCGATAAAATTAAGATGCTCATTTGGTAGGCCTGCAGGGCAAAAATTGATCGATGGATCCTAACCACCACATGAAAGAGCAGAGCTGAATGTGGACCTTCTAAGTTCCATTTCAAGAAGCGCTCCACTTTTTGTTTTGGAATGGAATGCTTCAGCATTCAGCTCGTTTTACTGTTCCATTTAAGAAAGATGCACAAAATTTATGCTTGAAAATCTTAAAATAGAACAAAATATTAATAGATAACAACAACAGTAGCAGAACTTAAAGCAAGGTTAAATTACATGTTTTACATGGTGAAGTCTACTCTCGAGATAAAATATCATGTTAATATTATATATATAACATATGAGTTCATCTGAGAAAAACCCACACTATCTGCATAAAGTGTCTTGTCAAAGTACCCTTCCTGCATACTTTCAAAAAAAGGCACATTGTGTCTATGTGCACATCATGGTTGATGCATAAGAAATCTCAAAATTTTTGCATGAAAATTCTGAATTAGCACTAACCTGAGAAAGGTTGAGTACAGAATGGACACAGCTGCACACCATCCTTTAGAGAAGATCTAGTATATCACATCAAACAGAGTAAGGTCCAGATGCAAATCTTTAAGAATGTAGTCGAAGTCAAATAGAACAGACTGCACAAGATAGGCTCTACGGTGATTAAGATTTTCAGTTTAAGCAACTTACTTGAAGATCTGGAAATCATTTCCACAGTTGGGGCACTGCATATATTCCAGGTAAAACAAAAGAGATCATTAATAAACTCAAATGATGTCAATAGAGTACAATGAAATCCACTGGATGCATAAGATACGCAACTAATAAGGATCTTTAGTCTGATCGGAGGTTGATTCAAGAAATTGAAATAATTGACATAACCTATTGAAGTTTCCAGTACTGTTGGTCCCAGAATGAGAGAAATCAATTGTTGACACTTTTGTAATCCAGAATCTTGCTGAATCATAGAGACTAAGGTGACTGATAAAAGAGGGGAATCTGATGGCCTCAATGCAAGTCCGAAAAAATTTGGATAACTCGGTTTGGAATAATTTATTTTACTCTTGAAAGAAATGAAACTACATTCAAAGAATAGAAGTAACAACTCCAAAATGTGTCTTTTTGCAAAAACAAATATATGCATATCTGTCTGCGTTTCTGGTAAGATATCCTTAACTTTAGATTCATCATTTAGAATTTCAACCATGCATCGAAAAGGGTGTTCAAACTGGCACTTTTTCCAAATTTCTTCACTCTTATACAATTTAGCAGTTCTCGATAGCTACAGAAGGTTACTAAAATTACCTTTTCTTGGTTTATAATCTAGAAGAAGTGCTTCATTATAGACTAAAACAGGTTTCCACATCCCTCTCTTACAGGAAGAAATTTCTAGATAGCAGTTTAAATTTCAAGGAAAATAGATAGACCAGAAATAATGAAGAAATTTCTAAAACTTAGAGCTAGTGTCCTCAAAGAGCTCCATAATGACAAGCTCTTAGGTAGTTGACCAGAAATAATGGAGTAACTTGCATTTCTTATGTACTAGCACAATGGAAGTAAGACGAGAAGTATAACATTTGAAAGAATTCTTACACTGTCTTGAACTATATCTCGTCCAGCAAACCACAAGAAAGCACCCAACCCAGCAATTGGTAGGATCACTGCAAGCAGCTGTTTGGATGTAACATCAGATTAGCAGACAGGTGAAAAACATATGCGTTGTGAATTTAAAAGCTCAATGCTGTCTAGGTTTACAGTAAGTAACACAAACTAGAGAAGGATATATCCATCAAGCCATCTAAAACTTGTAACTAATTTCCCACTAAGGATGACTCTCCAACATGTCATCCCAAGTTTAAACATCAATACAGAATACTGGGCAAATGAGCTAGAAAAAAAAGAAAAAGAAAAGTCAATTAGCACTATGAGTATTTTCAACTTTCATAGGGTGATAAGGAAATGGATCTTCGAGTAGCCATTATAAAAGAAAAATTAGGTCTTCAGGGTAAATCTCTGCCTAAGGAGGCACCCGATTAGTTGTAGAGACAGTTAAAGCTTAATGAAAATAGAGGCACACACCCTGAAAACAAAAGATATTGAAGCAAAAAGAAAAAATGAGCATAGGTGGAAGAAAAAAATTGTACATCGTTGTGTGGCAAAGCATATGTCCTACTACAGAAAGTCACCTACTGTGCAGCATCTTTGGCACTCTTTCCCACCAAGAAAGGGTAAGCACTAATGCGGAGCTTGTTGGAGAGGAATTATACTTGGATTAATTGCAAAATTTTATTGAGATCTATCAGTGGCATAGTTACTACGTAATTTATTCAAAAGAAAGAACCACTTAAAATAGAAGTCCATGCATCACAAATCATGGGTAGCCTGGATCAAGCAATGACCAATGGCATGGATTTAACCCACTGCCTGTCTTAGTAACGATAGGCGTAATTTCTTGCTCCATCAAACTGCCAATTCAGGGAGTTCTAAGCAGCAAGTGATATCAAAATACCTTGCAGGTTTCTTTCAAAGACTTTAGTCCTTGGAGGAAGAAAAGACAAAGCAGGTTTTCTAGCAGAATGGCAACCCTCCCATATCTCCTATCTACACCAGGTGGTCAGGGTCTCTCTTCTTTTGATAACTAAGGTGCCACAGTATGATGATCTACACCATCACGACACTCATCCAACATCTCTGGAAATGTTTTCACAATTTTTTGGGTGTTGGTGATGAGCAATTTTTGCATGCACCGCAGAGCAGGCTTCTAACAATACATTTACTGAGCTTGCACTGATGATTAAAACTGCAGATAACAGCACGGTCTTCCAAGTCCAACCCATTGGCACAATTTCCAGGCACCTTGAGTTTAGAAAAAATTGCTGCCAATGGCATCTAAATTAATATTGCATAGGTGTGGTGCAGGCTTCCAAAACTACTTTCACTAATCACACTGATGATTAAAACTGCAGATAACAGCAAGGTCTTCCAAGTCCAACCCATCGGCATGATTACTAGGCACCTTGATTTTAGAAAATGTTTCTGCCAATAGCATCTAAATTAATATTGCATAAGTCGCGACTAAGATTGGTGGAGTTAATGGAACTGAACTTTCAGCACGTTATGAGAAACTCATATGTATTTGTGTAAGAATTTTGGAGTGTATAGTTTCTCCTTTACCCTCAGAGGATGGGTAACTTGCTCCACTTATCTGGGCATGATGGTTAGAAATCCCTTTGTGGAAATTACAACGGAGAAGTATGAGGAAATGATAACTTCCTTGTTACTCCTTCAGTAATCATGAAAGTTGCTTCTGCCATGCCTGCTTTTGGTGGAACTTCTATGACTGAACAGAACCCACCAGTGATACAGCTTTCTCTGCACAGGCACCAATCAGAAGCATGATTCACATGAGGATACCCAGTCTATAATATAAGCAACAGTAATAGCATATAATTGTGGAGCCAATACTAATTGCCTTTCAGATCTTTCGCCACTTTCATCAGTATAAGAAGGTTCCTCCAGTCTGGTTTGCTCTTTTTCTACATCTATCTCTTATACTACATGAACTTCTTTCATTCCCTACTACCAATACCCACTTCAACTGAAGCAAAAGCTTTATGTTTTGGACAAAATATGAATTTGGGAAGTTTCAGATTGTAGACAAATTAACTCAGAGTCATGATAGACAGCTTAGCTACTTAGCTGTGGAAGGGATCAGATACTGTTATGTTCCCTTCTTGTTTGGCAAATTTGGGTTTATCAGAAAGAATATAGTGACAATTGGCAGATACAGGAACTGTCAAAAGATACCTAATCAACCCAATGAAGAACAACAACAGGAAGAAACAAAATCCACTAACCAAAGAAAAGGAAAGTATTGCATGAGGAAATAAAAGAATTAAGGAGAGTAAACAACTAAAAGGCCAAAACAAAGTGAAGAAGGACATCAAGAATAACCAATTAGAAGAAGAAAAGAACATCCATCAAAGAAGAGCAAACCAAGCATGGTAAATCCAAACCAAGAGAAAGAAGCTGCAAGAAGAAAACACCCACCAAAAGTAGCTAGAAGGAGCTGCAAGTCTGAGAAACTGATAATAAGAGCTTACCCAAATGGAAACAATTGCATCCAATATCCATCCCAGTTGCCCTGTCATTGAAAGGTAAGTCAATCCAACAGCCAAAGCAAGATTTCCCAAAAGCCTTGCATTATTGCTATTATCCTTTCCACCCCCACCACCATTGAAATCAAATCCCTGGTTAACTTTAACCACTACCACCCTCTTCTCCCTTTCTTTTCTCATAAAAATTCCATCTTTTCGTGGATTTGTGAAGAAACTTGAACCAGTTTCGCCAAAAGCTCCAAATTTTCTGCTTGGAAGAGAATAACAGCTTGTGGGTCTCCTGGATTTGAACCCGAAACAGCTTCTTCTGTAGCTTAGATCATCACAGACATTGCTGGAAACAGATATTTTGATGGGAATTTGAAGGCTATTCATGGCAGCTCAGTGCAAGATTTCGTTAAAGATTGGGTTCTTAAGAACTGTTGAAATCAGAAGATTCCATAATAGATTAGTTAGCCTCTAGTCGGAGTTCCAAGTACAAAAAATCAGACAGATTTTATAAGACTAGTGACCATTGATTCTGTCCACACATTAGTACAAGATACGTGGTTAAGAATTAAGATCTTTATGAAGTTGCCTCAGCTTCAGATGGCTCCTATCAGAGAATCCTAACCGTGCATAGTGTTTTGTTGGAGATATTGCCCGATATGTCCTTTCAATGCTCGCTTGTGTAGCACTGATGTCATGGAGGGTCCAGAAATGGTTGATCCAACCCACTTCTTCTGATTTCTCCAAATTCGGATATCTTCAATTTTAACACCTAGAAAATTTTGTTTTGGTCATTGAAAGTGAACCCTATTGTTTATGATCACTTCCTAGCCGTACATATTTTCATCAAAACTGAATTTATTCAGATTGCAACCTCACTGAATCTGCACCGTCTAAAGTCGGCCAAATCAGATGAAGGGGTCGATCAAAGATGGGTTCCTCGTGTAAAAGTCTGTGGGATAGTACATGTAAAACCAATGAGCTCTGGGTATTTTCCCTCTCCTTAACTAAGAATTACAACAGACTCCATCAGTCGAACTAATATTCCGAACAATGGAAAATTTTTAAACAAGTTTCAAATTTTTTTTTTATCTCTCTTTTTTTTTTATACGTATTTTGGAAGCTCTTATATATATATATATATATATATATTATTTTGGATAGGTTTATGAAACTGAACATGAATTTATGAACTTAAATTTGAGAAATAATTTATCAAAAATTCAAATACAATTAAAGGACTAAAATTATATTTTTTTAATTCTTTTTTCTTGACTTTCTCTGCATCTTTTCCACAGTATTCTCCTAATTTGTGTCAACTTATTCCGAATACAAACTTTGTAACTATGCTTTAATGGACTACACATCTAGCTACTTCTCATAACGGTATCTTAATGAACAAAAATGGTGATATTGTTCCCCCATTGATCTAGAAAATATAAAATATCATGATCATCTGATAATAAGAGTTTTAATTTGTTAAATCTATGCTTTTTACAACAGAATTCTCTGAAAAAATTATCATCCATTAAAAGATCCTCTAATTAGATGCCCAATTAACTTAAGGAATCATTCCTAAGAGAGAATTACTCTCTAAAATTCCCACTTAATATAGAAATAATCCCCTATCTTTTCCATCACCTCTTCCAAACTCATATCATCAATAGCAGCCTTAAGTAACTCCCACAACTTCTCCTTACTCAAGCCCTTCAAATTGTCTGCATGGAACTTCTTGACCCTTTTGTCTTCATCTTCTTTGAAATCATAAGGCCGCCTACAGAAGCAGATAACCATGTCAAGAAGTTTCTTGACGTTGATTTCTTGAACTTCTTTCTTTTGAACTCATTCATAATGCTGCTTTCAGAAGCTGATAACCATGGAAAGAATCTCAGCGTTCAAGTTATCGAGAGGGAAGATTTTGATGCCATCATGGACGGTCTTGATCTCACCACATTGAATCGCCACCGCTTGTTCTATATGGAATATCATGCCACTGAAGAACTCGTTCTTAGTTTCTTGTAATCAGAGAGGGAGAGAGAGAGGGCGTACGGTTGCAATAGTGCTGAACCAAATCAATGTTGCATGGTCTTCCTAGTATAGTTGCAATGATAATAGGAAAAAAAAACCTTTCTGGAGAGAGAGAGTTTTCTAATTGAACAGAAACAATTAGAAGAGGAAGACTGCTAATAAGCTAAGCACTAGCAAGGTGGGCCAACACATGTCTAGTTTAGTTGGTCACAGACAACTAGTCTTCCCTGACAAGTTTCAGTTGCCGCTTTCTCCTTTGGCTGGGAATTAGATTCAGGAGAGTTTGTGACAGATTTGCTGTATAATTCTTTGTTTTGCAGATGATCAATAGGAGACCCATGAGGTTACCTCATCCTCAAGATATAGTCCAACCATTCTTATGGATAAAGGTCCTACAGGAACGCACTCAAGTCAGATCAATGTAATAGGTATAGGCTCGTCATCAGCTCTCAGATTAACGGATTCAACCATGTTAACATGGTACATGTGGGCCCCAAATATGCCGAGCTGGGAAGCAAGCTAGTGCCTGTTTGCTTATCATTTTTTAAATAGAAACATAGCATTATTATCCTCTTTCACGACTATCATTGGCTTGCTTTTGACTCTTTTATAGGGTCTTGGAATGGAATTCTACTTCTTCCTCTTCTAATCAGGTAAGCACAAATTCTTTTGCTCCATCCTGTTCCAAACTTTCCCTAAAACTCTTGCAGACTATCAGAACTCAAACATGATTTGGGTTGATTTCCAGCCCTTTTTTGGTTTCTCTATTGAGGGT
This sequence comes from Warburgia ugandensis, assembly GCA_035236585.1. Taxonomy (NCBI): domain Eukaryota; kingdom Viridiplantae; phylum Streptophyta; class Magnoliopsida; order Canellales; family Canellaceae; genus Warburgia; species Warburgia ugandensis. Next base: position 26,530,029 of record CP141136.1, read on the forward strand.
GGTTGGGTGGGGATTGAGAGTTGAACATACACCAATGACAGACCCAAGTAGCGCAACCAAAACATGCATTCACATCCTTCAGGTACCAACTGTAAAGAATAACCTCAGACAGAATGTATTATCTTAGTCAAGACAAGGAATTACTGAGGCACAGCTTCAGCATTATAGATACAAGAAGGAACCAGCCATATCTGCCTCAGTAATGTAGATGAAAGTAAAAAACTCAGCATTCTTCAACACAGCAACCATTACCTATGCATATTCATATTGAATTCCTACATCACTCATTCTTCTTATTGTATTTCATCTTCTCCGCAACATCTCCACTGTAAGGTGCAACATGATATGCGTACTGCTGCATGACAGAGAAGACAACCATTTCCAAGCAAACAAGGACATTCTGCAGAGCTTCCTCGATGTGCTCTACATCTAACCAGTAGTGATGAGATTTTATGATTCCTGCAGCAACTAGGATCTCAAGCACAATACCCTGCCAATAATGAGGAATTAATGAAAAGTTTAGTAGTGAAACATGTATCATCCCATCTTAAAAATTTTTACAAAGTAGCTCTTAAAAACAAGCCATAAGGATGTTTCTCCTTCTCAGAAGAAATGTGTGATATTCTAGGCTTTTACTTCACAAATGGAAAAAGATATAATCCAGTGATGTATCATGACACGCCTGTACAGATAAAGGTGTCAGAAACATTATATACTGGATTAAAGTACACTCAGATCTTGATTGAGTTTTACAAATCAGAAAAGATTATATGTTCTTCGGGTCATTTGGCCTTTGTGTCATCTTTCTCGAGTTTGTACAAACTCAGTTTATTTTGATGCATTGGGAGCATGAAACGTTTAATGATTGGCGACTGGTATTGAATATCTGATAACAAAAGCCTGCTTAACAGGGATGCTGCTTTTCTTTACAACAGGAAAGCACAAAAGCAACACTTTGGGCATTAACAAGGATAACTCAGTTCTGAAAAATTGCCATGTCAGAAATGCCTCAGTACAGAGTTAACAGATTGTTAGGTTGGGTAACTCATGACTCATGCACTTGGAAATGTACGAAATACAATGATGTGGAATTATTTAATCACTAGAATGTTGGTAGAATAAGTTTTTTTTTGAGGTAGGCATCTCTAAACTACAAAAGCAACCGATAGCACTAAGAGATTTTTCTTTTATGCATCATATTAAAACTTTTAACGAAGAAGTGATGCTGACAAGAACTCGTAACAAACTAAAGAAGGAGCATGAGTATTTACCTGCCAGAAGCAGAAGAACACAATCCCTTTGATGCACAAGAATTTTGAGAGAGGCTTGTGGGGTGCCAACTCCTTTGCAAAGACATGGTAGAAAACTACAAGGGAATAAAGAGCTAAGGAAACAGAAATGTTTAGTATGATGGTGAATGTCCAACTAATCCAACTGGTATACAATCCGAGAAGTTGAAGCACTATCATCAAAATAGAGCATACGGGACGGATGATGACAAACTGCCATGTCCAGTATTTGAGAAGCTTCAGCGTGTGAGGTTCCAAACGGACAGTGCGAGGCTGCATTTTGAGAAACAAACACATCAAGCATACATCTTTGAAAGGCAGAAGAAAAAAATTTCAGCAGTCTGGGTTTCACAGACATGCAAATAATGCTGGTGATAACAAATTAATGAAAAAGCTAACAAAACTAAAGAATTTGGGACATTTAACTTCTGATCCCACCCCAATCTCTGGTCAAGATATCATTAGCATTGGCAAGCAATAATTGAAAAAGAACCGTTCCATTCAGCTGAACCTATTCAGCAAAGTGAATTTATTTTGTGACAGAAAAAACAACAAGAGAGAGAGAGAGAGAGAGAGAGAGAGAGAGAGAGAGAGAGAGAGAGAGAGAGAGAGAGAGAGAATGAAGAAAATGTAGAACCAACAGATAAGATATAATTCCAGCATTCTCATTACATAGACCATTACAATCATTGTCTACTTTCCATAGGATTAAACAGGTACTTCCAGGACTAACTCTAGTGGAAACATGTGATCGAATAATTCTAAAATGTATATCCATACCTGAAAAAGATTCATGGGAAAGCTATGGTGAATCTCCCTTCCCTTAATCCCATCTGGCACTATGTTTTTACTAATTGATATATTCAAGTAACTGTACATCAAAGCCAAGAACTTAGCAATCACCTGCAACGAGATAGAGACTTTGTTATGATATGACGAGGTGAAATGGTTAAATGTGAAAGTTATTTGATAAATTATGAGAAGGATAAGCTCAATAAGCACGAACTTACCAGAGCCTCATAGCATTCCTTAACAGAGTCCAGGAACATGAAGAAAGCTTTACTTCCCTGAATATCCAGCAAACCCACAAAGGAGTCGATGGCATAGATAGGGGCCATGAGGACAATGATAATAATAGCCTTTTGCTCTTTTGGGTTTTTCCAGTAGAAGAGATGTTGTGATACTAACTGCATTGTAAAATGCATAGTAAGCATCACGCAACACCCTGACCCTAGCAGAGTGAGAGACCCTCGGTCCATCTTTGTTATATCCATTGTTGGTGAGAATAAAATACAGAGGCAGAATCTGAAAAGGATATACAAGCTCCTTAAGGATCAGAAAGTTCACCAATAGCACAGCTCCCATTCCATAATTATAAATCCTCATCATTTAGTTTACTACATAGATCAATGCAGACGAAGAAAAGAAGACTCAAATGAAGAAGAAATTGTTTTCTGAACTCTACAACATGCAAATATGTCCACGATGGCAAACCTAAACTGCAGTTTGCTCATTACAAGATAAATGCCTTTGGATATTTGGAATTCAGACAAATTCCTTTGCAAAATTTTCCACTGAGGATGGAGGGCATAATAAGATGACTTTATCACAAAATTATTATGTTATGGTTTATCCTGCACAAAAAACTTCACATTAATGACTTACTCAGACCTAACTTTCGTAGATAAAATTTTTCCATAATGTTTCAAGTATAAAGGTTTTGATGGACTTGATATTTTTAACACGTCCCCAATAGCCGGTGAAACGGAGAAGACATTTAGATGAAATTACCATCCATTTTCAGTGCCTTCTTACATTACGAGGAAAGCCTAAGAACCATCAAAGATCAGTCCACTCACACTTTCAATCAGTAAAACAATAGAGAAAGCAACTCAGTAGTTTATCTAGCAACCGTCACTACAGTTTCTTAAGTTCTCTTTCACAATTCTCCCCTAACAATGGCACCAGCCAGTAAACTATGCCAACTTCAAGAATCTCCCTTCAGTTTTTCCCAAGTATCCTTTCAAAGCATCACGATGAATCGAGCACCTTAAATGTCAAAAATAAGAAGTATATCAAACCTTATTTTACTCCATAAACCATCGTCTACATAGTGATCTTTCATGTTGAATTCAACAATGGGCAGAAACATAACCTCATGTTTCTAATTGTTCACACAATATTCTATGATTTGACCTCCAAATAATAATCAACATTAACCGTATGTCACTAATATCATTTACCACAATTAAAAGACACTAGATGAATCACCACAAACCTAACGCCTACACCATCATAATCAAATTTCATAAAATATCATCAGTAATTCTCACTAAAATTCCAAACTTTGACAAGCTCTTCCAGAACCCATACATCCCAGATTGTAGCATCATAGCAAAGCTACTACCTTTAGTTTCAGGAATCAGAAAATTAGCACTTCCACAGACCGTGACTACAATTTCTGTGGATTTTCCTACTTGTCATCCAATTAATCAAAGATTATACAAGGATGTAACACTATCCAGAACAAGATCCAACCTTTAGTTTGGCAAAGAACAAAATTTCCTTAGAAAAAAAGCGATTATATACCAAAAATTTGCTAAAAAACGTCAAGAAAAATGTTACCAGTTCATCATTGACTGTAAGAAGCTGAAGGAACTTAGAAGCAAAGTGGAACAGAGAGGGAGAGAGAGCTCTTACAGAGAAATCTGCGATCTGGGTGGAGGAGAAGATCTAGGAAGAGAAGGGAGGAAGGAGATATAAGAGAAAATAGAGATTGGATTGGACTATTCTGCTTGTCTTTCCGGACATTGACAATGAAGCCGCCGATGCTCGTCCTCCAGCAGCCGTGGGAAGCTTAAATTACTGTTTTACCCTTGGGGTTGGTTTCGAAGCTTTCTCCAAGGAATGTTACTGTAAAGCGCGATAGTATGGAAAGTACACGTGCTGTCCCCAGTTTTGCACGAAAGGACCCACCTTGGATGATCTGACCCGTTCATCCAATTTTTCACAGTGCATATCTCGTTAAGGATTGATCAATGAATGTAAATCAATATATTGCAAACTTTACTTCTTTCTATTTCTTGCGATCAAAAGTCATATTATGGACAAAGAACCTGAACTTTGAATGATCTGATTCGTTCATCTGATTGCTTAGGTTTTTTGTGTTTAGCAGTATAAATAGTATACTTATTGGAAAATTCAAAGACCGTTCAGGGGAACGTGCTCTGATTACTTTGGAATTGGATGCTTTGTAAGCAAAGAATCAGGATGATTCGAACACCAGAAATCAAAAGCAGAAAAAATCGGACGAATGACTCGGATCATCCGAAGGTGGGGCGTGCTAAATGGACGTCCATTTAGCATTCTTCCACTTGCTTTTCACCCCACGTCGGTGTCCCTCTCCATTCAATGGTCACGGCCCATCCCTACTAACGCCCTCGTAAATGCAGGACGTTGTGGAGGGGCTGTCTCAGCCTCTCAAGCCATTTTGGTCCATAGTCTTTATCTTCAATCATCATGTACCTTTTCTTTGTTCATCTTAGTTTGAATACATACAAGTTGGATCTTTACGGATAAAATGGGCAGGTGCACTAAGTTTTCGCCTATGTAAGGTTTGGGAAAGGGGCAAACCACAAAGATTTATAATATACAATCTTATCGTATATTTTTTGCAAGAGCCTATTTTCACACCTTTAAATTCATGACTTTAAAGGTCATATACGCCAAGCTCCAATTCTTAATAAACGTGCTGAATTCTTAATAAAGAAAAAAGATAAAAGAATTGAACCAACTCATAGTCATTCTAGAGCCTCATAAACTATTATTGAATCCGGTCTCAGAAGTACTATTTCTTAGTGGGAGAATGGAAATGGAGGGGTTATTCAAAGAACAATCTCATTACATAACCATTTTTCTCAAATCTCCATGCAAATGCATTTTTCAAGCTCCTCCTCACATGTGATGGTATATTATATCTTCATGAACTCCTAATGCTCGAAAAATATTTTAAAAAATTAAGCAAACCAAGCAAAATCCTCCTCACATATTAGTCTATGTGAAACAAGGGAGCCTTGGCCTAACAGTAAAAGTTGTGGTCGTATGATCTTGAGGTCATGTATTCAAGGTGCGGAAATAGCCTTTTGTAAAAATACAAGGTAAGGCTGCATACTATAAGCCCTTGTGATCCGTCCTTTAAAAAAAAGCCCCAAACCCTGCATAGTCAGGAGCTTCGTGCATTAGGACAGCCCTTTATATTAGTCTATGTGAAAACAAAATAGAGTAGTTTATCCCCTTAGTGCTGATTGGCAAGGCATATATAATCCAGTAGGTGGTCAGAACCATCTCGTCCGAGCTCATGCCTGTGAGGCACTAGAGGACCAAATGGACTCATCTTCCCGTTGAAGATACATCTTGTTATTGGATTTTTACTCTTCTTCGAGTTAATCTGCCGAGTTTTGCTGTGATCGCTGCTGCATTATCTTTCAAGTGATTGCTTATGACCCAAATGTTCGGTGTAGCAGTTAGGATCAAAATCACACATAAACTCATTCACACATAGCACAGAAAATTACGTAGTTTGGCTATGTGTAGCCTACATCCGCGAGAGGAAGAAAAATATCTTCACTATGAGAGAGGATTAAACCCGTTCTGTTCTCTCGATGCTTTTGGCTCTGCCTCTGGTCTTGTTTATAGAAGCTAGAGGCGGTGTAAAGTTTCTTAGTAGGATTTTAATCATACTTTCCTTTTTCTTCTCTGATTAGGACTTCTAATTAGATTTAAGATTACATTCAACTGACTTGCCTTATTTTTGTAGGATTCTTTAGGTGTGATTATGAGGATGGACTTAGTCACCAAATAATCACTTGGTTGCGTTGTCTGTTAAAAGCATGACTGGCAGGTTAGTCATGTACGTTAATTAGTTTTTCACATGCTTTGTACTCGTAATGTTGGCTGGCCTTTCACTAGCCACGGCAAGTGGATAATTATAATCATACGAACAAAAATTAGGGTTTTATAAGACTGGCAAATATAAGAAGGCTGCAAGAAACCGTCTTATATTAATTTGTATTTTATATGACAGCTAAGTATAAGACAGTTTTGTAACCATCTTTTTTAGCAGTTTTTAACCGTCTTAAAAACCCATCGTTGTAGTAGTGCTAAGACAGCTTGTATTAGTGCCAGCGATGCCAAAACCAAGCAAGCAAGAAGTTTTGAAGGATTGGGAGCACCATTAACCTCCTGCATTAAGAACTTGCGAGCTGAAACCAAAGGAACCCATACATGGGATTACAGGCGCTAGTCCATTCACTGTCCGATTTGGTGAACTCACTTACTAGGAATGTAGGATTTGCATTCCTAGTATATATATGTATGTGTGTATGTATGTATGTGTACACACTCATTCATCCACAATTCTATTTTATTTTATTTTATTTTTTTTGTAAGGCTCTTTGGCTATGTTTGGTTGATAGGAAGACAAAAATTGATTTCTAAGAGCTTAAGTTGATAGGATCAAGTGAGCCAAGAATATCTATATTTCTAGTACTCGCCTTCATGTAGAAGGCCATTTTTTGGCTCTTGCACGGTCAGTAAGGTTTCGATAGCGTGTTACGTTATCAATTTATCTAAAAGCTTAAGCTGATAGGAAGTGAGCCAATGATATCTATCTTTAATGTTATAAAAATTCTTTTATAAGTTAAAATTGAATTCCCCAAAGATGCAAAAATATTTCAAGAAGTAAATTTTTTTGGGTCTTTGTTATAATTTAATTTCAATGCCTAAAACACTTGATGGAAAATTTATTTTTCCTCGAAAATCAATTCCATCCATTTCCTACCGACCAAACAGGTCAGTTAACCTTCATTTTACATGTTATGCTTGGCAGAGGTTTTGGGATAACACTTTTTTTCTATTGGGGAATTTTAACTAAATTTAAAAATTAGAATAATAAATTCTAGACAATTTGCTTTATATATTTTTTTGCTGTAACCAAAACAGAAAAATATATAAAGACGTAGTTTTGGACAGTATTGTGTGCTTTCGGAATACTAGCTTTGACCGCGGCCTCAAAGATCCTCAATAAGAAAATCTGATGATCTTATCCACTTATTTTAGCCCATCATAAATCTAAGAAAGATTAGATGAATGGTCAAGATCGACCAAATTATAACTTGGATGTGCATTATGGTACTATTTTGGCACATGTTACCTACCAAGGCTAGAAGGAGAGCCTTGGCGCAACATTAAAAATTGCCATCATGTAACCTTCAGGTCACGGGTTTAAGGCGCAGAGTCAACCTCTTATAAAATGTAAGATAAGACTATCTACTATAGGCCTTTGTGGTCCACCCCTTCTCCAAACCTGTACAGGGGAGAGCTTCGTGCACCGGGGCTGCCCTTACCTACCACGGCTCCTATCTTAAATATTTAAACAGAAAAATATTCCCCACGAAGATTCCTATCCAGGGGTATTTCAGTTTCTTGTTTCTTGTACTTGATGATAAGATTTTCTCTATCCAAAAGCTAAGTTTGAGATAATATTTTGACTTATAACAATTCCCTACTCCTCGCATGGACGCCGACGCCGACCAAACAGTGGTTATCTTCATCCCATTTTTGTCTAGCTTGCTTATGTGGGGCCCATATCATTCTTCTTCTATCTAACATGCCCATGATTCTCATGATCAGAGAAATTTAATCTTGTGATGATCAGTAATTTTTTAACTTTTTTGTTTTCTTTTTAGTTACTTATAGAGCCTGTATTATCTCATGGAGAAAGGTCTCTGTATTGATCTAAGGAAGATCGAAGACAAATGATTGGCTTGGATCACCAAGAACTTGGGGCCCACTTGTAGCTCTTGGTCCTACGATCCCACTTCTGGCAGTAGAAATCTTCATCGCCCTTGTAAAAAAAGGTGTGGACAAGCATATTAGGACTCTAACTTCTATAAAGCCTTGTTTTCAAGAGTCTTGGCAGGCGTGCATGGTCTTAAGCCCGAGAAGAAGTTCACCCACCATTTTTCATGCATGATTATTTTTTTTTCTAGATGGAAGTCATTCATTATGTTCTCTGTACTAAAAAGGGTAGTTTGGTGCACGAAGCTCCCTTGTATGGGGTCCGTCAAAGAAGGGGACTGCAAGAGTCTATATAAGCTATTCATCATGTTCTCCCTGCCAAAATAGGTAATTTATTAGAAATCAATGCATTTGAATAATTCTAACTAATTGTGTTTGACCTTTGAAAAAATTACTAAAAATAAATAGTCACTATTGTCTGAAGAGGAAACGTAGTGGGCAACAAAAGAGGGCAAAATGAAAAGAGGCTATTTTCCTCATTCGTAACGGAGCTAAGCCAATAGGAATCAGCCAAAGTTGGTGGGCCATAGATATAAGGATTTTTGAAAGCATGATTGAAGATAAAGCATTCAGAGACATTTCCAGTGTAGATATAGGGCTGTCTAAACCTTTCTGTTTCTGTTGGAACGAAGGGAGGGAAAGAGGAGGTGATGGACAAGGCAAGCAGCAAGGTATGTCTCAACTAAACTCTACCCATCAACTCTTACAGTATTTGCTCTTCCTAAGAATCAATGGAAGGAGTTATCTCTGTGAAATCAAACGTGTATAAGCCCTCCGCAATTCCTTTCTCTTTGCACCTTCTTATATGATATAAATCCCCCAGCTGGTGAGACAGATTTTGCAGAAACCCTTGCAGAAAAAGTTTTCATGGAGACTGTCGTGGGAAGTTTCTTTCATTAGCTTTGAAAGCATTGGCTGGTCTTTAACAATTGGGACATCTAAGAAGTTATCTCACAAATTTGCCAGGGATGAATCAGATAGAGATAATGTAGTATTCTCACAAATCTAGTCATCGACATATTGATAATTTTTTGTCCTTAAATTCATTAAAATTGCTGGTTTTTAACTAAAAAAATAGAGAAATAATTCTTTGTTTTATTAAGTTCCTTCTGGCTGAAAGCCTTCTCATTTAAAAGAGATTATTTACAATCCATGGAGCAAATCCATACCAAAGTTCAGAGAGAGAAGGTGATGAAGAAGAAGAAAACCTCAGTTTCTTTGAACATTCTTCTTCTCTCTCTCTCTCTCTCTCTCTCTCTCTCTCTCTCTCTCTCTCTCTCTCTCTCTCTCCTCTACATTTGGTTGTGTTAACTGAAGGGAGCCTTGATGCAACAGTAAAAGTTGTCGTGGTCACGGGTTCAAGGCATGGTCTGCCCTATCTTTGAACCCTGCATAGCAGGAGCTTCGTACACGGGGACTGCCCTTATTTGGTTATGTTAACTCGAAGGAAGACAGTTCGGACGTGTTAACTTGTCCCGTGTGTGAGAAATGAAGATAAAATCAAATGATTTGGATAATGGGCTGGTGTAGAAGCACCTTGATTTGTGGCTGGAAACGTCTGGCCTACTGTTCTTTTCTTTTCTGCATTTCACGTGTGCATGAAGGGTAAGAACAAAAAAAATTGAAAAGAAAAAGGAAAAATGGTACGATTCACCTCCACTATAGCCGTTGGATCATTAAGGCCCAAAAGTCGAACTTAAAACCTAAACTTGTGTTGGTAGAAGATCAAGGGTGTATCTTCCAATAGTCCTACGCACCACTTTTTGGTAGCCTTTACAATGGTAAAGGCTAACCTTTTAGTTGTAAATTCGTCAAACGGTAATTAAGTGCATGTTTGGTTGGTAGAAAATGGATGGAAATTGATTTTCATAGAGAACGGAATTCTTCTGAGAAAGTGTTCTAAGCCTTCAAATTGAATTTTGCCAAAGATCTAAAAGATTATATGCCATTAGAAATTTTTGGGTCTTTGGTATAACTTACTTTTAAGACCAAAAACACTTTCTATGGAAAATTTCATTTTTTTCGTGAGAATCAATTTTCGTCCATTTCCTGCCAACCAAATTGGTATAGACCCTCTAAACTTTTCTTTAAGTCTCTAAAAACTCCTTTAATTAATTGCTACACATCCGGAAATACCTAAATGCTGAGTCTAAAACTTACCGTAGTTGACTTATTTATTATTTATTTTGGGGTGCTGTCGTTGTTTTATACCAGTATTTCTCTATATAAAAAGGGCAGCCCCAGTGCACGAAACTCCTGCCTATGCAGGGTTTGGGGAAGGGGCGGACCACAAGGGCCTAAAGTACACAGCCGTACTTTGTATTTGCAAGAGGCTGTTTCCACGCCTTGAACCCGTGACCTCAAGGTCACACCAATATTCCTCTATATGGATCTTGCAATTGGACCCTGAAAAAGACACTTAATTGGAAAATGGATATTAAAATGTCTTCAGACTTTCTTTTAAACCGATCAAAACAAGATAATAAAATTAAATGGACATATCTGATGGCTTGGATTTAAAGACTGATCGTCATCCTAGCTATAAGCCACTGATGATATCCGCCTTCCGTGCACAGAAGATCAGCATGAAGCACTCCATGCTGGTATGTTGCAAGTTATACATCTCTGAATCTCGGAACGTATCAACCCTGGAATCGATCGAGCGAGCGGCCAAGATCAATCTGGAGACGTTCATCATAAACAAGTTCAAAGACTCGGCTTATAATCGAGTTCGCTACACGCTGGTCTCCTATGTGATTCAGGATAGCAGCGCTGGGGTAATTTACAGTCCAATGCAAGAAACCTTGGCTGCAATGGTTGAGGCAGCTTACGAGTCGATAAACCTCGAAACACATTCAGGTGCGCACCCGAGGCTCGGTGTGGTGGACCACATTTGCTTCCATCCTATGGCTCGAGCGTCACTAGACGAGGCAGCTCAGGTCGCTAAGTTGGTCGCAGCAGATATTGGCAACAGGTTCCAAGGTTAGGTGCACTGTTTCATTGTTCCTCCTCTTTCCTCTCTTAAAGTGGTCATTCCCCACAGCCACATTTATTGGATGTTAGACTGTTGTCCCCTTCCAAACTTAGAACAAGTAAAGGCTAGGATCGCTCTATCGATGAGATTTTTCACTAATCAACTGGTCCAGGATCATGCTATATAGGCCCCACTTGTACCCCATATAATTTCTATCTCAAAAATTGCAGTGCCAGTGTTCTTGTACGAAGCTGCACACCCAAACGGCAAGGCACTTGATTCAATTCGCAGGGAGCTTGGCTATTACCAGCCAAACTTTAATGGTAATCACTGGGCAGGGTGGGCACTGGAAGAAGTTTTACCCGAGAAGCCAGACGAGGGCCCGGTTAATGTGACTCGAGCTAGAGGTATCGTGGTGATTGGCGCGAGCCCGTGGGTGACGAACTACAATGTGCCAGTCTTGACTTCGGATGTCTCTGCTGCTAGAAGGATTGCTCGCTGGATAAGTGCCCGAGGAGGCGGCTTGCCGAAGGTGCAAGCATTGGGTCTCGTCCATGGAGAAGACACAATGGAGATTGCCTGCATGCTCTTGGCGCCAAACCAGGTCGGGGCTGATCGGGTGCAGAGCCGGGTAGAGCTGCTTGCTGCCGAGGAAGGCTTGGATGTGGAAAAGGGTTATTACACAGATTTTTCACCGGAGATGATTGTTGATATGTATATGAAATTAGTATCTTCGGACTGAAGAGACAAATAAAATGAAATGCAATTTGTGGATGATGAACTTTTCCAGTATTCAGAATATTTTATTCTTTTATTTCTATTGGCAAAATAGTTTCGTAATTTTGACTACATCTACCACTGGCTTGCTATGGCTTGAATTCTGCAACAATCAACAACTTTTGCTTTGTCCAACAGTGATGGATGTAGAATGTACAAATTCGAATAGGTAAACAGGAATTTCATCATGTACACCAATCTATTAATCTACAAGGTTAAATTGGTAGAATTACATCTTTGTGGAACATCATTTGCTGCGATAATCTTCGGAGATGACATTTCGAATCAATTCCTGGAACCTCACTGCCCCTGGTCCAGGTTGACACACTAAATCATTTCCTCTCAAGGAACAAGGGTCAGATCCATTGTCTGAACTTCCAGTGCACCATGCGCCAGCACCGAACCGAACGTCTGGTCTACCCAAGAGTTCTTGGTCAATCTTGTGAAAGACTGGTTCCTCTTTTTCAAATTTCCGGGCAAATGGTGCCCAACTCTTGACTATGTTCTGGAAATGCTTGACAGAATGTAACTGGGTGCTGCTTAGGAGGATTGTCCCAAGCTATGTAGTGCAGGTCATGGCTCACAGTGGTGTTGCGGAATTCTTCTGGGTTGCAGATGAGAGTGTGGAAGTAGCCTTCTGGCGAGGAGACAGTTTGTGTAGTACATTAGAAGACTACGGGGAAGGTTATGCCACCCCCATATACAGTATTCAAGAAAGGGCCGCGTAAGCATTACCCACGCCGAGCCTGAAAATGGGAAGTACATATGATCATTAAACAGATCCTGGTTGGATTAGAAAGCTATTTGGGGGCAAAAAATATTAACATTCTACTTCTTTCAAGGACCAATTGATAAAGTACACCAGCTGGGGAACAAAATAGATGCTGAAATAGTAATTGCATCCCAACCGAAAATGGTCCTTTAGACTAAATTCGATTTTGAATGTTTTTAATTTGTCTGTATAATAATATAATCTGGACAAGATTCAAGTACTGACTCAGGACCATTACCGGAAAATGCTTCAGCGAGAGTTGATACCACAGATACTATGAAAACAAAATTAGGCATTATATGCAGTAAGATGATGACACTGCCGATAGAAGACAGAATTTACCGGTGTATAACTTGAAAAAGTTGGAAGTTCCAGACGAGAAGTCCAAAAAACAACTGTCTTTTTGGACAAGTAAAGACCACATCAACGATGATTGGTTTTGGTCTCTGGTTCCTACAAAAATGAATAATAAGAATAAAATTATCAGAAACCATGTGCAACTTGTATTGGTAAAAAGGGCAGCCCCGGTGCAACTTGTATTGGTATATGACATTAATAAACTTACACTTTGCAGCCAGCAATATGCGTGTGTTAATAAAATTGAGGTCCCTTGGAAGAGATGCGAGAATATGAAGCAGACCTGACACAATAATCCCAAGATTAGATTCTTTTTATGTAGATTAGTCAAAGAGAGTGATTATCCATACACACATGCTAACACAAACACAAATAAGAATGGAGGAAGCTAAAAAAGAAAAGATGAAGATGAGAAGAAGAAGTGAAGAACACAAAATGGCACAGCTCTCGGGACAAGAAAAAGTCACACATGCATGGCCAGCTCCAAGTAGGCATATTCTTCAACAAGAAGGGGGTGACATGATCACCTTGTGTGACACCCGAGTTTTTCATGAAAAATTTTCGCAGTTATTTCAAAAGATGGCGCGCCTCTAAATTTCAAAATACAAAAGTAGCGGAAGGTTTTTCTTTGAAATTCATTTTTCCAAAAACCGAGATGTCACCTTCATGCTCACACCATACACACACACACACAGATATATATATATATATATATATATATATAGTTTTCTAGAAAATAGAAATTTATTTATGAAAACAGGACACATCCAGTGGTTCACTTGTATAACCACTATAACATTATATTAAATGTCCAATATCACAATTCAAATGACTAACTACACAATACAAAAGCCTTAAATAAAATGTATACCTGTGCACAGAAGTATGGTTGCTGGATTCCTTTTGTTGTGTATATCTTCTCCTGTCTTTCTGCATTTGAGATATTGTAAACATAAAACATTTACAATATCTCAGGAAGCTATGCTTGGTAGGGGAGTTTAAGAAGCATGCTAAATCTTAAGATACATTAATTATTCAATAGTAATTAGAATATTCATTTCTATAACAATTAAGTTAAATTGAATTTATAATATGTTTCATATCTCAATAACCCATTTGTAAGTCAAATATCTACATGTTTTCATCATTATTAACAATTTTATTGATAAATCAGATATCTTTACTTATTATTTATCATCAAATAAATACTTCAATTCCATGAACCATACTCTGCATACAATTCTACCCATTTACTAACACATATGAAAACATATAAGAAACTACTCCCTCAATCATATTAATATAACAATAATACACATATATGAAAATTGTTTAAGGACATACAAAATTATGAACATAATCAAGGTCACCTAATTTACATTCCCAAATTATGCTGGGTTTCAGAATCATACCCCTCATCATGTGAGGTTTATAATTATCCAGCTACTACTGGTATATTAATATAATCCTCATGCCCCTCACTATACGGGGTCCACAATCCTCCAGCCATTGCTGGCAAAACGATGTAAGGCATATCATCATGCTGTATCATATAAAGCATCTCATAATGCCATCATATATGCATGTCCCATGGGCAGAATGCACAACGGATACAATATTGTCCTCTTTGGGTCCCTCACAACTGCCTAACCAGCGTCTTTTGGGTACTCCACTGTCTTTTGGCAACCCTCAAGGATATGTACCATAGTGCATCAAATATAAGGACTACTATGCATGCAGTCAGAATCTGTACAGCGCGCCCGGATAACTGCTTAATAATCCACTTATACTATCCTCGGTGGAAATCACAATATCCATGTCCGCATGGGGAGGATCATAGCTGTCACAGTGGCGGCCTTCCTATGATTGCCCCACCCGACCTTTTGCAACACATAGTGCATGGTATCCATAACATAATAAATTTCGAAGAGCGGGTGGCCAAACCCTCATAACTCTCCTAGCAAAGCATCCCCAGGCCTACGTTCGTCTAAAACAAAACTCTCAGGCCTTCATACCCAAATGTAAAATAATCATAATAGCAGGCAATTCGCCTGTTCATATATTTCATAATAAGAATAACATCCTCACTTATTTGGTAATAACCTACTAAGAATGTATCATATAACCTAGACTCATACATCATCAATACTGACATGGTACCCATGTACCATAAACATCATTTCACAATTCACATACATGATTTACAAGGCATAAGCATCAATTATAATATGCAATTCTTTTAATTAACATTATTTCAATTTAAAGCATATCGAATATCAATCATATAGTCATAAATAAGATCATGTTAGAACATACATCTTATTATTTAGACATGTTGTCTTAAATTTCCACTTACCTCGTGTGACGCATTCATTGGATTCCACTAGCTTTAATCGCACTCTTCTTCACGATCAACCTCGTGCGCTTCAACTCATTGTATGCCTTCCCAACAAGCATTGATGTGAGGACCTCATTTAGGTAAGATGAAAGCCTAGCAACACTAAGATGTGACCTACTAGATATCATTCAAAGTTTTTCACCCATATAAACAATGACAACAGACATGCACGAAATGACCAAGGCTGAAATAAAAGAAAGAATAGGATTGATCATCCACACCTGAGTTGCCATTTCAGCTAACTAGAGGGTATTTGGCATAATACTATTCAAAAGAGCATAAAGAGTATCCGCGATGTCAAAAGCCTCCACAGTGATTCTATGCGCAATGTCTCCAGCCGAAACCCCTCCACTCCCTTCAAAGAAGCCTAACTGTCTCTGCAACACCCTTCCAAATGCATCCACCCTACACGATGCTCCAGTGCATCACCGTCTGCCCCATGTGATCCGTTGCATTCACATCTCCCCCAAGCTCTATTGACTAGGATTGATTCCTGCTCGTTTCTCTCCCTAAAGGAACAAAACCCATCTTTAGGAAATCCATACCCAGCTAATTCAGAAATTGTATTGTGCCAAGAAACACATCCCAAACAGACATTCTATAACGTATCTGATTCAAACTCATGAGAAGCAGAGGCAAATGGGTTTCCACGGCTGGCTGACCAAAGGAGGGATGGAGATATGGTGACCCGAGTTGGGGAAAAGATAAGCTGCCAGGTGAAAGGCAGCCGAGGTGATCGAAGATGGATAAGACATCTGCGTGGTTGACTGGATTAGGCTACGTTGGAGAGAGAAGAACGAAGAAAGAGGGAAATGGAGTAGGGAGAGGATTTACCCGGCAAGAGAGGGGATAATCAGAGATGGAAGGGTAATCCGATCGAAGGGTTTTTTTTTTTTTTTTTTTTACCAATTTGGGGTTGCCAAGGTAGGATTTTCAAGGCTGGAAAAACAGATAGTGGGATCTGTTCTTTCTTTTGGAAAGTCTCATGAAAAAGGGGGTGCAAGGAAGCTTGCATGCGGGAAATCAGAGCAAGGGAAAGCTCGCCATGCTGATGGAAGATTCGAGCAAGGCAAAAACCTTAGGTTTTGCAGTGGAGAGAGAGAGCAGAATGTCGGGTCTGCAACGTGAGGGGGGGTGCCAATATCAATTTGGCCCCCTCCCGTTAAGTTGTGTGCTTTGCCCTTTATTTTTATTTATTTTTTCTTTCTTTTAATTACCATATTACCCTTGATTTCAAAGACCCATAACTTCTTCATACGGGCTCTGTTTTTAGCGTTCTTTGGCTTGTTAGATTCAGTTTTTTGAACACTATCTAATGGTTTTATTAGTTCCAAATTATACTTCTATAAAAGGATATACCTCTTGAAAACTCATAACATGATCATGGAATAGTGAAATTTTGGAGTTGTTACACCTTGTTAGGTTGGGTTAGAGTTAGGATAAAAAGGGCAGCCCCGGTGCATGAAGCTCCCGCCTATGCAGGGTCCGGGGAAGGGGTGGGCCACAATGGCCTAAAGTAGGCAGCCTTAACTTGCATTTTTGCAAGAGGCTGATTCCATGCCTTGAACCCTGGACCTCAAGGTCACATGACAACAACTTTTACTGTTGGGCCAAGGTCCCCCTTCTTGGGTTAGAGTTAGGATATTGAGCGTATAAAAGCAGCCTCAATACAATTAGATACACAAAATAGTTGGATACACAGTTCATTCTAGATCAAGGGTAAACCCTTAACATGTTTATATGGCTTAAGCAGAATTCTCGGACACTGATGCAGCAGAGTCAGAATCCGATGATTATAGTTAACTGTTTCCTTCCTCAATTATCACAGTTTGGCACATGCACAGGAAAGCAAATTCTAGTCAATTTGCAAGCTCTGAAAGGCATTTTTTAATGCCCCAATCTCTACTCCCCTTTTGAAGTTACAAATGATGTCACCTAATCTTGTCTATCATAAAAAGCCAAACATGCAGAAACACTTTGAATACTACCGAGTTCTATTATCAGATGAGGGGAAGTCTCAGAGACAGCTAGTAAAACATTCAAAATGCTTGTGATATTCTTAATTCTAGTGAATTACAAAACTTTTTTATCACAAAAATAAGAGAAAGCCAAACAGGTGTTTTCCATTGATAATATAACTATCAATGGAAAAAGATATAACTTGTCAAAAAGATATAACTTAGATTATGGGACATAAGCACCTGTTGGCCCAGATGGTAGATGAAGATACCAGCAAGAAGTGGAGAGAGAAAATGTAACCAATGTGAAAGACTACCACAGAGTTACGATCATCCCATAATTACCATGAAACTCTTTTTGGTTCATTAAACCTTTTTCTTAGAGGAGTTTGTCCATACTATCCACTGTTTCCTACAAAAAAGTAAAAGGCCTATCCATGTTTAAGATAACCAGCAACAGGACATGAAATTTTTGGTGAGCTTTGTGGTAAAAATAACACCACAAAAGCCACAAGGTGAGTTAGCCTGACAAGCACTACAGGAGAATGATGACTGGGAAATTAGATAAAACCGAGAAATGAAAACACAATTAATTGACTAGATTGGCCAATTTGATTAAGGGCCTAGCCTCACAAGTAATTTTTTGTGGGTCCTAGTCACAACTTCTCTACCAAAGAATAGTTGATTCGGTACCATTTGACAGCAGTCCTAAACTTGCAAGTTGAAGAACTGAGGAATGAATTGTATAGGCAACAACTCATCATAATTGCATGACTTCTAAATATGTCATATTTGGCTATTTGGAATTTCTAAGGTTCAAAGGAGAACTTGACAATGATAGATTTGGTAAAGCTGGTCAAATTTGGTACTTATGGAAGGATTTAAGAACTTAACAATTCAGAATATCCAATTCATTGGACAAACAAGAAACATGGAAATGAAAATGAAAATCTACACAAGACCTCCATTATGCATGTCTGTTAAAGTTTTCCAAATACAATGTAGTTATGCTTCAGTCAAAACACGGTTTTAACCATTATTTTAGAAAGCAAGATGCAGACAGAAAAGCAGCCATTGGTGGAAGGAGTCAATTCGGCCAGCTTGCACAAATACTTGGAGGACTTAGATGACTTATAAAGTATACGGTAAATTGAATATTGTAAGACTCTGACAATGATTAAAGGACAGCAGTAAAGAATGACTCACAGGACTTGAGAACTATTCAAATAATGCTTAACAGTAATTACATACTGGAAACTGATTTCAATAGCCAAAATTCGTCCCCTTCCCACTTCTAGTTCCCATTCTAACCTTTGAATAGTATGGCTATACCTTATATCCTCCATAGTTTATTTTCGAGACCCACAACGTAGATCAATATGAGTGTCCCGAATATTACACTTTTACAAGTAAAGATATTTTCCATCCATTGAAGTAAGGGTCACAGGTGACCTATAGAAATCAGAGTGATAACAGTAAAACAGCAAGTAGCAAACAGTACACACATGCTTAATTGATTGCTACCAAAAAGTTACTGATTATGTTTAAGTAAATATCACCAAGATGGATAGTTCTTTAAAATAAATCACAGAATTAGTCTGCATCAACAAAAACAGAGAAAAAAATCAAGTATCTCTTCTAACAGAAGGAACAAATAATAAACAGCTAAACTAACCATCTTGTTTGATAAGAGGATAATACGAAGCACCAAGGTTTATGAATCAATCCCACTCAATGTTCCCCTTCAGCAAAATTGCTATGGCCTGAAGGGTGCAAACAATCATTGTCGGGCCTTCATATGTCACCAAGTTAGCTTGCGCCATTACATGCACATTTTCTACCTCCTGAAACATAGGATCGCCCTTCACAAATGCAGTCAATTCTATCCTTTCCCTGGGAGGATCCTCAAGATCCAAGTGCAGAATATATTGGTTTTGGGGATGATATATGGCCTGCAGAACCCTCCTCATTCTTTGGGCATCACCCTTCATACCCGAGATAAGATAAGCTATCCGCTGTGCTTCCTCTCATAGGCCCCATGTGGATCAAAAGACTTCTCTAATCCGATTCCACAAAGTACTCACTGGAGTCCTCAGTTCTGGAAAACTAGACAAAATCAAAGGACAATGAATCTGCTAAGGACACAGGCAAACTTGTCAAAAAAGGAAGAAGCCAGCTTGTATCACTAAATGCCCTCCCTGAATATTGAATGATATTTTTCCTTGTACCTTTTCAAGTCACTGAAAGACCAACACTTTCTGTAGTAATTCCAGATTCCTTACAGCTCTGAATAACTAAATTCACAATAGCAATCTCCAGAAACAACTGAATACACCTGGAGAAGACAAATGGAGAAAGGAACAGAAGCAAGGAGCAGCCTTTTCAAAAGAACAAATAACATTTAACCCAAAGGTTAATGCCTTTCACAAAACCACCAACTTCCTATTAAATCTATAAATTGGAAGTACATAAAAGCACCACATCCAAGACACTCTCTCTATCAAACACCTGTAACAATAAGTGTAAACTTCCTTGACCATCTGAGGTAGCAAAATGACTTGGTCCAATTCCTAGATTTCACTTTTCTGTCCACAGCATCACATGGAAAAGACAAGTGAGTTATGATTTAGTATATTAAACTCTTAACTATTAAAATCTCTAATATAGAATCAAACAATGCAATGGTTTAGACTAATAAGTCATTGGTGGGAGAATGCCAATCCGTGGATCGAGTTATCAAAGGATAGCGAGTTTCTCTGCTGTTTGCAACCCATAGACAGCTAGTTATTCTTAATGAGTCGAAAATCAACTAATTTCGGAGTTTCCTTCTTGGAGCTTGGATTCTGCAGACCAAAATGGGGGCAAAGAAATGGAAAATGGAATTTGGAGAAAAAGAAAAGAAAAAGGCAAATAGGATAATAAAACTTCTGTCTTTTATATAAAGGATGTCTCAATCAACGGTTGCAAGTGCCGGATTAATGTGGGTTCCACTTTGCAAGCTTTCAAAATAAAAGTAACATACCAAATGGATGTTTACCAGCTGCGAAACCCATTCCAGCAAGTCACGTGATAAAACAGGCTCAATCAATTTCTGGGGGCAATTATATAAAAAACCATTGTTATTGAAAGTGACAAGTTATGAATTTATCAAAGGGTGGACCTTGATCTAGATTATGTCTCAGCAGCATGGTTCTCACTCTCAGGATTGATGAGATCAATTGCTTTGATATCCTCCTGCAAATCTTAAATCTGGAGAAATATCAAATTATCTGTTTTTCAGGTCAGTAGGTTTCCATTTAATGTTTATTCCTAATGACAAAAAGGGGCAGTCCCGGTGCACGAAGCTCCTGCCTATGTGAGATTCGGGGAAGGGGCGGACTAGCCTTACCTTATATTTTTACAAGAGGTTGTTTCTAGGCCTTTAAACCTATGACTTCAAGGTCACACAACAACAACTTTTATGTATGTGTGTGTAATGTTAGGGTTGGTTTATGTGAGTGGGTGAGATATTAAATGTAGAGAAGGTTGGAGGAGGCTCCTCCTCTCCCATGTAATCTAATCAGACAATAATAGAATCCTTCTCTCCCATGTAATTTGATCAGATGATAGTAGAATCCTCATCTCCCATAAAGGTAGGCAAGTTTGGCCGAACCACATAAATCTCCTTGTTTTCTATTGTGTGCGTAGCTGAATCGATCCTAATAATAAATTCCTCATTAACATGGCCTTTGTATGTGTTCGCTTAACTCGTTATATTTCAGTGATGGTAGAGTTTCAGCTTGTGATGCTGGTGTATCATGGAGTGATGATTATGTTGCTAATGTATGGACTGCTTAAGAAAACTATCTTCCAATATGAATTTATCATATGCACTACCAGGGAATACCCTATAGAGATGAAACCTCTATTCTCAGCTTTCCAACTAAGATCTCTCTCATTGACCTCATTGAGGTCCTTAATATTTTATTTGCCTCATTTTCTTAAAGATGCTCTACCATATGAGTCTGTAGATTTGGTTGTTCCCTTGAAAAAATCAGTGAAGCAAATAATCCTGAGGTAGCAGTGCATGGTAATAAAGCCTGTAGATTTGGTTGTTCCCTTGAAAAAATCAGGGAAGCAAATAATCCATGAGGTAGCAGTGCATGGTAATAATCTATAGAGGGAGCTCCAGAAATGGAATGGCTCCCATTAATTGAAATAGATTATTTAGTCTGAAAACTCATCATCATTAAGACCTTATCTTAATTAGGGGTCGGCCACATGAGTCTTGTTCCTCTGTTTTCATAAAAATTAGTAAATGATTAAAATGGATAAATCTTGTGCCTAACCAAAAGTAAGTTTTCATCCGGAACATTTATTTTGCTGGTAGCATTTCTAAGATTTGTGTAGTAATAAACTATATAACAGGTCATACATCATAACAAAGTTATGCTTAGCTTTGACCTATTATTTTATGTCAGATCCGTCATATTTTCTAATTAAGTTGGAACCATTAACAATCTTCCATCTTCTGAGTGAACCATGGTATTCAGTAACCTTTTTGTCAGATAAGCCTTTGACTCTAATCTTAAAATGTTCTTTGAGAAATTCTTGTGGGCTCTTGTGTTTGAAGATTGAAGCGTATAAATAATCCTGGTTAAAGCTGTAAATAGCAATTATAACCACAACCATCATATTTCAAAGATTAATATTGAGGACATAGTTTTTCTGTTTACATAGTTTATAGCATATGCGAACAAGATTGTGAATGGTTTGGATCATTCAAATGGTGGACACGGTAGAAGTTATAGCTTGTGGAAGTGCATGAAGCTCCTGCATATGCGGGGTTAGGGGAAGGGCGGACAACAAGGGTCAATAGTATGCAACCTTACCTTGTATTTTGCAAGAGGATGTTTCCACACCTTAAACCCATGACTTCAAGGTCACATGACGACAACTCTACCATTGCACCAAGGCTCCTCTTCTTGTAAATAATCTTGTAATATGAAGGCTATATTAGTATGGATTTAAGAAGTTCCACGCTGGATCGTTTGTATTCAATGTACAACCTTCGGAAGAAAGAAGGCACCGTGCCATATCTAGGTGTGCCGTAGAGATATCTGAAAAATTCCTGAGTAATCTTTATATTTTGGAGCCATTAGTCCCTTATTCTTCTCAGTGCGAATCTTCTGCTGCCTTATTATTTTATTGTATTGTCTTCTGACAAATAAGTAACTCTTTCTGCCGTATGATGACAAGCTGATCTTCAGAGACACATTTGTGTGTCTCCATGGGAAACACATACTTAGGACATCTTTTTCCTCCATCTGCTCTCTTGTTCAACCCATTTGTTTAGGCTCATTGTGAAAAATCAGACCAATTCGATGATTATAAGCACTACTTTTTTCAGTTTTAAGAATCAAAGACCTTGATTTCCTACTCAGTGAAAACAAAGGCTAAGAGCAACCAATGGGTGTGATTTTTGGTGTGTAGGTAATCTGGAGGCTAAGACATTCGGAGACACAAAGTAAAGAAAGATAAGGAAGGTGACAGCATTCCACTTAAGCATGAAATAGTATAAACACAAAATAAATGACATTGTAACAAATTAGTGCAAGCAGTTGTGCCCTCAAGTTTGAGCTATTCACTTACAAACTGCTACTATGAGGATATGCTGGTCTCATGTTAGCAAGCAGCCACAGTCATTGGTTTCTGTTTCTTGCTCATGATAAGTTTCCTATTCTAGAAAATAAGAACAAATATTGGAACCATCTTTAGTTGTTGCAGCCCGACATTAATAAACAGCAGAAGAATCAAAGATGACAGACCAACATAGGAATCCATGTGATTCATTGACTGTTTGGTGAAACATCATATTTCAGAATGCATTTATTCTCAGTTTCTACAGAAATGTTTTCTTCTTCTTTTGAATGTCTAGGAATAAAACAACGCCTAAATGGTTCCTGCTACTTGACTTAAGATATCTCCTCAAGTCTTTACGTTTAACAGGCCTTGCAGTTGATGGTTTTATATCTCTATTTATCCTTCTGTCTTTTTGGTGTTTACCTACTGGTGCAACTGAGAACATTGTGTTCTCTGCTTTATTGTCTACACTTTACAGCACTCAATCTCTCTCATTCTGTCAATCTTGATCTAAAAATTAGCTCTTCCTTTTTAGCTTTTTATTTATAATGTCATCTTTTATGTTCAGGTACCAGCATCTTGGTCCTTGATATGAAGATGAAGTTATATATTTACTGTCTTAACCTGCATGTTATGCATAATGGGGCTTCTTGAAATAGATGTCTGCCTGAAAATTTCTTTTCAAAATTTCAGACTACTGTTGTGGCAACTATAAGGCTGCTGGAAAGACTTGCTGTCCATTATGTCTCGCAAAGGATGACATGGAAGCTTCTTAAAGTTAATTGGCCCTTCTTAAATGCAGCCTTGGCTAACAGAACTAGCATGCTTCCTCTTTGCGAACTTAAAAAAGTAGTGTTTCTTGGGTTCAATTGAGTCTACATTCATACATAAATTCAATGTTATCTAAATAATCAAAATATTCTGATAGCACATCTGCCATCCTTGCTGCTTTAAATTCAAAATGCTTCTCTTTGTTCTCACCCCTAAGTAAAAATGGATCCTAACACCTTGGAACCAAACCAGAATACCTCCTTCTTCAAACTTCAGAATCATGTCTTTTGCAAAAACAGAATTTAACTGTAAGCAAATTATCATATTTGTTAATAATTCTTTGTACTTTGTTAAGTTATGCTAAAGAGACAAGGCCATGTTACATTTTAGGAAATATGGTGTCTGCGAACCCACATGTCCAAATTTTTACCTCTTGAAACCTGATGGCAGATTTAGAAGGCATTTTGTTTTATCTTAATAATATTGATTTTTGTAATAATTTCGTAAAGTTGACGTTCAACTTTTCTGTCAAAAGACCATAAAGAGAAGCTTTCTGTCGCATTCTCGCAACTCTCTAGATGGGTCTCTTCCTCCTTTCTGGAATCTCTGAGACAAACTTATCTCATTTTGTTTCCGAGGGAATAATCTTACTGGGGCTTTACCAGAACGTGCAATCCCAAACTCAAGTTGTACTAACTTGCAAGTGCTTGATTTAGGGAACAACAAATTTTAGGGACAGTTTCCGTTACTTTTGACCAACTTTCAAGATTTAAGAGAGCTTGATCTTGGGGAGTAGTATGTTTCCAGGTCCTATTCCTGATAAGTTATCTTGGTTAAATATAGAAAGATGAATCTTTCTTACAATAACTTCGGTGGAGTTTTACGTGTTGGGTCTTCAAAGTATGGAGCTAAGTGTTTGAAGGAAATATGGGGCCTTGTCTCTCACTGCAACTGCAATTTCTTATGTTGAAGACGATATAAAAATAAAAACCAGTTAGAAAAGTTTTTGTTCAGAAATGATAGTTTCATCCATTAAAAATGTTTCCTGCTAATCGCGTGACTCGTCTAGCTACAAGATTTAACAGTCCATTGTGGAACAGAACGCTAAGATACACTAAATGAAATGTGGGGGCATTAAGTGTTACTTTTTCAAGTTAGAAATAAAAAAAAAAAAAAAACAGCCCTTTAGTATGCAGGCGAGTTAAGGGAAGACCACGAAAGATTTATAGTATGCAGCCTTAGTTTGCATTTTACAAGAAACTATTTTTGCGCTTAAAACTGTTACCTGTAGATTACATAATGACATCTCTACCGTTGTCCTTCGACACTAACTAATTTTAATAGTTTTATAATTTATTTTTTCTTCTTCTTTTTTTTATTGAAAGTCAGATGCGCCCACACCCATGCACATCCTCCAACCCTACTCAGCAAGGTGAGAGACTCTTGCATGGATGCACTGCAAGGCTAAGGCTACAATTTGGATTAGGAGGAGATGCATGGATGAGTATAATACGGGTAAAGAAGAGGCTGTATGATTTATGGTTATATTTTCCTTTCGAATACTATGGTTGAACATAACTACAACCGCACCGTACTTGTTTGATGATCCAAACCTACTAACCTTGTCATGCACGAGTCTTGCATCAATCTTAATTCCATCCAAAGTATTCAACAATTTAAGGTATCTATTCCGATGCATTGTAATGGACGTCAAGAAAATCTAGTGCAACTTCTCTAATCCATCGACAACGCCTCCCAAATCAACGATTTAGAATCATCAAGAGGGGCTGAATTTTGTTTGATGACCCAGTGATTAGCCCATCTGCCGTCCATTTTTCTATCAATTTATCAACAGGGATCTCATAATCTTCAGGGTATAATACACAGTACAAGAATCTTGGACCTTGTCATTTCTTTAGTAGTTGCAGCTACATTTTATGATGCAAAGACATGTTTTTCCATGTCATCAACCTCAACAGATAAAAGGGCAGCCTGGGTGGATGAAGCTCTTGCCTATGTAAGGTCCGGGAAAGGGGCGGACCACAATGGCCTATAGTACATAGCCTTACCTGGCATTTTGCAAGAGGCTGATTCTACGCTTTGAACCCTTGACCTCAACAGACGAGCCCTGTAATTCAGCCAAATTCCTTCATCCACATCCTAATATCATGAACACAACTTGGTGCCCGCCCAGTTGTTATGATCGCCAATGGCATCGGCCAAGTTGATCAATGATGAGCTTTGCAATACGTAGTATGTCTTTGGAGAGGATAGCATACCTATTTTTCCGTTGAACACTTGCTATGCTGCCTCCAATGCTCAAAGCTCCCCTACATACAGGGTTCGGAGAAGAGGCGGACGACAATGATCAATAATATGTAGCCTTGCCTTACATTTTACAAGAGGCTGTTTCCAAACCTAGAGACCATGACCTTAAATTCACACAATGACAACTCTACAGTTACGCCAAAACTCCCCTTGCAACGCTTACTGTTGCAAGTTGCGAGAAAAAATACTACCTTGTTCCCATTCTCTTCACATGGTTTCGAAACTCCCAACCTTCCCAAAGAAAATGCTTCCCACATATTATCCAGCATCAGCAAAATGCAGCTTCCTTCAAGTTAATGTATAACTTGGGCATGTCAATCTGTATATTTCATTGTCACCCGGGTAGAGCTCCAATTTAACTTGTTTTCCAGTGCTCATTCGTAGCCTCTCGAATTCGAGAGTTTTACATACAGTCACCCAAATGACAGTTTTGACAACTCCAGCATCATTAAGACGATTGTCAACGAGCTTCATGGCCGTCGTCCTTCCAACTTCACTCATACCATAAACTCAATCTTTCTATTATCCACATCCATCAAGGAGCCCCAAATCCTTTCAGGAGCCCTCTCAACTTGGGGTGACAATTGGGGTTGGCAGGTCGTGTTTGTGGCGACACGAACATGACATGATTATAGTTATGGGTCGACATGAACATGACACGATTAATAGTCGTGTCAAAAACCTATGACTCGTACACGACCGGTTCTTAAAAAGATGACACGACACGACCTGTGTAACATGATTAATTAATTGAGTCGTGTTGGATACACAACACGAAATGACACAACACGACTCGATTTCTCTATTACGACTTAGTAAAAAAACTGCTCCCAAGTGAATGGATCAAAACCAACCACAAATGATAGGACGGTTATTTTACAATTGTTCTATAAAATATAATATATAGGACGGTTATTTTACAACCATCTTATAAAATATAACATATAGAACGGTTATGTACTAACCGTCCTATAAAATACATAACATATAGGACAGTTATCTCATAACCATCATATATGTTATGTGTTTTATAGGACGGTTGTGAAATAACCATCCTATATGTTATGCGTTTTATAGGACAGTTGTAAAATAATAATCCTATATGTTATATTTTATAGGACGGTTAAGGACTAACTATCATATTTTACACATATGGATATGGTTTATTAGTACTTTACCAATCTGTGAGTGTGACTGTGATGTGCTAGACTTTCAGTGACCAGTTTGTGTGTGCCAGCAAACGGCCTAACCTTGGCGTTGGCCTACCTGACAGGGACATATAGTTTTCTTTCCTCCAATTCCAAACTAGCAAGTGGCAACTGGAGTTAATGAAACTTACACTTCAATCATTTGTCAAATATTTTGAGTCCTTGATGTTAGATCTGACGTGTGGGCCCCCCTTGTAGTGGCGGGAAAACAAAATGAAAACTAAAAACATAAAGGTTTAACTAATTAATAATTATCTAGGTCTACTAAGTCAATCTAGTTTAAGGCAATTGTTTTGTCTTTTTGTATGTAAGTAAGCCCAATTCCCAAATCCAATTATCCAATTGAATTTGAAATCTTATGCTAAAGCTAAGCTAGCCTGGTGGTGGATGTTTGCTATAAGCCTATAACTATAAGTTATAATCTAAGACTTAGCTACACGTACACACTTTCTCTAATTTTCTTATTAACCATTTTAAGATTAGCTACACATTGTCAGTTACAAACTTACAAGTTACACTTAGTAAAAAATTAGTTAACTAAGTTTTGTAACTTGTACAAGTACAAGTGAAGTGAGAGACTAACTAACTGTCGTATAATGTATAAAATTATAAATGCTAATGATTTTCTTATATTAATTTCACATGTCATCATTAATTGATCTAATATATCTCTTTTTCATCAAATTCATGAATATCATGTATCTAACTTATATAACTCAATATTTGTTTCTCATTTCTAACTCCCAATTGATGATAATAGATTAGGAATAACTCATTCATTCATGATCCATTGATCTATCACTCATGTAGAGTAAAACTTAGTAACTCCCTTAGTAATATCATTCAACATTTGTTTTTTTTCTCATGATTATTATTCATTTTACCATCAATGTCGCTTCTTTTCAGTTTTCACTATAGAGTATAGACCACAATCCATAATTAATTTTAGTTTCACCAAAGTTATCATAGCAATATTCCTCTAATTCTCTCTTGATAAGCTTTTGTGTTAATTCAACACATAACTCTTATTCTCTGTTCTCATTCTCACCTCACCAATGAGATAATTACATAACTCTTTCTATACTAATTCTCAAGGCAATTGTTTTGTCTTTTTGTATGTAAGTAAGCCCAAATCCAATTATCCAATTGAATTAGAAGTCTTAAGCTAAAGCCCCTGCCTTGGTTGTTTGTTTGCTATAACTATAAGTTATAACCTAAGACTTAGCTACACTTACACACTGTCTCTAATTTTCTTATGTTAATTTCACATGTCATCACTAATTGATCTCATATATTTCTTTTTAATCAAATTCATGAATATCATGTATCCAACTCATATAACTCAATATTTGTTTCTCATTTCTAACTCACAATTGATGATAATAGATTAGGAATAACTCATTCATCCATGATCCATTAATCCATCATTCATGTAGAGTAAAATTTAGTAACTCCCTTAGTAATATCATTCAACATTTGTGTTAATTCAACACATAACTCCTATTCTCCGTTCTCATTCTCACCTCACCTAATAAATTAATTACATAACTAATAACTATTCCCTTCGAACCCT
Organism: Warburgia ugandensis; assembly: GCA_035236585.1. NCBI lineage: Eukaryota > Viridiplantae > Streptophyta > Magnoliopsida > Canellales > Canellaceae > Warburgia > Warburgia ugandensis. Next base: position 26,558,914 of record CP141136.1, read on the forward strand.
TCCTATACTCATTATCCACTAATGAGATAATTGCATAACTCTTTCTATACTCATTCTCAACTCTCAAGCTACTGAGTTAATTATATAACTGTTTCTATTCTCATTCAGTTATTCTTACCTAATGAGTTAATTACAGGACTCTTTCTTTACTTATCCTCAACAACTTTTGAATTGAGTATGAGTTACTTATATAACTTTGTTTTTTTAAGCTGATCCTCAACTGAGATCAGATGAGTTAAATATATAACACTTACTTTACTCATCCTCGACCTCAACAACTATTGAATTGAGTATGATAGTATGTGTTACTTACATAACTTTGTTTTTAAGTTGATACTCAACTGAGATGAGTTAATTACATATATGCTCTGTCTTTTTAAGCTCATCCTTAAGGAAATTAAGACGAGTTAATTACATAACTCTTTCTTTAGTCTATACTTAATAACTATTTTTTTTAAAGCACATCCTCGACTAAGATTAATTAATAACTCTTTTTTTACTCATCCAGTCATCCTCAACTGAGATGAGTTAATTACATATATGCCCTGTCTTTTTAAGCTCATCCTTAAGGAAATTAAGATGAGTTAATTACATAACTCTTTCTTTACTCTATACGTAATAACTATTTTTATTTAAGCACATCCTCAACTAAGATTAATTAAATACATAACTCTTATAGCTTATACGCCAGTTATGCAACAACATGTCAACAACCGTCCTATACCTTTCTAATAAATAAAATAACCATCCTATATAACTTATAGGACGGTTATAAAAAAAACCGTCCTATATTTCATTATATATATATATATATTATAAGACGGTTATTTAAAAACTGTCTTGTATTATTCTATATATCGTTTTTCACCTTGATCAACCCTAATTTCAAATTTTCAATCTTCTAACAGTCCAAACTATTGAGAAGGTGAAAACAACCATTCCTCTTTGATCTTTCACAGATCTAAGCAAAATAAGGTATGTATTTACAAATTTTACAATTTGTATACAGTTCTGTAAAAAACATAAAAACAATACCTTTTTTTTCAATTTTTTGTTTTTTGTTAACTATTTTCCATATATCTTGATGGGTTTTGGTTCTATGTGTATAAGAAACATTTCATTTGAGTTTTATACTTCTTTGCTCTAGATTTGAGTTTGTTTTTAGGTTTTTTACTGTTATCCCAAAAAAATTAGTTACGAAAATAAAATAAAAAGTCGTTGTTTTTTCGTATTTCTTCATTGAAATGCATTTCTATCCACATATAGAGCTTTCCCATGTTGTGTATTCATGTGTGATAATGTTTTCATCTTTTTTCTTTTCTTTTCTTTTTTTTGTAATTTAGTGTTATTTTTTTAATTTTTCTGAAAAAAATAAGTTATGAAAATTAGGAAAAAATTGTTCTTTTTTATATTTATTAGTTAATAATACCTATTCTTATCCACATATATAGCTTACTCATGCTTGAATCTTAGCATTTAATCTAATTTTTAGTAATATATGAACCGTCCTATATTACTCAAGTTATATCGGACGGTTCTTTAGGAATTGTCCTATATAACTTGTAATAGAGGACGGTTCTTCAGGAATCGTCCTATATTACATGAGTAATATAAGACGGTTATTCAGGAACCGTCCTATATTTTCAACTATTCCATAAGTTAGAATCGTGTCAAGGTGATGAGTAAATAGGTCGCGTGTTAAATAGGTCGACACGACGGGTCAAATTGATTGACTTGAACACGACACGATTTTTTGCGTGTCATTTTGACCCGAAAATGACATGAATACGATAAGACTTGACCCGAACCCGCTAAATTTGTATCGGGTTCGAGTCGTGTTATCGTGTCGTGTCATATTTTGTCGCCCCTACTCTTAACCCTGGTTTTCCTTATTAATCGAGCCATTGCTAAGTCTTCTCTGCCAGGTAGTGATGGTTCAAGTAACAGTCCATTTGGAAATTGGCCCTTCTGTTGAAGAAGAACTTTCATCTTCTTTGAAGAAAGCTTTCCCAAATTTAAACCAAATATTTTAAGGATGCTAGAATCATACTGATGTCCTGATTATTGGTATTGAAGCAACAAATCTAATGGGTAGGATCATCAAAAGGCTAGTCACATTGATAACTACGATGATCCTAAGTCGGCTCGTTCGTCCCTCAAATGCTCCATGTACGTCGAATGACCACATCACTGTCAGAGATAAAAAATGATGCAGAGAGAACATGGGCAGCTGTACTACAAGTAGAACATTACGCAGCAAACAAAGTTTAGAAGTTACCTCTATTTCCTGCTACGCCCAAACATAAAAGTAAACCATGTGAGGCAAATGATCATATAATATATTGTTTTGACTCTATTAGAGCTAAAGACCATGTCGAAGTGCCCATATTAGACTAGGCAATATCATCTGATGAAAATGATTTCCTTGATATTGTAGAAATGATCCGGAAGGTCGATCCCTTTCCTTCCCTCCAAGATTGCCTGATGTAACAATCCAAGCGGTCAGTCAGAACGCAAAATGGTTCGCTATCCAAACTTCCTGTTTGAGAACAAATAATTGCATGCTTAAGTCTCTCTCTCTCTCTCTCTCTCTCTCTCTCTCTCTCTCTCTCTCTCTCTCTCTCTCTCTCTTCCAATATATATATATATATATAGACACACACGCATTGAACTATTCATTTTACGGTCATGTATAGATCGTTCATGTACCAAAAATCAAATTGCTAGGATAATCCTAGCTATGGCTTTCCAATTTTCTTTTTCCCTTTGATCATAGACAGTTGCTTTCTTCTTTTCTAGCAAAAATCAAAGCCTACGCCATCATGTAAAAGAGTTCCTATTCGATGGATCCTCATATTTTCACTTGCAAAATAGTAGCGAAAAAAAGTGTAAGTAAGACCAACACATTTTGAATGATCCAACTTGTTCATCTAGTGGATCTTGCTCTAATGAGTGCTAAGTAAAAATTCTCCACTGTGGAATGATTTTTCGCCTTTGACTTAGAAAGTCTGTTGTTGAATACACATTGTGGCTGCTTCGTTGATGACCGTTTATTTAAAGACCAAATCAGAGGTTGAGTGACCGCTTAGAGAGAGAGAGAGAGAGTACGTATGTGATTTGCTTTGTAATTTTTGGCTTCTACTTAAAAAAGAAAAAGAAAAAGGAATTCTTCCGCCCAGCCGATTGATGTCATACGGCCGGCCGCACCTATCAATTGGTGTCAACTTGCACTCAATGGGTCTGCCCTTGGAAATCCGGGGCCTGCAAGCGCAGGCGGTCTAATTAGAGAATATTTTGGCAATTTTCTCTGTGGCTACGACATTCACAGGGCCATTGGTGCCAGTATGGAAGCTGAAGGGAGAGGATTATTTACCGGGACTCAACTTGCTCTTAACTTTGTTACTAACATCCGAACCTTGGGTGATGCACAGATTGTTCTAAAGGCGCTTCAAAAGGAGGACGGAAATCAGACGAATCAAACGAATTGGAGGATGAAGCACACGAGGAATATGATTCATGAATTGCTGAATAGATTTCAACACTACTCCTTTTTGCATGTGTACAGAGAGGCCAACTCTTTAGCGGATAAACTGGCTAATTGGGCAGCTACAAATTCAAATTTCTCATACTTGGACCTCCCCCTCATTTTGACTAATGCAACAATTTTATCACCATATGCAGGTTTTGTATATACTAAAATCAAGACATTGTAATTTACCAAGAAAAAAGAGGATCGCCTTGCCCACCTTATTAGGAAGAAGATATTGAGGTCTTGTATCTCCCGGTCTTTCCCTCCATGGGTGCAATATATCTTCTACTACTTCAGCAAATGTTTCACAATACTATATATGCAATACTAGTCTTTCCCTCTCATGTTGAGTTGTGAGTGGAAGCCAAAATCATTCCCTTGAGTTTGAACAAAGCAAACAAACCCATTTTCCCTCAGATTGGAAGCCAAAATCATTCCCTTGAGTTTGTGCAGAACAAACAAAACCTGAATCCTACTTAACATATGGTGCACAGCAATGCTGCTAGACTTGCCTCTTGTTTGCTAGCCAGAGGCCTGCCAAGCTCTCCGATAAGTCCCACTACTTAGCAAGAGCATTTATCTTTTCCTTTAATTAATTGTTGTTTCATGTTTTGCTGTCATTTACTATCGTTCTTTTGCTAAGTCACTGGAAAGCTGTCGGTCATTCATTAATGGGAATCTGCTTGTAGTGATTCTGAAAATGGTGCACTTTTTGCTATTTTGAATTCATTACGTTTGATTTGATTTTTATTGTTTCTGCTTGTAGTGATTCTGAAATTTGAGTTCTACCTTTCATCAAATACAGTGAGACAGAATACCAGATATCTACATGGAAATTGGTCTGCTTCCAGGTTTATTCGTGCCACTTGATGGAGATCAATGGCAGGAACAGACTATTGTGATGTACTTAAAGCGGGCAAGAAAGCAGGTCAACATAAAATAAAGAATGCTTACGATGTGCTCACAAAGAAGCTTCATCCTGTATTTACAATAAGAGGGAAAAAAAGGACGATTTTGAAGCTCAAAGTTGGTATCAACAAGTTCAGGGCACATTTACGGTTTTAACGGATAGGGAAGAGCGATCGCGTTATGACCTGATGGTATCATTCAAGGAAGCTGCCGGAGGTTGTATGAAAACTCTGACACTTAAACTAATAAACCATGCAGTAGTGTTGTCGTCATGTGACTTTGAGGTCATGTGTTCAAGACATGGAAGCAGCTTCTCGCAGAAATGCAAGATAAAGTTGTGTACTATAAGCACTTTGTAGTTTGCCCCTTTTCTAAACTCTGTATACATGGGAGTTTCAGGCACCGGGCTGCCCTTTATACCATGTGATGCTTGTGGTGAAGCTGCCATTCCTCCTTCAACTGACCCAGAAACTGAAACATGCCCGGCCTGAAAAGGCTCTCGTGTGTGATCCTTACAACAGGGCCCCTCCTTTTGGTGTCATCATCCGTGCTGGAGCAGGTAAAACTCTACCAAGCTTCTGGAAGTAGCGGCTAGGTGACTTAGTCATGAGAGGAACAAGATCAGTAAACGTATATGCACGGAAAGGGTGCAACGACAATGAAAATATGGTGTACTACAGAAGTGATGGAACAGATCCGTTTGGCAATCCATCTGAGCATCTTGTGTCCTTGTTAAGGTACAAGAACATGTTCTAAGAAATGAAGGCAACCATCTTCATCGTGCTGCTCTTTTAAGCATAGAGAGGCAATTCTAGGGAGGAACTATTCAGGTGCCAGCTCTCATGGACCTACATTGAAACGCTCATTCAATGAGAGTTTATAAAAATATAAAATGGGCTTTAGAATTGTAGGGGAGTCTTAGCACAATGGTAGAGTTGTTGTCATGTGACCTTGAAGTCACAGGTTTAAAGCATAGAAACAACCTCATTGCAAAATACAAGGTAAGGCTGCATACTATTAACTCTTGTAGTCCATAAGCAGAGTTTTATGCACCGGGGCTGCCCATTTTTTAGCTTTAAAATTGACTTCTGAAGCAATTGTTAAAAACTGAAAGACTGCTTTCCTTTCCTCAAGTTACTAAGCCTGGTCACACGTTGTCTTTAAAGGATAAGACTAGCAGTGAGCTTTAAGGATTAGGGGAACCAGTATACATTTGATGTTAGCATGCCAAAAAATTTGACACCGAAACAACAGGATCTAATTAAAGAGCTGGATTTAGAATTTGAGAATTTGACACCAAGACAGCAGGTTTTAGTTAAAGAGTTAGCTTTGGAATTTTTCTAGGTAAGATATAGGTTGCCTTTCTTTTTTGTTTATTTCCCTTCTTCCTCTATAATGTACTATGATTATCTCTCAAACAACATTTATTTAGGGAACATTCTGATGCAATTGTGATTATTAGGTTTTGAATACTTGGAATCGATTCTATGTAAAATAGATTATGGAAACAGAAATTAGAATTGGAAATATAGAACTGTGTTTGCTACACAATGCAAGAAGGAGAATTTACCAGGAAAAAGAAAAAATTGAGAAACAAGAAGAAGAAAGGGAAACAGTACATGGGAAGCAGATGGAGGGAATGAGGAATATAGTCTGGGATTTTTCTAAGATTAAGAAAATAATATATTTAAGTATTTCTTCCAAGGCCAGCTCATTTTATATGCTTGTTGAGTCTACTACATTTAAACTCTATCAGAAAAAAAATCATGGTTAAGATGAATTTTTTTAGAACAGAGGAGTGTTAAACCAAAACTAGCGGTACTGTGAGATGCCCAGCTTGGTTTGATTATTTCCTTCTAGAGAAGTGGTCATATAATATGCTAGTTGAGGAGAAAACAGTTCAGTTTAACAAGCAGGGTATGTCACAGTACCACAATCTGAAATTGCTAATAATAGGACAATTCTAGCCAAGTCCACCCCTTCCCCAGATCCTACATACATGGGAGCTTGCTGCACCGGGCTGCCCTGTTTTTCTTTTATAGGACAATTCTAGCCATCTGGATAATTGCCTTGCTAAAGTATAGTTAACTAGAGTAGAATCATTCAACAGAACAAATGTTCATTTATCAAACAATTTTGGAAGAATCGGCAGTGATTCGTGTTCAAGAAATAGAAGTACACTAATATAAAAAACTTGGAGCACCAACTCGGCAATAGCAGGGCACTAGTCCAAAAAGAGGCCCACCAGATGATCAGTTTTAATCACCTGAGACATTGAGACAACCCAGCTTGGTATCCAATTTCAAAGGTCCACATCTTTCCTGCCACTTCTTACAAGTACTTTAAGAGTACAAGTAGGGTTACAGCGTGATTTCTAGTCCAATGACGTTGTATCAATCAACAATAAGCAGATACAAGCCCACAATGAAGAAACAGGCAAGTGAAGGCGATAAGTTGGCAATAGCAGGGGATTAGTCCAAAATGAGGCCCACCAGATGATCAGTTCCAATAACCTTAGACTTGAAACAGCCCGACTTCGTATCCAAATTCCAAGGTCCAACTCCTCCCGGCCACTTCTTAGAAGTACTGTAAGAGTATAAGGAGGGTTACAGCGTGATTCCAGAACTGTTAGCCAAAAGACGTCTATCAATCAACAATAAACAGATACAAGCCCATGACGAAACAGGCAAGTGACAGTGGTAAGTAAACAGATTACATTCAGACTTCAACTAGATTGTCCCCATATGAAGGGTTTCTCTAGGTAAGAGCTACCTAAAATATGACAAGCAGTACTATATTGCTTGGAGATAACATATCCTTCATCAATTCCATCAAGAGATCGAGTATTTGAAAACTGGAGAATGTAATTGAGCTCTTCGGGCTCATATAGCTCCAATGTAACCACATTGTAATGAGAGCAAAAAAAAAAAAAAAAAAACATCCCATAACTGGTTCAGAATGAAATTTCTAAGTGCTTGACAGAGTGTGATGATGAACATACCAGGAGCTTGCATCACAACCTTGTTAAATGAGTGATAGAAGTAAATGACAATTTCCACCACCAATGATGAGATATTCTGGAATTAATTTCCATAACAAATGTCAGTTGTCAAGTTAATACAGCAGCTCACAAGACTTCTTCTCAACAGCGGTAAAGAATCTGATAGAAACTACGAGTTATGTCTGCAAAGAGCACCATTACACTGCTCCATCTTCCTAGCATCCCTATGGTTTACAAGGATTTCAAAACCTCCCCTAAAACAAGCGCCCACTGAGTCCAGTGGGTGCCTCCCTGCGTCAACAATTTCAAACAAAAAATGGTTTAAGCATAGGGGTGTTGCTGATAGTTCATAATTTTGAACTCGCATGAATTATGGTAAAAAAATTGCTTGCTGTACTGCTCCTTACTACTGCTAATAACCAGGTTATGTAAAGCAACAAGAAGCAAACAGACCTGACAAAACACTGAAAATGGCTCTCTCAATGGACCATCACACGAGAGTTCACTTGTACTCCCATCAATGAATGTCCCATGGGCAAAGACCACCTAGTTCATGCCAAACCATATCACAGCTGGTGTTAGTCCTAGTTTTTATGAGGTTAAAAGACAAAAATCTCATCAACAACTTCAAAGCTTCATAACAAGAAAATCAAGGCAAGGAATTCCATTAGGAAGCCTGCTTGTCTTCCAAGGGATTTTTCTCTAATTCTTTAAGAACTGTCAAAGACCAAACATAAGCCTCCAGCACAAGCCATAATAGTTCTACTAAAAAAAACGAGGAATCAGAGAGATAAGTCAGGAAAGGGTTAGGTAAGAAACTAGTGAAATGTTTGGAATAAAGAACCAGACATGCAATTGCATAACCATACATACAAAATGGGAGAAAAGAGAAGCATCAATTAGGCCTCCAAGCCACATATAAAAATGGGAGAAAAGACAAACATCGATTAAGCCTCCAAGCATCTGACTCATGCTGCAGGTTCAACCATTGTGTAATGCTAGTCTAGCAATCACGGCGAGTAAAAAGAGCACAAGCACTTCATATATCACACTCCCTGTTTGAGTGAAGAGTTTCCTTCTAAACTACTCTGGGTCTGAGCTGTCGAACTTAAGCTACTAGTTGCCTGGAAGCATCCTTCAGGTGCAAAGCTCCAATCCCAGATTCACTCTTCAGAAGCAGGAAGTGACGCTTGAATCCTAATATTGGTAATCCACGCTTCCTCAAGTGGGATTCACACTTTCTCAACGAATTTGATTCTCCCTTCTGATCAAGTAGATTCCCACTTCTGTTCAAGTTGGAGGCACGTTTCTGCATCGTTTCCTTCTTTGTTGACTTCTTTTTGACAATTAACGAGTAAGACATGTTTTACTAGTTATTTATCGATCACGCTTCATGTGCTCTCTGTAAGTAACTCAATCTTCAAATCGTTTGACACAAGAAGGGGGAAATGTGTACTACCCCTGAAACTATCGAGTATCCAGTCTTTCCCTTTTCTCTCTCCCTCAAAACACAAACATAACTCTAAACCTCCATTGCCAACAATCTTGTGAAAACAACCAATTTTTGGCAAAATTTCTGACAAATCACGTTAATTCCTACCAATCAACGGAAAACAGCAGAAAAGATCTGTTTCAGTTCAATTTAAGTTTGGAAAACATCTTATAACTTTTAGAGTTACTGCTTACTAGAGATGGAATATGGAAATATGTAAATTTGGTTTCAAATGGAAAATTACGTGAAGCATGCCTTTATAGTTCTTTTTGGAAATTTTCCTTTTTTTCTGAAAATTTTGGAATATATATGTACTTTTTCTGCGCTTCATGCTTCCGCCTTGACAAAAATACTTTTGGCTTCCACTTCTGCTTCTCGCTTGCCGCACTGGCAACTATGAGTGAGACTACAAAAACAAAAAAGAACTGCAGGCTGGATATTCATGAGAACTTTCTCTCAAGTTTCCTCTTGTAACTCAAATCACTAGTACTAAAATGCATTCTTTGTTGTCAAGAGCAAGCCTCATCTGCATATAAATTACAAACTAGTCTCTAGCAGTATTATTTCAAACAGTTTCATCATAGACACACTCTTCCTCAAAAAGGTTAGTTTGATGTAAGACCTACAGTTTGATCATTGATGTGCGTTGCCAGTCTAGCTTATTTCTTCCATGATATGCATTGTTTGATCATGTCTTGGTCTGAGTCTCATGATTAGCTCTTTCATAAGAAACTTGTAGGAATTAGGGAATATCTTATTATTCATTTTTCCAAGCCAAAAAATATCATTCAAAAACCAAAAAAAGGAAACAGACGAAAAAAAAATTATAGGAATGCCAAACCTCTGATGCATATCCAGGAGTTGCACCTCCAATTGGTTTGATAAAAGATCCCACAGGGCAGCTTCTTTGCACGGCCTCACAGAATGCTAGGAGGCAATCCCGGCTTCCAAGCTGTACTGCCTGTGGCTGATAGCATTCAATTAGCTTTGTCTATGATAACCAAGTCCAGGTTAAGAATTTGGAATTAACTATAAATTAGTGTTCAGTTTCCAAAAGAGAAGGTTACAAAGAATATAAATTCCTCATCCTGAGGTTACAATGAAAAGACCATCTAATCCTCACCCTCCTACAGAAATAAAATGAATGGTCGATTGCCAAATACTATACAACTTCAAGAAGGCATGGCAGAAAGGACTATAAATGATCCAAGATCTTCCCCAAATCTAATTTTAACCCCTCACCGTACCCACAAACTAACAACAGACCAAATATATTTCCAACTTTGCAGAGCCACTGTAATGCCATAACTCCACCCCTACTCCCTGTTCTGTTTCAACATTTCAAGATTGTAATTCTAATCAAGACACACCCGTATTGGGAAAAGATAATACTAGAAGCTACAGGTGCAAGTAGCAAGATATTGAACTTCTCCTACATACAGAATCCACATAACATTAATTCAATTCTAGTAGGAAATATATACTTATGGAACTACCATTGATTCACATATATAAAGTAACATTACAAGAGCATTCTGCTTTTGAAAATAGCAAAGGAAAATTTTGTTCTCCCATCAAGCTTATACTACTATTATGCTTGAGCATTTTGTAAGCTTTATAACCTAATCATTTAATTCAAGAGATTTTAGCCCCCGTAGTTAGTTGCAAGCAGCATGTAAACCTCAAACAGAACTCATCAGGTGAGACATAACTCTCATGAGTGTTAAGGTCCTATCATTTAATGCAACAGACATTAGGCCCATTGGTTAGAGGCAAGTAGCATGTAAACCTCACATGGGACTCATCAGGTGAGACATAGTCTTGCAAGTGTTGAACATCAAGCCATACATTCTCTTCTCGGGGCACTAATCTCACGCCTCACTCATTTTCAACAAAGCTAACTATATAGCTAAAGCTCTACTTTATGCATTGTCAAGCAACTAGGAATGAGGACATGACCCCCAAAAAACTGACTAAAATGTCCATGAATCTATCCACCGTATTGGTTTACAGGAATATAAATAAAAAAGAGCAGCCAGGTGCACAAAGCTCCCACGCATACATGATACAGGAAAGGGGCAGGTCACAAAGGGTCTATAGTACGCAGCTTCAGCTTACATTTTTGTAAGAGGCTGTTTACAGAAATATCTACTACATAAAAAGAAATAATGAACAAAAAGATATAGATGTCATACAATTGCAGAAGCAAAGAGAAAGTAAAATTATGGTTTATTTCCTAATAGTCATATTCAATGAACACGTATATGAGAATCTTTTAATTATTAAACAACTGAGAGTGATCAAATGGGAGCAAACCTGCACTGTATCATGACGAGGAATTCGAGGAAGAGGCTGCACCTTATATCCCTTACAAGCCATGACTTCTGCTATTAGAAAGCTTCCCTGGAGAGAGAAGAAGAACAGTGTAGATGCCAGTTTGAAGGTTGCAGACTGGTGAGCAGAAATATATGGAACTATATTACCTTCACTGCCTCCCCAACCATTTGAGGTGAAAGAAACAGCCCCTGAAAAAGTGTCCGCATTATATCACCAGGTGTTGACCCACAGTCAATCCCAAGGCCTGGAGCAGAAAGGTGGGCTGCTGCTGCCTTCACCCATTTCTTACTCCCAGCAACATATCCACCAGAAGGTGCAATTGTTCCTCCTGGATTTTTTATCAAACTTCCTGCAATTAAATCTGCACCCTGCCAGACAATCACTCTCCTATCAGATGTTTCACTGGAGAAAGAACTAAAATTATTTCATCAAATTTTATTACCTTATATTGGCAAAAAAATGCTTTTCAAAGCAGAAGCCTTTCTTAGTACACTTTCTCTGTTTTTACTTACAGAAGAGAGAGAGAACCAAATGAAAAGCATTACATTTAACTATGTACACTCGAGGACATAACATTCAAGACCATTTCTAAATGATTCATTCAACCAAAAAACTATACTTTTTCCACATACCACCATTGGGGGCTCCATGCTTTCCACAAATTCACCATAGCAATTATCTACCATGACCATGCAATCTGGCTTTTGCATCTGCATACATCAATATATTTTCTATTAAGATCAACAGAGACACAAACTCAATCAGCCACAAGTTAGTCTTTCTCTTATGTTGACAATTATGACGGATTTGGGTTCATAGCTTACTTCAACAGGGTTATGTGTCTAAGCTTTGAAGTCTCCAATCTGAAGCTTAACTAAAGTAGCATGTCACATATTATGGTTACAACTGTATGATCACAGATCTTTTTACCCACGATGAAGTCACTCTAAGTGCACACATCCAAGTATGGATTAGTATCTTTAGTAAAATCATGTTCTAAAAGAACAGTTCATCAATTGACTTCACATTCAGGCAATTTTAGATGAAAAAGAAAGAACAACTGGATACTCAAAATTCCAAATACATCCAGACCTTGGCCCTGGATGGATTCAGTTCCTAATTCTCCCGAAGCTCCTGAAACAGGGTGGGTCTTTGCTGTATTACATTTGTTTAAATAAAGTTTCAGGTCAAGACGTCAATTAAATCACATCTAAGTACTACATAGCCAAATTGCAAGAATGTGCACTAGTTATTCAAAATATATTAATTCAGAAAAAAATTCAGAATATTCAGTAAGGTGCAGCTGATTTCCTTCAGTGATAATGGGCAAATTTGCATAGTTAGAATACGGGTTGAAGAATGTGCCTTAATCAACTTTATTGCCTTGCCAATGTCCTTTATACTTAAACTTCGGCGCCATGAATAACCACATGATCTCTGTATGAGGGCACATTTTGTTTGAGGTCCCAGTGCAGTAGCAAGTTCATCCCAGTTTAATCCACCATCTTTGGCAAGCTGAACAAGCACAACATCAAAACATGGCAGAAGGCAATTTTAATGTCTAGATAACAGAAAATATTGCAAATACTTAACTGGGACCTCCCTATATGATACTCCGAAGTCTTTAAGTGAACCAAGCCCATCTGAGTCTCTAATTCCAATAACTTCCTCCAAGGTGTCATAGGGAGCCCCAGCAACTGCTAAAAGCTGATAGGTAGATCAGTCCAGACCAGATTCTAGAGCAAAATAAGCAAAGGGAGAGTAATATAACTAACAGTAACTGATGCCATTTAACATTATTGAGAGAGTTAAAATGGATACCTCACCTCATCCCCAGGCCTTAAGATAGCAAATAATGCACAGGAGATAGCATGAGTGCCAGAGAAGAACTGCAACAGAAGAGTGAGACTGTCAAACTGAAAGGCTTATTTTCTGTCAACACCTATACAGATGCATAGGCAGAGAAGGGGAGCCTTGGCACAACGGTAAAAGTTGTCATCATGTGACCTTGAGGTCATGAGTTCAAGGCGTAGAAACAGCCTCTTGCAAAATGCAAGGTAAGGCTGTGTACTTTAGGCCTTTGTGGTCTGCCCCTTCCCCGGACCCTGCATAGGCGGGAGCTTCGTGCACCGGGGCTGCCCCTTTACCTATACAGATGCATAAAAAGAATACTTCAGCTAAACCTGTGATCGGACTATTGCCGATTCTGCCCCTACAATCTCAGCAAATGCTTTGTCCAGTGCTTCACGTCCCCCAGCTTCATCATGTCCATAGCCAGTGCATCCGGCAAAATGCTTATACAAAATTAATATAACATCCATTAGCAAAAATTTCAAAGTAAACTTTGGCTTGGAAAAACAACCCAAGACTTCAGGTTCTGCTCAGGAACCATCAGATTAGAACAGCAGATTGGTATCATTGATGAGGAGACAGACTTACTCAGTTTCTTGAATGGAAAGAGACACAGAAATAGGCTAACCTGAGGCCAGAAACTTGACGCTAATTTCAAATGTGAAAGAGGGAAAAACTCCAAGTTGATTTTAAACCAAATAATAAATTGATCTTTTCAAGTGAAAAGCATTCATCTATAATATGAACTTTCATTAAGGTTTCAACTGACTTGAAGAGTATTTCCAGTTCTTCATCAATCAGGCTGGTATTTGAAGTTGGCAAATGATTCTTGTCGCTTTCACCCAAAAAAAAAAAAAATGAAAAGAAAAGAATCTAGTCGTGTCGCATCTCAGAGACACCAAAGTACCTGTCTAACCACCATTTCATCTTGAACAAGTGCCGATGTATGTCTTTCACTTCAAAACTCACAAAACCACAAAGTACATATTATCAAAACCAACATAATCAATCCAATCTTCAAAACAACCGATTTATCGTATATTCATATTCCAATTTTTGAAACACCGACACCACCGAGACCTCCCAAACTAAATTTACCTAAATTGAATTAATAAAGTTTGAATCATACGAAGCCAATCTAAGAAAGATTAATGAAATTAGATTCCGCCCATTTGCGACGAATCATTTCAGTCTCAAACAACAACTACATTGTTCCCTGGAACTGCAATAAAAACACATTACTAATCAAAACACACAAGAATAGAAACAAATTCATCTGATTAGCCAAAAATAGTTAACTTACATGAGATCCAACTCTAGCATTCTGATAAGCTCTAAGCACACGAGTTGTATTATGCGCCACCAAGTTATCGATAGCTCGAAAGTCCGAATACAACGAGTCCACTGCTTCTGAAACCTGAATTTCAGCACAAAAATCCCAAAAAATTACATTTTTACAGTTCAATTCAGTTTTAGTCACAGAAAAAGGAATTAGGGTTAAGGGTTTAAGCATGAAATTGGATTGGGGTTTAGAGGAATTAGGAAAGAATGTACCTCCGGAACGAAGGGATGATGGATTGGGATCGAAATTTGAGCGCTTGATCGAATTGGAGTTGTATTCCGGGAAATTCTGGTACGAAATCGGTGCGCAGGATAAGAGGTGGCGCAGGATAGGACCATCATGGTAGAGTGAAGAACTGTAACTTGCGCGGGCTGGAGAAGATGTTTTGAAGGAGGTGATATTATCAGCCCCTTGTTTTGATAGCCACACCTCTTTCTTATCCTTTTGAAAATAGAATGCAAAACGCCGAAGAGGACACTGCCTTCGGGACGGCAAATAGCAATGCTGGACTTTACTGGGCCCTATGAACATGTTGAATAGAAGCTCAACTAAATTAGAGAAGTGTGTTTAGGGAATTTTGTTTCAAATTTTACTAAGAAATATCCAAAAAATGCCACCAAGAACAATAAAGTCAGAGGCATCTCATTTCTACAAAAAAATAAAAACTAATTTTTTTAATTTTAGTTTCTAAGCTCTAGAAATAAAAATAGAATATAAAGAAATGCCAAATACAGCCCTAGCCCACCTACCTAAGCGTCAAGAAACTCAGTGATTAATAGCTTCAAATATAGAGTCTTGGATGGAGCATCCTTTTTTTAGTGTGTTTTGATAATCTAGGCTTTGCTTTTTTTTCCCAAACTTTGCATATCTACTATGCAATAAAATTACACAAATGGGTCTCTACTAGTCTTGGTACAATGATAAAAGTTGTTGTCATATGACTTTGAAGTCTTGGATTCAAGGTTTGAAAACAGCCTCTGGCAAAAATATAAGATAAAGTTGCGTACTATGACCCCTTCTGGTCCACCCCTTCCCCGAACCCCATATAGATTGGCGCTTCGTGCCCCGAAGCTGCCCTTTTGGTCTTCACTCAAAGCCCATCAGCTGCTGATAAACCGTTCCTAAATAAGTCCATTTCATCCAAGCCCATCACTCACGGAAGTCAGATTCACCGTCAAGTCCCCACACAATTTTGCAAGCATATGTACAGGAAGGTACAATCAGAGGGTACCGTCTTGATATTCACACCCCTTTTCACTTATTCAAAATGTCAATGCATGTCATGAGAATGAGAAGCTAAGATGTGACTAGGACCATGAACTGTTCCCCCTTGCTTCCATGAAATAGTCAAGTCAGGCTGATGTGATGGCTACCAAGTTTGAGAGGATTCATCAACCAACAAATTGATGCATGGTTACAACTGTGAACTTGTGGCCCGATAACTTGACTATGGCCCACTCACATGCTCATCCAAGGTCACCGAACAAGATGACTTAATGGAAGTTTGCTAACCATTCGATCAGATGATGAGTTGACGTGGACCTTCTGTCAACTCCAAGGGATGGTTGATGAGAGTAGCCAACTTTCTCCCTACTTGTTCATTGACCTTCACCCATAGACTGCTAGTGGGCACCCACATGTACATTTCTTGTTCTTTAAACGAGTCCATTGAATTAGTTGTGGTCTCTTTGTGCAACTTGGGCACGAGACATTTACTAGAAAAAAACATAAAATAAAATTGAGGCACGATAGAACAATAAGTAATCCATGAACAATTTGACCTACATAACCGGGAAAAAATTAAAAAAAATAAACATAAAAAGTATTGTGAAAGATTGATTTCGGACTTACTAAGCAGTATTAATTAACACTAATTTGCATGATTCTTCCAGTTAGAGTAAATTCCTGCTCCAGAATACTGCGTTTCAGATCTTATAGATGACTTAGTAGGTTTATTAATAGCTACAAATTTTTTGCCCATTTCTGATAACTCCTAGGTCAAGGGCTCAATTAGCCTAGGTTGTTGAACAAATCAAATCGACTTAGCAAAAACTGGGTTATTACATGTGACAACTGTTCATTTGAATTATCAAAACATGATAGTCTAAGGAGTTGATCTAGCCGTTGATCTGATTGATAATAAACCAAATTAAGACCATACAATATATGTATTACAATCTTAATTTTCCTAAACATCCCCCTTAATCATTCTTCTTGATTTGTTTGGTTTTGCTAAGCAAATAGGAAGGAACTTTATGTCCAATTGCCCATTATAAAAAATTACGAGTGGAAGCGAATCAAGGTCCCTATAATTCTAAATGCACATGATTATGGCCCCTATAAGTGAGAAAAAATAGTTGCTAATCATGCTCTAAAAGTGGTATTTGCTATTTCTTGTTAGTAGTTGGGTGGGATTAGGTTAGGTTAATCACCAAAAAATTTTTTTATAGAAAAGAGCAATTATAAACGCTATGACTAAGTATACTAGAAACCATTATAGGATTATTTTCCCCATTTTTTCCAATTTTTTATGGTCATATTTAACTATAAACTGAGTCCATGGAAGAGAATTCAATGGACACCATCTTCTTCCTCCTTTTTGTTCCACTCAATTACTTGCTTCACTCAGAAAAGATGTCGAAAACGGCAAGCCATAGGTCGGATTTCTTTCTGGTGATCTTGAAAAGTTATACGATCTGCACAATGCTCGATTAGTTATAAACTCGTAGTAATTAAACCTAACTAATGGATCCAACTTGTACTTTATAACAGTTTTATCAATCGAGTCACCAACGAGCTGCTTTGAGTTAGACCTACTCTACTCTTTTTCGAGTCGAGTTAGATGAATCCTTCGGAGGAGAGGCTTTGTTAGGATTTGCACTTGAGTTACTGTCTTTGTTGTTACAATTACATGCAAATGTAGAGCAAGGCTTACTATCGAGTTTGCTGGAGTTGCTAGTGATCTGTTTTGAGTTAGCTCGACTCACCTCACTTTCGAGTAAACTCATCTTTTCGAGCCTTCAATGATCTGTTTCGAGTTAATAGAAATCGCCACACTTTCGAGTCAAGTTTTTAAACTACGGGTTGATGTTAGAGAATTTTAGGGTGCGTTGGATGGATCCCACTTATACATTTTTATAGCAGTTCTAAGGGGAGGCTTTTCTTAGGACTGCACTCGCGTTGCTGTCATTGTTGCTACAATCACATGCAATGTCAAGTACAACTGTAAAGCAAGGATGTTTAGGTCCACCACGCACACCGTGTTGTTGAGGCCGCGAAATTGACCTACCTAGGCGCAATAGGGGCATATACAACGGGCTTTGCTAGCCACGATGATCATTGACTTATACTTATAGCCGGTTGGTTATTCCCATGGAGTTGTAGGCTCGTAGAGTTGAGTGATGCAACACCTTTCGCTCCCTTCATGTTGTTTCCTAAGTTGACACCCTAAGCAATCCAGCATCAGGTATATCATGACTGCCTAGTTAAGTAGCCCCAGTGCACAAAACTCTCGCTTATGCGGAGTCCGGGTAAGGAGCAGAGTTCAGGTAAAGAGCAGACCACAAAAATTTATAGCATGCAGTCTTACTTTGTATTTTTGTAAGAGACTTTTTTCACACCTCAAACTTGTAACTTCAAGATCATGAGATGACAACTTTACTGTTGGCCATGATTACCTATTTCCATCTCTTGAAAAAATATGAGAATCCATGAGCATCAGTCATGTTATAGGATGAGTAGTCAACCAAAGTTAGGCCTGTGCTTTGAGTAATTTGATGAAGCATTATCAGTCAACATTATTATTCTTTTAGTGCAAGGCAATATATATAACTGATGGCATTTTCGTAATTTTTTTTGTTGGTTTTAAGTCTTTTATTTTCACTTCGGTCAACTTAATTAAGTTCTTCTGCTCTTAATGTTTCTGTAATCATAAATGTACTGTTAAAAACTACCCAAAATCAACTCAATTATTTTATATATTATCTCCCTCCTTGATCGTTACACCAGCAATGGTCATCTCAACTAGACGGCAAAAGCCTGCCTACATTGGTGGTAGGAATATAATCAACTTCACATGGGGAATCAAGTGTATTTTTTTTTTTTTTGACAAATATCTTAGAATAACTGAAAATAAATGAAACCTCCTTCAGAAAACCCTAATACTGTTCCATGATCTTCATTCTCCAAATTCCTCTTCTTAAAACAGTAGACTCGAAGATCCAACTAACTCTCCACTTTTGTGACTGTGAGGGTCTTCTAAGTTAGGTTTAGATCTTTTTGAGGAAATAACATAGGTTTAGATCTCTCTCTCTCTCATGGTTTGAATAGAAAACCCGAAGTGGGTTTTAAGGTTAACAGTTCAATGACCAATTTAAGGATTTGGGAAAGAGGACCAAAGAGCTTTGAATCTGATCAGCAGCTAGCCATCGACAGGAAAAGGGATTCTCAAATTACTCTTCATCTTCTCTACCAAATCTTGGTAAGTGATAGAGAAAAAGAATACAAAGATAGACATTTTCTAAAAATAAGGATACACCAACAGTGAAATCATGATCGCATATGAGGTAATGTGGCTTCTACTCTCTCCTTTGGTGGAACAACTAATGGAAGTTGAGAGAGAGAGAGAGAAGTAGCAAGAGGGGGGTTCAGGGTTCATGAATGAATTTCTAGATCTACAGAGACGGGTACTTAGAAATATAATGGTAATTAAAACCACGTTACTTAGAAAGACAAAAGGGCTCTTACAAGTACAAACTTTTTAGCCATTCACCATGGGTTTTTTAGGTCAAGAACATTTTGTAGAGTTTCTAACCTACACAAAATATGTTGTAGGTTAGAAGGCATCTCTCTAGAGAGAGTAGAAAAAAACTTAATGACTCTTGAAGAGAAGGCAGCTACTAATGGAACTAAGAAATTATCTCGTTATAAATCGAGACCTTTGAATCTAGGTTATCTCGGTTTATACCAAGTTGGTCTTTAACCCTTATTTATGGGGGTTCACAACTCTAACAATGAAAATCTTTATTTGAGTCCTTACATATAGAAGCTGTTGCCCTCCTCCGGAACTTACTTATTCAACTAGTAGTATTAAATTATAATAAAAGACTATATATATATATATATATATATATATATAGAGAGAGAGAGAGAGAGAGAGAGAGAGAGAGAGAGAGAGAGAGAGAGAGAGAGAGAGAGAGAGAGAGAGAGAGAGTTAATTTACCTATTTATGCATGAATTGTGAACGAAGGTTGCAAGCAAAAAACACACTACATACAGTAATGTCTCATAAGTTACATTCACCGATAAGTTGTCAAATTTTGCTCCACGAAAAATGCTTGAAACATGAAGAGTCAAGCTATTAAAAAAAGAAAGAAATTGCTCAAAGTATTACAAAAACCTTTTTCCTTTTAAGTTAGATACAGACGGTGATGCATAGCATTGAATCTTGATCTTTGCTACTTGTTGCACCACTGCACTCTTTGGCTGTAGGGTGCAATATTACAAAGAACTTTTGCAATTAACTTCGCCTTAGAGAGGGAAAGAAAGTCTTGCACCCCTAATTTGTGATAAAGCAAGGTGTTTGAGAAAACAAAAGGCGAGGTAAAAGTACAAATTGGGACCACTTCCACAATGATTCAAACCCTTTATTTGTTGGCCCTTGTTAGGGGAAGCCGTCCATTAAAAAGTTTCTTCATAAGATGATCTTAACCTTTCAATTGGCCTATAAAACAACCGGTTCATAAAAAAAATCATATAGTGCACAATCTCTTTACTTAAGTGGGTTAATATTGTCTTCATATGCTTTATTCTGTTATAGACCCTTGTGGTCCTCCCTTCTCCGGACCCTGCATAAGCGGGAGCTTTGTGCACCAGCTATCTTTTTTTATGCTACTAATAAGAGATTTCTGTTATAAGATACATTTCTTTTGGCGCAATTATTTTTCCTTTTGGAAAAGTAACACAGGATATATACCTTGTAAGCTTTCCTCTTGCATTCTTCATTGACCAGTGAAAGTGACAAGCTATCCATGCAAAATACTAGTGCTTCCATTATTTCAGGGGTACTTGTGGACCCACTGCATCTACCAATGTTGCTTGATCGTTCATGACTCCCATATAAGAGGTTTAAGATGCTGATGTAAGCCACAAAACCTTATTGTAGGTGCTCTTTCTACAAGATGAATGGCATAAATCTTTCGGGAAAAGCTACCTAGATTGGGTTCTCGGCTTGACTCTCACGAATGCATGCCTCAGTTTACTATTTTTCTCTCTCTTATACCTTTTGTTTTAATCTATTTCGAGTGACCTTCTAATTGAATAGAAACTGCTTGCTTCTTGCAAGACTAAACCAGCCACTGTGCTAACCAACATCTTGTGTTGTAAAATAAGTTTATACAACTTAGACTAACAAAAGCTTCGGAACATCAAATGAAGTACATTCTTGGGGCTCTTGTCTGTCTAACTGAATCACCCTCTTGGCTTGAAAAAATGCACCAACTAGTTAATTTGAGGGCGACGAGGAGCTTCCCAACACAACGAAAGCCCCAAAGCTAATGGAACGAAGTCAAATTCCTTAAACCAATGTCCAATGTCATTGGTGTGCCTCTGTTGATTCCCATATCACAAGTTGGTCTACTTAGGTTGGTAACACAATCAATGTGATGTAAGCCAAGTTTCTATGACTCAGAAGTCAGGGCAATAAATCTTGGGATTATCCGACGAAGTAGGTTTGTAGATGTACTGCCTTTTCTAGTTGAGCTGAATTGTCAGCAATGTGCCAGCCACCAGCCAGCCACTGCAGTGGTGAGCATGCTGTGCTGTAAGCTGAGTATTATACAACTCAGAACAATGAATGCTAGTATTATCCAATGGAGTAGATTCTTAAGCCATTGCTCATCTAAGATGAGTTCGAACATGAACGGCTGGGATGAGATTGGAACGATAGTTCCATAACAAGTGGCTGGTATTACGGCGTAATGAAATTGCTTTCTATTTTTTTCTTTGGTATTCGGATTGGATTTCTATCGGCTAATGTCGGAGGCAATATTAATGAAATTCCTTCTATTTTTGCATCCGGATGAGATATCTATCGACTTCATCCAAGGCTGGCGTCGTTTGCCAGCTCTAAATGTGGCCCCACTTATACATTTGTTAATCCATTATATAATATTTTATACTAACTTTTTATTAAAAATTTTGAGCCCAAGGGTCATACTGCTAGGATTACCTCAACGGACTAGATCTTTTGGAGCACTCCCCCATCCCACTTGCATTTTTCATTAAATCTTATCCCAACATTGCTTCACCTTCTTCCTAGGAAAAATAACTATTAAAATCCCCTTTTAACTCCTAATCATTCTCATTTATTATAAAAATCATAAAAATAAGTGGGTGGGGCGTCAAGGTCGCTTCACCTTCTCTCTAGGAGAAATTAATTGGAAGAAAAAACTATTCAAATACACCTTTATCCATGTATCATTTGAGAATCATCCGATCGTCGTAATTTTTCAATGAACGGCTTAGATATCATAAAAATATATCCAGAGTGCATGTTCGAAAGTGCATATCACAGCGATTTGGCACCAAAAAATCTCCTTTTTTATCTCAAAAAATTCCAAAAAATAAGAGAAAGGGACTTCGTCGTCAAGAATCAAGTGACTGCCTGGGGGGTGGGTGGACTTTACAAGCTTTTGGTGGCCCAAAATCCAAGTATGATTTTTGAAGAAAGATATAAAAAATGAAAGCCATACATGTAAGTAGTAAAAAAGTACAGTTATTGGAAAACCTCGTCTGGCTCCCATGGAGGATTTTCCCACATATGAGAGCAGGAGATTGCGATGGAAATTTTCATGTCAGTGTCATGCAAACAGGCCTCTGCTCCAGGCCAGATAGCAAGACATATGTCAGTCTCCTTTTGTCCAGCTCACGGCCATTTAAAAGGTTGTTTTTTCCCCTTTTTCCAATTGGTTTTGGAGAAGAAACGCATATTTCATCTCTCTCTCTCTCTCTCTCTCTTCACCTTTTCCACGTTTTCTCCACCAGATTTCTCGGAGGAGGACTCGGGGGAAGGCGTTTGGTGAGGTTTCCTTGATGGGGTTTCCTCAGTTTTTTAGCTCGGAAACAGAGAAGGTGGAGATTGGTGGTATGGGAAAGGTGCTGTTTTGTTGATATTTTCGACGTTTTTGCGCCAGATTTGTCGCAGAGAGACTCGGGAATGGGTATTTGGTAAGGTTTGTTTGATGGGTTTTTTGTTTAATGGTGTGTAGTATGAGACCCAGTTTCCATTTATATTGCTTCTAGTGTTTTTTTTTTTTTTTTCAGCAGATAAGATGAATGTAGGTGATATTGCAGGTTTATGTTCTAAACAGGTTTTTGAGGAGACGCCAGATCACTTTTCTGATATTTTTAACGTTTTTTTCGGACAGATTTGACGCTGAGAAATTTGGAAAACAGTCTCTGATAAGCTTTTCTGGACTTCTCTATCTGTGTTTTTTTTGCCTGATCTTCTGCTAAGAAATATGGAGAGTGGCGCTGAGAAAGATGGTGTTGTTATGTTCAAAGATGAGGACTTGAGCGAGATGAGTGGGCTGAAGAGAGGAGCAGATCTCATTGAAGTTACGTGTGGTTGTACTAGTCATAGGTATGGAGATGCTGTTGGAAGGCTTAGGGTTTTTGCTAGTGGTGATCTTGAGATCAGCTGTGAATGCACCCCTGGTTGTCAAGAAGGTAAGTTAGATCTGGTTTTCTTCTGTTTGGTTTGGTCTATTTGCACGTTGGAGATTTATAGTAGTCTGAGTATCTAACATATCTCTGACTATGCAGAGTTATCTATGTACTCCTGTTTTCTGATTCTTTGTTGAACTTTCTAGATTAATGGATGATGACATTGCATTTCTATATACAAAAATGTATGTAGATTTGTGTAAATGATGTAGGTTCTTCTTCTTCTTCCTAACTAGAAGGTTGTGGCTCTGCATGGTTTTGATGGTAACCATGCAGTGTCTGTTAAGGCATTGTGTCTTGCTTTAATGTTTGTCTTCTTGCTTTCTGCAAGTTAGCGGTCCATTTTTATGATTAGTTGATGTTGTGGTCAAACCTGTTATCTACCCCAGCCTCTACCCTACATGGTTGTGTTTCAAGAAATCCATAGTCTGAGTTGGTTACGCAGCATTGTGTTGTTTTTCTCCTGTGCTATCTTATGCGAGGGTGGAACGGTTGTTTTCTCATTACTTTTGGTTTTTTGTGGTGGGAGATCAACCGTGATCTCATAGTTATGACTGATATTTGTAGGCTTTGCCATGTACTGTTTTCTTTGGTTAGCAGATGTTTCATTTTCATGTTTTAATCTTTGAAGTTTTTAGAAGGAAATTTTGAATGAGGTGGAATTGTGTTGGTTGCGCTTCTTGTGGTGCAGTATTTGAGAATTATACAAGTTAGATTTTTTGTGTCTTTGTCTTCGTGCTCCCTTTGTAGTTTTTTCTGTGAATGTGTTAGCGAGTTGGATGTTTGTGTACACATATATTACATAGTGGTGGACTAAGAAGATTGAACCTCAATTGCATACATCTGTGAGGTTTATTGCCTTTTAGACTAAATCCCAAGTATAAGTTACTGAGTTAGGGGGCATATCTTGTCTACGTCTTGTGATGCACTTATCTATAATCACCAACATGTCTTTGTTTACTCAGTAATTTTCATATCTGTGTTTGCTTATTGGAAATTTTAAGCATTGCTCTGAAAGGCAGAGGCTTTTAGCTTTTCCAGAAATAGATTTTATCGGGAATAGAAGGGATTCAAGTTCTTAGTAGTTCAATTTTGTCTCTAGAGAAGATCATTGCAGCATGCCATGTAGAAGCTGAGCAAATTCTGAACTGTAATTCAGATTTTTGATTGAAAGTTTTAATGATTGTAAAAAGATTTGAAACATATGAGGACTTCAGTCTAGTAGCATCATGAACCTAAGTGCACTGGGGCTATGTTATCTGTTCTCTGTTGCTGAAAACAGCTGCTGTTGGATTTCTGGCCTGAAGACAGCTGCTGGTAGCTGATTATAGCTCAATCTATATACGATTGCTTCTCTTACAATTCTGTATCTCGCCTTCTTCTTAAATGATGTCAGCTTCCATAGTTGCTGATTAAATTGATATTTTGTGGTTGTAATGACTAGATAAGCTGAGCCCAGCTGCATTTGAGAAGCACTCTGGGCGAGAGACTGCTAAGAAATGGAAAAGCAACGTTTGGGTTATCTTTAAAGGAGAGAAGGTTTCACTTTCGAAAACAGTTCTGCTCCAATACTATAATCAAGCATGTAAAAATGCTAATGGTTCTCATAGAACTCATAATGGACGGCCTTGTCATCGTGATGAGTTCCTTCGGTGCTCAAGATGTAACAAGGAGAGGAGGTTCCGGCTTAGGACTAAAGAGGAATGCCGAACTTACCATGATGCTTTGGCGGATCCTAACTGGAAATGTTCTGACTTGGCATATGACAAGTAATTTCTTTCCTCGATGCAATTGCAATAATTTTGGTTTATATTTTCACAAAAATATTCATTGTCAATCATTAATGATATATCTTTTCATACAACCAACTGTATAGGTAAACTTATGTATTGCATGTATTTATCTATCTATGTGTGTAAGAGTCAGATAGTACACACATATATCATCATTTATTTGATAATAATAATGCTTTCAGGTTCACATTAGATAACATCTGGGTCACTTATTCTAAACTTGATTACAGATCAAACAACTGTACATATTTTCTTATATGTTCTGGTTTTTATTATTTAGGTCTTGGGAAGCCACGTTGATGTGCAAATTTCTCTCTCTTTACAATTGTAATCGACATTCAATAGCATGGATACCTACAGTAGGTGTATGTATGTGGAAGATATTTTTATGGAAACAGCTTTATACAGATGCTGAATGAACCATTAATGGTAGGTCAAATAACTTAAACAGTATCCTTGGTGTCATAGCTTGTTTTACTTTTGTTAACAATTGGATCTCCTTGATCATCCTGTGGGGTTTGTAACTTCGTGTCACTTCAACAGTTCTCAAGTTGGTTGTAACATGTGGGGTTACGACTGGTTATGTATTTTCAACCCGTATGAAAATAACTGCTTGATCTATCACATAGAGGAGAGTGAAATGAGATTTAAGAGTGCAGATTGGCATGTAGCAGAACTCTAATTGACAGACTCAGATACAAGGAATAGATCACTATGCTATACCCATTATTCACATGTAGAATAGAAGTGACATTTATGCACTGATGTATGGAATGAAAATGAAATAGGTAACTGTGGGAGGATTTGATTGACATACTATATGGGAGCAGTTTTATGTAGAAGAATATATTTCACGCTCAATCAAGCCAAGTGGTACTGTAGAGTCTAGAGACGACTGGTGGAGTTCTCAGCAGCACTGTGCACATAAAACTGCAATTGCCATGGGTTCCTTGGCTTTACTTTTTCCAAAAGCGTCTTTCCTTGACCTGTGGAAGTGGGGAAGAGGCACTTCAGAATCAAGTTGTAGAGATGTCTTGGACGTCAATCTGGCTTTACACCTATTGCACTGCTTTGCCCAAAACGTGACCTTTGAGAAGTGTTCCCAGTTTGAATCATTCAAAATATGTATAGCAATCTATAAAAATAAATGGAAATAAATTGCGTCCAATAGGATTTGAACCTATACCAAAGGTTTAGAAGACCTCTGTCCTATCCATTAGACAATGGACGCTTTGCTTTTCATTCCAATTTTTTTCTTTTGCATTCTTTCCTATCACTTGTTCTGATAAAAGAATCAGATTGGATGTGAGAGATCAACGATGCAGTATAATAATAATTAATATGGAGCGGGTAGTGGGAATAGAACTTGCATCGTTAGCTTGGAACAAGAAGATTGAATTGGAAATATCGACAAATTCTTTAGCTGTCCAAGGAATAAAAAAAAGTCCGCTTCCACAATTTCATTCCTATCGAATTTTAATATCATAATAGCTCATATAGTCATGATTCAATGGGTCAGGTCCACTTTTTCTTTTCTTGATTTCTCATTTTTTCAAGGGATTTGATGGGAACAATGGAGAAGTAGGAATACCTAGGTTTGGCAATTCATAATCGGGATTGAATTGGGTATCGAAAATGTCTATAGAAACCCAAAGTAACAAGCTTTTGTTCTTAATTCAAATGATTACCCGATCTAATTAGACATTAAAAATAGATTAGTGCCTGATGCGGTAAAGGGTCCTCCTGTGAGTGGATCATTGATTCCTTTTTTTGATGAATCCTAACTATTAACTATTCTTTCTCCATTATGGACTTTTTCCATTATGGAGTGGAAACGAATGTGTAGAAGAAAGAGTATACTGATTAATATATTCCAAAGTCAAAAGAGTGATCAGCTTGCAAAAATAAAGGATTTCTAGTCATCTCTTATAACTAGAATGAAAAAAAAAAAAAAATTGGATGGAAAAATAGAGGATCCGTTGATTTGCGGAAGTAGCACTTCATAATCAAGTTGTAGAGATATGTTTTGGAAGTCAATCTGGCTTTCAACAATTGCACTAGATTCGGCAACATCTGATGACCTTTTGTTCCATAATGTGCTTATTGTTAGCTCTGATATTTATTGCCCCCGGTCATTTGGCAAGGTTTCACAAATTAGAATCTGCTATCACTTGCTACATTGACAATGTCATTATTTTGATCTTGCTTATGTAAGCACCAGACCATGATTTCTGCTATGTTTTTAAGATGTAATCAGGCTCTGGATGTCTCGTAGAATACTCTCTGCTGTGTCCACGTTTGAACAAACTATCGAGTTTAGGTAATCTCCAGGTGTCCTACACTGATAAGCAAACAGCTCATGGGATACCTTCTTCCAAAGAAAAAGGCTGCACTTATGAGGAGATATTGTTCTGTCCGTTTCTATATCTACTGTTTCGACCATTGTCCTTGGACAAACTCTTCGAGAGGTTGTCCTTTGTAATTGCTGTGAATTTCAATTCCTATTGCTTTTAATTTGTGGCTTTGAGTGAAATTTTCTTAGTAAACTATTTATTGTAAAGAAACATAGCAACATGAAAAGTAAATTTAAATGAGTTTAGACATTTATCTATGAATAATTGTCTCTAGCATAACATGTCATTTTTTCAAGAGGATTAAATGTTTTTCTTTTCCATAAGCTTCAGTACCTTAGAAGCAGACTTGTACTTCCTGGATATATCACAAGCTGTAGTGTATCCAAATAATATTGTTGTTGCTATTAACTGTCTAATATGCAAAGGCATTTGTGTAGTATTTCAGATTTGTCTTCTTTCCTTGGGAAAAACCTGTCAGATATATGGAACTAATGTACTCCTAGACGACATACAAGATCAGAGTACTTCAGCTACCACTGTGACTTGCAAAAGTGCGTACCTGATTATGAGGAACAAAATGCATCTTTTGTACCTTAACAAGAAACAAGTACACCCTTTCCCCATCTAAGCTCAGTCTCTCTCGACAAGATCTTTCTCAAGTTGCCCAAAACTGTTTTACCTATGGCCCAAGAGAGAGTCCCCTCAATAACTCCTATATAATTTCCCCTGTGCAGACATGCACCTAGTCCTGCTACAAACTGACTTAAATGCCTGGCGTTCATACAATGCTATGCTTA
This sequence comes from Warburgia ugandensis, assembly GCA_035236585.1. Lineage (NCBI taxonomy): Eukaryota > Viridiplantae > Streptophyta > Magnoliopsida > Canellales > Canellaceae > Warburgia > Warburgia ugandensis. The sequence continues at coordinate 26,587,043 of CP141136.1, forward strand.
ATACAAATAACCATAGCACAACAAGAAAGTCTAAGAGCATATCATTCTGCCCTCTGTCATAGCAGTCTCACACCAGTGCATAAGCTAGTCAGGTCTAGAGTTAGGGTGAGATTGAAACAATATGCAATTAAGATCTCACATTAGGGTGATGATTCTGCTATTTTTCGTTGCAACTGTCAGAGGATCAGTATGGTAACCCACATGAGATGATTATCAAATTGTAGATGCATTCCACTGTCAAATCCTGAAGACTACTTGTTCCAACAGTTAACTTATATTAGGATGAGTTACTCTATTTATGGAGAAATAATCAACTTCGAGGTGATCTTAATGACTGTTTCTCAAATGCAGCTTTCTTGCAGCACTTCAATTTGATGTGTTCGATCTAGATTGCTTGTGTTTCCCCTTTTGAGTTTACTCTTGTTTATGAAGTTATCACATTCTTGAACCAAATAAAGCTAGCATAAATCCATTATTGGATGGATTGATATGTTTTTCTTATTCTAACTCTCTTGGACTAGCTCAATGGAATGTTCTATGTTCTGCGAAGATGCATTTCTATATGTTATTTTCATCCTTGACTATAGTTAATGCTAGGCGACCATCTTCAATTGAATGAATACAGCTATGCAAACCATTTATATATTTCTTCCCAGTATTCTTCTATTAACATGTTCCCACATGCCGAAAATAATTTTGACAGAGAATACCATATTCATGACTAGTTTGTCTGTATATATTTAAACATGAACCTCTCTGTTCCATTTCTTGCATCAGGACAACCTGCAGTGATGAGGAGGAACGAGCAAGTCGTAAAGTGTACAGAGGATGCTCTCGGTCACCATCTTGCAGGGGTTGCACCTCATGTGTCTGTTTTGGGTGTGAGATCTGCCGATTTTCAGATTGCAACTGCCAGACCTGCGTCGATTTTACTCTGAATGCTAAAATTGAGTAGCCTGGACAAACTCTATTCTTGCGGGTATATTTGATTTTATGCCTTTAAGGCCCATTATATGAGAAGCTTTAGCCATTCTTAATGTCATGCAAAGTTGCATTTCAGTCGCTGAGTTCTAGTTTTGGTGCTCTCAGTGACTGTCGTTTAAGTACTCAACATATTATAGCAGTTCTTTTCATTGATTATGCATTCAGTTGATCATACAACCTGCTTCTGATGAAATATTGGCAGATAGTGGAAAGACGTACAAAACGGATAACCGAATATCACATTGGATAGCAGTAGTATGAACAGAAAACTAATAGCTGAGCAAACTTAGCATAAGTTAAAGGTATCAATCAGGAAAAGGGGCAGCTCCTGTGCACGAAGCTCCTGCCTATGCGGGGTCCGGGCAAGCGGCAGACTGCATGGGCCTAAAGTACACAGCCTTACTTTGCATTTTGCAAGAGGTTGTTTTCACGCCTTGAACCTATGACCTCAAGGTCACACGACGACAACTTTTACCGTTGTGCCAAGGCTCCCCTTCTAAAGGTATCAATCAGTTACCCCTTAAATAATGAAATTTCAGGCACCACTTGGTGATGGAAAGTGAGTATAGTATCTAAACCATGGCATGGTTCGGATGAACATATGGAAAATGCACATGCAGCTCAATTGTTTCTTCTACTCCTGGATGTGGTTCTGACTGTACAATTGCCTACCCTTCATAAACAGGGGATGCCATTGATAGTAACACAAAAAATTGGATTTCAAGTAAGCGGGCATTATCAGAGCTGTTGGGTTAAATATAACTAGCCTTGGATCTTGTGGGCATCAATCTTCTACGGGTTGATTACTTGGTGTTGGGACCTAGTGGGGCGGTTTGGCGTGGGAAAAACCTTCCCCGGATTAAGTTCTTCAAGGATGGAAAGATTATGTTTTGCTATCTTATCCTTTAGTTCAGATATTGATAGGTTACTTAACAACTCCAAATAGCAGTGGAAAAAATCACTATTAATGGATTAAGTGAACTGCGGTTTGTTAATCCTCCACCAAAGTCCTAATGAAATATACCCATGGTTGAAGTAAACAGTTGGAATGTAGGTCACCATTGGATGATCTTGAGATTTTACTGAAAGTACAACCACATTTGGAGCCATCCAATTTTTCTTTTAATTTTTTTTTAACCATAGCTTTGTTGAATAAATACTAAACATACACTTGAGGGGAGTCCTGACCTGCAAGAGTGAGACAGGTAGAAGTAGACGGGTTCAAAGTGTGGAAACAGTCTGTTGCAAAATGCAAAAGTCGTGCACTTTAGGCCCTTGTGATCCACCCCTTCTTTGGACAACCCCAGCCTTTTTTTTTATTTTTTTGTGCAACGGTAAAGCTGTCTTTATGCAATCTTGAAGTCACAATTTCAAAAAGTAAATTTTTACAAAAATGCAAAGTAAAGTTGCATAGTAAAAAACCATCATATATGCGAACTTCGTACACCCGGCTGTTTTTTTTTTTTTTTGTTTAGCCCTTTTGCCTCCAACACAACCTTTGAATGGACCTCAACAGCTAGATTCTTGCAGTAGTAGGCATCTGGATGGTTCTTGCTTGAACTTACTGCATGTTGGGCCTTCTCTTTGGAGAACAGGGTGGTCGTCTCGAACCGTATTATGCACACGAAGATTATTAGGTGGCTTACCAAACTGAGATGTTTGCCCACCTTTGTAGACAAACAAATCTAGAAAGCGATCCACCACTGGCGTTATATCTCCCACTACTGATTTTTTCCGCGCGAAGTCCGACACCCTTGCGGGACTTGCAGCAGTTCGTTGCAGATTTTCCAATCCCTTCCGCACTGTGAACGGCGCTGTGTTTCAAGGTTGGTTCCAGAGGGAAGGCCATCTCCACTACAATCATGGCAAATTAAACCGGCTGGAAATGTCACTGTTCTTGTGCACCGTTGAACAGCTTCGATGAATGATAATTCAAGAGGAGAAGACTTCTAAGATGCAACCCAATTTTCTCGCTTCTTGAAACGCTTCTTTCTCGCATTCTTGCTCCCTACTGTTGCCCAATATGTCCAGCTCATTCTCTCGATCCGGTGGTATGAAGGAACCGCGAAGCATACCAACTTCCGTGTAATCCAGTCTGGTTCACTTTTTCAGGGTTCTAATTTCCGCTAAGTGATTTGCACGTCCCAGTAACGAATGATTGACACCTTCTAAAGTGTTTGAGTTTCGATTAAGTCTTCGGTGTTTTTGAAGAGTTGGGAAGCAAGAGATCTCTTGAGGGCGAACAACTAGGGCAGTCTAGCACCATTGCTGCGCATCGTAGTTGGTTAATCTGAAGGAGAAAAGCGGTTGCTTGAGATGCAGTGGAAGAGAGATGAAACGGTACAAGGACAAAAGCAGGAGAAAATGATTCTAATTTCTTCTTGGCATCCCAATTGAACTGATGACACTCCACAGAAGGCCTCGTTTGGAAGCTCTCATATGGGGGATGCGAATATTTTTTCTCGGAAAATGTCAGGGGTTGGAAGTGCAAGCCAGACGCACTGTATGGATGATTAAAACTGTCTAGCAGCAGGCTAAGCTCTGATGGGGGAAATACAAAGGTTTTTTTACTGATGAAATTAATTGCTTATAGTTTGTCTAAGCATCATTTTGAATGCCATAAATCAGATGACAAATAAGTTGTCATTTTACTGCATGGCTCATTGATATCGCTACTATGGTTGCAATGCAGATAGTTTAGATAATTGAAAAGCATTTCTTATTGTAAAAAGCAACCATCATACACCCTAATGTAAAAGATAATCCGATGATACAAACACACATAGTATCACAAGAAAAATGCAACCCAAGGTACAAGAGAATCAAAGTAAATAAATAGTTATCTCGCCAGCAATGGATTTAGTAGCCCTTTTCCTGATCAACCACTTGTGCAGGGGCTCCTCTTGACCAAGCTCCCACTGCAAACTCAAGAGCTCTCTCTCTCTCTCTCTCTCTCTCTCTCTATAGAAACACAAGAAAAATACAGCCCAAGGTACAAGCGAATCAAAGTAAATAAATAGTTCTCTCAGCGACAATGGATTTAGTGGCCTTTTCCTGATCAACCACTTGTGTGGGGACTTCTCTTGTTCAAGTTCCCACAGCAAACTCAGGAGCTTTCTCTCTGTCTCTCGCTCTCTTTCTCTAAGTCAATAATCATCTCACGTACAACTCACCTTTTATAGAGAGAGGTGGAGGAGTGAGCAAGTTAACTTAAGACTCCAAGAATAGGTGGTGTCATGGGCAAGTAAAAGCTATATATACATGTGGAATATATCTCGTTTTCAGCTCCTTTCCTCTGACTCATAGACAGTATGCTGCAAGACTTCTAATACGCCCTTTGTCACCAGGGACCCATCTGCCCTCAGAGATGGTTTGGTGATTGTTGTCAGGAGTCAGGACCATCCAATAGAGAAGGCTTAGTCTACCCAAAATGGCATCCCGAAGATGAACGGTTTGGATCTTTAACCAGATGCTAAAATGGACATTTCTCTATGCATCTAAATCATCATTGCTGGTGCTGCTAACATAAAGGCCCCTTTTTACATCAGATGGTTTCTAAATGGGACAATATTGAATAATCCAGAACATCCATCCGGCAATAAGAACCTAAAACTAACCTGTTGAACCACTTTCCTCTGAATGTGGACCACTGCCTTTTGTAAGCCAGGTCCAACAGACAAATCACCCGAATAGAGATACAGAACGCCACCAGTTGTACATATTATGAGGTGGTTTTGGAAGCTAAGCCATGCAGAGAAGGGGAGCTTTGGCACAATGGTAGAGTTGTCATTGTGTGAGTGAATTCTTTTTTTTTTAGAAGTCTAAAGTGACCTTTTTAGTCCAAATAAAGTGAATTCTATTTTGATTTGTTTCATCAATTTCTTCTTGATTTGTTTCATTATTGTAAATGTCTTTATCAATGATCTTTTTTGTCGATTCAAGGAAAAGCTGCACATTGACCCTGATATCTGTTTATATTCTTTCAATAACACATTTAATAAAAAAAAAAAGTGCCGTTTATGTATTAATCGAGCCCTTTTATTTTTTTTATATCTCCCAAATATGTTTCTGCGATTCCGATATTTTATGTCAAAACTTGTCTCCTTAAGACTAATTTTTAGATCTGTAGTTAGCAATATTTTTTTTCTTGTCTTTTTTGATCTATTTGATTTCTAATTATGGTTGTACCATCAGTCAGATCTTTCAATTTTTTTTTGTCAATGAATAATTTGTCCAATCCGATGTAACAGATTTAGAGGCGTGGAAAGGGCCTTCCCTGGGTCCTGGAGCTTTTGTCCACCGGTCTGCCCTTTTTCATTATATATGTTTTGCAGATCAAGGTATTGACAGGTAAACATTGCTTCTACAAGCTACCATGCTGCGGAAACAAGCGCTACCCAGTCAATATGTCACGGAGTTCTTGTGTGGTGGAGTTCTTGTGTGATGACACTGAAGTGTGCACTCAAGATAGGCAATGCATTTTCTCTCACATTATTCTAAGATCAGCAGATGAGGATGCAGATATTTTGGCTGATGATCGCAAGTACAGGGATGCAGAATTAAAATGATCGGGACAAAGTCTTCTCTTATAATTATGCTTTCCGGTTTTCTATCTTTCTTAGGCAGGCGTGGCTCTTGCGTCTCTGATGTTGTTTCGCATTTTTGAGATTTCTGTTTATCTTTTCTCAATAAAAAAATTACCAACATTCAGAAGAAAAAAAGAAGTCACGCTTGCAGTTTTCAACAATCAACAGTCTATACATTCCTTGACCAAAAGAAAAAATCCAAAGCCGGTTGTTGCGGTTGAATGATTACCCCAATCATGCCTTATCATAATCTCCCTGCATTTCCTTTGCAAACTCCTCAAAACCCGTTGTCTCATTGTCAAATTCGTGGGCATACTAACACTGAAATGTACGTACTGGTTCCCGTAAAAATAGTTCCTTATTTGTGTCCCTTTCCCCCTCCAAGACAACCTTCTCACCATGTTGAGAGTACCTGGGCGGACCTCAACAGCCAAATGTTGGCACCTGAATAGTTCCTCCCAGAATTGCCATTGATGGTTAAAGCAACATGAAGGGAAGCCTTGGCATAATGGTAAAATTGTCGTCGTACAATCTTAAAATCACAGGTTCAAGGTGTGAAAACAGCCTCTTACAAAATGCAAGGTAAGGCTGCATACTATTGACCCTTGTGGTCTGCCCCTATCCTGGACCCCACATATGCAGGAGCTTCATGCACCGGGACTGTCAGTTGTGGTTAAAGCAACATCACTTCATCAGGGCCTTCTCTTCGAAAAACAAGGCCTGTTTGAACTCCTATATCTACATAAAGATTACAAGATAGCTTTAGTGACCTGTTTCACCACCTCTGTAGACTTTTATTCCCTCATATCCGGTGTCATTCACCACTGGCAATATATCTAGCATTCCTGATTTTGTTCCACATACAAATCCGATGCCGTTACATGGCTCGCAGTGGCTTGTCTAAGTTTTCTCTGCTCGATCACTCTGTGAACAGAGCTTTTGATTGGAAATGTAGTGTAAACCTCTGCTGTGCTTGCATGCTTCGTATCCGCCTGTTCCACCACAAGCATGACAAGTAAAATCATATTTAAACGTCAAAATATTTGTGAACTCTTGAACAGCTTCCATGACATAATTGAAGACTAGCATAGACAACATTTTTTATATCTAAGGAGCCTAAATGGCTTTCACGGTGCATCTTATTTTCGTTTATAGCTTCCTGAAGCCTTATTTCATCATCTTTTTTTTCGTATCAGGATGAATCCTTTCAGCAAGTTCACTTATGGGCGGAACTTCTTGAAACATTCTTTCAGCATTAGCATCATGGTTATCTGTATCGGGATGAAGCTTTTCTGCAGGAGCAGATTGACTTGCATTCTTGCTCGATATAATTACATACTCATGAAACAGCTGAGCACGCCAACTCCCATGTAAACCTCCATTTTTCTGTTTCACTTTTTTCAGAGTTTCAATTGGCCTAATGATATGGACACTCCAGTAAACAATGATCGATAGCTTCTGGCCGATGTCTCTAATAAATTTGGGGTATTTTCGAAAAGTTTGAAGGTACTGACCTTTGGGGACAAACAAGTAGGCAGGTCTAACACCATTGCCGCTCATCATAGGAGGTTAATCTGAAGGGAAAATGGCTCGTTTCTTTGATGCTGTGGAAGAGACGAGAAATGCAGAGAGGAAAGCTAAGAAAAGAAAAATCCTAATTTCTTCAACGCTCTCTTTGCACTTCTTCCCTATTTATAATGTTATACTAGTAGATCAGTGGTTTTAAGTTATATAAGCATCAGTTTGAAGGCCATAAATCAGAGGCAAAAGGAGTTCAGACATCTGTGCATGGCTCATCTAGAATATGGATGCCACATAAAATGTTTGGATCATTGAAAAGCAATCACATAAAAATGCAGATATACACACTAAAGGGGCCGATTGGCAAGGCTTAATACACCAGTTTGTTAGATTACGATTTATTCCATTATATTTGCGTGGAACAATCAAGTAGAATCCAACATACCGGATTATAGAAGCCTTGACAATCCCCTAAAAGATAATCCAATGATTCAAATACACACAATAACATGAGACTGACATAATAATACCAACACCAACAGGGGCACCAGCAGTATTATTCTCTGATACTCGATGCAATTAGAAATAATAATAGTACGAAACAAAAAGGAGAATCAGAGTAATAGTTTTCTCACCAACAATGGATCCAAGTGAAAAAGGGTAGTATCCAATAAACCACTTGTGCCTCTCTCTCTCCATTGGCAAAATAGAGAGAGCTGACTTAGGCTCCAAGAACAGGTGGTGCGCTGGAGAAGTAAAAGTCATACAGCATTAAAACAGTAATTTCGACTCTATCCCTTTCCCCTAGTAACTGAAAAGACCAAAAATGGGTTCACTTGCAATATGTTGATAGAGTGCATTAGTACTCTCTTCTCATGGATATATACTCCAAGAGTGCAAATACGCATCTTTTTCATCTGGGGCCCGTATGCTTTCAGAGATGGCTTGGTGATTGTGGTCAGAATATCAAAAATAAAAGTTTCTCGGGCATGTCCTACCTAAGATGGGATTCGATCTGAAGATGAATTGTTCGGATCATTGATCAGGATGCTTAAATAGGAATTTGCTATGCTAATTAAATAATAAACAAAGCTCCTTTCCACATCAGATCTTGATCAAGTTTTGCCATCAAAATGGAGACATGGTTGAGTAACTAGAAAATCAATCTGGCAGAGTATACTCCCTGATTTCTAACTTCATTCAATTTCTATACTTCCATTGTTGAGTGGTGGCAGGCCAATGCAATATTAAAGGCACCCATCTTACGTGCCCCAGTTTGAGGTTGTTTTCCATTCTGAAACAAAATGTTTAAGGAATTCCACCCGAGACAAAAAATTCAGAAAACTCTGGCCGGAACAGAAAGAATTAACCATAATGTTGGTGGACCATGTGACAAAAATGTATGTACTGCTTCCATCTCTTCTTTCCCCTCCACCAAACCCTTCCCCCTTCAAGACAACTATGTGACCAGGCTTAGTGCCTCACGGAAAGGTAACAAATTTTCTTCCTTTACAGCTTCCAAATCGTAGCCCGTCAATACTTCGTCCAATAATTGCCTGAGGCTTAGAAGAACATTAGCATGTGTATGAAGGCCTTCTCTTCGGAAAACAGGTTCTTCTTGGATCTGACAAGTAGAATAAAATTGACCAGAAGGAATGCAGAAAGGATCTACTCTAACACTTCAATAGAGACCCATATTTTCATAGTCATCTCACCCCTCCGTAATAAGTACTGCCACTGATTTTATTCCTCTCACAACTTGGTCACCCAGGCATGACTTGCTGAAGCTCGTTACAGTCTTTCCCGTCACAGCAATGGTGGCACCAAACGGAGTTCTTCTTTGAGGATCACAAGACGGAGCCTCTACATGCCATGCATGTTTCGGCTCCCGGGCTACTCGCTGGTGAAATGGGAATCCCACCACAAGCATCATGTTTGGTCGATCTTCCTCATCTTTAAGAACCTCTTATGCACGCTGAACTTATTGACACTTTTTTTGAGCTTCAACATTGTCTTTTTATTTGTAAATATAGGATGAAGCTTTTTGTAAGTATTTTAGATTGACTTGCGTTCTTGCCCACTTTAAGTACCTCGTAGCAATCTATCCCCACAATTGATGTCCAAATGTAGCTTGAGTGGACCGTGAACCAGACCATCTTGGATGTAGACCTCCGTCATATTGTTTCACTGTATTCCACAATAAGAAAAGCAAAAAATTTACAAAGAGCAATGATATTTAAAGACGCACAAAATGATGTTCATGGCTCCAAAGTCTTTTAGCGCTCGGGGGATGAAGTCTCTCAACTGGGTCACCAGGGCTCACAGCTGTGCATGGGTGGGGTGGTGTGTTCAACTTTCTAGAAAAAAAGTACATGTCCATTGAGGCACTCCTTTTTCATTGGAGTAGCCCTGGCCTTTGGTAGACCTATTTCATTCACCTTATTCAGCCTCCCTTAGATTACCTAGGGCAGCCCCGGTGCAGAAGCTCCCGCATATGTGAGATCTGGGAAGGGAGGACCAACAGATCAGAATTCACTCCGATTGGATGAGCTAAGCCTATGTTTCCACGGGATCAGAGAATGCAACTATTGAGCTGAATGAATTAGATCTATGTTTTCTAGGGACGAAAAATAGGGCCTATAACCATCCGTTTGGTGTGATCTCACATGTACCCTAAACGAGGTTGTGTTGCTGGCGAATAATTTAGATTCTTTTTTTCTTTCTTTCTTTCTTTTTAATGAAAAAAAGGAAAAGGAAAAAGAAAAAAGAGAACGTTAGGTATCTCCCAGGGTTCGATACTTCTGCCACGTTCTAAACTCATATTTTTCATGATTCTATCGCCAGATCTATTTTCATTCAAGTAACGGATTCTAGTATGTGTGGGGAGATGCACAAAATGCTCTCCAAATATCACTGCTCTTTTAGAGATACTAGAACAGAAAAAATAAAATAAATCAAAACCTAATTAAAAGAGCAAAGAAAATCATCTCTTTTAGAATTCCAATTTCCGCCCAATGACTTGCTACGGATTCCAGTAATAAATTATTGAGAACTTCCCTGTGACCGAGTTTCTAACTAAAAATGCACACTAATAGTAGAAGATAACAAAAAAATGAAGAAAAATTTGTAAGTGAAGAAAAATAACAAAACGAGAGGATGAGAACTTTCAGTGTGTATCTTGGCTTTCTTCGGATAGTTTGGCGGCAAGAGGCCACCAGGGAGTGAACAAGTAGGCGCGTCTACTAGCACCATTGATATGCCCCGTACCCTAGGAGATTGCTAAGCTTAAGGGAAAATGGGCTTGCTTTGTACAAACTTAGGAATGATTTTGTCTTCCACTCTCAACTCAACAACAAAGGGAACAAGTGAAATTCGTATGTTTTATGTTGGATGGAGTTATAGCCTTCTATATGTTTGGGACCCAGCGAATTGATGGGAAAAAGAAGGAGAAAGACCTAATTGCTTCTTCTTCCATTACTTGAGGAGAAAGGAAAGGACTATGTCAGGAAGGTAATTAATTTTGTCATTCAAAAGAAAAATGTTAAGATGAAGAAGACTTGCTAGTGCAAGGAACAAGTGTACTTTTTGAGACCACTCATGTGAATGGCATGATTTAATCCGTTAATCTATGTGGATAATGACAGGCACAACCCATCGACACTGATTTAGTCTTAAATGGATAGTAGTAGACCCTTAATTTAAAATGCTCTGTTTAGCACTTAGCAACAAAATGTGAACCATTGGTTTTGGTGAATTATAGCATGACAATAAAATAAATTACGTCTGTATGAGATCAACACCCACTATCTCATTAAGAAATGGATAGATCTAGGAGAATGTGCATACACCTTTGCATTTAACCTTCGAATTCAAGCCATTCTTTGTAGAGCTAGGGCCATTAAGCTAGTGTAAGATAGGGTTCAACAGACAAATAGAGGGAAATGGGTTTTCAAAGTTATTACCAAGGTTGTGAAATGGAATTTTCTCTAACCTTTCCCTCTATATTTTGCATATCAAATTGTTTACAGGTAAACGTTGATCTTGGCATTCTTATGTGGTGGAATATCAAGTATAGGCAAAAGTCTAGTCACACAAGGAGTCTCTAACCAGGGTCACCGAGATTGTGTTTCATTTCCAGCCAAAAAAAAAAGAAGAAGGTATAAGTCGGCAAACTCTTTTCATCAAGCAAAACCATATATCTTTCAGCCATGCCCGAAAATTCAAATTAATTAATATTTTACACAACTGATCGATCAGTGAAATTCAACGGCGTACATTTGGTAGCAAATACCTGACAAGACAAGCGATTCATGTAACTTAGAAAAGAAAATTTCCCTCAAGCTGTACTAGATAAATGGCTTGGAGAAATTTCCCCTGCAGCTGCAGCACACCCATGCCAAAACCATCTATTATTCACGTATTCCTAAGTTATACCGATTAAGAGTCATGTCAATTAATTGTAGGCGTCTCCAAGGAAAACAAAACATTAAGTTGCACTCATACAGACAGCGGGTATATTTTTGGGGAATCCAAGTTATACCATTTAGGTCCTGTCTTAGATGAGTTATAAATCTTAGTTTGTGCTACTTTGAATTGTGAAATCAAAATCTTTTATGCTGGGAATCTCACTCACCTCCTTGCACATGTGGTGGGATTCATTTAACTTGGATTTCCTAAGAAATGGTCCCTAATGGAATTAGGAGCCTTGGGGAGTACGTTACCAGGGATTATACAAGAAACCCTTTATGGTGGAGAGTAGAAAAACTCCAGAGAAAATGAGTTTTCTCTTGGCTTCTTATCAAGGGTTCTTCTTCAGGATTTTGAGAGAGGGAAAGAGAAGAGGGTATATATGGGATTTTGGGTTTGTGAGATTGATGCAAACTAATAGTTTTTATATTCTCTCTTTATTTCTCATAATGAGGGTGATTTTGTGGAGTACGCTCACTGCCAAACCACATAAAAAACCTCATAAATATGTTACACCTTTGTGCTTGTTTTATTTCTTTTGTTCTTTGTGCATATATTCATCGTCGTAGTCACTAGTTTTTTAGCAAAATCGTTAGTTCTTGCAGCTAAAAACACTAATGATTAGATCATCCAATGTTCGTGTTTTTTGGTCTGCAGCCTATATATCACCACATAGGTTGGTCTTAGTCTGTGCTACTTTGAGTTGAGAGATCAAAATTATTAGTTCTTGCAGCTAAAAACACTATCGGTTAGAATCATCCATACTTTCTGGTCAGCATGCAGCCTATCTAAGACAAAATTTAAAAGACGAATGGCTTAGGTTGCTGGAAAATGCGCCCTGGCTAAGCCTAAAAGGGGCAGCGCCGGTGCATGAAGCTCCCATGTATGTGGAGCTTGGAGAAGGGGCGGACCACAAGAGTCAATAGTATGTGCTCCGGCTAAGCCTACAATCTATTATTTCCATAGGAGCCTGCAATTACTGGGACTCAGAGAAGTGTGACTTGAGAGGTAAATACAGTGAAAAAGTGAAACAAACAAACAAGAAAGGCAACCTATATCTTCCCTTACAAAAAACTCCAAAGCCAACAGTTGAGTTGAATTATTATGTAGCACCTTTGTCACAATCTCCCTGCATTTCGTTTGCAAAATTTTCAAATGAAGCCCACTGTCTTGGTGTCAAATTCTTGGGTATGCTAACAGTGAAATGTATGTACTGGTTCCCGTAACAATTATACTTCATATCTTTTATCCCTTTCCCTCCAAAACAAGCTTCAGACCGGGCTGTGCACCTGGGTGAACCTCGACAACTGTATCTCCTGTAAGAGTTGGCACCTGAACAGTTCCTCCTAGAACTGCCGGACTGTTGTTTAAAACAACAGTCACATGAATATCAGGACATTCTCTTCGGAAAACAGGGTCTCTTCCACCAAATACACTGACAGTAAGATTATCAGATGCTTCACCAAAACATCCTTCTTGGCCACCTTGGTGGAAACGGATATACATATCCATTCACCAATGGCTGTAGATCTAGCATTACTGTTTTTTCTTCGACCTTGGTAGAAATGGATATGCATATAGTTATTCACCATTGGCGATGGATCTAGCATTGCTGTTTTTGTTCCAGGCACAACTTTGATACCATTACATGACTCGCAGCTTCTCGCTGCAGGTTTTCCAACTCTACACTGTGGACAGGTTATCGAGCACCAAATCAAGCCAGAACCTTCGCAAAGCCCGCATGTTTCAGGACTAATTTCAGGAGGAACACTAGTTCCACCACTAGCATGACAAGTTAAAACCAGTTGAAATGTCATATTTTTTTTGCACCCATGAGCAGCTTTCATGGCAAACAGTTCAATGATAGTTGAGGGTCCTAGCCACTCTAGCTCATGCAATACATGCAAAACAACAAGCAATACTAAGTATAATAACTAATAGTCTAAATCAAAGTCATTGAAAACATGAATCTTACCTCTATGACGGAGTTTCTCCTAGAACTTTTTCTTTTAAAATACCACTCTGAATATTAACCTATAGATCAAATCACAAAAGAAAAATAGTGACATCTTACAGGCAAATGGAGGAAATCTTCACAGAACTTTCTTTCGATGGTTTTCACCAGTTTGGATCGCTCTAGCTTGATGATCCAACTCTTCTTCCTTCAACTTAAAAAACCGCACAAGAGAGGAGAAGAAAATAGAGAATCACATTTTCTCTCCTCTTCTATGTATTTTGAAAATACGGTTTTAATCCTTTCCTAATTAGGTTGCTTGTTACTCAAGCTTAAGTGTCCTGTAATTCTAGCCGTCCAATGCTTCATAATGATCTGCTAGCTCTGATTAAATAGGGATAAGTTTTTTACCTTTAACATCAAATTAATTAGATAATACAGGCCCCATTCAGATTGACCTGAATGTATTCCTTTATTCTAAACCATCTAAATCATCTAAAGGTTGATAAGGCCAATAGAATGATCAGACACTTGATCTAGCTTAATATCCTAGGTTAAATCTTGATCTTGTGGTTTAATTGACCATTAGAACCATCAATAATAGTTAGGACATCTCTGTCAATAGGCTGGTAGCTTTTAGTGTAGATATGCCGGTCTAGAGCTTCTTGAAAACCTTCTTCCATCATCTTTTTGTTTTTTTTAATGGGAAAAACCATTTATGTAAGCTGATATACATGGGGAACTTAAAACTTTCTTTCAACATCAGCATCATCTTTATTTGTATCACGATGAAACTGTTCTTCAAGTCCAGATTGACTTGCATTCTTGTTCTCTACAATTACGTACTGATAATCTCCCATCTGCGCCCTAACTCTCAAAGCGGTGGGGGCATGAATGGACCGCGAAGCACACCAGTTCCATGTAAACCTCCATTGCTCAATTTCACATTCTTCAAGCCCAATGATTTGCAGTTTCCAGTAAAGAATGACCGACAACATCCGCTTGACAAGGTTTGCAGTAAATTTATGGAGTTTTCGAAGTGGTTGGAGGCAAACAAGTTGGAGAGTCTAGGACCATTGCTACCCGTCATAAGAGATTGAAGGAAAAATGGGCTTCTTTTTTTCCCCTTAATAAACAGGGAAAAGAGGGTAGTACAAATCCATGTGCAAGAGAATCAAAGTAACTAAATAGTCCTCTCAACAACGATGGATCCATCAGTCCCCTCTTTACCAAGCTCTCTCTCTCTCTCTCATAGGGAGTCCTTTAAATCAAGCAATGATACTAATAATGTCTAGGACAATAGATTGCAAACAACTTGGCATCTCGCCTGGAATAAATTGTTGGATTATCATTCAACCAAAAAGTTAAGCTGATTGGAATTATATGTCTAGTATAAGACTTAAAAGCTTAAGCTGGTATGAAGTAGGCCAATAATGTTTATATGTCTAACATACCCGCCACATGTGGAAGCCCCATTTCTCTCTTTAAATACGCTATTGAACTACCATTCAACCTAAAAAGGATAGCAAGTGGGCCAACAATGTTTATAAATCCAGCACAAGACCTAAAAGCTTAAGTTGGTAGTAAATGGGCCAACATTATTCAACCTAAAAGTAATTGAAGTGGGCCAATAATGTTTGTATGTCTAACAAAAGACCTAAAAGCTTTAGTTGATAGGAAGTGGGCCAACAATGTGGCCTAAAAGTGATAGGAAATGGGCCAACAATGTTTATGTCTAACATGAGACCTAAAAGCTTAAGTTGATACAAAGTGGGCCAACAATGTTTGTACACCATGATCTTCCTATGGGGAAGGCTTCTTCTTCTATCTCAGAATACACTGTTGGATTACCATGCAACTTAAAAGTTTAATCCAATAGGAGGGCCAATAATGTTTATATGTCTAATACACCCTCTCCCTCGTGTTATGCGCAAGTGGACTCATCTACTTGTGTTGAAAATTTATTCAATAAATTGGAGGGGTTAGGATTTTAACTTACGACCTCTCTTAACTTATAAAAACTGTCCATTCTAACAATGGCAGTTTTGAATCTCCACTTTGGCCTTTTGCTGGGGATTTAGATTTAGGAATTCTATGAGTAAGAGTGTTTGAGTGGTTTGCAAATAATAATGAAGTAAAAAATAAAACTCAAAGGACGATGGGATTTGATGAAATGGTTAACTCTATTGATGAATCATCAACCTGCAATGAATCATCAAAGTTTGTTGGGATTTTGACATGATAATAAATTAGGTCTGATCAGATGAGAAAAGATGTCTCTTGTGGAATTTGAATCGTCTTAAAATACTACAAGTTCAGCTGTTTGGATCAGGCATACCTTGGCTGGGCCTTGACGTTACTGAGCTTTGGCGTCGGATCCCATCTATTATCAGCTAATCTGTATCTAAGACAAGATAAATTCTAAAGCTAAGCCCCTCATAATAAGGGGTAGAGTGAAAGAAAAAAAAAAAACCCGCTTTTTTGAATGAAAGGAGCCACCTCTGATGATCCAACCCACTGATCTGATGGCTTTGGCCTCGAATATCTTCTGGATGAAAACTCATGAAAATTGCCTTGGAACATTGAATCGGCACCACTCTGTGTGTGTTTTCTAAAACTTTCTTCTCTGCTTAACTAGGTTCAAAAGTACAATTTTTGAGATGCTAGAATAATCCAATCTACAGGCTCTCTAGACTATTAGACATACAATATTATGGATCATTTAATGTGGGCCTTTGAAGAAAATAGTGAAGAACTTCGACTCATGCCATTAGGAGCATTTTGGCTTAATGTGGGCTTTCAGTAGCGCTTTGGATTAGCATTCATCCCAAGGACAAACAGGCCTAATAATTAAGGCCGTTGTTTCTGCTATTCCTTAGTTGTTTCTTCTTTGTTTACCTATGTTTAGATAAATTGATCCGTATCTTAGGATTGCCAATAGCAGCACAGTATCGCTATCCACAGATAATTTTATCCATGCCTTTTAAAGATCGATATCATTCACAATGTTGTCCTTACTTAGATGGGCATGCTTCAAATTTTCATCAATTTGATGATCCTAGCAAAAGTTGCTTTCGGTTATAAGACGACCAATAAAACTTTTTCCATTTTAAAAACTCAAGAAAACAGAGACCAGGATCTTATGATGGATAAGAATCTTATCAACCTTTTCTCCTCTGGTGAAAAGCCCCTCGTACTGTTAGTATGGGCTACCGAAGAAAAAAGGGCGGTTATTGCCAGATTTTAATATGATTATTATTTTAAACCTTTTCATAATGAGAAAAAACGGGGTCAAATTGGGGTTTGACTATGAGACTACCAAGCAGGGGCCTCAAGCTTCCTCACTGGGGATAATAGAATCGATTAAGTGATGTAGCCAATGAGTTATTACACCCACTACTATACAAAGCAAACCATCCAAATGTTGACTTCATATTATCCTTGAAGCTTGTTTGGTATGCACCATTAATCATTCTTTTATAAGAAAAACACCATGTCTTTCTGATAAAATGACAATCTTTACCCTCATTAATTTACCCTGGAGTTTATTTTTTATCTTTTATTTATTGGGTTTTTTGTCTGTTCTGGATGTGGGGGTTGAGACGACTGATTTTGCAATATTAAGATATCTTCAGGATGATCGAGACTCGATTTTCCTCAACGAAGAATATATTGAAATGTTCCAACATGAATGGTACTTATAATTTGGTCAATTTACATTACATTCTTAAGTACTTCAATTTCCAAGAGGCTTTCTTCTTATTTAATAGTTCTCCAGGAAAACTCGATTATAGTGGTGAGTAAATAATACATAACTGGTCAATATTTTTGTTGAGTTGATTCAACTTGTTGCTGTTGGTTTTCTCCAACTAGAATACTTCTTGATATCCCAGAACCAATTTTCATTTTATAGAAGGTTGGTCGGCGAGCATCTCAGGGGAACAAGCAGAACTTGCCACAGGGCTAGGTGCTCATGCTCCCCCTTCAAAGCAATTAGTTAGACCACAACCAGAAAATATTCAATCTGAAAGCTTTAAAATGGTGTATAATCATTTTGTTAGGCTCTTCCAAGGTTGATGACCCTAACCGACAGTTGGTTGATTTCAATAATCTTATACCAAATTATGAAGATACTCCAGTTTGTAGGAAAGGTGATGTTTTTGGATGCTTATTGTCCGAACTGCAGAAAAATGAACATTAATGAAGATTGTTTGAGGGGTGAAAGGATTTCGAGAAGAAAGATGAGTACCTACAGGGAGAATACTCTTACAGAAGTGTGGAAATTTCAAGGTTCATCAAAGATAATGTAGGAACACCAAACAATAAATAAGGATGGCCATGTGTCATAGACATACAAAATGAGCCTAACTAAGACCGCATTCATAGGCCATGGAGTAAAGCATGGGAACCATACAACACGATCTAAGGCTATGGAAGGTAAAGGAACTTGGGAAGAATGAAAAAGGATGGCAGGCTCGACACAGCTCATAAAGAAGTTGGGAATGTGAGATCTGCACTGCTTTGTTTTGGGCGAGCCTAGCCAAGACTACCTTGATTGAGAAGTTTTAGTTTCCAGCGCACGGCTAGTGGAGATCATCAACAACACTCATAGATCCAGCTCTAAAGTAGATCACAACATATTAACATACCTATGAGTGAGTGCTGGCCAGGAACAACAAGAGGTTGGAAGACAAAATCAATAGATGACACAGCAAAAAGGCCGAGAACGACCCTAAAGTGCACCAAGATAGAGAAGAGATGAACAAACAGTTGTTTGTCTCAACCTTAATTTTATAAGACTTTTATGCTTCATTAAACACTACCTTAACACCTCAGAAACAGTCCATATATAGACTCCTATAGAACAACCTATAACTAAATCCATTAGCTTTCCTAACTAGGTATGGAGTTGGAAATAACAAAAGATTTGCAGATTTCGAAGCAACCTTGTAGGAAACAGAAAACACCTACATTCCCAAATGAGACTTGGGGACAGTTTTAATAGAACCACCAGCTTACTCGAAGAAATACCCCAATCAGTAAGCAGAAATATACCAATTAACTTTCAAGAAACACTAAATACTCAACTTCTATGCTTGGATCTCTCAGCCCCTTCTAGAGGCAGGGAGGATGTTTGAGCTCCAACAAATAGATTATCTTTTGGGCTAAGCATTTGGCCCGCAAAGGAGGCCCAAAAGGCATAGAGAATATCTGAAGTTTTGCACCAAAGGCTTCTAGCCACACAACATAGGTTAATGGTTATGGATGTGTATATCAAGAGATGGAAGGAAGGAAATGAACTTAATAGGAGTCCAAAAACTATGGGATGAAACTTAAAATGAGAGAAGATAACATCGTTCATAAATAAGTTGATGGAAGAAGGAAAGTGGAACAATGAAACAAATGAAACTCAATGTGGACTAACATGACTGAGTCTATTAAGAAAGTGGCAAAAGATATACTAGGAGTATTTAAAGGTAAAACACAACTAGTAAAGAAAACTTGGTGGTAGAGGGAAAAAGTGTAATAAGTTATTAAAGAGAAATAAATGTGCTTTAAAGCAAAGCACAAGATTAGAAATAACTCAAACTTGGAGCAATATAATAAAAAAGTTACCAAGAGAGTAGTAAGTGAGGCTAAACTTAAGGTGTATGATGAACTTTACAGAAGAGTAAGGACTTAAACCATGTTAAATACATTAAAAGTAATGACCATAGGGTATTAGTCAAAGAGGACTAGATCAATCAAAGGTGAGAAAGTTATTTTTAAAAATTACTAAATGACGAAGGCCCTAAGAATATAGAGATTCAAAGAATTGTAAACCCAAATAATATTAGAATATATAGATGTTATCGTAAGATTAAGATACCTAAAGTGAAAGAGGCCTTGAAAAGGATGAAAACAAGAAAGGCCTTGGAGCATTATGGTATACCAATAGAGGTTTGAAAATATATAGGATATATTGGAGTGGTTTGGTTGACAAAATTGTTTAACAAGATTTCAAAATCGAAGAAAATGCTAGAGTTGCACTAATTACCATGGGAGCAAACTTACGAGTCATATAATGAGACTTTGAGAAACTATGACATGAGACAAATGTATTGAAAAACCAGTTTGGTTTCATGCCTAGAAGGTCTACCATGGAAGTTATTTTTCACCTTAGACAATTGATGGAGAAATATAAAGAGAGGAGGAAGGACCTCCACAGTCTCTATTGATTTAAAAAAGGCTTATGATAGGATACCTAGAGAGTTAATATATTAGGTGTTGGACAAGAAAGGAGTTTCACAGGGTATATTGGCATAAGCAACTATATGTATGAGGGAGTAGTAACAAATGTTAGGTCTACTAGTGGAGAGACTGATGATTTTCCCTTCACCATAGGATTGTACCAAGAATCGGCATTGAAATTGAACCTCTTCGCATAGGTTATAGATGAGTTGGTGAAACATTAGCATGAGGAGATTCCATGGTGCATGTTATTTGCAGATAACATAGTTTTAATAGATAAGACAAGCGAGCCATAGGCACAAACTTAGAGTTGCGGAGAGATGTTATAGAGTCTAAAGGATTTAAAATTAGCTGAACTAAGATAGAGTATATGGAATGCAATTTAAGCAAGAAGAGTGGGAGAGAAGCATCAGTAAAGATTGATAATTACGAAGTACCATAAGAAGACCACTTTCAATATTTGGGATTGATAACTCATGACAGTGGAGAGATTGAGAGGGATGTTACCCAAAGAATCCAGGCAGGTTGGAACAAATAGAGATGTGCCTCTAAGGTTTTGTGTGAGGGAGGATGCCTCTCAACACACAAAGGAAAATTCTATAGGAGGGTTATAAGGCTTGACATCCTTTATCAATCAAAATGTTGGGCTATTAAGGAAGAACATGTACATATAATGAGAATAGCTAAAAATGAGGATGTTGAAATGGATGAGTGGCAAGACAAGAAAGGATAGAATTAGAAATGAAAACATTAGAGGAAATTTAGGAGTAACACCAATACGCAACAAGATGAGAAAAGGCAGACTAAGATGGTTTGGACATATTCAACAGAGACCAAAAATGACACCGGTTAGGAGAAAATTGGTCAAGTTGATTTAAAAGGGTGTGGTTAGAAGTGATGAGAAAAGATTTAAAATTTCTTGGACTTAATGAAACAATGACACTAGGTAGAGGAGAATGGAGATAAAAGATTTGTGTAGCCAACCCCTAATTGTGATAATGCTTTGATGATGATGGCATTTTTAAGAAGGAAAGGGGAAGAATCAAAAGAATAATAGAAAAAGTGAATTAGAAGTACTTGTTAGCCAAGTATTTTCTAATTAAGAGAGTTTCTTACTTAAAATCCTACATAAAAAAAAAAAAAAAAAAAGGAAGAAGAAGAAGAAGAAGAGAAAACAAGCTCTCTATAAAAAGGAAAAATGTCCCACTTTGAGGGGTTGGTTATTGTTGCTGCCGCTTGAATCAAGAAAGAGCAAAAGCATCCAAAGGAAAAAAAGTGAAGAAGAAGACTAACCATGGAGAGTTTATCAACTATGCTACATGGATTGTTCACTATGCAAGGTTAAAATGCGAATATTAAAAATTGGTAGAAGCCAAAGAGGAGTACTAATGTTTTTTCATTCATGTTATAGATTTTAGTTTTGAATTTAGTATATGACAATTTCATGATAAGATGTTCTTTAAAGGAACAACTTTAATATTTTAATTCATATGGATTCTAATACTTGTAGTTCAGAAGAGATTGTCATAGAGTGGTTTTAATGTATAAATGATTTTATTAGATAAGTTATGCTAAGATTAGACGAATCATACCTATGACAAGTTGTAAATGGTTCTTACCAATCAAGATAGCCCATGTCATTAGATATTCATTCATTCTTTACAAAAGTTCTACCTTGTATCCAAGAGCTTTTATGTTTATACACAATTTTGAGTAATGAGAGACATTAATATGATTCGATTAGTAAATTCCTACTCCTAAAATGCTTTCAATTATCTTAGTTTCCCTTCAACTTATTTTCATTTTAGTTTTAGTTTAAATTCAAATTAAAACTTCCTTAATTTGGTAATTAACTCATTCCGTCCTTGTGGTTCGAGAACCTTCATACTTACCACTGCAAATTGATCTTGAATTCTCCCCCTTTTCAAGTCCTATAAAGATACATGGGACTATGGTCTCTATCATCACTAGTATCTCTAACAATAGAGATAATAGGATTTAAAGCCCAACCATTGTGGGATCCACTAACACATGAGAACAAAGATCCCAACAATCTTCCCCTCCAACTCCTAGAGGGTACATCCAACATGTTAGTCATAGCAGTTAGATCACTGACATATTTACTCATAAGTCTATCAGGAGGAGGTGGAGGCCTATAAATGATACCCTAGTTGTTTGTAAATCAAACTTTAGAAGATCTCAAAGTTGCAACATTCTTTCAAAGAACAATAGAGATGGCACTCTTTGGGAGTCTAAGTGTGCTTCCTTCCTTGTTGTCCAAGTATCCAAGATACTAGGATAAGCAAGCTAGAATCTTAGAGCTAGGCTAACTTGGGCCATGTTGGAGTGTAACAAATGTAAGGCTAAGGAGTAACAAGCCAATTCCAACATGGTATCAGAATGGGGTTGGTCTCATATGTCAAGAGGTAGTTGGTATGAATGCGAGGAAAGCATAATTACTCGTGTAATCTCAAACAACAACAATGTTGTGCACCACAAGAGGGGAAAGTATGTAGGCAAACTTTGTGATTTTGGAATATTGCACTGGTAAGTTGGTGTTTGACTTAGTGTCACTTAGTAGAAACATGTTAGAGAATCGAGTGGGCATAGCTAGGGCTTTGCCATGATGTCTCTTGGTGTGAAAATATATACTAAAGGTAGATTCAAGGTGCCAAAATATCAACCTATATAGTATGTTATTGCCAGAAAATGGTGCAAACAGTTGCATATATTCCTCCATGCAACATGTTATATATTGAAGTCTGCCTTTATTCTTTAGCTCTACACTCTCAAAAGAAAATGAGGTTCATGAGGGAATGAACAAAGCCAATGAGAAGCCAAATAATTACACAAAAGTTAACCTTAAGAAATAAAGCAAGCTGCCAACATTCTTAAAAGTGACTAACTCTCTATTATGTTACATCATCATCAAAGCCTTATCCATGAATCTTGCTCCTCCATTCCCCTCTATCAAGTGTCATGGCCTCATTTAGGCTAAAAGTTTTTAAATCTTTTCTCAACACTTCTATCAACGTCCTTTTGGGCTTTCCCCTTGCCCTTTTAAAGCCTTCGACTTAGATCGACTCACTCCTAACTGGTGCCATTTATGGTCTCTATTATATTATCTTGAGAAAAAATGCTTTTACAAATAAATACAAATCCTTTAACTGATTGGCCTTATTAAACTCCAACTACTAATGACAAAAAGATTGGAGGCTATACTTAGTAATTAATAAAAAGCTATCTAATCTCTAATGCTCTCCTCTCTCAAGTATGCTCAGTACATTAATAAAAACTATCTAAACTCTAACGCTCTCCTCTCTCAAGCTGGATAAAAGATGTTACTCCTAGTTGGATCATAGATAAGATGAAATGGTATTCTATTCAATGGTTTGTGAAAATATTGGACTTCGATCTTCAGTCTTCACAAAATGTGTAGACACAATCTTCCTTATAGTGGCATATTTGACAAAAGAACAATCTTCTCAACATGCTATAATATAGATCTCAACCTAATTATCATAATCCATCTCCAAGGGAACATCTATAACAAATCCAAACTCTTGTATAAGGGTTTCCACTAACACAAGCTCATATGATGTGCGACTCATGGCTCCATATTCAATTTCAATATTGGATCCAGCTACCACCATCTGGTTTTCACTCTTCTACATGACAAGATTAAAATTGATGATTGATCTCTATCATTCTTCCATCTAGCTAATTTGCATCTGAATGGCTAAAAGGACTCCTTACCTTGAGATACAAAAGCCCTTTTCTAGGAGCACTTTTCAAATTTGTCAGGATTCATGTTCTGGCTCTAATAACAATGGAATGTTGAGTGCAGCCAATGGTAAGTAAATGAGTTCAGCAACCAACCTTTTGTACCTGTTCTTGCCCGCAAAATCTTTGCTACTAACAACATCCACATTCACACAGGACATTCATTAGTGTGTCAATAGGCTCAGAATCAAGCATAGCAGTCTATCAATATCCACAAGGAAAGACCAAGACTTTGTTTCCACGAGCCATTTCAATTCCCAAAAGTATTGCAGCTGTTTTTAGATATCTCTTTGTAGCATCAATTGCACTTACATCACTAGCAAAGATTATTGTATCATGAACAAATATCACCAACAATACTACAGCTGATGCTCTTCTTTGAATAAATACATAAAGAATTGCACAAGTTCTTTGAAAGCCATAAGCACTGAGAACTTGTCACCCCGCTCAAGACTTTAAGGCCCTAGATTGCCTCTTTCAATTTGCAAACTTTCCTTTCTCCTCCCAATCAACACATGTTAGAAGATGCTTCCCAAATGCTTCCTCAATCAAGTAAGAGAAAGGGAGTTCTTAATATTTATCTGATGAAGTGGCCAACAATAATCCACTGCAACTTATGTAAGTATATCCACAGAATCAAATCAACCAACACGAGAAAGCCTTGAAGTAATCACCTCCACAGGTTTGATCCTTCAGCCACTAGACCTTTCAATTTCTCAACTATACCATCAGGTTTGCACTTTGGGGTGAACACTTAAAGGAAGCAGATAATGCACGTTTTCGCTGGAGGAAGTGTGAGCTCCCACATGTTGCTAGAAAATAATGCATCCTTTCCATCTTCCTTAGACTTCTTCAATGCTGGATGTGAGAGATCTTCCTCATATGGCATAGGTACAGATGCAGAAGACAGATGAGGAGCAAACTGAGGAAGGGGAAAAGAAGGAAAAGAAATTACTAAATGGCTAGCTACACACAAATCAAAGATAAAAATGAAGTCAAAGAGAAAACAGATTCATGATTTTGATACTTAACATAAATATGTTAAGTACGTTCTCCTTAAGTATCATATTCCATGTCCCTACTAAAACAAGGGATACACATGTCATATCCTTTACCTAATATGTGAAAGACATTAGGTTTTCTTTTTTCCCTTAAATCATTACCAATTATATTAGCCCTGTAATTTTAAATTAATTTAAATAGTATAAAAATTCTAGGAAAATGTACTATCAAGTAAACGTTACACAAATCTAATTCCAATAGAACAACACCTCAGTAAACTACAAACAAAATTAGAATATAAAATAGCAACTTTGAACAGCAGAAATGACAAGTCTAAAATAAACTTACCAGGCAGAACATATATACCAAAAAAAAGACAGCTTATCCAGGTACCCTATCTCACTGGTGGAAAGCTTTATGTTCTATAATCTCCCATTTAATGGCTCTTCCTTAGAATTCCTTCACCAATTCTCCGTCTACCAAACTCATGGTAAAAGAGCACAAGAAGTTCATTTAGATACCAAATTTAATATATTCTAACAACATGCAATTCTATCTTTAACCTAGCTAAAGCTAACAAGAAAAAATATCAGGGTTCTCACAATAGAGAAACATAAAAAATGACAGCCATTGTCTGTCATAAACTTAAACTTTTTACATGAAGCATGATTATAGGATGAAGTAATACATGTCAGTTGTACCACTCATTTTACTTGTTGGAGCTGGTGACACAGTGAAGAAGAAAACTATCAGCAAAGGGAAATCTTAACTGGTATAGAGATATTCCAAACATAAGCAGATGACAGGAATCAGAAACAATGCAAGTTATTGCCAAGAAAAAGAGCGTGAGATTGACCATAGAATAAGCTCACAGACCAAACATTTGTCGAAATTGCTTTGATCCTTTTTTCCAGTAAACCTCCCAACAGAAGTATGAAAATTTTGATATGATTATTCAAATGCTTGGCTGAATCCTCTAGATAAAGATTTAATACTCGGTATTTCATAATGAACTTAAGAGTTTTTAAATGTTTTCAGTTATAGTAATAGCATGCCTTGTGCTCACAGAACATGTGTCAGAGCCCAAAAAGGAAAAGCTGGAGGTAGAGAACGTAATCATAGTCACAAAGTATTTTGGCTTCTCACTTAACCAGTATTGGTGATGTGCTGCTTCGTTAGGAGAAACGCAAAAAGCTTACAAAGTGAACTGAGATCAAGAAAGAAGCAAAGGTAATAATGAATTCTTTTTGTATGATAACAATAATATTACCTTGCTTTGCAAGTTCATACTTTGGAGGTTTTAGAAGTTACAAGGATACTGAGTCAAAAGATAACAGCAGGTTTAATGAGATATGTGCACGCACGCACACGCACACACACATATCATGTGAATAAACTAGTTTGAATGACTTACAAATGCTGATTGCATTGTGGTAAGGCCCAAAAGAATAAAATTCTGAATTGAATCTCTTGCAAGTACGAAAATACATAACCAGAAATTATGAGCTTCAAAGCAAACTAGTCCTAGGAATTAACTGCCTAGTCAAGTCTAACCAATACAGAGATAACCTAAAGATATTCATTTCCTGATGAAGATAGAGTGCCGCAGCCAGCTAATGTATATAAGGTCAGTCACATAGCTATGATGGCCATCGTCAGTTTGAGTAAAATTACACAAGTAGACAAAATGGATGGGCTGCTCTTGTGTAACTCCAATCCCTCTTGAGTCCATCATGACAACACCTCTTTGCTACATTGTATACAACAAGTGGGGTTCAGAAGCAACAGAAATGCACACTTTCTCTGTCCCCTTTGTCATGCTTGTATATATAGATCACTTGTCGTACTCATGCATCATAGCTTATGGCACATGACAGGGGCTCCTACAATCTAGTCAACGGGAAGATCAAATTCTCTATATTAACATTCTATTGAAAAGCAGCAGTAGACCGATGCCTGCTCCAACCTTTTCGAGTACTGCTGATCCTAGAAAGCAGTGAGTTCCCTAAAGCTCCTAAGCCATTACGTCCCATTAGCTTCAAGCCAAGATTTCTGTATAAAAACAGTAATTTACTTTTATTTCCTCCACTGACCAGTTGTAATTCATAGGCCTGCTCTCGGGATACTATAGTGTAGAGCTGCAATTCTAGATCTGATGATTGTTGGCAGCACTTTTCTGATTCTTGTCCACAACTACACTTGATTTCACTCCTTGACTTTCCTAAAGTAACCCTCATAAGCCCCATAGATTTCGAATCCTCTGATGAAAGATCAAAGACAAATGCAAAATTCCCAAATGTCAAATCAGGCTTCCGGAAAAGATCCATTAGAATGTCATCAGAAAGTCCCAAAGTCTTTTGCAAGCACTTCTTGGTGTCAAGCAGCCTACTCCTAGCAGCATGAAGAATGCGTGAAGCCTCTCTTAATCCACTCAAAAAAGCACCATGCATGGTGGCTGGATACTGTCTGCTTGTTGCCTCACCAGCAAAGAATAGACGGCCTTCTCCAACACTTTCTGCAAGAATATCATAGTCTCTACCAGATGACCCAACTCCAACATGGGAATATGAGCCACGGCTGAAGGGATCGCTGCCCCATCGTGTACAGATTGTTTGGATGGGATTAGGCACATCAATACCTTTTGGGTTATAAATACCTGTAAAATCAGCTAAAGGTTATATATGAACGTGGAAATAATGATAAGGCTAAGGAAGGGCACAAAGGAAAACACAACTGTAAGGGAGCAGCCATTTACTATCACCTGTCCATCAAAAGAGATGCAGTACCTCTGAGGATGCTTAGAACACGTTGAAGCAAAACAGTTGGATCAGTGCACTCAAAAGTTGATGCAGCTTCCCCCGCCACAAGTGCAATAAGAACAGGACCTCCAGAAACCACATGATAGCTGTAGAACAAGAAGAACTCTCCACGTCTATGACTATCCTTGTTGAGTGAACCAAATGTATCAAGGTCTTCTCCCCAGAAAACATGAGGGAAAATCATAGCAACTTTGTTCAGCAATCCAAAACCAAGTCTCTTGATAGCATCAAGTTTTCTTTGAGGTAATTCAGGTTCAAACTGAATGGCCCTATTCTTCAGCACACCAAGAGGCACAGTGCAGAGAACCATATCTGCTTGAACCACTTGGTCCCCCGCAACTAATTCCACCCCTTCACTTCCATACCTAATGGTATCAACAGTCTTCCCGTAGAAGATAGGGACATCTTCACACATTGCATGGATCAATCTGCAGTTACCTCCAGCAAGCAAACAGTGATCTCCACCCATTTCATAAGGATCATCCTGATCCCAATAGGCAAGTGAAAGATTTGAAAGACGCCCAGCATTAGCATATTCCAAGTTTGCAAGATGCCAATCAAGAAGCTGCTTTTCATTCCTACTTTGAACCACTCCATACAACTGTCTGAAAGTTTCCATAGCAGTTCCAAGAGAAATGTCATTAGCAAAGGGACCTAGGGTTTCCCTCAGTTCTGTTGTTTTCTCAAGTAGCTTATTGAAGATAGCTTCAACTCTGGAATCCATTTCTTCATCAACAGGTGCCCCATCTGGCCTGTATAGAGGGCATTTATCCCTGACCTTGTGAAGCGGAAGGGACAGTTGCCTGGCCAAAACTCCAAGTGGGTTGGCATGAATACCGGTAATGACACTACCACCAAGTTCTGCAGCAGCATATTTACCACTACAACCTATTTTCTGTGTATAGACTCTCCCTCCAGGTCTCTTTCTACCTTCAAGGACAGCTACCTTGAAACCAAAATTTAAGAGCTGTCTAGCAGCTGCTAACCCAGCAAGCCCAGCTCCAACAATTATTACAGAACCCTCAGTCGCATCACTTGGGATTTGAGAACTAAAAGAAGGCAAAATTCCAAAGTTTATGTAACCATGTGAATGTAGAAAATCATATGCCGCAGAAATCAAACTTTCATACTCACTACTTACACTTTCCCTTATATGTGACTTTGAAAGCCATTTCTGCACATTATCCCTCCATATTGCCAATATATGATTCCTCACCACAATATAGTTGTTCTGCTCTATTCCACCCAATTCTCTTACCACCCCAGCTCTAATTTCCTCTTCAAGCAACGCATCAATTGGAAACCCCAGCGAGAGAGCAACCATAGCCTCAGTTTCAGTTTCTTTCTGCAACTCCTCCATTGTTTTACTCCGTTTCCTCGGGACACTACCCAAATGCTTCTCTATCAACTCATCCATCAGATTCTCATCATAGTTTCGCAAGCCAGCATTCTTTCTCAACGGGCGCTTCGAAATAATGGAATTTGGTGCTTCCATCTTTACATCTAAAGTTCGTCCATTCAGTTCATTCCAAGAACTAATTTCTTTGGAAAAACTACACTTCTCCGTTCTGCTAGCTAAAATCAGCTTGAATTAGCACACAACTAAGTCCATTAAGCACATATCTATTTGATTGCCGCCGCCTTCACTCAATAACTAGCAGAAAGACGACATCAAACCGGTTTCTATTTCTACAGTACCAAATCAAACATATACTAACAACTCATATGGCATATACCACTGTTTACAACAAAATCAATTCCCCTCACAAGAGGGAGAAAAAAGCAAAAAAACTCGCAAAAAAAATCCCATTTCTTCCATGAGTCAAAAGTACAACAATCAACGTCATATTCGTACATCATCGTTCCCTGAAATCATCAAATTATCCAAGGAGAATCGGAGAGTACAAGTCACAATTAGCAGATAACAACTACGATCCATCAGATCTCTCTTTCCTTAGCATCATTAATGGCCAAAAAAATCCGAAAAACGAAATCAATTTCCATTTCAATGGCTGAAATCTACGTTAACGAACAACCAAATCAAATTATTTACTTAAATTTGCAGGCAATCAGCTGAGAATTTACCTGAGGGTTTCCGAAAAGGTAGAAAATTGCAGATCGCGGATTGATGGGGTTGAAGAAGAATCAGGAATTTTAGGGTTTTCTTTGTTTTTCTGCCGAGCAACGTCCGGATGGTGGAGGGAGTTGCAAACGTTCTCGGTGGGCTCGATTGAGGCTTGGGGAGTCCAAGTTCCAGAGGTGCCCACTAACAAAGCCCATAACTAAAGGAGAGAGGTTGTGGTAGTACAAGTGGGCCCTACAATTTCCATGGTCCAACCCGTTGATCTTAACTGTTGATATCTCAAAGATTAATATGATCCTATCATTGATTTTGGAATCTTTTACTGGGGAGTGATATGCCTGCTCATGTTTTTTCCAGAGCCCTCACTGAATGGTAAGAAATGTTATAGCTGTAGGTGGGTCCAGATTTCTGAAGATCTAAATCATGTACATTTCTTGACCCAAGTAGCCACGTATATATATTCTAAAATTCTCATCCATTGGATGATCCTATCTTTTGCTTTAAAACAGATTGTACAATGTTTCATTGTCCATAATTTTACAACTCAAAGCAACATCTGCTAGGAATTAGGATCATCAAACGAATAAGATTTCTTAAGCATGGCCCATCTTATCAAGGGCAACATTTTGAATACTTCAGATCTTCAAAAGTCTAGGCCCACTCAAGTTATAGCTGTTCTGAGGGGCACATGAGCTAAAACAAGGGGTGTTCTTGTCCATTTTAGAACTGATCCAAAGTATATGAGTTTTGAGATAGGGCTCATCATGGCATCAAGATCAATGGTCTGGATTATGGAAAAGTGGACCCCAATGTTAAATTACACAATGAATCTTTAGCAATAATCCTACAAGGAATGGGGGAATATCATTTGCCATCCATATAGAGATGCCGGATTATTCCTCGTACAAGGGCCTGATTAGCAAATCTTGCCTGATTATTCCATATATGACGATCATATATACATATATGGAATAATCACGGCATAATCGCATGATCGGGATCACAAACCTTGTTGATCAGGCTCTAGCTAATGAATTCCAATTAAGTTTTTAATACTGTTTTTGTGTGTATATTAGATTGTAATGCGCTAAGAGTATACGTGGGGACTGGATGCATTGATCATCGATCAAGCAGTTATCTCTGGGGTCGTTTGTTTGATACGAGATTTCCCTTAAGTCTCCTCCACGTGATGGTGCTTGCCATCGATCCGTCCATTTTACTCATGAATTTTCTATAATCCAACGTCTGCCGTTCACTGTAAAATAATGCCGCGAAGGTGCGGTCTAAACCAAGAACTTAACCAAGTTTGAAGAGAACCAGAGTCCTTGGCCACAAATACGTACTTTCAATTGCATGCAAATCCATGCATATGTTATTTACGTGACGGTTGTTTACATGGAAAGAGGGTGGAATTGGAGGTTGGTATGTAAGGGGTTTAGTGGGATGTTTTTACTCTTTGGAGAAAGAGAGGGAGAGCAAGGGAGAGGGGAAGTTATTTGGTATATTTTGGGGTACTTGTGGATAACATCTCTCTCATGCACGCAAGCCCATCTCTCCTCTTTTTTTGAGTGATCTAATCCATTCATCTAATCTACTTTTCTCCTAAGATAGGCAGGTACCAAAAAGCTAACTTGTGTTTAGGATATACAGAGGGGGTGATTAACGTGGTGCATCTCCCATGGATTTGAGTTATAACTTTTTCATTCAATTGGGAATTAGTAAATGAGTGATTTGCTTTGTAATTCTTTATTTGTAAAAAAAAATAAAAAAAATCTAGATGCACACCCATTTCCCTCGTTCAGCTACACACTGCTTCGTCGTCCCTCTCCGACAATGTAATCTCTACCAAGTAACATATCTTTGTCTTTCTCTCTAGATGCCCACTTTCTTTGTGTAATCGTCTCCAACGAGGTGATGGTAACGGCCTGTGTAGTTCTACATATGTGTGAGCCTCAAAATGCAATAGGTTTGCAAAGAGTTTAGCTTCAATAAATCAAATAATGGAAAAAAAGAACAACTTATAAACTACACAAAATCACAAAGATATACATAGAAACAGAAATCTGTTATTGTATTCATCCCACATCAAATGTGACTTTACTAAAGAACCGTTAAAACAGAAGTTACTGGGCAATGTTCATTCTTCACTGATTGCATTTATTTACAATAACCTAGATTAAAAACACAACCCAGAATCTCACTTGAAGTCACCTTGGTAATGTTCATTCTTCAAGGACTTTTAAATGAAATGAAAAAACCCAATAAAAGAACTCAGTTTTGATTAACTCCCATGTAAGAAAAATTACATAAATCTATGGAGTACTTCATCAATCTCGTAAAAGATTACCATTTAAATTCAACTGCCAAGTAAGAAGTGCATTGAAGAATATATATAACCTATTGTAACCTCAACTAGATGCACCAGTTAATGTTGTATTGATTTCTAGTAGTCTCAAGCTATTTGAATTTCCCTTCTATTCTTTTTCTTTCCTATAGTAGAAGAGACTCACAACACCATGTAAGTTATATAGATCTTTTCTCTTCTCTAGAGTGCAATGAATCAATTAGACCCTTTGAATTCGATAAATTGAATTCCTCGTGGTAGTTGTTTCCTTAAAAAATGGTAGTAATTTGCCAAATTAGTTAGCTTCTTCAAGCATTAGGTGGTTGGATCATTTAAGATCATCACCAACCCTTTTTCCCCAATGTTGGGACATGGTATAGTTTCTTCCTGTCATGACAAAATGGTGTGAAGAAATGACTACTTTCAGTCCTCTCTGCCAAACTAATGATGAAGATAGTCAAATCATTTATTCATTTGCCACCCAACACTACCACCACATGTTATGTTTAGACAAGTATTGAAATATGTGGTAGCAAACTGTCATGCTTTTATTTTACTAGCAATATTGTCACCTCATCTAATAGCATTTGGGAATACCTCCAACATACCTCATTGTAAATTTCAATGTAGCATCTTTGTTTTTCTAGTTCTAGTTGCTAAAATTGATTTAGTGAGTTCCCAGAGCAAAAAGAACTCTTAAGTGTATTTTATGCAACATTAGCAAATGAACATAGTAGAACATTCACATCAATTGGAACCTCCTAAGCTAGATTCAAGTATTTCATCTCTTGAACCTTCTAGCCTTGTTTATCGTATTCCTCACCAATTTCGTACTCTTGATGCTCTAATGATCATAGTATTCCTGTTCATGTTGGAAAAGCAAAGTGTGTTACCAATCTCATCCTATTGCTAATGTTTCCTATATTTTACGATTTTCTTTGTTAGCAAGAAATCATTTAAATCACACCCATCTAGCATACATTTAACTAGACATCAGGTGTCCGATAGAAATAGCAAGATTAGGACTAAGCCAGATGCTACTAGCAGCTTAACTCCTCAAAAATCCATACATTTTTATGATATGAAGTAGCTTTTCCTTTTAAGGTTAGATCATGATCAGCTATAAAAATAGTACGTTTCCTACTAGAGACTAGACCCTAAAGAGGAAAAATGTCGATCCTAATACAAAAGTTAGGATGTAAGTGACGAATCCTAATCTAAACCTCCCTGAAACATCTTAATGGAATATCCAACACAGTGAGGACTGGAATCCCTTGCCTGTGGCTGCTGATTTCTTCTTCCAAAGTCTCCTTTTTTTAGCTCTTCAAATGTCCTCCATTGTTGCTTGTAGCACCTTCAAGGATGGTAGAAAAATTGGACCAGTGGAAGCTGATTTTGGAAGTTTGTAGAGGTAGTAGATCATAACCTGGCTGGAGTAATGGAATGTTTTCTTTTCCTTCTAATTTGGAGAGAGTTGGTAGGAAGATGAAGTAATGTAGGTGGAGCTTGGTTGGTGATGAATGAAGGAAGAGGAGGATGGCTGCTATTCCCAAAGTCGGGCAAGGGTATCATTCCCATGGGAGAGCATGAGGTGTCGTCAGTTTAACATTACATGCACATAACTGGCTTGTATAAATTGGTTTTTGAGATATGGGGCTGCCTGAGAACTAATGGTTGTTGAGATTGGTTGTGGTAACATTCGAGCAAATATACTTAAATGCAATTAGTTTCTCCATTTATTGTCTTTTATCATATAATCATGTCTATAGATATTGATGCTAGTAATTCCCTAAAGGTTATTGTATCCAACACCTTAACTAGTTATCTTTTCTCTAGTTTTTGCAAAATAGGTGTACTTCCATTGCAAAACCGATACCTAAAAACACACTTCTACATTGACAGTAACTGCTAGTAAGGTTGCAAGTTCTTCAATTATTGTTTTTTACCATATTATTCTTACTTAGAGCTATTTATGAATTCCAGCTACAGTTGGAAGATGCACTCTATAGGTAGTTCTTCCAGCATATGAAGATGTTCTTGTGGATGTAAACCTGTGGTTGCAAGATCAAGGTCGGTGAAAAATCCTAGCAGGTATTACTATCATTGTCAGGCAAAGAGGTATGACTATTGTGCTTGGTATGAAGAATATCACTTGACATTATCTTCACGAACACATACCATTAAGAAGGATCGATATCATTAGGGGTGCAATGCTGAGCTACAATTGATGTTGGCTAAATTTCAAATGATAAGGATTCTACTTATTGTGATCATATGCTTGATTTTTATTTCCTTTGTAATTAAATGAATGTTTTTTATATGTTGTAATGGGATCATGATATGCCTGTAAACATTTTATATAATGAAGTCAATGCTTTATACACAAATTGTGACTACATTTGGATCTTTAATACAAACTTGGTAGAGTCCTTGGAAATTCATCTCAAGAGGATGTTGATTCAAATCCAACAAGATCCGTTTACTTATATTAAAGATATTATATTGATAATCAATACTACACCTTAATAGCTGGAATATTATTATATTGAAACCAAGAATAACAAAAAGCTCAAGGTAAATACGTAGACATGCTCAGTGTGGAAACCCGATGTTATTAATTAAACCAATAGTCTTAGGAAACAACTCTCTTAGAAAATACATCTTGTCATATTACAAAACTTCTAAAATACATCTTGTCATATTACAAAATACATAGATATCCTCCTCAACTTTCTAAACAAGTCTTTTAAGAAATACATCTTATCATATTACAAAACTTCTATAATACAAAATCAAGTTGTTGTTGCCGATTATCCTTGTTACTACTTCATCACAACCTTCATTTTCCAATGAATTGCTATGTCAACAGCTTCCTTGCCCAACTACATATACTATAACAAATCACATAGAGCTAAAAAAATAATGCTCTACAAATGACAGAGAGGTACAAACTATCAAAAGAAATGAAGGATA
This sequence comes from Warburgia ugandensis, assembly GCA_035236585.1. Classification (NCBI taxonomy): domain Eukaryota; kingdom Viridiplantae; phylum Streptophyta; class Magnoliopsida; order Canellales; family Canellaceae; genus Warburgia; species Warburgia ugandensis. Next base: position 26,621,790 of record CP141136.1, read on the forward strand.
ATAATCATATTTACCGTCTTTGTGATTGGTTGGCCATTATACCTTATAAAGGAGCTTGCTTGATCTTTGATTGTGTCCATATCCACCACATCTTTTGCATCTTTTAATTATTCTACTTGCTTGATTGCTTCCACTTGCTTCATCTTCACTTCAAGTTTTATTCTTTTTCGGTCAGCCTGGTGGTTGCTGAGAATGAGGGGGCTGTGGCTGAGGTACATCAACATTGATCCACATTGAAAGGTCTGGTATCCCTAATACAAGTGTTTGATAAAGCCTTTCTCAACATATCAATTTGAAAGTAAGGACTGCAATAATCAACAACACTCAATCTTAGATTCTATATGCAAATAAGTGCATGTATATAAGGAATGCTAGATACATCTCATTGACGACAAGTACATTTAAATTGTTGAAAATTGACCACATGTCTTATTGTCATCCATGAATTGTGCATTGTAACTTTCCATTCATAATATGAAGATCTCAATGGCATAAGGATCCTTCCTTGTCTTATCAAACTCTATATTTTTTTCTATACATATGGTACTAAACCAACCTGTAATCCATTTGTATCTTCTAGTCTTTTACTAAAGAGGACCATCATTTTCTACTGGATATGTTTTAGCAATTCCACCACTGGTAACTCTCTTGCACTTGCAATTAGAGCATTGAAAATTTCTACTAAGTTATTGGTTAAAACATTAGACTTTGAGTCAGCTTGAAAATGTGATATTGACCAACAACTTGGAGGGATTGTAGATAGCCACTCATATCCTCATTCGATGCTTCCTTAACTTGTCTCATAGCATCATAAAATTCCTCTCTCCTGTACACTTATACTACTTGCCAAAATAACCTTTTGAAGTGTATGCTAGGATGAAGCTTATTGAAGTTTGTATATAAATGTCTGGCACAAAAACGATGTGCAGATTTGGTAAAAAATATGGCATAGAACATCCACTAATCCTTTCAGCTTGTCTAACATAAAAATAACTTCATTGGAATAATCCCCAAGTATGACATAAGTTTACTGAAGGAACCAAGTCTATTTGTCCTTATTATTGACTTCAACAACTTATATAGCAAAAGGAAATAACTCATTGTTCCCATCCAACCCTATGACACATAATAGTATTCCTTTGTACTTACCTTGCAAGTGGTAACCATCCAAACCTTAAAAAGGTCTACATCCATGAATAAACCCCACCGTTGAAGCATATAGTGATATAAACACCCTCTTAAAACAATGTTCTCCTTCCAACTGATATGTTGCTATACTACCAAGGTTGAACTTAAGTATTGCATGGTAGTACCCTGGAACAACACTGAAAGAAAACTCATACGATCCTCATATTTTGTTCAATACCAACTCACGAGCACGCCAAACTTTATGATATTTCAAGTTCAATTCGCGTAATGAATACAAGTCTTTCATTAATGTAATAATCGACTTATCCATATCATGCTTCATAACATTGTACACCCATTCTGCAAGCCATTTGCTAGATGCTGACTGGTTAGCATTGCTAGATATATAAGCATGCTCACCAGTAATCTTCTTAACTTAAAAGTTTACACCATCAGTACTCTTTAAACAATGACATCTCCAAGTACAACCCTCTGATATGGCTTGAACAATAAGTCGGCCTTGATCAGATTTAACATTTTTAAGCTTGTATGAAGACTTTAAATCATAAAGACTGAATTGCAAGTCTATATTCTTCAACATTTGCAAACAACATCCCTTCCTTGATGGCCCTCTCACTTCTATTAAAGTTTATTTCATTACAACTATCATCGCCCAAGGATATATAACCATATGTTGATTCACCTGCTTCCATGTCCTCATCTTTGTCTTCATTAATTTCTTCATATGGCACCATACTACTTGGCATCTCTTCACCTACGTTGTCGTCTTCATTATTAGAAATGATATCTTCATTACAATTTTGCGATCCTTCCTCTCCATGACACACTCAGTCATCTAAAGCATTCATTCCAAATCCAATATACTGCTGGCTTACTTGTGATATTTTGGCTATCAAAGTTATACCTAAATCCCACATTAACATCTCCTTCCATCTACACAAAAATAAAAATAACAAGCATTCGATAGAAGAAAAGATGATAAAGCATGATAAACTACATTGAAGAAAAGATGATAAAGTATGATAATCATGTGGCTTTACTATTGTTCTTCATTCCTTAACCTTCAATTCTCTTAAATTATTAATAATTTTGTTGGGTTATTCTAGAACAAGTCAATTCTTTCGGCAATGATCAGAATGTGCTTAAACTTACCCTAAATGAAACATATCGATCACAGAGCAGAATGAACATGTTAGATAATCAGTCTACTGGTTTTATAACAGAAAGGAGAGTATTGTTAGATAGTTATCTACTGGTTTTATAACAGAAAGGATAGGCTTCTGACAGAAAATAACAGAAAAGATGACCAGACAAAGTTCGGTTATGGTAGGGAGGAAGAACATTTGGCACAGGGGGAGAAATAAAAGAAAGGAAGGGAAATCAAGAGGGGAGAGGTAAGGACTAGTAGAAGGAAGGAAGAGTGGGAGGATCTAGCTCCTCGAAAGGTTAGAATTCTATAATACTGGAACTCTGTATAAGAAACCAGTATATGTACAATTCGCTAAGTTGAATCTACCATTTTGCCCATTTGTAATTGAAAAGCTTGTACTTGATTCTTTCATTGATAATTGCTATCAATTGATGAATTAGTTGAGTCTATCAAATGGTATCAAAGCCGGTTCAAACCCAAGGAATGGTTAGAACCCAGATGGAAAGAAACGAAGGAATGGAGAAGGAGATAGAAGGAGCTAGGGGTGAGATAAGAGACTTGAGGGAAAACATGGGGAGATTACAAATGAATGTAAATGCATTCGGTGAATATCTGGTAGAAATAAGAGAATGGATCAAGAAATGTCAGAGGAATGTGGAGATTAGCATAGGAATATGGAAGGTGGAAAACCCTCAAATAGTCACAAAAGGAGTTCCTTCTTGCCGAGAGATCATCACCATCATGAGTTTCAAGGGAGGAGAATGGATTTGTTGGTGTTCGACAGCCAAGATCCCTATGGTTGGTTATGTCAAGTTGAACGATATTTTCAGGTCAACTACATATCCTACGAGGAGAAGATACCAGCAATAGCCATTTACATGGAAGGAGATGCTCTCCATTGGTTTTTGTGGACGGAATCAAGAAATACCTTCAGATCATGGGGTTCTTTCTGGTCATCCTTGCTGCATTATTTCTGATCTTCTCAATGGGACAACGATTATGAATCTCTTCTAGCTTTAAGGCAAACCACAAGTGTTTCCGAGTATCTCCAATTGTTCGAGCTTCTCTCCAGTCACCCGAGTGATCTTTCCAACGATCTGTTGAAGGGAGCCTTCTTGAATGGGCTCTATGAAGATATCAAGGCCGAAATAAAATTATTCAAGTATGCATCTTTATATGGGCTTATGGATTTAGCCTACAAAATAGAAGAGAAGAACATGGTGTTGGACCAAACAAAGGCCCATCCAATTAAATAGGATGCTGGCCCAAGAACAATTGGACCCATCCATGTTCAATCGAAGGGAAGGTTGACGGGAGTATCCTCGCAGGCGTATTTTGGTAAATCACCCATCTTCTTCCCCAATCATGAGAGAAACAAGGGTTTCCATACGAAAACTAATAAGGAAAAGAATGCTAGCGTACAACTGGCCAAAAAAAAGGAACCCTTAAGGAAACTCACAGATGCTAAGTTACAACAAAGGAGATCCCAAGGATTATGTTATAGATGTGGTGGGAAATATCCACTGGACCACCGATGTAAAAATCGACAGTTGCAAGTGCTACTCCTAGCTAACGACGAAGACGATGAGATGGAAATCACTCCGGCAGATAGGGACAACAATAGGACAAGGGATAACCAACCTCTAGAGTTATTCCTAAACTGCATTTTGGGTTTTACGACATGAGGCACGATAAAACTAAAGGCACTGATCGAAAAGAAGGAGGTGGTAGTCTTGATTGAGAGTGGAGCTTCCCTCAACTTCATCTCCAACCAACTAGTCGAAAAACTCCATTTGACAGTGGACTGATCACATCGATTCAGAGTACAAGTGGGGGACTATCACAACAACAAAGGTCAAGGCATCTATTGGTAGATAAAATTGAATCTGCCAAGGATCACGGTGGTTCAAGATTTCCACCCTTTGACCCTGGCGGAGCAGACATGGTCCTGGGGTTAGCATGGCTAGAATACAAAAGATTGGTTGGGGTTGGGCTGAGCTTATTTAGCTCTTCAATCTTGTATCTTACCTTCTTCTTGATCCTATAAAATTCTTTGTTCAATATGCACTCAGTGGGAGAACTTGGGGGTTGGTTCTAGATAAGAGGATTACATTCATAAATCAAAAAAGACTTTGGCAAAGAGGGTATAGCGCTTGCCTGACAACACCTGGGAACAAATGGATGTCATTCAGATGTAGTTCCCTGACTTCCACCTTAAGGACAAGGTGGCAGTTTTAGGAGGGAGGTATTATTAGACAATCAGTTTACTAGTTTTATAATAGAAAGGAGAGTATTGTTAAACAGTTATCTACTAATTTTATAACAGAAAGGATAGGCTTCTGACAGAAAATAACAGAAAAGAGGACCAAACAGAATTCGATTATGGTAGGGAGGAAGAATATCTGGCAGAGGGGGAGAAATAAAATAAAGGAAGGGAAATCAAGAGGGGAGGGGAAGGACTAGTAGAAGGAAGGAAGAGTGGGAGGATCTAGCTCCTTGAAAGGCTAGAATTCTGTAATACTGGAACTTTGTACAAGAAACTAGTATATGTACAATTCGCTAAGTTGAATCTACCATTTTGCTCATTTGTAATTGAAAAGCTTGTACTTGATTCTTTCATTGATAATTGCTATCAATTGATGAATTAGTTGAGTCTATCAGAATGCCAAGAAGCCTTTGATGGTTAGGAGATTACTAATGCCAAGAAGCCTTTGAGGTCATCCAAGTCTGTGAAGAAAGTGATTGGAGTTTTTCAATGATGAGAGTCATGGGAGTTCCCAGACTTACTTTACACCACCTAAAGAGTCATTTGCAGGTTTCCTTTGTTTTAGAAAAACCTGGTCATATATCATTTCTCAAACACTTTAAATGGCAGTAGTAATTTGTCAATTGATTGGTGTCGATACCAATGGTGATTATAGAGTGCCATATCGACATAGCTTTGATCATAGTTTTGATCACATATAATTTCTATAGCATATTTGATTTTAGGCATTAACAGATAATGAACAGCACTCATCATTCCATTCAAGAATTGAACACTGATACTTTAAAAAATTGTCATATCCACATAGCAGAAATTGTAAGATTATCAGTGAAGAACATTGCCAGCTGTAATAGATGATGCAGATTGATTTATGGCCAACTTAATTTCCAAATTAGATCATTTGCCTATATTTGTACCAATAAGAATGTTATGAAATTAGAACTTCCAGAATTGATAATTTTTTCAAAGAGATAATTACCATGTCAGCAAAGACATTTGTATTAATGAAAAAGTGCCTTCCACAAACGAGATCATGTAAGAAAATGAGGCAAACCAAGATAAATCCATTGGCTTTTTATTAAAGATTGCACAACAACATATTAAAGTGCGAATATCAAGGGTCTCTATACCAGAAACTAGGGTTGACAAAGTATTAAAATCAAGGGTGTCAATACCAATTAGGTTGGAGGTGTAGGGTGTTGATATATCAGAGAATGAGTAAGGGGGTTTATTTAATGGCATATGTTTAACGTTTTTGCTGGCATATCTCCTGTGATATCTCCTGCGATATCTTGTGTGATATCTGAGATATGTGGCATTTATTCTGTGATATCTTGTGTGATATCTGAGATATGTGTCATTTGTTCTGTGATATTTTTGGTGATATCTTTGGTGATATTTGAAATATGTATGTGAATTGCATGCCAAAGTCTCTGCTAATGGACCTTACATGTATCATGTAAATACTCATATGACATACTCTTGCTCTTTAGAGGAAATCTAGAAGAATGCCACTCTTAGATGTTATGAAGAAGTGACTAGGCAAAGATTTAACATGCAAAAAATTTCATTGATGGGTGCTAAAGTTAAAAATGATTTCTTACATCAATGTGCACTGTGCATAACACGTGTCATCTTTTGATCCTGGTTTGGGTAGGTCGTGGTCCACAAGTATCACAAAGATATTTTAAATTTTTTAAGCCATCCATTTGACATCCCAGAGCATGGTGAATAAATTTCATCATACTTGTGAATGATTTAGAATTAAAGGATTTGTTGATTTTAAACTAGAGAGGCTCCCTCAAATATTTCAATGGCCTTTCCACTTAATTAGAAAGAAAAAGAAAAATCTTTGGTTCACTCGGGTTCTTCGCTACCAAAATCCATCTTCACAATTGGAAAAACAAAATGAACCCAGATATTTCTGTTACTAAAATCACATCTTCAACCTAGAGAATAATTGTTCAACTATGACACTTTAAGAGTGAAAGAAAATTTTGGTAAAATTTTATACACGGATTTTTATTTATCTTTCTTATCAGCTAGGCAATGGAGTATAGTGGCGGCACTATGGAAGCATACAAATCCCAGGCCATGCTAGATAAAGTAAGGAGAGACTCCTCGCCTGATATTTGGGTTTCCTTTTGTTCTTAGACTAGCATCTAATTAGTGGATTTTCTTGGCAGATAAAGTAAGGAGAGACTAGCATCTAAATTAAAGGAGTTCTGGTTTGAAGTTTTCTTTGCAACAATAGGCATGAAAAGCATTTTAACTCTTTGTTGACATGAGCAAATAATATCATTTTCCAAATCAAAGAATAAGTTGGTCTTTGTGCTATCTGTTCTAAACTATTACTTTTTCCAATTTTTTATCAGTTCTTCAGAAGCTTCATGTATGTCCAGTATATGTGGAACTAACTGTTCTTTCTGTAGACATGTACTTTCAGAAGAGGGATGTACCATCCAGTTATATAGTCCCTATCATTTGGACCTCTACTTCAGTTGCAACTGAAATTTTTTAACTCGGTGATATGATAAGACACTATATGTTCCACTTTAGTTTGGTCACCCTACCATACACATTCCTTGCCAGACATAGACCTCCTCACCTTGTAGATTCTATTCATTCAATCATGACTTGCAAAGGCAATAGAAGACTGTTAGTGAAACATCTAGCAAGCCCTCCTTCATTAGAGGCTAATGAATTCACTTATACGATCTAGCAGCCCACTGGATTTGTACAATGATCCAAGTCACCAAGTAATGCATTTTCCCAGTCCATCACAAGCAACATTCTTATTGCAGATACAACTCATTGTATGTAGTAAAACAACCATAAAAGAGAAATAACTACAATATAATATTGTATGAGAAACATTTGGACAAGATCACATCCATGGACTCAGATCACATCTTCAAGCTCGTGCAACTGTCATATCCATCTGAATTTAGTCTATGTTGCTTCAGAAGTTAGATGACAACCTGGATCTCATACACGCCCACACTGTCACAGGTATCCTGGACGGGGCTCTTACAAGATTGTATGTGCATCCGACGCTCTGCAATCCGTTCTTAACAGCAACCAACTCCAAAGGAGATTTGATGGAGGCACAAGTGGCATGCAGTCCCTGAAGCAGATGGTTGGTACAAGTTTCATAATTGGTTGGAATGTTATGGCTGCATCAATTATTCTATTAATTGTAAGAGTGTTCATACGCTAAGAATGCCAGAAGATTATCTTGTAATTGGGATGAAGGTGCTTGAGAAGACGAGGCATATGCTCTAGCCAGTCAAGGAGAAAAGTGTGGTTCTAAAATACACTACCTCCCAAAATGGGATCGAACTCCTCAGAAGTTGATTCCATGAGGTCTAAAGACCTTGCAATGCAAACAGAATTGTTTTACTAGAAAAAGCAATGCCCTGTTCAATAACACAAATGGAGACCATTAAATAGTGGAAAGAGAAATTGGGGAACTGAAGAGATTGCATGCATAGTCAACACAAAAAGGGCAGCCCCGATGCACAAAGCTCCAGTGTATGCATAGGCAACACAACTGGAGCAAAAAAATACATAAACATATGTACAATAATCATCACTGTTAGACAGAACTTTACTCTAAACATATGGGTGCCTCTACTAGAGCAAAAATAAGTAGTTGTGGAAGCATACAGATTATTTAATTCTGTTCATAATGTACATATACTTTTTCGGACAAACCACACCATCTAAGAAAGTTATGCTAAACAAATTGTTCTCAATCCTCAGTTACTTTTACAGACACTGGTTTTGCAAGTGGAGCAGTGAGGCTTCCTGTTCTAGACTCAAACGTCTCTCATTGCGTAGTCACGGATACTGCATTGCTAGTACCACTGAATGGATTGGAGTTTCTCACCTTTAAGATGTCAAGTGTTGCTACATAAGTTGAGGAACATCATGCAAATAATAGAACTATTTAGAACATAAATACATGCATTCTGAATTTTGGAGGCAAAAATATTGTTCAATCTCAAAAGAAATTTTTTTTTTACAAGCATGTTGAATTCACATTCATACTATGAGTATGTGGAAGGTCTCTTAAGTGAATAACAAATAAGAAACAACAGCTAAAGGTACCTAGAGAAATAACAGTTGAAGAAAAATGGAAAATTTTCAAAAAAATCACACAAATAACAATGATATATAAAAGTAATGATGGATGGCAGAAAGATGTTTACACAATCGACCTTAATATTTCTTAAATTATGTGCTGACCTGTATCATAAGATGTAATTCACATTCTTGAAACTGGCTTTAGTCAATAAGGCAGCTTTTTATAAAGTAGATAGATTTATCTTCATATCTCCATATCTGACCTCCAGGGCACTGATAGCAATAGTTTAAAACTATACATTTAGGTATGGCATCAAAGGATTGAATATGGACCTGACTATTGCTACATTGCCAGAATTTTCCATAGAAAGAAACAACTAAGCTCATAGAGGTAAGGGGAGAGTGTAGGTTTAGTTAGGCAGTTGGTTCCATAGAAATGTCTTCAGCTTCAACATTAGAAGCAAAAATTGCCTATTTCTACACCATTAAAGGAGGTTGCAGCCAATAAAAAGACTTCTAATTTTACTATTAGATAAAAAAGAGAAGCATAGAATAAAAATCTAGATATGCCATTATGCAAGCTACTTGACAAGTAACAAATGTCAAGAACCAGATAGACTTCCAAATGTGAAGGTACCCAATCAAAGAAATAACAATAACCATTATAATGCAAAAGAGCAAAAGGAGAATGTTGAACAGTTAATATTTTTATTCATCTGTTTTATAGTTTTGCTCAAGAAACTAATAGAGACTGTGACAGTAGAGCAGTACAAAAAACTTATGAATGAGTAGATAAAATTTTGTTTATCTTCCCTCACTGAGTCGTTGAGAACTGCAAGTATCCATCTGTTCATTGTAGATGTTCCATCACTTAATCGTCCTCTCAAAAGTGTGCCATTGAAAATGTCTACAGAAAATCCCAAACATGTGCCGTTAAATGAGCTTAATCATAGAGAAATTAGCTAAACTGAATACGGTTAAAGACATAAGGTTAAAGAAATAATATAAACTTGTAAGATAACATGGCTGAAGCAATACAAACATGAAAATAAATGAAGACTGATTACATAACTGCAGAGGTTCATGAACAAACCAAACCTTCTATAACTCAACGGAGCCCAATAGACCATAAAATCATCTGTCTGTCTTTAATTTGTCAAAAGAGCTTAATGACGGAGAAATAAGCTAAACTGAATAAATTCAATAATGATCCATTAGCTCCAAAGATATAAGGTTAAAGAAATAATAGAAACTTGTATTCAATCAGAAAGACAGTACCACCTTACTTGGATTCAACTTCCTCTCTCAACCATGACAAAGACCCCAATATGAACTTTATAGCATCGAACCAATCAACATCCATACGGTCACACACACTCAAATACGTTATATGAGATACAAAAATTACCAAAATGTAGACATTGTTGCATTTCGCAATTAGAAGGTAGATTACTACAAGCAAAAGTTATTGCATGAAAGTTAGAAGATAAGTTTACATAAACAAAGGCACAATCACAAGCATGAGCATTACAAGTACAAGTCCACCAAGGACATATGCTACTACATTAAATGATGAGGAGGGGACATTAAATACAAGGGAGACACGGTCGCAGCCTCCATCTTGTAGTGCAATAGTGGGTGTCGACACCACATGTTGATCGAATCCCCCATCCCACTGTTCCCGTTGGCGCATTGTCATCCCAATTAGTGGTAAGGGTGGTAACTCAACCAACATGTACTCATCAAGCCACATAAACCATCTTGTATGTTGTTCGTTTGCAGGACAACGTAAGTACCACTTGCCACGATTGGGCTTTGACTGTACTTGGAGCAACAGCATAAGCCCTCGGCCGCATGCACATAAGGGGTAAGGGTTTTCCTCCATTCCTGTAATAAGATATCATGTGCATATATTTTGCACTATTAGCAATATATACAATTCATATAAACATTCACGCATCAATTAAGTGAAGCAGTCAAGTAAGGCATCCTAAAACAAAGTTTAATACACCATTTTTTGGCACATTAACGCACATCTACTGGTTATTTCTATGAACATAATCAAACCATAGTTTGTGTGCTATGGAAGCACGCCAAGTAGCAGCATCTCAACGAGCGGCCTCCTGGGTAGGGTGCATCGACGTGCTTTGTGAATTGTTTGTGCTCATCATGAGTGTTTGTAAGCCCTGCAGCTCCATCTCATCCTGATGCAGCACATGCATACCGGCATTCACCCTCTCCAAGTTTACATCAACGACAATTTCATCCTCAGAATCAGTGTTGAAATTGCAGCTGTCATTGTCATTGGAGATTGGAGACTTAGAATTGTCTCCCATCTCCTCAGCCAAACACAGATCGTCAACGCGTTCCTGGAGCATAAAATTGTGCAGCGCACATAATGCTTTGACAAGATTAACTTGTGTCCTAATAGGAAAGGGAGGCTCAGTCTTGAGAATGAGAAATCTGGCCTTTAGAACACCAAATGTTCTTTCTATTACGTTCCATAACTGTGCATGTCGAAGGTTGAATAACTCCCCGACATTTTGTGGTTGCTGCATTCCCTAGGCAAACTCCTTTAGATGATACCTAGTCTTTCGATACGGGGCAAGAAATTGTTGCCTATTTGCGTAACCACCGTCAACCAAGTAGTATTTCCCTGTAACATAAGCGCATTAGCGATTAAGGCCTAAAATGTAAACACAAAATGGATTTACTGTCAGGAATTGTCAATTGTGCTCCTCGTCTTGTAAGTGCCTCTTTCAGAACAGCAGCGTCATGTGCAGACCCCTCAAAGCCAGCAAGCACGTATGTGAACTACATGTCAAAATTGCAACATGCAAGAACATTTTGTGCAATGAATCCTTTCCTGGTACGCCACTTTGACGATTCACGTGGACCCAAGCCATAAACCCTAACAGGTATCAGTGTCCCATCTGCAGCTCCAATGCAACCCTGTCAATAGTAGGGGCATTGAATGTTATGTCTTCAATGTCCCAATCTATTGTATTGAAGACTACAAAATACAGATATGGTTACCATGAAATGATTGTCTTTCTAGTAATTGTTTGAAATCTCTGGGTGGTCCTTCATTGCATGCGGAGCCATAAGGCGACCATACAACTGTAAGATTGCACGAAGAACTTTATGAAAGTTGGTACTAATGGTGTAAGTGGACCTAAATAGATCCTTCGTGGCTGGTTCGTACCTTGAGTCTTGTCCGACAATCATTAAAAATGTTGCCACCATCTCCTCCACTGTCACCCAGCGGGTACTCGATAAGAGTCAGGTGTTTTGGAAAATATTAACCAACTTAGTAAACTGGAACTAATGCATTCTATTCAATTTTTGGAATCTCGGCTCAGTTTCTTCATAAACTAACCAAAATTCCTCGTAACGTCAAGTAGTGGACGCGGCCTTTGCACATGCAGCGTAGCATCCTCCTCAAATTGTATAACATGTCTTAGTACGTGTGATGGGCCGTGCTTACCACATTATTCACTTCACAAATTACTTCTTTGTTACATGTAGCGCTGCATTGTCCCTCTTCTGCCATTGCCTTATATTATTGCACATGAAACCTGTATTATCATATGTGGAAATTTTGGCAAAGTCTTAATTGTTTGTTGTGTCAGTGCACAGTGTATGCATATAAAGCGTTACACCTAATAATCAACTTTTACAACCATAAAAAATTTAAATTGTAATATGCATATTACAACATCATCTATATAGAATTAAATGTTCAAATCATATTAAGGCAGCATAATAACCATTCAAATAATTAAATATTCATAGCCTCAATGTATATGTCTAACCATAATAATTATGGCCTATAGAGGTCCAATATAAATACACACCAAATATATTGAACTAAAATAGTTTCTCTGCAAACAGCAAACACCTACAAGTGCATCCTAACATATAAGAGTTGTCTATCCTGTGACCAACGAGCAAAACCCTCCCTGAAGCCTATGTCCATTTTTTGGAGAATACTATATGCTTTAACCTTTTCCATCTCGATTAGACCCTCCAAAGAATCCAATGCAGTCATCCACAAGGAGTTGTCTATGCCTGCAAGTCGTTCCAACCTTGATATAATAGAAGGATAAATGAATGGAGGAGGATCATTGCATGTTGAGGATGATGATTGAGCAGCTTGCTTCCCTTTTCTCCTCGCATGGCATGGGGTAACAGTCTTAGAGGAGGGAATTGAGGATGAGGTTGTGGAGGTATCTTGGCGTATAGGGCGTTGTGAAAGGTTTTCAAATGGAGATTACACGTGCAATCCATCAGTGTCCCCTTCAGCTTCCTCCCCATAATATGGGCCCTGGGGGTAAAATGCATCAACATCCACATTTGACATGTGTGGTATGTATACTTCCTCAACTAGGGGTGTATATTGACTGCCAACCACTCTTGATTCATGGAGTCCATCTTCTACAAATTATTGATCCCTGAGAAAAATTCTCCAGTGGCAATGCTCCCCCCAAACACCGTCTCCAGGTGCTCATAATTCCATAAATTCCTCCCAAATAAGCATCGAGCTTCTGGATTTGACTGTACATACACAAACATTCGTAAATACATTGTAAAGATGACGTATATTATTATAGAAATGGTGTGCTACATTACCTAGAGGTGGGTGTTCATGACCTTTGGAGTTGTAAGGAAGCAATTTCTCTATGCATCCCACCCTAATCCTGAGTCTCCATTCCTTAACTTTGCAAGTGTCATGTACTTGCTTTTGAAAAGTCGTATTTTGATATTCAATTGCTTCATGGTTAAATCAACTTGAAATTGCTCTTTGAAGTGAACCAACAATTCCCTAATCACCACACCCTTTGGCATACCCCCTGTTGCAATGATTCTCCCCTCTATGATTTCATCATAAAGTGTTTCGAGGATAAAGTCCTCTTGTTCCTTAGTCCATTTATTATATAGTCCCTTGTCTCCATCACCAATGTTTTTAGACACACTATCCATATGTTCGCCATGAACAGGACTAGGTGTTATAAAGACTCTCTCTTTTATTTTGCACGGCATCTGAAAAATGTGTCCAATATAACATACCAATAAGAGGATGTATAAAAATAATATATTTGAAGTATCAATGTATGGATGATAGGTACCTCTGCTTCTTCCCTATGGATTCTACCAAAAACGACCCTACAGCTATAATTTTTTTAACTTAATTGTTTACTATTTTTCTACATGATGCTTGTCAATTGTGCTTTAAAGCAGGAAACTGTGTTGACAATGTGTTCAGACCAAATAAAAATATAAAATTTGCAATCTACCTCTGCTTCTTTCCTATGGATTTGACCAAAAACGATCCTACAACTATAATTTTTTGAACTTAATTGTTTACTATTTTTCTAAATGATGCTTGTCAATTGTGCTTTAAAGCAGGAAACTGTGTTGACAACGTGTTCAGACCAAATAAAAATATAAAATTTGCAATCTACCTCTGCTTCTTCCTTATCGATTCTACCAAAAACGACCCTACAGCTATAATTTTTTTAACTTATTTGTTTACTATTTTTCTACATGAGTGCTTGTCAGTTGTGCTTTAAAGCAGGAAACTGTGTTGACAATGTGTTCAGACCAAATAAAAATATAAAATTTGCAATCATCAAGGGGATAAATGTTTACACATCTTACTTCCAACATCTCATAATCAGATAGTTAAATGCCCAACGAGAACATGGCTGAAGCAATAAATACAAGAAAATAAATGCACAATAGAAGACGAAGTTCATTCCTTACAGGAGAAGAACATATAAAACAGATACAACAGAACTCCATCTTGCAAATACAACAAAACAATTATGGAGCCTATCACATGTTTAATGAGAATATCAATGAAGCAATACAAACATGAAAATCAACGAAGACTGATTACATAACTGCAGATATAACATGTACAAACATAGAGTGATCAAATTATTTTGTGGGGCACCGAATAAGCCACCTGATCAATGGATTCTAACAACAGCATAGATTAACCTTTTAAGCAAAATTGCAAACAACACTATCAGTTAGATCTCTGTCTTCAACAAAGATAACTAAAAGCAAGAATAACAAACATTACCAATGGCCTATAGAGGTCCAATATGGCCTATATAGACCCAAGAAAAACAAAAATTAGCAATGGACATAAATGTTCACAAATTGGGCCTAAAGGAAACAGTGCCCATAACAAGGTTGGGCCTGAGGAAATTTAAGGGCTGAGGCATAAAGCTAGAAGCGAACAGCAATTGTATACACTGAGCATATATGTATACATCATCTCCACGTGCCTCTTGGGACACATGCCATCCAATGGGTACACTCAAGCACCAAATAATCCAACTGATCAATGGATTCTAACAACAGCATGGATTAACCTTTTAAGCAAAACTGCAAACAACACTATCACAGTTAGCTCTCTATCTTCAACAAAGACAACTAAAAGCAAGAATAAACAAACAGTAGCAAAAGCATCTTTCCCTTAAGCTTTGAAGCTCAGTAGCAGTAAAGAAATTGTATTTATTTGTCATGATATTATGCATGAATGAGAAAGATCATGGCTAATTTCTTAACAATATACAAACTACAAACATTTTAAAGAATAGAAAGAATTGCAAATCAATGTAAGCTCCTTCAAACAAAACTCTCAGGGGAATAAAACGCATTCATTCATCAACCAAAATCTACAACCGGTCAAAGAAACCACTCTCCAAAGAGCCAGATAACAGCATTTCCAAACCTAATCCAATGCATTTCCAAATAATTCAAAAACTACAACAAAGACAAAAACGAAAATTGGAAGAAGAAGAAGAACAAAAAGGAGTAGACTGTACCAACAAAGCATAAAAGGAAATTTTCCAATAGCCAGAACAAACAAAAAAATGAGCTAAAAATCAACTAAAGATCCAAATTGACAAAATCAAAATCAAAATCAGAAACCAGCAACCATAACTCCAACATTCGCTTACCAAAAAATGAAACAAATACAAAATGTAACACGAAAAGCTACCAAATATAGCCATTGATTCAAGGAAGAGGAAAACAAGTGAATCTCGAGTGGCAGCAAGAAATCTGAAATGAAAATCAAAACGCGAACTAGAAAATCCGAAAATGCAATGACATTTTACCAGAGACAAGCCGATGACTTGTAGAGAGAGGCTTCGAATTCTTCAAAGGCCCCCTTTTTATTCTCTTCTCATCGATTTTTTAGGATTTCTTTGGGGTTATCTCTGTATGCAATGGGATCGAAGGGAGAGAACAAGGAGAACAAGAAGTGGGGTTTACCCTTCAATTTGAACACAAATGGTGAAATGCACAACAAATCCCAGAACAAGAACAAATAAAAATCATTCTACAAGAAACGATGTTTCACAGTAGAAAAAACATGCATTGGAGACGTGAGAGAGAAGGAGAGAGAGACAAGACGAGATTGCAGGGAAGAAGCAAACTAGGCTTTGCGCCCAAGCAAATCTAGGGTTTTCAGAAACGAAAAACTGAAACCCCTCTCTTGCCCTAAACGAACAACCTCATGCAGAGACAAAGAAGTCCATCTTCGTCGCCCTAAACATTCACCGGAGAACCCAAAACCCTTCACCGGAGAACCCAAAACCTCTTCCTTGCCGACATTCAACGCAAGAACCCAAAATCCTTCACCACGAACGAACCAATTCGTTTTCTCTCACTAAAAAACGCTGGTTTCAAAATGATTCTTCTCATCGATTTTTTAGGATTTCTTTGGGGTTATCTCTATATGCAGTGGGATCGAAGGGAGAGAACAAGGATAACAAGAAGTGGGGTTTACCCTTCAATTTGAACACAAATGGTGAAATGCACAACAAATCCCAGAACAAGAACAAATAAAAATCATTCCACAAGAAATGACGTTTCACAGTAGAAAAAACATACCTTGGAGAAGTGAGAGAGAAGGAGAGAGAGACAAGACGAGATTGCAGGGAAGAAGCAAACTGAGCTTTGCGCCCAGTCAAATCTAAGGTTTTCAGAAACGAAAAACTGAAACCCCTCTCCTGCCTTAGACGAACAACCTCATGCAGAGATGAAGAACTCTTCCATCTTCGTCACCCTAGACATTCACCAGAGAACCCAAAACCTCTTCATCACCATAGACATTCACCAGAGAATGGAAAACCCTTCACCGGAGAACCCAAAAATCTCATCCTTGCCAACATTCAATGCAAGAACCCAAAACCCTTCACCACGAACAGAACCAATTCGTTTTTTCTCACTAAAAAATGCTGGTTTCAAAATGATTTTTCTCTCTCTAAAATCAACGAGTTTTTACACTGTGGAAGGCATTTTGGCATATCTCAAAAGTGCCAAACATCCAATGTTAAATAAGGCTGATATGTAAGATATGCTCAACATAACGTAGTTAAATAAAACAGATATCTTAGATATGATCGAGATAACGTGATTAAATAAAGTGCACATCTCACATATGTCACAGATAACGTGGTTAAATAAGGTGCACATCTCACATATGCCACAGATAACACAGTTAAATAAGGTGCACATTTGAGATATGCCGTAATATCTCAAAAACGTCACACATATGCCGTTAAATAAACCCCCCTAAGACACAAAACATGGAGCCTAGTTATGATAAAGGCCAAAACTGACTATTAAATTATTGTTCCATAGTAAGTGTTCTTTCCTTTTTATTAGAAGAAATGATAAATAGCTACATCTGCATCTCAAGGTATCAAATGAAGTGACTGCTATATTTCCTTTATCATCTTTGCTTAAATATCTAATTTGACATCATACTTTATTCTTTTGTAGTTAATGATGCTATTGATGATTGGTTTTTGAGGCAAATCCATTGGCTTCTGAGACAAATCCATTGGCTTCAGAGATGATGTCATTTCTCAAGGGATGTTGGGTTCAAGATGTAAGTCATATTTCAAGATGTAAGTCATACTTAAGTTATATTAGGAGTTCAGCTTGAGACACATACCCAATTAGGCACTTGATCATTTAATGTGAACATTATTTGCATCTTTTGTGGTATTATCTATTTTACATGGAGAAACTCGGTATATGGTTCTGTATTGTCAAGAACATTAGCGTGATCTTTTGAACAGTATGCTATGGTCTGCATAACAGTTGTATAATATAATACATGGAAGTTTACACTGAATTGATTCAAACTGACATCCACCAAGTTAAGCTAAGTGACTGGATTAATGTACTCAGAGTTCTCTAAGTCAACAGGCAACATAACCTGGAAAAATTCAAATCTAAGCCTGAATGCCTCGGAAGTCATGAGACTTTGTGAAAATATCTGATGATTATCAATAACATGAAACTATGTGCAGGCGTGCGCATGCATGCAGATGCATGTGTATGAACCTGTGAACTGTAGGCGTGTCTTTGTGTGGGTTGTGGTGAGTTCTAAGCATTCCACAAACAGGTAATAGTATAAGCATCTCCAATGTTTCACAATGATACGCTGCACTATGTAATTGATAATGGATCAACACATGACTTGGATAGACCGTATCACCTATCACGTTACATTCATTGGAGCAAAAAAATCAAACACCTGATATACACACACCATGGAGTGACGCAAATCCAACAAAACCAGGGAGGCATCTATAAATACAGAGAGAGAGAGAGAGAGAGAGAGAGAGAGAGAGAGAGAGAGAGAGAGAGAGAGAGAGAGAGAGAGAGAGAGAGAGATTACCTCTTAGTAGGAGCGTGTAGTCGCTCTCTGCATAAGTAAGATGCCTGAACCTGAGAAATAGAGGTTGGGTATGTGTATGATGACAGAGTTGGGTTTTCGGGCCTGTACGATCTTAGTGTGGTGGATCTCCGGCGAAGGAAGAGGGCTGATCAAATTGGCTGTCGTCGGTCAGTCGTCGTTGGTCTCCTTCAATGGTAACAGGTTCTTTGTAATGTTAAACATGGCAGATGAAATGAGGGGTAATATTGAGATTTTAAAATTTTACACGGTGAATCACGGTAAAATGTAAACGGAATGGCAAATTTGCAAAGGTCTCTATTGTGTAATGACAAATTTGCAAATTGAAAAAAAAAAGGTGGGATGTTTCTGCAAAAACTCCAAAAAGGAATGGCATTTTAGCAAAACTCCCTTATTAATTAGAATGTAAACAGTGAGCAATCTACTTCTTGTCAATGATCCTAGAACAATTAATGAGAGAGAATTGTGGTACATGCACCATCTGTAGCTAGCAAGACTGCTTTAGATAATTAAACATCTGGCCCCACTTATGATCCGAACCATTCATTTGTTGAGCCTCTATAAATCATCCATGAACTAGATTTGAGCTGCGTTTGAAGACCGTGTTCCTTGCTTTCGTGCTTTTAAATGGACCCTTGGACTATCAAGAACAAAGTTCCACTACAGCACATCAAGCAAGGCCCTGATGGGACTTTTATTTTTAAAGTAGAACAAAGTCACTAGAGGAATGCTAGGCCAAAAACCCTACAAGATACTTATGAGCTTCTCTTAATTTTTATTTTTCACGAAAGCTCACTTCTAAATGATCGGATCTGCTCATCTGATTGCTCAAACCGAAAGCAAATAGGATAAATTTATCATCTGAAAAGGGCAGCTTTACGTCACAGTTTAAACTTCATATGAGCAGCAATCTAACTTCAAATCCCAAAAACATGGCTCTTAGGATGCTAAGCTCTTGAAACATTGGATTTTTTATTTAGAACAGGGGCAGCCCTGGTGCACGAAGCTCCCTCCTATGTGGGGTTTAGGGGAGGGGCGGGCCACAATGGCCTAAAGTAGGCAGCCTTACTTTGCATTTTTGTAAAAGGCTGATTCCATGCCTTAAACCCGTAACCTCAAAGTCACATGACAACAACTTTTACTGTTGTGCCAAGACTCCCCTTCATTTATTTTTTTAGAACAATTTAAAAAAATTAGATGAACAGATTCGATCATTCAAAGATAAATCATTATCATCATCAAGACCTTATCCCAATTAGGGGTCGGCCACATGAATCTTATTCCTCCATTCCACTCTATTAAATACCATGGCTTCATTAGTCCCAAAGTTTTTAAATCTTTCCTCACCACTTCTATCCATGTTCTTTTGGGCCTCCCCTTGCCCTTTTAGAACCTTCTAATTGTATTTGCCTCACTCCTTCTAATTGGTGCCATTGTTGGTCTCCTTTGGACATGTCCAAACCATCTAAGTCTAATCTCCCCCATCTTGTTACCTATTGGTGCTACCCCTAAATTTCCTCTAATATTTTCATTTCTAATTCTATCCTTTCTTGTCTTACCATCCATCCATCTCAACATCCTTATTTTGGCAAGACTCATCCTATGAGTATGATGTTCCTTAACTGCCCAACATTCTGATCCATAGAGCACGGCCGGCCTTATGGCCATCCTATAGAATTTTTCTTTTAGTTTGAGTGGCATCTGCCGATCACACAAAACTCCAGATGCACATCTCCATTTGTTCCGACCCGCTTGAATTCTCTGGATAACCTCCCTCTCAATCTCTCCACTCTCATGAATTATTGATCCTAAGTACCAAAAGTGGTCTTTGACGAGGACTTCTTGGTTATCAATCTTGACTGGTGTTCTACTCCTACTCTCCTTGCTAAAATTACATTGCATATATTCTGTCTTAGTTCGGCTAATTTTAAATCCTTCAGATTCTAATGCTTCTCTCCATAACTCTAGCTTTATGTTTACATCATCCCTTGTCTCATCAATTAAGACTATATTATTTGCAAATAGCATGCACCATGGAATTTCATCGTGCAAATGTTTTGTTAACTCATCCATAACTAATGTGAAGAGGT
Organism: Warburgia ugandensis; assembly: GCA_035236585.1. Classification (NCBI taxonomy): domain Eukaryota; kingdom Viridiplantae; phylum Streptophyta; class Magnoliopsida; order Canellales; family Canellaceae; genus Warburgia; species Warburgia ugandensis. Next base: position 26,642,267 of record CP141136.1, read on the forward strand.
ATAGACTCAATGCCGATCCTTGGTACAATCCTAAAGTGACTGCAAAATCACTAGTCACGCCACTAGTGGTCTTAACATTTGTTACTGCTTCCTCATACATATCTTTAATTATGTCTATATATCCCTGAGAAACTCATTTACCACACAACACCCTCCATATTAACTCTCTAAGGTCTCTATTATAAGCTTTTTCTAAGTCGATAAAGACTATATGTAGGTCTTTCCTCCTCTCCCTATATTTCTCTACTAATTGTCTTAGTAAGAAAATAGCTTTCATGGTAAACCTCCTAGGCATGAAACCAAACTGTTTCTCCGACACACTTGTTTCATGTCGTAGCCTCTTATCAATTACTCTTTCAAAAGGTTTCATGGTATGGCTTATAAGTTTAATCCCTCGATAATTAGTGTAGCTTTAAATGTCTCTTTTATTCTTATAGATTGGTACAATAGAGCTTTTCCTCCACTCGTCAAGTATCTTCTTTGATTTTATAATATTGTTAAACAACTTGGTCAACCAAACTACCCCAATATCTTCCATATGCTTCCAAACCTCTATTGGTATACCATTAGGCCCCATAACCTTTCCTGATTTCATCTTTTTTAAGGCCTCTTTTACTTCATGTATTCTAATCTTACATTCATATATATAATATCCAATGTTATTTAAATTTATAGTATTTTCAATCCCTATATTCTCAGAGTCATTGTCATTTAACAATTTTTGAAAGTATGTTTCCTACCTTTGTTTGATCTTATCTTCTTTGACTAATACCTTTTGATCATTGTTTCTAATACACCTAACATGATCTAAGTCCTTACACTTCTGTTCTCTTACTTTTGCAAGTTTAAACACATATTTCTCCTCTTCTCTTGTTCCTAATGTATTATAGAGCTTATCACATGCTTTAAGTTTAGCCTCACTTACTATTCTCTTAGCAGGGTTTTTAGCATTTTTATATTGTTCATAGTTTTCATTATTTCTAATCTTCTGTCATGCTTTAAAACGCATTCGTTTTTCTTTAATAACTTTTTGCAGTGTTTCACTCCACCATCATGTTTCCTTTGCTAGTAGCCTTTTACCTTTAGACACTCCTAAAACATCTTTTGCCACTTTCTTAATGGACTCAGCCATATTAGTCCACATGGTATTTACTTCTGTTTCATAGTTCCAATTTTCTTCTACCATCAACTTATTTTTGAATCATGTTATTTTCTCTCCTTTTAAGTTCCACCACTTAGTTCTTGGATGTGTATTAAGTTCAGTTCTTTTACTTCATCTTTTAATATGGATATCTATAACCATTAACCTATATTGTAAGGTTAAACTCTCACTAGGTATCACTTTACAATCCTTACATATAGATCGTTCATTATTCCTAAATAAAAAAGTCTATTTGGCTTTTATGAAGTCTACTTTTAAAGGTTATTAAGTGTTCATCTCTCTTCTTAAAGAGTGTATTTGCAATGGACAGGTCATATGATAAAGCAAAGTTGAGGATATTCTCCCCATCTCATTTCTTTCACCTATATCATACCCTTTATGTATTCTATCCTATCCTTTCTTATCTTTTTCTACATGGCCATTTAAGTCTGCTTCTATAAATATTCCCTCAGTGTTGGGAATTTCTTGTATAACTCTCTCTATTTTTTTTCAAAACTGTCTATTGATTATATCTTGTAACCCTACTTATGGTGCGTATGCCAGGCAAGTGCCTGCAAGCCTAGCAGTAAATAAACTATCTTACTCCCACCCGGAGAAGACAAAACAGAGAGTGTCGCTATAAAAAAAATGGTGTAGAAAATATCATCTTCCATCGTCTTCCGCCATTTCTGTCTCTTCTCTTTGTTCCCCTGCTCGTAACATGTCACGTTTTCGTCTCCACGTCCGAAGAATCTTCTGAAAACCCTAACCTCGAATTCTCCGATCAGATAAGCTGGTTTCTGTGCTCACCCAAAATCTCTCTTCGAAGAGAACAAATCATCTTATAATCACATCTCTCCCATCCCAAAAATGGCGTATATAACCATTACCAGATCATCCTGGGAACTTGCGTCGCTCTTCGAATCGTTGATTGTTCAAAAAAATATTTCTTTTTTCGAAACTCCTTTTCCTTGCTCGGGGAAGTTGAATTATGTCAAAGAAATTCTCTGTAATTTCCATTTTTCTAGCTGTTTTGGTTTTGGAAAATTGTTTTTGCAGAAGAGGGTTTGCAACTACAGTTACATATGATCATAGAGCTATAATTATCGATGGGGAAAGGCGAGTTTTGATATCGGGATCAATTCATTATCCTCGAACCACTCCTGATGTAATTTCATTTCCTCCGTGCTTCATTTTTTGTAATGTTACGATAGTGATTCTGAGTTACAGAGTTTTGGATTCCGAAGTGTTAGCAGAAATAGAGTTATATTTTTGAACTAGATATATGAATAATATTAAATAATTTGACTAACTGTTGTTCAGAAAATCTGTGTTTAATTAGTGATTCCGAGTTACAAAATTTGGACTCCGAAGTGGTAGCAGAAAAATTGGCTAAAAAGCTGTAATGCCATCAGCTCTTGTATTCGTGTTCTTCTCATGAAATAGAGTTGGATTTTTGAACTGGATATATGAATACTATATAAGAATTTGACTAACTGTTCATCCAATTTGTGGTTAATTTGTTAAATTTGCTTTTTAATTGAAGATTGAGAGAATTTTGACATTTCAGGACTTATATATTCTTTCTGGATTTTATCTGTATTTCTGTGATAAGAAATGTTACTTTCTTTCCCTTTCCCTGTTATGTAATCTGCATTTTGTATTAATTTGGAAAAGTTATTATGTGTATAAACTGGAATAGATCGGCTGGGAAAATCTTTGGCTATTTTGGAAAACATTTAGGAAAAGTTGGGAAAAAGTCGGAATCTAGCTTGATTGTAACACGAAACAGTTTTCCTGTTCATGATTTCTCATCAAAAGAATTGGAATTTGTAACTGAATCTGTAAGCAATGTATAAGAATGTTGGTAGTTATTCATGGAATTTGTGTTTGGTTTGAGTCTTGCATTTAATTGAAAATTTTGGATTTTTAAAGCCATTGTTAGATTTTTAACTACTCGTAACTTTGTGAATGTGTATGTAAAATTATACCTGCAGGTGTGGCCAGAGATTATCAGGAAGTCCAAGGAAGGGGGATTGGATGTTATAGAGACTTATGTTTTTTGGAATTACCATGAGCCTGTAAGAGGACAGGTGCGAAAGCTACTAGAGCTGACAAATGCTTCATATAAAGAAAACAAGGAAAGGAAAAGGAGAGCTTCCTTTTTTCTTTGTTTGTCTAACAAGCTACATTTAAAATCATTGCAGTACAACTTCGAAGGCAGATTTGATTTGGTGAAGTTTGTGAAGACAGTGCAGGAGGCAGGCCTCTTTATTCATCTAAGGATCGGCCCATATGCATGTGCTGAATGGAATTATGGGTTTGCTCCTGATTATTCTTTCCCTAGTTTGTTATTGTTGTTTGCTTCTCTCTTATGTTTCTGTCCTTACTATTGCTAGTATCTTCTAGTCGATGTAAACTTGTAAATCGTGAGGTAGACTGCAACATATGAAGTGATTTCAACAACTATAGTTTAGTTATTTCTCACTGAAGACCAAGGTGGTCTATTTGTGTATGTGTATGGTCTCTTTTGTTAGAACTTCCAACTTTGAGTTTACCAATCATATCTGCTTTGAGATACAAAAGGAGCCCATCCGATAGTTGCTCACAAGACAGTTAGAAGTTACATGTGGGTGCTTATGTTTGGTGACCAAACAGCTATTCTTCTGAGTCAGATCCTAGATTGGCCATGAGATAAAATTTTTATTTTGTTGGATGACCCTATTCTCTGTTATTGTGGAGCCAGAAATGGATGCTTTAGAAAGTTCAAAAACAAAAGCAGTAAAATTTTAACCAATCAAAGGGTTAGCTTCATCTAGTGGAGAAGATTTGAGCTGGCATGTAGGATGTGTGTCTGAATATAACCAGTTTCACTAACAAACAACTGGCCCCAAATGTATTATGCTTGTGTGTGGAATACCATTTACTTTTGTCTTTACAAAATCTTAACTTTTAGGTATGAAGGAGATGGCTTGTACTCATAAAATTGCTTATTGTAGGGGGTTCCCTATGTGGTTACACTTCATTCCTGGGATTCAATTTCGAACAACAAACACCCCTTTCAAAGTATATTCTCTGTTCTTAAAGATGAAAATGTTTCTTTCTGGGCCATTCATTTGTTTTATCTTTTCCTACTTGCTATATCTTTGGAGAAAAACCTGCAATAACTGGATGAGACAATCTGTAATAATATTCTTGCATGATTTGTAACTTTCCCTTGCAAAACAGAACGAGATGCAGCGCTTTCTTGCAAAGATAGTGACTATTATGAACGAGGAGAAGCTTTTTGCAACTCAAGGTGGGCCAATCATTCTTGCACAGGTGATTTCTTCATAACCTTGATTATCATCTCTGAACATGCTTTCAGGATATTCAGGAAAATTGGTTTAAACCCATACTTGCAGTGCATATCTGTATTGTTTTTATGTTAGTCGTGATTTCTATCTGCATCAGGATTCATTTATTCTCAAATCCTTCTTGATGATTTTGTACTTTGATTCTGGTTTGCATAAAGGAGAAGCATTAAATTCTAAATCATTGATTTAGTGTCTGTCCTGGACTTACACCTGTTCTGTGAATACCATGATGATTAGCTTCTCCGTCTCTGGAATAGTGGCTCTAGCCTGGAACCTGATACCACTTCTAGTCTATGTAGTTAAAGACACGAGGCGCACCGAGGCGCAAAGGGGTGCGCCTGGAGCCTGGGGCGCCTAGGCGCGCACTTGGAGCCTGAGCTGCAAAATTATACTTTTCATAATTAAAAATTAGCTAAAAATGCTAAAAATTAACTAAAAATACAAAAAAGCATGAAAAATACAGCATACATGAAGACACAAGCATGGGAAAGCTATATATGTGTATAAGAATAGGTATTAACTAATAAATATAAATAAAACAATTTTTTTTCTAATTTTAGTAAGTTTTAGTTTCTGAAAAATTGAACAAAATAACACTACAAAACAAAAAAAAGCATGAAAAGTACATCATACATGAAGATACAAGCATGAGTAAGCTATATATGTGGATAAGAATAGGTATTAACTAATAAATATAAAAAAGAACAATTTTTTCCTAATTTTCGTAACTTTTTTTTTTGGAAAAATTAAAAAAATAACCCTAAATTACAAAAAAAAGATGAAAATTTATCACACATGAAGACACAAGCATTGGAAAGCTATATATGTGGATAGAAATACGTTTCAATAAAGAAATACGAAAAAACATTGACTTTTTAAATTTCCGTAACTGATTTTTTTCGAAAACAGTAAAAAACCTAAAAACAAACTCAAATCTAGAACAAAGAAGTACAAACTCAAATGGAATGTTTTCTTGTACATATAGAACTAAAACTCATCAAGATCTATGGAAAATAGTTAACAAAAAACAAAAAATTTGAAAAAATGGTATTGGTTTTTACGTTTTTTACAGAAACTGTATACAAATGCTAAAATTCGTAAATCCATACCCTTTTTTGCTTAGATCTGTGAAAGATCAAAGAGGAATGGTTGTTTTCACCTTCTCACTAGGTTGGAAGATTGAAATTAGGTTTGGAAGGTGAAAAACGAAAAAAAAAACCGAAGTTTATACGTTACCGGGTAAGTGGTCTGCGCCTGGAGTCGGGGGGGCGCCTCATTTCCTCGTCGCCTGGCACTCTCCCAGGTGCTTACCTGTCGACTTGTGCCTAGGCGCGCCTTTAACTACATAGTTCTAGTTTAAATTTTGTTCTTTAGCTACTTGATCTTTTCTCTTCACACTCCTCCATGACAATCCATTTTCTTTCCTGGATTTTTCGTACAATAGTAATAATGATCTGACGAAGAGGTATGGTTAATATTTAGGAGATTCTTGTAAGCTCTGGTTTTTGCAGGTTCTTTTGAGGAAGCCTAAGAGAGAAAGGATAAAATGCTCTGTTTTCAGTTATGAATCTCATCTTGTTCTTTTGATTGGCAGGTTGAGAATGAATATGGAAATGTTGAATGGGCATATGGGGTTGGTGGAGAGTTGTATGTGAAATGGGCTGCAGCCACTGCCGTTGGTCTTAACACCACTGTTCCCTGGATAATGTGCTCACAAGAAGATGCACCTGATCCAATAGTGTGTGTTTAATGGATTTATGAAATATTATTATCTACTCGGAATTTTGAAATGTGATTTATATAAGAAGCACGCTGAGATTAAAGCACAATATGAAAGTAGTACTCCCTATTCTTTGTGAAACTGAATTTAAGACAATGTGAAAAGATGCTTGTGCTCAACTTTTTTCTAATTAAGAATAACATATTTTCCATGCAGATCAATACATGCAATGGATTCTACTGTGATCAGTTCACTCCAAATTCCCCTTCCAAACCCAAGATGTGGACAGAGAACTATTGTGGGTGGTAAAGTTAATTGTTGGATACTCTAGTTATGGGCGTCTTAGACAGATTGTGAAATAAATAGTAAGAAATGAAGTTCAGGAGTTGGTTGACATTCCCTACTTTTCTGGATATTACAGGTTCACTTCTTTTGGCTATGCAATTCCTTACAGGCCCGTGGAGGACCTTGCCTTTTCTGTTGCACGTTTTTTTGAAACAGGTGGCACTTTTCAGAACTACTACATGGTGAACCCTGAAGCTACTATTCTTCTGTTATTTCCACCAAGTGTCATTGTTAGCAATAGTCATTAGTTATCAATATGACATAAACGAATTTGCTGTTGCAGTACTTTGGAGGGACTAATTTTGGAAGGACAGCTGGAGGTCCTCTGGTTGCAACTAGCTATGATTATGATGCTCCAATTGATGAATATGGTAATCTTCAATATTTAGAATAAGGTGAAAATTGCTGTTAACCATTTTATGAAACTTGAACAACCTGAACCTATTGGTTTTGGTTGTGAATGCTGTTTAGTTGGAGATCAGACTCACTCTGGCAATATGTTTGATACTGCTGTAGTACTGGGCAGGCTCACAAAGCTGGTCATGACTATGAAGAGGCTACCAAAAGAAGGTTATCCTGATGCCTAGATGTGATAGGGAAAAAGGCCAAAAGCTCGCATAAACTACTTCAGCTTTAGTTTTCACTTTTCACTGAATCAGTAACTTCCTAGCTGCAGCTGCCATAATCCCTAGGGACAACAAACTTAAACTCTCGTAGCTATCAAATAGCTGGAAATCATATCTAAACTGCAATCTAAACCTTAAAAGTTGTCAGCCACAGAAACCTATCTAAGTTACTGTTCAGTCTTTTTATGGAAATAAAGTTTGGTTGAACGATTGAGGTCACTTTAGATGTTAGCTCCAAGTTTAATGAACTATATCCTTTTGAAACAGTGAATGTATTGGAAGTATAATTATGTTACAGTAAATGGACAATATTGGTTGTGTGATACAGGCCATATATTGAAAGATTTTCTCAATTATGTTACAGTAAATGGACAATATTGGTTGTGCAATACAGGCCATATATTCAAAGATTTTCTCAATGCCACTCCCTTTTCCAAAGAGCAAGAAAGTGATCAGTGCTAAAGGGATTTAATAAAATCTGATATCAAACCCTCAAGAAGCTTAAAAATTTCAATGGCTGTTGCGTAAACTATGCATGCCTATGCACTTGCATCAGTGACTTGTATAAAGCATGAATAAAACTCTGAATTTTGTGGTATATATACTCTTATAACCAACTTACCATTGCTTACTAGCAGGTTGTTGGGACTTCTACAACTCTATATGAGTTCAATCTGTATATGCATGTTATGTCTATGTGAGTGAGTGTTAAGTTGTCAATTAGTAATGTTTTGGGGCTTCTCTTCTTGTACAAATTATCGTATGCTATTACATCTGAATATTACATTTTATCTGTCTCTGTGTGGATGATCCAGTGCGATTATAAATCATTACTATTATTGTTATTAGTTTTAACCATAACAAGGAACCATTCATGAAAAAGAATAAAACAGGAACATCCCAAAGGGAAAACCGTGAATACAGCAGATGGCTGTTAAAATAAGCAAAGATTGTCAAATCATCAACACTTAAGAGAGAGAGAGAGAGTATTCTATGTTGTTTCTTTTGAAGAACTAAGTCGCTTAGATCTTTTACCTTAGGTAATAACACTTCTTGAATCAACAAGCATAACTAATTAACCTGCCAACTCCAAATGTGAAGACCGTTGCCAGCGGGGTATTTGGAACAATTTTCTTTGTTATTATAGTTACCATAAATGCTTGTGGTATTTCTTTTTTATATCCTGAGACCATAAATTCGATAAGTTTCTTATCCGCCCAAGAATGGCTACTTCACCTTATAAAAGCTAATGCTTATTGAATTTGGCCTTTTCGGATTAAGTGCACGAACTATTTGATAATTCACTTTGTTATTATAGCATTTATCAATTATTTATATGACCTTTTCCTTACAAGAGAGGTGTTATGCAGGCTTTATTAGGCAGCCAAAATGGGGTCACCTATCTGAGTTACACAAGGCAATAAAACAATGTGAACAATATTTGGTCCATTCAGATCCAAGTTACGTATCGTTGGGACCAAAATTAGAGGTATTAAAAATATGCCAGTTATTCAAAATGACATAATCTTCAATGGAAAATTTCTTTGGAGTATCGTTTTGGCTGTTGCTTGCATGTTCGCTTGACTAACCATTTCAAAATGTATATATTCTGCAACAGTAGCGTGAAGCTTAAATGTATGGCTAAATATTTAAAGTCTCTAGAATGCAAGGAAGACTTTTTCCTAGTACATGAAATGCTGACTATTATTGAAATACATCTAGCAGTATGTTACTAGTTGAACTACAAGTCCTTGAATTTTCATCCAAAACCGCCATGCTTTCTTTCCTTTTGCATGATAATAGAGGGGAATGGAGGAACAAGATTCATGTGACTGACCCTTAATCGGGATAAGGTCTTGATGATGAATCTCTTCCCATGACTTCATCTGATCAAATAGGTCTAAAATCTAGATGCACTGGAACCTGGATAACTTTAGGGGAATTCACAAACTGGGCAGGGGATCTGGGGTTCTATTGTTGTGTAAAGTGCTGGATCCGTCATCCTTGACCCCAGATCCACTAATGAGAGCTTAGTAGCACTATATTCTGCCTTGGGTCCATCCAAGAAAGAACAGGATGACATTTAGGCCAAGCTGTCTTGCCAGGTAGAATGGCTTCATTTTCTGTGTGGGTTCCCAATTTTATCAATTCCATGATTTGTTGAGGAAAGTTTTCTTTCTCATCATATTTCAAATCAAGATCAAACATCATAATCTTGAGATTGTCTTTTTTGTATGTATGCCCTCATTTATCTGAAACTTGAACACATACATGGAGCACTTTCTGTGCGTGCATTCTATCGACTATCAGCCATTCTCTTGCAGAATGCTACTTCTTTGTGATTCTTACTATTACCTTGTGGCTTCTTGTTCTTTCACTTCATCATCAATGTAAAAATTTTATTTGTTGGGATGATAGGCACACATTTACCGCAAAGGCTCTGAGGGATGTGCAGCATTTCTTGCTAATGTTGATGATAAAATGGATGCCGTTGTGACATTTAATGAGAACTCATATAGTCTTCCTGCTTGGTCAGTGAGCATTCTTCCCGATTGCAAGAACGTCATTTTTAACACAGCAAAGGTATGCCTTCTAGTAATATGTTTGTATTGAAGTTTTAATGTACTATAATTTTGGTGCTAGTTTATTTTAACATTATTTACTGTCTAAAGACTAAATGACAACACTTCGTGCTTTAGCTAAAATTTCTTGTCCAAAAATAAAAAAAAAAACACTAAATTGCAATGAGAAAGCATCTATTTATTGGTTGACTAAATGCATACTCAACCCGCATTTATGTTCTAACTTCTTACAATTGAATTCTTGTACCTAAATAACTCCTAGAATTTTCTGAATCACCTCAGGTACTGCACAATGAAATCACCAACAAATTTTACCTCACTCTAGATATATCCTCAAACATTACTTACTTATTTGGCTCATATCAAAGCATTTAAGAAACAACATATAATAGGATGAGTGTAGCCGAAATGAGGATGTTGAGATGGATGAGTAGCAAGACAAGAAAGGATAGAATTAGAAATGAAAACATTAAAGGAAACTTAGTAATAGAACCAATAGGTAACAAGATGTGAGAGGGTAGACTTAGACGGTTTGGACATGTCCAACAAAGACCGGAAACAGCATTGGTTAGAAAGAGTGAGTCAAATCTAAGTCAAAAGTTCTAAAAAGGCAAGGGAAGGCCCAAAAAAACATGGATAGAAGTGGTGAGAAATGATTTAAAACTCTTGGACTTAATGGAACAATGACACTTGATAGAGGTGAACGGAGGAACAAGATTTGTGTAGCTGACCCCTAATCGGGATAAGGCTTTGATGATGAAGATGATGATCAAAGCATCATCTAATCTTGGAAAAAAATTACATATTCTTCTGAGCATGTATGGCAAAGCCTCAGGTTGGTATAGGATCAAATGTGTGAAGGTATTGACTGGTTGAGATGTTGCCATCTATTGAAGAGTGATATGTGGTGTGTCACAAGTCCTTTTTCTATATTTGAAGAATACTTAGTTTTGTGTTGTATGATAAATGTATATGGAGAGCTTTCGATCTAAGATCACCCATGAAGCATACTGGAAGTGCCTGGAGTTTGGGACAAGCACAATTTTACTGTCTCTCTTGACTCCTATCAGACATCACATTTCCAGTACTGGACTTTTCAAGATCTTTCCCACTGCCTAAAGGGACTGTTTGACTATCCAAAGTCAAATGTGGCACGGGTTTGATATTAAGGACCTCAACAATCAACCTCGGCAGAAAACTTGAGATTCTCAGTTCACTAGAAAGTCCTATCATCCAGCTAAAAATGCCTCAAATTCCTTGATTTGGTTGTGAACTACCATTTATTGGTCAAAGTTTAAACAGGTTGATTTAACAAGGATTAGAACATGAACTCCCAAACATTTATTCGTCGAAAAGACAGTTGCTTATCTTGTAAAACTCTCTTTGAAAACTTCCAATGATGAAAAGTAAGAAACCAAACTTAATATGGCGTCTTGGTTGTGTAATCCTGCCCCACATAGATGCAGTATTCTCTTTTTCTGAAGAAGAAAATTGAGTTTAGGCAGTGCTCAATGAACTACAATGCCCAAAGCAGAAGTCAGCAGTCCTGTACGAGTAGTTTTTTCATTCCTTTGCACTCTGGATAGTTTACTATTGGAAACTTCCAAACTGTTGAAAAATTATCTACATCTTCTTTATCTTAGGCATGATAAGACACTTAGTTTTAATAAATTTTTCATCATTTGAGCAATTGTAATGAATTCTCTCTCGCATTGGCAACCTTGATTGAAGGTGACTTCACAAAAGAGCCTTGGAGATGCATATGAAAGAAAAATGGCTGCTGCAAAGTACCTACTTGCAACATCAACATGGGCTTGGTACGAAGAACGGGTGGGTGTTTGGAGCAATGACTCATTTATTGCATCAGGACTACTGGAGCAGATAAACACTACGAGGGATACTAGTGATTATTTGTGGTATACTGTCAGGTAAACAAGCAGTGGCCTCACATTTCTTTTTGTAATTGCTTGATGTTGATGATCTAGAATTTGTAGTTAGAAATGTCATATTGCAGATTTAGAGCTATAAAGCAAATAGACACTTATACATAAGAGACTTAAAGGCGCCGGGGACTCCCAACTTATTTTTGGTGTTTTAGATGGAACACTAATGTCGTCAAACTTCTCAAGAAATGCATTTTTGCTGTAAAAAAAATTGCATCGTCTACTTAATAAGTCTGACCTGGAATCTTATTTCCTTATTGAAGAAGTATTTCCAAACTATTACGTGCCTTCTTCCCATCTGGATTTCATGTTATGGATTTGAATCTCTGAGATTTGAATCTTATTTCTTTTACACTTTGAGTTCAACAATTAAAAGGGGATATAATATATTTGCAATTAATCAGCCACTATTATTTGTGGTAATTTGTCTACTATAGGCCCTTGTGGTCTGGCCCTTCCCCAGACCCCACACACGAGGGAGTTTCGTGGACCGGGCTGCCCCTATCATTTGTGGTAATTTATTTTCTTTTTCTACACAGTTAACCTTCATATTTCACACAATGCGGAATGGTAAAACACATCTCTTTAGGCTTTTCAAGCTCATCTCAGTCACATGTTATTAAATCTTTGGTGCTATAACCCAAAAGGATAAATACCTAAACCATGAGCATTATTTTGAGGAGCTGAGATTGTTCAGTTTTTTTCAACAGTTTCAATGTGAATGAGGAACAATCTAGTGAAGAGGTGGAAGCATCCCTACTTGTTGAAAGTCTGGGACATGCAGCACTCATCTTTGTGAACAAAAGGCCTATAGGTGTGTATCAACTGTCAGGCCAGTACTGTATGCCTACTGCAATAGTTTATTCTTCTTTTTCTGTACATATTTTTCTGTGCACCCAGTTTGCTAGTCAGTAGTACTCTCTGCATACTCATTCTTCATTGGCTGTACATTTCATATTTGTACTAACTACTAGCTTATTGAGAACTATCTCAAGGCAAAGTAACTTCTATTAATATAAAGTCATAGGCTACATTTTCCACCTTCTAAAGAGTCACTCAAAGACTTTTTGGGACATAACAGGTTCGAGGTGTGAAAACAGCCTCTTGCAAGAATGCAAGGTAAAGTTGCGTACTATAGACCCTTGTGGTCCTCCCGTTCCCCAGACCCTTCATACAAAGGAGCTTTGTGCATTGGGCTGCCCTTTTTTATAATGGGTAACTATATTAGAGATGGCGCTTAGAGAAGAAAATGCTCTGCCCTCTAGTTCGAGAAATAATCACCACGAATAGGAATTCCATCTTCATCTATCATCTTCTATGCTTCCTAAGTAACAAGGGATTGACTCAAGTAGGAGAAAAATTAGAAGAGCACTTACAAAGAAGCAGCATTGCCCAATCCTCATATTTAGTCTTGAGTTTTATCTTTGTCATCTTTTGGCTTCCAATTAAATTGTGCAAATAGGATCCATTAGTGCCTGTGCTCAATCTAAGTTCTCATTATCTATTATCCAAAGCCTGAGTCTCATTATGTCTTGCTGAAGCATTGTATGTGATAGATCACTTTCCACCTTGCAAATTTGCTGCAACGATTCCTATGCTGAGTGATGAGCCTACAAACCACAGCCTTCTTACATATTCTGTGGGGCTACAGTCAACCTTCACTGTCTATTTATTTTCCCTTCAACAGAATGACCTGGGTTGCAAAGAAAACTACTACTGCTAGAGTTGATATTGCAGCTTTGTGTCACTCATGTCTGATCTAGACCTATCCCATTTCAGCTACTGCCTATCCAAAGATAGTGCTTGTTTTTGTTTCAACTTCTGGGCAATAATGGCTTCACTCCTTCCACTTCGGATTCCTGGATATCTATCCTTCTTGCTGAACAATCCTCCCTGACCATTCACTGGAAAAGTTTGCTGTTATAAGGAAACAGTGATCTAATAAGAAGAAAAACCCAAACCTTTATTTCTTGCAATGAATGAATTTCTGGGTGATGTTTCCTCCAATTTCCTGCATATAAGACTAACATGCAGAACCCTTCTTTGCCTTCCTGCACATAAAACTCCTATTGGCATTATGAACCTCCTTTTGAAACTTATGGCAAGTCTTATCTTAATTTTCCAGCAATGTCCGGCAAAGCACTCTTCACTCTTAAAGCTGTGGAGCACTGCCATACCTTCACGTAATATGAAGATCCACTTCTGACATGCGTAAGACCTTTAAAAAGAAATGATATGGGAGTAAAAGGACCTTCATGATCCCACACCAGACTCCCTCATAACTAAAGATGTAAACTTCTACTCAAGTCACTACAGATTTTCCGACACTCCTTTATGAGCTCCCCATTTCCTGTAACCAAATTACATACTTGGATCTGCTTGGTGCAAAGAAATGCTAACCCCTCAAAATCCTCCAAGACTTAATATCCTTTTCTCCTTCCCTCTAGACAATTCCTGGAGGTGCAAAGAGATGTAAATTCCTGAAAGAAATTGTGCATCTTTGTAGTGACTATTGCATGGAGACTCCTAAATGGACCTGCAAAGCCAGTTTGAGTGAAGCATCAGTTTCGCTAAGTCAAATTCTCTATCCCAAGCCCTCCATGTTGGGCGAGCTTTTTCTCTGTACTCTTTGGTCTCCTTTCTGTATGATAATACAATTACTCCAATGTGAGAAAACAGATTTCTGTTGGTTATGACCCTTCTCCATTCAGAGTTGCTGGATCTTTTAGCCTTCTTCCCTTGTCTCTGTGAAGTATCTCCTTGCAACCTCTTTGATCGCCTAGGATTTGAAGAATGACATGATAATTTTTGGTGAGTTTGATAATGTGGTTTTAGTGGTGTATTCCCTCCAAAACACAGATGGTAATGGGTATTCAGACTTATGTGTTAAGTGTGCTGCTGATCATTGTAAAGTTTCCTGATTAAAGGGCTTGCCTTTAACACTCTCCTCAAATTCTTGCAGGATTTGGATACGGAAATCATGATGATGCCAGTTTCACACTGAATAAGAAGATTAAACTTAAGCAAGGAAATAATACTGTGGATATTTTGAGCATGATGATTGGGTTACAGGTACTTTTATCCTTATCCACTAATATCCTGTCTTTAATACTTTTGTTGGATTGCTGCTGGCTTACGTGTTTGTATCCCTAATTAGAAACTCAACCTAGATGTGTTTCTGGATAGTACAGCATTTAGCTGGTTTTCATGTGATCCTGTATGTTATCATTTATATGTTTATGTATGCATTTGTTTTTTTGTAATTATATATACATTTGCATATATATGGACACCTCAAGTTTTCATCTTTAAGATGGAGAGACGTGAGTCTGGATATATAAAATTTTTAAAGAGCAAGTAGTTTTTCCCTACATATACATGTATTTGTTAATGATAAGAAGACACACTAGTGGTGTTTCTACCATTCTCTCTTTGGATCAAGGGGCACATCGTACATTATCAGGATTTACATCTTGCTCTAATAGTAGGATTTTGTTACATCATTGCTTGCTGGCTATCAGTGATTCAATGCCCTTGCATTGTTTCATATTTCTGTTTTATTGTTTCTTGTTGCCTTGTATGTTTCTCTGCATACTACTTGTTTCCTGGCACTTTTTCCCTTCGCTATTTTTCCTCTCTCCCAGATGACTTTGATTATTCTGCGAATGACTGGGCATCTTGTCCAATGAATTTTGGTCTTTTGAATGTTTTCCAATAACTTTTTATTGGTGACCCTTTATTTCTCATTAGAGAAGAACTATTCTTCAACATTGTCAATTCAATGTATCTGAAGTAGACATTTTCCCCCTTCTTGTGCATCCTGTCTGCCTAAGTCATCCACTCTTCTGTAATTGGGTATGGCATCCATTTTCGTTGCCATAAATATTGAAGCTGTTGGAACAGCTTGTACACAGTCTGGCAACGAAACCCTCAAAGATAAACTAATTATGCAATATAATCTCGTGGCGGAACAAAGTTCCATTTTCTATTAGAGAGTCAGAGGGGAACACTGATAGAAATCAACAATACCAGTAAGAAGAGTAATGAATTTCTTATGGAAAAAACTCAATTACAGAGATTCAATATACAGTAAGCAGGCTGACAGATCCAGCTTTCCTTATTTTACAAGTGCTGATGTGTTTACAGAATTTCAGAATGATACTAAATTTACAGAATTGCAGAATGATACTATTCTAGCTTTCGAGGAGCTAGATCCTCCACTATTCCCTTATTTTTCCTCCCCCTTATTTTCTTCCTCTTCTCCTCTTTATCCCCCTTTTCTGCCAGTTGTTTCTTCTCATTTCCAGTAACCGAATTCTGTCTGTTCTTTAATTCTGGTATCTTTTGTCAGAAGCTTTTCATTTCTGTTATAAAACCAGTGTATCAATTGTTCTTACTCCTTCTTGTGTAGAACTTACCAATTCTACCTTCCTTTGCTTCAGTTGATGTAACAATAACATCCCCCCCACCTAAAAAGAGCCACCTTGTCCTCAAGGTGGAAATCAGGAAACTGCCTCTGAATTACATCCATTTGTTCCCAAGTGTTCTCATGTTCCGGCAGACCTTGCCACTGTATGAGGACCTCTCTTTGACTTGTAGAAGAATGCCTAATGTTTTTGATGTCTGCTGGATATACTTTCAGTTCTAGATCTTTAGATAGGCCATGTGGTATTGGTTGGGGTGTTACTGTTGGTGCAATCGCTGGATTGAGCTGAGATACATGGAAGACTGGATGTAACTTAGCATGTTGCGGTAACTCTAGCTTATAAGCTACCTGTCCAATCTTTTCTAGAATGGCATATGGCCCATAATATCGTGGATGTGGCTTCTCATCGAATTGTGTTGATAGTGATTTGAGGCGATAAGGTTGGAGTTTCAAGTAAACGTAATCTCCTAGTTGGAAAGTGAGAGGACGTCGGTGTGTATCTGCCTGCCTTTTCATTCTATTTTTGGCTGTCTCCAAATTTTGTTTCAATTCTGCTAGAACTGAATCGCGTGTAACGACTTGTTGGTTAACTTCCTCCACCACTGATTGACCACCAGTAAAGGTTATTAACATTGGTGGATCTCTTCCATACAAAGCTTTGAAGGGTGTCATTCCGGCAGAACTTTGGTAAGTAGTATTATACCAGTATTCTGCCCAGCAGATCTACGTGGGCGAGGACTTAGGTTCGTACCCAATGAAACATTGTAAATATGTTTCTGTTAGACCTCCCATACACCAGACATATTCCAGGAAAAGGAGATAATTGCAAGGACTGTTGGCACAAGGATTTTCAGATTTTCCAGATATGACAGAAGATGATCCTGATGTAGTCAGTTACAGATATGACAGAAGATGATCCTGATGTAGTCAGTTAACAACCAAGTAATGTAGTCAGTTGATAACCAAGTAATGTAGTCAGTTAGGATATACAGATATCCAGTCAGTTACAGAGTTAGGATATACAGATATCCAGTCTGTTACAGAAGGAGGCGGGAATGGAAGGAAAAAGGGTAGATAAAAGGGAGAGAAGAGAGGGGGTGAGGGGGGGAGAAAAGAAAGGAAGAAAAAGGGAGTGGGAAGTGCAGAGGAGGAACTTCGGTTCCTACTTCCTACTAGTTCCAGTAATCTTTTTGCTTGATTGATTGATTGATTTTAAGGTTCCCTGTAATTTCTCCACATTAGTAATGAATTGAGCCCTATTTCTTTCTGAACACTGTTTATCCTTGAGTTTCATTCCTTCCTGGCCCAACAGTTTCCAAACATTTATTTACCACCTCTGTCTGTCCATCAGTTTGAGGATGATAGGCCGAACTCATCTTGAGGGACGTACTGGCCTTTTTAAATAATTCTGACCAGAAATGGTTGACGAAGACCCGGTCTCTATGCGATACAATGGACTGGGGATACCTGTGTAGTCTGACAACTTCTTTGATAAAAATGTGTGCTACATCATTGGCTGTGTAAGGGTGATTGAGGGGAATGAAGTGGCTGAAATTGGTGAGGCGTTTAACAACAACTAACAAGGTGTCCACTCCATGTGCCTTTGCAAGCCACTGATGAAATCCATGGATAACTCACTACAAGCCACCATAGGAATGGGAAGAGGCTGAAGAAGACCTGCTAGTCTAGTCGTGGTATACTTGTTTCTTTGGCAAATATCACAAGTAGATATAAATTTTTGAATATCCTGGTGCATTCCCTCCCAATGAAGCACTTTGGATATGCATTTATAAGTACGTGTGAACCTTGAATGCCCCCCTCCTGGTGTTTAATGGAATTCTCGTAATAAAGCTGTGATATGAGGTAAATACCTTGGTATCACTAGTCTTCCTTGAAATAGTAATAGAACATGTTTGAGAGTGTAACCTGTATGGCTGTCTGAATGCACCAAAAGTTCCTGGATAATACTACGAATCTGAGGATCCTCTTGTATTTCATCAGTTAAAGAGTCCAAATCAGCACATTGAATCACTGATAGAGTAAGATGTTGTAATAGTATATCTTTCTCCTCTATGGTCTGAGAATAAAGATATGATGATTCCTCATTTTTTGTGTTACTGTTCATGTAGTTGAGAATGTGAGGCTCTTGACGCCTAGACAAAGCATCAGCTACTCTATTCTTAGAACCTGGTTTGTACTTAATGCCGAAGTCATATCCAATGAGCTTGGTTAACCGCTTATGTTGATCTTCATTAAGCATCTGCAGTTCTATTAAGAATCTGAGGCTTTTCTGGTCAGTATTTGACCCAAGAGGTAATGTCGCCACTTGTGTACAGCAAGAACTATGGCCATAAGCTCTCTTTCATATACTAATTTGGATTGTGATCTAAGGGAGAGAGATTGACTGAAGAAAGCAACGTGTCCACCCTCTTGCACAATAACAACCCCAATTCTTTTGCTTGATGCATCTGTTTCCAGCACAAAGGTTTTGGAAAAATCTGGTATAGCCAAGACAGGCATGGTTGTCATGGGTTTTTTCAATGTCTTAAACGCCACCTGAGCTTCCTTAGACCATATGAATCCATCCTTCTTAAGTAGTTTGGTTAAGGGAGCAGCAATTAGTCCATAATTTCTGACAAACCTTCTGTAATAACCCATAAGACCCAAAAATCCTCTAAGTGCTTTGGCATCTTTAGGAATGGGCCAGGACAGCATGCAGTCTATCTTGGAGTTATCAACTTCTACATTTTTTTAAGATATAATATGTCCTAAGTACTCCAAAGAAGGTTGTGCAAATAAGCACTTCTTCTTGTTAGCAATCAACTAGTGTTCTTCAAATAATTGCAGGACAATGTTAATATGCTCCAAGTGCAGAGAAAGATTACAGCTATGGACTAAAATATCATCAAAGAAGACAAGGATAAACTTGCATAGATGTGGTCGGAATACCTCATTCATGAGTGCCTGAAATGTGGCTGGTGCATTGGTTAAACCGAAAGGCATAAACAAAAATTCGTAGTGCCCCTCATGAGTTCGAAAAGCTATCTTTGCTATGTCTTCTTCCTTGATTCGAATTTGATAATACCCCGATTTAAGGTCGAGTTTTGAGAAGATGGTGGCTCCTCCCAATTCATCTAGTAGTTCATCTATTGTTGGGATTGGGACCTTGTCAGGTACTGTCACCATCTCAAATGACCGGAGATACTCTAAAACACTACCCTTCTACCTCAAAGCAAGCAAGGCTTCATAATCATCGTCGAATTGGGATGATCAGAATCGACGTAGCAGGGATGATCGGAAAGAACCCCAGGAACGGAAAGGGTTTCGCAATTCTGTCTGCAAAAACCAGTGGAGTGCTTCTCCTTCTAGACAAACGGCTGCTGCCTAGATTTTTTCATCGTCAGTGATGTGATTGACGCTGAAGTAGCATTCTACTCGACATAACTACCCATAGGGTTCCTGGCCGTTGAATACTGGCAAATCCAGTCTCTAGCCTGGATACTCTTGACGATGATGGGTTTCCAGCAAGAAAGGACTTCGCCAGTGATCATCTGAGGTCTCCCCAACTTTTGTGTTCCGTTGACGACCTCTGCTTTCATCCAGCTTTCCTTACTTTACAAGTGCTCATGTGTTTACAGAATTCGAGAATGATACTATTCTAGCTTTCGAGGAGCTAGATCCTCCACTATTCCCTTCTTTTTCCTCCCCCTCCTTTTCTTCCTCTTCTCCTCTTTGTCTCCCTTTTCTGCCAGTCGTTTCTTCTCATTTCCAGTAACCGAATTCTGTTTGTTCTTTAATTCTGGTAGCTTTTGTCAGTAGCTTTTCATTTCTGTTATAAAACCAGTATATCAGTTGTTCTTACTCCTTGTGTAGAACTTACCAATTCTACCTTCCTTTGGTTCATTTGATGTAACAAACACATACCTGGAGCTTGCAGTACTGTTGCCCGTAGTAGGATTGTTGGGTGTGCAGGTAAATGAACAGTTTGCAACATATGCAATGTGGCCTTGTTTTAGAAGTGGTCAACAGCTTCCTCTTCATTTTTGCTTCAGATGTAAAGAGCATGTAATTCAAAAACTAAACTTCTAATAATCTTCACGTAAAATTGAACTAGATCTTAAAAACTACTTCTACGATTACATTTTATTACAAGTCTGGGGTTGGGATTACATAGCTGGTCTCCCAAACACAATCCAATAGTCCATTTTTAATAAAGTGTAGAAGTACAGGCTCCAATCTCTTTGGTTGTAAAATCTATGGTTCAAGTGGAAAGAGTTGAATTCATGGGTTTAATTCCAGCTTAGACTGAGTAATTCGTCTTCCCCCCCCCCCTCAAATTATTTTGTTTCTATGGGACCCTCAATCTCTTCTAAGTTCTGTAAGCATATAATAAATTTTCAATTTCTTTGAAACTTAAGCTGCCGAGATCTCAAGAAGACTTAGGTGGTTATTGCATTTATTTCTACAACTGTGACAAGGGGAACCCAACTAGAGAAAATTGGAGTTTGCCTCAGTCTTGGTTCTGACAGTAGATGAGAGCAAATGAAGTTGTAGACAGATTGTTTTGTATTCATCTTATGTCAGTGGAATATCACAATGGAGCACTGTTATGTTCTACTACTATCTCTGCTATTGTCTATTTTTAGTATTTCAGCGTGTTTGGACTATTCCATAGTTATCATATTTTCATGGCTGAACTTGAAAAGAATCACTGATTACCACAAAACAACTGGTGCATGAGGTTATCTCCTTCTGCATTAAATCATAATTACTAAGAGTTTAACCAAAATGCTTCACTGCTGCTGTTATTGGTGATAATTTTGGCTAGCTCTTTTTCTTTCATCTTGTGCTGTCATTCTCTAATATGTTACTGTTTTCCAGAACTATGGGCCATGGTTTGACGTTGCTGGTGGTGGAATCTCTTCTGTTGTCCTTGGTGGCTTGCTGAAAGCCAGGAGAGATTTTTCTTCCAAAGAATGGACCTATCAGGTTTTGCTTTACCCTTTTGTTGTTAAATATGGCATCAATGAGTTCTCTATCAAGTTTCCACATTGCTTGGAATTTGATTAAACTTTGTTTAGTAAAAGTGTATTCTTAGCCCCAAAGTTTTTTCAAAAAGACAACACAGAGTTTGTTGAGGTTCAAATTTTATTCTGGAGAAGTGATTATCTCTTGAAAATTGGATTCTATCTCAATATTTCAATCAAGATGAATTTAATGTATTCTTTTCGGTTATTATTCGGTTTAGAACTTGAGCAGTCAAGTGGAGTTGAATCAAGTGTTTATCTTGCTTAAAGTATGCAAAACTTGGCTATTAAGTCTGCTTATCATTGCCTTTCAAGAAAAAATATGAGCTTCTCGTCTTGTGGTATCTTACTATTTTTATTTTTATACCATCTGAGATCTCTCTTCTGCACCAGTTTAATGCTCTTTACACGATTATATCATCCTTACCCTGGAGTATCACGTTTCAGGTTGGACTTGAAGGTGAGTATCTTGGACTTTATGAAATAGGACTTGCAAATAGCTCTCTCTGGACCTCAGGGAATCACCTACCAATTAATCAGAGTCTCACATGGTACAAGGTATTTCTTTAAACTTAAGAACTTCTCAATTGGTAATTTTGCTAGCCATAAACCAATTCTTTTTATTTGCTAAATACTATTATGTCTTCCTACCAGACATCATTTACAGCACCTGGAGGTGAAGGACCATTGGCTTTAAATCTTTCTAGCATGGGAAAGGGTCAAGCATGGGTTAATGGACAGAGTATAGGGCGATATTGGCCTGCTTATCTCTCTCCAAAAAATGGCTGCTCCAAGAGTTGTGACTATAGAGGATCATATGATTCAGTCAAATGCCTAAATAAGTGTGGTCAACCCACACAAACATTGTAAGACAACATCCATGGATTTTAGTATTGCATTTCTTCCATTTCTAACTTGATGTTAAAAGATCTAGGGGAAATTATATCTGCAGTCCCTTGCTTTGGAAAAAATTGTTCTTCGCATTATTAAACACTTATCCAAATAGATGTTAGTATATTGGGAACTATAAATGCCCTTAAAACCCATCAGGAAAGTTTAAGGGAAGAGTTCCATTTTCAGGTGGTCTAATATGTCAATTTGGCAAAGCTTAAATGTTTCTTACCTTCTGAACTGCTACTGAAATGCACAGAAATTTAAACTACTTCTACGACTAACGGCATTTGCACTAGCTTTTTCATACCATTCGGTATCTATTTTTATACTACATTGGCTTCTAGAGGTCATTGGGAGTAGAAGCAACCCTTGGAAAAACTATAAGGTTGCAAAACAAGATGGTTCAATGCTTGGCTGATGAGAACTTTGGAGTAGCCATAGCGGAGCTTATCCATTCTGTGGTCCCTCTTCATCCTACATTGCCATGCTTGGTGGTGGTGGTGGCTGGAGCATGCCACAATTTGGTCCTTGCAGTTGAAGCATCTACTTCTAAGCAACTTTGTTTTCTTTTCCCAAGCATTTTGCAGTTCACATCAGATGAAATATGAGTGCGATTATTATCATTCTGGAGACGGAATTGTTAATGAAGTTGTATCATGAAAATTGTATTTGAGAATCTAATGCAACTATCATGTTTCAGGTACCATGTCCCCCGGTCTTGGGTGCATTCTGATAAAAATGTATTAGTTCTCCATGAAGAAATTGGTGGAGACCCATCAAAGATAGCTATATTGACTAGAACAGGTCAAGAGGTATGTTCACATATTTCAGAATCAGACCCTCCAGCAGTTGATTCCTGGAAACCAAAATCTGGACCCAAGTGCATGATGAGCCCCAAAAGCAGACTAGTTTGTGAGCAAGGATGGAAAATTAGTTCAATTAACTTTGCAAGCTTTGGAACTCCTGAAGGACAGTGTGGGGCTTTTAATCATGGCATTTGCAGTGCCAAAAATACTCTATCAGTTGTCCAGAAGGTATGGAACATCTTCCATGAGAGCATTAACTTTGATCCCTAGTATTCAATGTCAAGCCTCACTCTAGTTATCTTCCTTTGGCCCATTTGAGAATATGTAGCTTTTATATGTAGTCCTAGCACGTTCAGACTTACTCTTATGATGTAAGGTAGTTTGCAATAGTTTACTTTGAGTAACATGTGCATATAAGAAAATCAACTGATGCAGTAATAGATTAGTTTGTGCAGATTTTTGCTTGAATGTTTATCCTTGAATAATCCTCTTCAAGGAAAACAGAAGAAAATAGAAATCTCATGTATTCATACCTAGTGGATTATGTACACACCACTTGGAGTGTGTGTGTGTGTGTATATATATTATCAAAGCCTTATCCTAATTAGGTGTTGGCTACATGAATCTTGTTCCTCCATTCCCCTCTATCAAGTGTCATGGCTTCATTTAGTCCAAAATTTTTAAAATATTTTCTCACTACTTCTATCCACATCCTTTTAAGGCCTTTCCTTTGCCCTTTTAGAGCCTTCGACTTGGATCAACTCACTCCTAACCGGTTCCATTTTCGATCTCCATTGGACATGTCCAAACTATCTAAGTCCACCTTCCCTCATCTTGTTAGCTATTGGTGCCATCCTAAGTTTTCTCTAACGTTTTCATTTCTAATTTCAACTTGTCTTGTCTTGCTACTCATCCATCTCAACATCCTCATTTCAGCTATACTTATCCTATATACATGTTATTCCTCAACTGTTTTCGATTCATGTCATATTTGGGTTGCCATATTTTTTTTAAAAGCTGAAGATGATTTTCATTTCTTCCTTACAAACTAATATACATTCATTTGCAAGCAAAAAAGAAATAACAAAACCATCTTCAACTTCACCCTTGCCGGCTGGCTACCTGACGCAAGGGTTGCCATATTTTAAGAAGAGGGAGATGATTTTCATTTCTTCCTCACAAACTAATATACAAATGCATATTCATTTGTAAGAAACAAATAACAAAATCATCTTCAACTTCTCCCCTGCCAGCTGGCACCTGACGCAAGACCCTCCTTTTTCATTCGGGCTTGGGACCGTCATTGGCGGAGATGAGATGGGGGAGAATATCCTCTATTTTGCTTTGTCATATAACCTATCCATTGCAAATACACTCTTTAAGAAGAGGGATGAACATTTAATAACCTTTAAAAGTGGACTTCATAAAAGCCAAATAGACTTTTTTCTACTTAGAAATAATGAACAATCTACATGTAAGGATTGTAAGGTGATACCTGGTGAGAGTTTGACCTTACAACATAGGTTAATGGTTGTGGATATCCATATCAAAATATGGAGTAAAAGAACTAAACTTAATACATACCCAAAAACTAAGTGGTGGAACTTAAAAGGAGAGAAAATAACCTCCTTCAAAAATAAGTTGATGGTAGAAGGAAAGTGGAACTATGAAACAGAAGTAAATACTATGTGGACTAATATGGCTGAGTGCATTAAGAAAGTGGCAAAAGATGTCTTAGGAGTATTTAAAGGTAAAAGGGTATCAGCAAAGGAAATATGGTCGTGGAGTGAAACAGTTCAAAAAGTTATTAAAGAAAAACGGATGTGTTTTAAAGCATGGTAGAAGATTAGAAATAATGAGAACTATGAGCAATATAAGAATGCTAAAAATGTTGCTAAGAGAATAGTGAGGCTAAACTTAAAGCATATGATGAGCTCTACAATAGACTAGGAACAAGAGAAGGTAAGAAAGATGTGTTAAACTTGCAAAAGTAAGAGAACAGAAGGGTAAGGACTTAGATCATGTTAAGTGTATTAGAAACGGTGATCAAAGGGTATTAGTCAAAGATGATGAGATTAAACAAAGGTGGGAAACATACTTTCAAAAATTGTTAAATGATAATGGCCCTGAGAATATAGGGATTGAAAATACTATAAATCAAAATAACATTGGATATTATAGGTATGAACGTAGGATTAGAATACTTGAAGTAAAAGAGGCCTTGAAAAAGATGAAATCAGGAAAGGCCATGGGGCCTGATGGTATACCAATAGAGGTTTGGAAGCATATGGGAGACATTGGGGTAGTTTGGTTGACCAACTTGTTTAACAAAATTATAAAATCAAAGAAAATGCCTAATGAGTGGAGGAAAAGCTCTATTGTACCAATTTATAAGAATAAAGGAGACATACAGAGCTGCACTAATTATCGAGGGATCAAACTTATGAGCCATACTATGAAACTTTTTGAAAGAGTGATTGAGAAGAGGCTGTGTCATGAAACAAGTGTATCGGAGAATCAGTTTGGTTTCATGCCTGGGAGGTCTACCATGAAGGCTATTTACTTACTAAGACAATTAGTAGAGAAATATAGGGAGAGGAGGAAAGACCTCCATATGGTCTTTATCGATTTAGAGAAAGCTTATGATAGAGTCCCTAGAGAGTTAATATGGAGAGTGTTGGGTGGTAAAGGAGTTTCGCAAGGATATATAGACATAATTAAAGATATGTATGAGAGAGCGGTAACAAATGTTAAGACCACTAGTGGTGTGACTGGTGATTTTCTTGTCACTATAGGATTGCACCAAGGATTGGCATTGAGTCCATACCTTTTTACATTGGTTATGGATGAGCTAACAACACATCTGCACGAGGAGATTCCCTGGTGCATGTTATTTGCAGATGATATAGTCTTACTTAATGAGACAAGGGATGGTGTAAACATAAAGCTAGAATTATGGAGAAAAGCATTAGAATCTGAAGGATTTAAAATTAGTTGAACTAAGACAGAATATATGGAATGTAATTTTAGCAAGGAGAGTAGGAGTAGAACACCAGTCAAGATTGATAACCAAGAAGTCCCCGTCAAAGACCACTTTTGGTACTTAGGATCAATAATTCATGAGAGTGGAGAGATTGAGAGAGAGGTTATCCAAAGAATTCAAGTGGGTCGGAACAAATGGAGATGTGCATCTGGAGTTTTGTGTGATCGGCAGATGCCACTCAAACTAAAAGAAAAATTCTATAGGATGGCCATAAGGCCGGCCGTGCTCTATGGATCAGAATGTTGGGCAGTTAAGGAACATCATACTCATAGGATGAGTGTCGCAGACATGAAGATGTTGAGATGGATGAGTGGTAAGACAAGAAAAGATAGAATTCGAAATGAAAATATTCGAGGAAATTTAGGGATAGCACCAATAGGTAATAAGATGAGGGAGACTAGACTTAGATGGTTTCGACATGTTCAAAGGAGACCAACAACGGCACCGGTTAGAAGAAGTGAGGCAATACAAGTATAAAGTTTTAAAATGGCAAGGGGAAGGCCCAAAAGAATGTGGATGGAAGTGGTGAGGAAAGATTTAAAAACTTTGGGACTAAATGAAGACATGGTATTTAATAGAGTGGAATGGAGGAATAAGATTCATGTGGCCAACCCCTAATTGGGATAAGGTCTTGATAATGATGATGATGATTCCTTAACTGCCTAACACTCTAATCCATAGAGCATGGCCAGCTTTATAGCCATCCTATAGAATTTTTCTTTCAATTTGAGTAGCATATGCCAATCCTATAAAACTTGAGAGGTGTATCTCCACATGCACCAATCCACTTGGGTTCTCTGTATAACATCCCTCTCAATCTCTCTGCTCTCATGAATTATCGATCGCAAGTATTAAAAATGGTCTTTTGGGGGGACTTCTTAGTTATCAATCTTTACTGGTGTTTCACTTTCACTCCTCTCCTTACTAGAACTACATTCCATTACTTAGTCTTAATTTGGCTAGTTTTAAATCCTTTAGACTCAATAGCATCTCTAGAAGGGAAGCCTTGGCTTAACGATTGAGTTGTTGTCGTCTGACCTTTAGGTCACGAGTTCGAGGCATGGAAAAGGCCTCTTACAAAAATGCAAGTTAAGGCTAGGTATTATAGATCCTTCGTGGTTAGCCCCCCTTACCTGAACCCTGCATACGTAGAAGCATCGTGGATCGAGATGGCCATTTTTTACTCTATAGTATCTCCCCCCAACTCTAGCTTTGTGTTTATGCTCTCCCATGTCTTATCAATCAAAATTATATCATTTACAAATAACATGTGTCATAGAATCTCCTCATGCAATTATTTTGTTAACTCATTTATAACAAATGTGAAAAGATATGGGCTGAATGTTGATCCTTGGTGCAATCCTATATTGAGAGGAAAATCATCAGTCTCTCTGCTAGTGGTCCTAACATTCGTTTTCGCTCTCGCATAAATACCCTTAATTATGTTTATATACTCTCATGAAACCCCTTTCTCGCCTAACACCTCTCATATTAACTATTTAGGGACCCTATCATAAGCTTTTTCTAAGTCAATAAAGACCATATGGAGGTCTTTCTTTCTCTCTTTAAAATTCTCTCTCAATTGTCTAAGTAGGAAAAAAAAACTTCCATGGTAGATGTCCCAAACATGAAACCAGACTGGTTTTCCAAAACATATGTATCATATCATAGTTGCTTCTCAATCACTCTTTCCCAAAGTTTTGTAGTATAGCTCATAAGTTTAATCTCGTGATAATTAGTGCAACCCCATATGACTCTTTTATTCTTATAAATTGGTACTATAAAGCTTTTACTCCATTTATCTGGCATTTTCTTCTATTTCACAATCTTTTTAAACAACTTTGTTATCCAAACTACTTCAGTATCTCCCATATACTTCCTAACCTCTATTGATAAACCATCACACCCTAGGGCATTTCTTGATTTAATCATTTTCAAGGCCTCTGTCACTTCAAATATCTTGATCTTATAGTCGTATCTATAGTCCAATGGTATTTGCGTTTATAGCTCTTTCAGTCTCTATATTCTTATGACAATTGTCATTTAGCAAATTTTTAAAGTAACTTTCCAACCTTTGATTGATCTTGTCATCTTTGACTACTATGCATTTAACGTGGTCTAAGTCCTTCCTCTCCTGTTCTCTAATTTTTGCAAGTTTGAACACATCTATCTCACAATCTCTTGACCCTATTCTACTATAGAGATCATTATACGTCTTGAGTTTAGCCTTACTTGCTACTCTCTTAGCAACCTTTTCAGCATTCTTGTATTACTCAAAGTTTTTGTTATTTTTAGTCCTTTACTATGCTTTAAAATACATTGGTTTCTCTTTAATAACTTTATGCGCTTTTTCACTCCACCACCAAGTTTCTTTTACTAGTTGCCTTTTACCTTTAAATACTCCAAGGACATGCTTTGCCATTTTCTTAATAGACTTATTTGTGAATGATGTTATCTTTTGTCCTTAAGTTTCACCACTTATAGTTTTTGGACACTTATTAAGTTTATTTCTTTTCTTCCATCTCTTTATGTAAATATCCATAACCATTAACCTATTGTGTGGTTAAAGTTTCACTGCATGTCACCTTAAAATCCTTACATATTGATCTTTCACTATTTCTAAGTAAAAAAAAGTCTGCTTTGCTTATATGATCCACTTTTAAATATTAGTAATTTTTCATCCCTCTTCTTAAAGTATATATTTGCTTGAGCTAGGTTATATGCCAAAGCAAAATCGAACATAGCTTTCCCTATCTCATTTCTTTCTCCAACATCATACCCTCCCTGTACCTTTTTACATCCTTTATTTTCTTTTCTCACATGATCATTTAAATATGCTTCTATAAGTATCCCCTTTATGTTGGGAATTTCTTACATATCTTTTGTCTTTGGATTCTATCTTTTAACCCCACTTGGAGCACATCTATACTTGTACCATTTATAATCTTCTCTACTAGAAAAAGTTTTATTAGAAAAATTCCATTTCCGGTTCTTCTAACATATACAACTTTATACTTTAATTCTCCATCCACCACAATTCCTACACCATTTCTATCATTGTCATTTTCTACATATCAAAGCTTATACCCATTGATTTCTCGCCTTAACCCCTTTCCACTTGATTTCAATGACAAGCTATGTTGACTTTCATACATTTCATCGTTTCTACTAACTTTATACTCTTGTATGTCAATATACCTGTATTCCATGTGATGATACGAATCTAGGTAGTCTCTTTACCCGCGCACATCTAGAACAACGCGAGAACCCCTACTTACTTCCCACTGCACCTGGGTTTGATGCAGTACATCGCTTCCAAATAAACACTGTCAACCTTTGCCCATTTCCCACTACACCGGGAATCCAATGCAGCAAGTCGCTTACAGGGTAACGTCATGTAGCATTTGCCCATTTCCCACTGCATCCAGGCTTCTGATGCATGCATCATTTACAGAGAATGTCTTATTCTTTAGATTCGTGTCATAGAATTTGCGGGCTTGAAACTGGTCGAGATCATAAAACCACGCGGGTAGAGTTACCTAGGGGGAAAATGGTATATATACTGAGCTCCAAAACATGTCTTCTTACTTTTCTAGCCAAGTAGAATAATTGCTTGCTTATTGTATGTGCATACTTTAATTTTAGGAACAAAAAAAAAAAAAAAAAACTATGGGTTTTGTATATGAAACCTGCTGCTTGAATGCCCGATTGACCAAGTCATTTGCAATTCGTCCGTTTCCGATCCTTCGCGTATCCATTTGGAGCTCCTGCCCATGGCCATTTTATACATGTTTTCACTTGATTTTGCAGGAATGCATCGGCCGTCAGTCCTGTTCAATAACCGTCTCCTCACGAAACTTTGGAGATCCTTGCCCTGGGGTACTGAAAAGCCTTGCAGTGGAAGCACTATGCACCGCTTAGTTGCAGGAGTGTTCCAGTTAAAGTGTCCAGTCTTACCTAAGAGTTCTTAAGTTAATGAACAATTTATTATTATTATTTTTTTCCGTTTTATCAATTATCAGCGCTTCATCTTTGATCAACATGTAGCAATTGAAATTGGCGTTTAGATGGCAGTGAGGCCTGCAGGAATGTGCCTTTATGTGAAATGCTTAATGTATTTTCCAGTAGTTCTGATTTCATCGGTTAAACATTCTGTCATGTACCATTCCCAGAAAAATAAATAATTAAAAGAAAAAGAAAGGGCCTTTATGTGATGCATTCTATGCTTCTGATCACTTTTAATCTTGAATTAAATAAAAAAAAGGAAATATGTCTACCAAAATTTTTTCTGAAAAACTTATATTTATGAAAGTCAAACATACACCCAACCATACACAGTTAGAATCTTGGTCACTCAGGTGAGGAACTCCTTGCACCACCGCACTAGAAGGCGATGATGCATGTATGAAAACTTAGCTCATAATGTGTGCTTGACATGGATCAAGCAAGAACCAGATGAAAGAGTTAATTTTATAATCTGTCTCAGAATCACCAAGTTGCTAGATGAGCCTGTTTGGGAATTCTTTTTGGCTATGTAGCGAGTTACTCGACGAGTCACTCATTTCAACTATGTTAATTCCTAAGAGTTCACGCGGATCACTTTTGCAGGTTAGATCTCACATTTGGATGGCCTGAACTGTTCATCTATCGCTCCATCTTTGGGTATCTAGTAACCGAAAATGTGTGCACATTGGATGATTCTAGCCTTGTTTCAGCACTGTGGTCAATAGCTTCCTTTCTTTGTTCCTTCGTAGATCAACAGCGTGAAATCCTGAAACCAAGCTTCTAATCTTCACGTAAAATGAAACTAGATTGGGATTATATCATGTGCACTTAAACGACCAAATCCAATCCAATCGTCCATTTTTAACAATGTGGACTCGGATCTGTAACACCACGGGTTTTATTTATTTATTTTTATACACTATAATAATTAAAAAAAATAGTTGGGATCCCTATAAAAAATAAAAAAAAAACTTCAATTTCTAGAGTGACCAAACATAAAAACTTAATTAAAAGTATTTCTTTCAAAGTCCGGGGAGTCATATTTCTCTATATTTTAGACCATTGCACATGATTAGTGCAATACCAAATAACCGGATAACATGACGTAAGACCAGACATATGGGAGACTCAGTCTCCACATCCAACCACATAATCAATTACTATTTTCAATAAAATATACTCCAACAATGGATAAGAAAATATAGTCACAATACAGCCATCACATCCAACATAAATTCATATTCTTACATCTAGGTCACCTTGCAATTTTAATTAAAGTACAGCCCTTACTCAAAACTCGAAGTGAGGTTTTGAACATACCTTGTCATCTATAACCATCATCCGTGCTTCATTGGAAAGCTGCCATCACTTTTACCTGCTCTGTTAGCGTGTCAACCTGTTGTCACTTTCTGTATCTGAGGCATTGTAATCAAAGCAATGCCTCAGCAAGCTATGCTTGTGTAGGTGATATACATTCAAAATAAACTCAATAAAAACAAATCACATGGCGCAAGGCATAAAGATCGTAAGATAAAAATATAATGAAGGACATATTAAGTCCAGGAAATAAATAAGATATCATCAATCATGATATCAAGACATGCACAATCCAAAAAAATATAGAAACACATGAATGCATGTCAAAAGTATCAAACATCATATACAGTCAAGCTCTATGAGTGTCTCAAGTACACTCACGGCAATGTGGGGTCAGCTCTCTATACTATTCGCTTTCACCCTTGCACCCTCACGAGTGCTCAGGCTCTCAGGCACTCACGGCAACGATGCGTTCCACTTTTGCTTTTACCCTTTTACCCTTGCACCCTTACAGCACTCAGGCACTCACGAAAAGTCACGTTGCACGACCGCTTTCACCCTCACGGGTACTCAGGCACTCACGGGGTGAATAAATGCATCATACCACAGGATCAATAGTCTCAAACATCAAGACAAAACGACTCCCACATGTCAAAAATACCAATCATCAAGTGAATATCACAAAAATATGAGAAACATTACATGCAATAACAACCCAAAAGATGGCATGCACATGAGAAACTATGTGCTGAAAGTAATCTCATGCATATGATAAGACATGAATCATATGCCTCAAAATATAAATCACCAAGTCATCATTCGAGAATCATGGAAAAATTGAGAATAAAATCACCTACCTCGGTATCGCAATATCTCAAACAAACGTGTAAATGATATCAAGGTGTACGCCTTGATGTACCTGTCATGCTATAAATCATGTCATGGTTAACGCATATAACCAAAATCTAAAGCCTGAAAATCTATTGATCGGCTTGATTTGAATCATTTAATAGTATTTAGTAGTTTTGCTATTAAAAAGTTATTCTAAATTAGATTTTTATCTTAAATCTAGGTTTGACTTGTTGAGACGATCACAATGCCTTTTTCGGATCGTGATTTGGACTTCTATAGCTCCTAAAATCACATGTTTTATGAAGAAAGAGTCAAAAACCCAAAAAACAAGAAAAAGGGCTCGCCACACGTGCGGCACATGCCATCCACGTGCGTGTGGGCATGTTTGAAACTAGCGCCTGTGGATCGAGCGTCTGTAGACGCACTCTGCGCGTGGGGGGGAAGAAATAGCGTGTGGTGCGCGTTCGGAGCACCGCGCATTCCTGCTGAACCGCGTGGCGCGTGGCACTCCCACATCCGCTCATTTCCTTTCTGCATGGTGCGAGCGTGTTGCGCCATGCATCTCCTGCGCCGTGTGGCCCGCCAGTCGCATCACGCGTCATGCCTGGCCGTGACGTGCATCGACGCGGTGCCGCATGTCGCGCGGGTCGCCGTTGTCGAGAACAATGACTGAACTGGTTCACCGTCGTCGGCGACCCTAGGTGCTTCGTTTCTTGCGATTTTTACACCTATGCGTCCAATTTTTTGCGTACATTTCATTTTCACAAATCTCTCCAAAATCTATCATTTTTTCACGATTTTCATTGCATTTTTGAAAACTCCAATCATACTATTTTTGGGGGTTTTCGGCATCTCTAGCCGTTCGATCACCTTGAGATTTCATGGGCATGTTTCTTACATTGGTACGTTCAAAATGAACGGTCCAGATTCTCATTTGATGCCGTTACATCAACTTTTTCCCAGGGCAACTGTAACTCCTAAACTCACCGAAAAACGGCAGTCCGCACTATTTTTTGGGGCTAAACAAGGAATGAGAACGGGGAAAAACAGGGATGGCTTACCTTGGTCGTTCCGTTGCCAATGCGCACGAGGTTCCAACCCTCTAGTCGTGGGTCATCGCAGGGAAGACTCCTTCCGGTGGTTGGTCACGGTGGAGAAGAATGAGAGAAGGGGGGAGCGAGTTATGACTGTACAGAATGAGATGGGCTTTTAAAGCCTCATTTGTGGGTTTCCGCATCTAGTCTATGGGACCCACGTGCAATTACCATTTTACCCTTCTATCATTTAATTAATTACAAAACTTAAAATAATTAACCATTTTTACTCCGATTTTAGCGTTTTTAGTGATGTTTGATTCCATTTTCCGAGTACATTCCAATTATTGATATTTTAACTAATGATTAAATCTCTAAAATTCCCCCCTTTCACAATTCCTCAATATTTTCAAATTTCACAATTTATATATTATTTTTTTTGGAATTTTTAAAATAGTAGATATTACAGGATCTCATTCTCTCTGCTTGCTGGTTATCAGGATTTGAATTCAGAAATCAGCAGGTAACAAATATCACATTGGATCTCTCTTGGGATATTATTTCAAAAGCATTATAAACAGCAGATGAAACATTCTTATCTACTCTACCAAGGGTGCTTTTCAGGGAATGAGAAGTATCTTTCCGATATGCTGGCTGCCTTCCATCAATCTATGAGCTTCGGCTGCTTCAGACAAAGGGTAGGACTTGTAAACCAGAGGCTTCACCTTGCCAGCTGCAATTGCCGGCCAAACATTCTTCTCCACTTCTCTGACAATCACCGCTTTGTTTTCGATGCTTCTCGTCCTCAGCCCCGCTCCTTTGCATTCATAATCAGCAATAAGAGTCAATCCACTGTGATATAATACCCAAATATATACATCATACAGTTCAGAAATATGGCAATCTATTCATCAGCAACATAGAGAGGCTAGCTTTTCCTGGTTTTCTAGACATGTATCCGAAGCGTTCAAGCCATGATCCTATTTAATCAAATTTTGACTCAAAAATCTGTTCAAATACTTGGAAGCTTAGAATACCTGAGGTACTTCCGGCTGTGTGCCTAGGAAAAATGACCAAGATTTCATAATCTAGGATGAAACTGACCAAATGTTTAGAACTAAACCAATGCGCCAACAGCCCTGTGATTCATGGAAGGAGCCAAAGTCAATTTCCTAAACCAATGTCCATTAACATTGGTGGCCCCCTTACCTCCCCCCTCATAAATTGGCCCCATTTAGGATCATAATATACCACCATGCTTCTGTGGCCAATGTCTGCAGCAGCCCACTTGAGGCAACTCACTGTCTGGACCAGGGAGCCCTCTCCGCTTTTTGTGGTAGCTTTTACTCCAGCATTAGCTAGCCCTTTTCATAAGTTGCCACTACCAGGATTCAAACCCCTGACCTGGTAATTGCTCTGATACCAAATGTTAAGAACTTAACTAATACACCAAAACCCAAGACTAATGAAACACATCAAGTCAATTTCTTAAACCATTGTCTAATACCATTTATGGGTTCCCTTATGTCCCATACCACAAGTTGGCCCCACCTAGGATCATAACACCAAACACCTAAAACAAAGCATCCTTGTACATGACCCAATGACCAAGAATTCATCATTTAGGACATAATTGACCAAACACCTTGAGCATGGAAACGACTCAACCATCTCCTAATTTATAGCAGAACTATCTCCTAATTTATAGCAGAACTAGGAGGCCTTTTTTACATTCACACAGGTACTAAGCTCATTCTAACCATAAAACCAGCACTTCGAGATTAATGTGTTTACTATATGACCGTTCTCTGTGTCTCATTGTAGATATTGGAAGACAGAATCTTGCTGGAGAATTGGCTCGAAACCAGGTAAGCATGTCAGACTTGATGATTTGTTCAGGAGAAGCATTGAGTAAAGAATTTCTGGATTCAAGACAGAATACTGGTTCTTGGACCTATTGAACATTCAGCTTAGGAAATGTAAAAAGGAAATTCAAATTCCAAGCTCAGAATGGATGAGGTATTGCAATACCTTGCACTGTAAGCCGCTTTGCAAGCAGAACTCCAAGGTTTGCTTGTGTATCGGCACCACCCTGGAAGCCGATTATAAAAAGCCTACCATCAACGTTTAAGCTTTGAAGGTTTCTTTGGAAGTATGGGCCCCCAACATTATCTAGTATGACATCAACACCTGAAATTGGAAATAATAAAGCCTGAGATCATGATTGAAGGTTTGAACAAGAAGAAAAGAGATGGACAGACCTTTCCCTCCAGTTTCTTCCTTCACTCTTGCAACAAAGTCTTCAGTCTTATAGTTGATGCAGACATCGGCACCAAGATCCTTGCAGGCCTTTAGCTTCTGCTCACTTCCTGATAAGGAGGTAGATTGAACCACATAAGAATCAAATATTAGGTGAAAACAGGATTTATGTAGAAAGACATTTTTAGCCATCAGACCTGCTGTGACAAATACCCTCACTCCTTGGCTGTGAGCCATCTGAATAGCAAATGTGCCAATTCCACTAGATCCACCATGAATCTGAAATTAAGCATTCAACTAAGTTTAAATTGACAGAAACATCTACATGGGCACTGAGAAGTACAACAAATATCGTCAAGCAAGACTTAAGATTTACTACAGATTAAGATGACACAGGATTTATTGGAGAAACTAATGGAGAACTAAGTACCCCTCTCTTAGCAAGGGTGTCTGAAACAAAAGTGATCATTGGCAGTAACTGCCAATGCCCACAAGACAAGAGAGATGTTCTTATACTGAATTTTACTTGATCATGTGCAGATCTTATGGTTCATAACCATCACAGACTAGTCTAATGAAGTCATTCATAAATGACAAACAAAATTTAAAAGACTGTGACTTCTGAAATAAAAGATTTACCAGGAAAGTCTCGCCTGCAGACAACCGACTCATCATAAAAACAGTCGACCAAACTGTACATGCCACCTCAGGAAAGCTTGCAGCTTCTTTCAGAGAAATGCCTGGAGGAATGGGAAGAACTTGTCCCTGTGGAACCGCTACTTTTTCTGCATATCCTCCTCCAGCAAGAAGAGCACACACCTATAGAAGTAAGTTTTAAAAGACTCAAGATACCTAACTTGTAAAATGAATTAGACATGAACTGTGGCAAATGCAGGGGATACTAGTCTCACTAACAGTAGACAATAACATGCTAACATTGTGTCCCCAAAACAATTTCCTTAAGTTCCAGTAGTAAATATCTTCAAAGAAAATTGCACGCACACCCATAAATGTCAGTTTTAGAAAGTTGAGATAGCAAACTCAGGATATCAGGTCCATAGTCTAGTATCTTAATAACGCTACCATAAACTACACAGAGAAGAAGAACATCAACTTGTGAAATGAATTAGACATGAACCATGGCAAAGGCAGGACATCATAGTCTCACTAACACTAGACACTAAATTACACTGCTGGAACAATTCCCTTCTCTTAAGTTTCAATAGTACCTTCAAAGCAAATTGTTGCACATACCTACAGAAGTAAGTTTTAAAAAACTTAGATAGCAATCTTGAGTACTGGGTCTCAAGTATAATATTTAATAACACTACCTTAAACTGCACCACAAAGAAGAATGACAACTTGTAAAATGAGACATGAACTTTGGCAAATGCAGGACATACTAGTCTCACCAACAGTCGACCAAAAAAGGAAAAAAAGAAAAGAAAAGAAAAAACACTAATTTTACATTGCTGAAACGATTTGTTCTCCTAACTTCCAGTAGTAATATCTTCAAAGAAAATTGTTGCACCTACACATAGAAGCAAACTCAGGCTACTGGGTGTGCAGTTCAATATCTTAATAACACTACGATAAACTGCACCAAGAAGAAAAACATCAACTTGTGAAATGAATTAGACATGAAATTTGGCAATGCAGGACAGTCCTGTCACACTAACAGTAGACAAGGTCATGCTACTACTACATTGCTGAAATGATTTCCTTCTTTTTAGTTCCAGCAGTACCTTCAAAGCAAATTGTTGCACATACCTATAGAAGTCGGTGATATAAACTAGGAAAATGAGTGAAACATGAACTGTGGCAAGTGAAGAACATATTAGTCTCACTAACAGTAGACAAGAACTCGCTAATATTACGTCACTGAAACGATTTCCTCCTCTTAAGTTCCATAGAACCTTCAAAGAAATTTTTTCCTTTCTTATCAATATATGCTTTATCAATGCCAAATCAAATTGTCTAGAGTTCAATGACATGTAACACGATCGCAGGAATAACAAACTGAGGGTTAAGTTATCTATGAATAGTGGTTTTCTTCCATGGTATCTGTAGTCTCCTTACGTGGATAAATTACTCAAACATTACAAAATAGCGTTTTCAACTTATCTACATTTCAAGGCCTCAAATAGCAGGCGGTGAAGTTTATTATCCATGAAAAACTTACTCCATGGTTTGTAATCCTCCTACCAAACAACCCAATTCGTGGATAAAATTATCCATACTTGGTGATCTTTTGACAACCTTGAGCTATTTGTTCTTCCAAAATTTTATCAATTTTAGAGCACTGCAACATATCCAAAGTAAAAGCTGCTGTCCATGAATAACTTATCCGAGGATTCATAATCCTGCTATCAAGCAGTTTACATTGATCCAATTAATGCAGAGAAAACCCAAATGTAAAACCAGCAAAATCAGGCAAATCGGTTTACCTGATCGCCGATTTTCCAGCGACTGACATTTTTTCCGACGGATTCAATGGTGCCGGAGCACTCCAGACCAGGATAAGGACTGGCTCCAGTCGGGGGTGGGTACGAACCCTTTCTCTGCAACGTATCTGCTCTGTTCAACGCTGTAGCGGCGATTTTTATCAAAACTTCATCATCTTTGATTATGGGGTCTTCTACTTCCTGAACCTGAAGAACTTCTGGGCCGCCGGGATTTGTTATGACTGAGGCTTTCATTTTTCCGTGGAGACGGACGATCGGATTTGAGTGCAGTGTGGCCAATATTCTTGTAGTCGATTTGTTGAGTGGGTATTTAACAGAGAGGTAGTTCCGCCTTCGGCTGGACACTTGGCTTAGAAGGAGGCAAGTAAGGAAGTAATCTCAGCCGTTAATGAATGTTGAATTCTGCTCTCAATTTTACTGGCCATGCGAGCCCACTAGTTGGTTGTTGTCACAGGACCTTGAGGTCAGGAGTTCAAGGTATAAAATTAGCCTCTTGCAAAATGCAAGATAAGGCTACCTACAATAGGTCCTTGTGGTCTACTCTTTCTCTAGACCCTGCATAGACAGAAACTTCATGCACCAGAACTACCCTTTTATGTGCCCACTAGTTCAATGGTGAGTCTGCGAGCTTAAGCTTGTCAAAGCGTGTATCGTTTTGTATTGGCTCATCAAGATCATGGCCTAGAGTAGACGGTTGGATCATTTGAAGGTGTGGGCTCTCCTTGTCCTTTGACCTAGAGTTGGGCTTTAAATGGACCATTCTATATGGCTAACTTGCTTATAGTTAAAGAAGGGTCCAGCGAGATGGCCTAATCTTGGAAATGAAGTACAAAGTTGGGCTTTCCCACTGCTCCCTGATTCTCAGATGCAGAGTGGACGGCTCAATGAGATGCCATGTAATCTTGAGCAATCGGATGTTTAGGATTGTCCGATGAGGAAATTCTTTAGCGAATGGTCTATTTTGATAGGGCACAACGTCTTTCAGAAACGTACTATACCTCATCTAAGCCATCTTTGGAGTGGACCCACGCCTCAAAATCTGAACTACTAACTGATCCTAGCTTTTTGTTTCTTGACTTGTAAGATAGAAAGTAAGCGAAAGTTAGGATCATCCAATGGTTAGGATTTTGTTGCAGGTCGTGCCACGATAAGGCCCTCCGAACGTTTAGCCTTTCGAACTATTAAAATTTAGGGCACATTCCAAAGTCTCTGCCACCTCGTACTCTTCAAAGCATACTATCAAAACCCGCCATGCTAAAGCAGAAAGTAGCCGAGTCAAAGCGGTATTAGCTAGTTCGCATTTTTCGGACATATTACTGCTTTTTGACATAGTTTTTAAATTCTTTTGTTTTATGGCAAAAAAGGAAAATTTATTTAAAAATAAATATAAAAAGCTTAGTTACATTATTCTCGTGTTCTTACATCAAAATAGCATCTGATTTAAATTTTTTTTTTTGAGAAATCTGCAATGTGTACACTATACATTCGATTGCTAGGCCACAAAGCCAAGATAACTCAGCATTTTCCTTAAGTATACTTAATTGCAAGTACAAAGTCACTATTGTTAGCTTTGATCGAAGTTTAGATTTAAAAGTATATATTAATGATTTGCTTTCTAATTCTTAGCTTATCTCTCACGCCAACAAACACAATTATATATATATATATATATATATATATATATATATATATATATATGCTTACCTCTATTTTTTTTTTCTTCTTCTAAGTTACAAACAAAGAACTAACTACAAAGCAAATAACTCACACCCTATAATACCTGGCCAAAACAAAATTGGTAACTTAAGCCTGATATCAAAGTACTTCAAGGAAGACACTGATTTTTTTTTTCATTTTGGTTACAAGCGAAGAATTACAAAGCAAATAATTCGCACACACACTCAAAGAGCAGCTCTGGTGCACAAAGCTTCTGCATATGCAAGGTTTGAAAAAAGCATGGACCACAATGGTCACTAGCATGCAGTCTTACTTTGGAATTTGCAAGAGATTATTTTCACGCCTTAAACCCATGACCTCAAAACTACTCACTCACACGCTCCTAAATCCATTACCAGCTGAAAAGAGAAGTGGCGATTTGAATCTGATACAAAGGAAACTTCAAGGGAGCTGCCGAATTATTTACAGCCGACTGTGCTGGACATTTGTTTGCTGTCTGCCACTAGCTTTGCTGACTGACTGTTACTTAGTAGACATACAATATCCCTTCACAAAGAGACGTATATTACTTCCAAACCCTGAATTTGAAAATGATAAGATCTCGTCATGTATTTAACTTCAACAAATAATTTTCCAAGTGCTTGATGAACAGCATGGTGGAACCAGTCGTCTTAGCCATCAAGTGTTCCTCGTCCTCCTCTTTTGTCTCCGTATCATACACCACCGTGATGTCGATCAGAGTCTCCTTCTCCCCACTTCCAGTTAGCCTGAAGAACGTCACATATGAAGTAAAACCAAAGTTCAGGCGGCCTCCTTCGATCACCGCTAATCCGATTAGCCGCTGCGTCTCGTCGAGTTCGACGATCTTTTCCTTTTGGTATATCACATTTGGCACGCCTACATGCATGTTCTACCATAATTTCAGGGATTAGTATTGAAAACCTCAAAGGAGGGTGGTTTTATATGCTTAGTATTGTTTATCTGAGTCCGGGTAGAGTTTACGCTACCTTTTTCTCTTTGTAGAACTTGTTTTTTCACATATCTAAGCCATTCATCTTTTTAAGAATTTCATGGATAAGCTAAATATGAAATTTCATGTCAGTTGGATGCTTTCGGCTGATGTTTTTTGTGGTGAAAATAATGATCATCAATTTTTTTATAAAAATTTCAAAGACAAAAAACAAGTGTTGAGGATCGTCCAAATTTTTGTACGATAAACGTGATGAACGGCTTTGATCATTCTAAAAACAGGAGATCATTTTCATGAGATAACCGATCCAAGCCACTCCTATTCCCTGATGTGATAAATCTAAGCCATCTGGAAGGCTAGGAATTATAATTGTTTCAGGATGAGATTTTGAAACATGACTATTTAGCATGGGGTTAGTTGTAATTAAGATGCAATGGGCAAGCTTGAGATGAAATGAGATGAGACCTGATTGGAGATGAGTTCAGATGGCTTAAGATGACTGAATTTGGCATGGAATGAAGTGAAGGTGACTGAAAATTCAAGTTAACAATGTTCTAAGATAAGATAAATTCTATCTCAACTCACATCAAGTATCATTGGTAGTGATGTAGTCATTTCATCTCATCTCAAATCAGTTCACTCCATCTCAAGCACTAGTTACACATACGCTTGAAATTTATGCAAGATGCATGTCTGCACACCAAAATGTATACTACCACTTCGTTTTTGGTAACATATGGAGACCTCCAGAAGTTTCACTCAGTTTATATTATTCCAATCTCCCATTGGAGTTAGCAGATACTGTGGTAATAGAAGGAAGGTTATGATATAATTACCCTTTATGTTATGTGTTTTTTGAGTGCTAAGACCGGCAAGCCTCGGTTATATCATAACCTTCCTTTTATATTACCACACAGACCTACCCATGAGCCTCGAATTCTCAATAAAACATGCTCAGACATGCCTAAATTGATGTCTCCTCCTACTAGAATCCTAATATACAAGGCTCAAACTGTGGTCATCCAGTGAGAGACATTCTTCTTGCCCCACTTTGCGTCCCTTAATAAATGGATGGCTATTAACTCTTGGTGGGTCTAGATTTATGAAGATCTGAAATGTTGATATTGTTACACTTGACACTTTGATCCTAGCAATTGCTGGGTTAGTTATAAAATGGACAATGAAATTTTTTACCCATCATTTTATGGCTAGGAACATTCTATGAACGAGAATTTTGAAGCATATAACACCAAGTCAAGGACAACATTCTGAATGATTTGGATATATGAAAACTTGGACCTACCTTGAGTTATAGTAGTCTATGCCATTAATAGAATGGGGACGAATATCACTTACAAGGAAAATATTGTGTTGGACCTACATTAATGCACCTCCCGTCTCACTCTAATCCACGAGACATATATATACGTGAGTACAGCAAAGACTCCATTAGTGCATTAGTAGCCTCTATGTTTGCTCATGACTGTCTAACTCATGGAGTGTGTATATCTTGTCCACTTTGCCTCAAAACTGAGTATTTGTATTGATTTTTGTAGTGGAGTGAGTAGCAAAATGGTAATGCTTCAGAGTATTTTGTGATGCTGATTTTTTTTATTTTGCTCCTTCAAAGATTCGGTGATCTCTCTTGCTTGAATTGCTTTGCTTTTGAAGAGTTAATTTTTGTCTTTTACAATCTTATTGATTGCCATTATTAAATTTTTAATATTTTTCTTTATCATAGAGTAAAACATTTTTCTAGAGAGAGAGATGTTATCAACCAGATCTAGGTGGGAAGACTCAATCCACTCAGTATAAACATTTAAACAGATCATTCATATTTTCTTTTCTTTTTTAGCTATAAAAGCATTCTGATTGCCAAAATTAATCCAAAATTTTTATTGTATATAACTAATAAAAATCCCAAAATCGTGGTATCGGACTCGAGTTTATGATTCCATGAAGTCCGAAAATTAACTAAAAATGTATATTTAATTTGACGATAATCAAAACTTAAAAGCAAGATTATCCAAGAAAATGATTGGGCGTACCGGGGGCAAAATGGAAGAGCAAGATGGTACCAAGGCCACCATCTCCTTCAACTATCTCCACTTCTCTAACTAGATTTGGAACAGCTTTAGGCACACTAGAACTCAAGTGTTGGGCCAACGTCCTCCACATAACTTCAACTCCAACTCCAACCCTGGCTTGGGCTTTTGCCTCCTTGGACATGGCTTTCTTCTTCTCTCTCTTCGGAGTAATGGGCTGCCTTGTGGTAATATAAATGGCTGGAGTGGTTGAGGGTCGGTGCATGACAAGTGGACAATGCATGTAGTGTAAGGCGAAGAATATAGTAACCTTTTCTTTCCGTTGCGTCATATAAATAAAAAAAATGCACATGCAAGCAGGCACATGTGTAAGCATGCTTATGAGTGAGGGCATGTGAGGGTAGTTGATTTTTCTTTTTTCTTTCTTTTTTGTCCTGGTAAGAGCGCACACTTTTTTTTATGCATGTAAAACTTTTTTAGTAGATCTAAACTTAGAATATAAAAAATATAAAACTCATTAAAAATTAATCTATTTGGACGATCGTAACCACTTTTGTTATACATCTTTGAAAAAATTATTAAAACATTTTATTGTGAATTTTTGCCTAAAAAAATATAGGATAAAAAAATCCAACCGGATGAAACTTGTTGTTCGGTTTATCTAAGCCTTTACACTGTTCAAGAGGACATTTTTTTCTTTACAAGCAGAAGAACAAGAAAGAGAATCACTCACAAACTCTCTAGATCTATCCATCCCTAAAAAAAGAAGGTACCGGACCTCGAATCTGCACTACTAGGCCACTAGGCTTTGTGGCACCATGAATTGTGAAGATAAGAAGTGGGGAGAAACCGATAAGCTTGTAAAATATGTGGCTTTGGCAGCATGATATTTGTGCTTATCCATGTAAAACACTTTTTAGACCACACTCAAATGCTCTTGTAAATTCTATTTCACATGTCACATTGAGCTTTGGCATGGACAATCTACATATCCCTTAAATGGAATGGAGGTGCTAACTTTGAACCCACAACATAATTAATGTCAAGATGCCTTTTTTTTTGGCTCTTCTTAGTGGGACAGAAAGGTCTTTGGCCTACCATTTTTTTCTTATTGTCAAAACAAAAGCTTTTATTAATGACGATCGAGAGGACTGCAAAAAATTAAAGATAGTTTCCAAAGGCCGAAAGCACTGAAGGATAACTCACCCAGAAATAGCAAGAGGTCCAGTGGACTAACTGATAGCTAGAGAAAGCTGATGCTTAAGGAACCTAGGGTCTAAGAAAACTAGAAGAAGAGGGCAAATACTTAAAATTGATACAACTGAAATTCATGATGCTAGTTCCTGGTCCTTGTCAGAGATAAAGATTCTCAGACCCGACGTTTGAATGCCTTCCCTTGCGAGAGCCTGTGCCTTGGGCCTACAATTTAGACACTACATACTGTGAGAATTACATATATACTACATACAGAGAGAGAGAGAGAGATGGTGGGCCCTTACTAGCTAGTCACTTATAATAGCTTTGCCAAGGATGGTAATAGTGGTTGGAAGTGCGCTATACAAGGAGTTCTTTCTTCCTGATTACAGATGGTTAAGTGCATCGTCTACATGTAGTACCACGAACATGCCAAGAAACCTTGTTCAAGTGGATCCACAGGCTACACAGTGTTAGTCTCTTGGGAATTGAATATACTTCTCCAAGCAGATTTGCTGGGGAACTCTGAACAACGCCTTGCAGATCAAGGGTCAAAACTATGGCACCCCGGGTTTTTCAAAAAAAAATTCGCATTTATTTTTCAAAGGTGGCGCGTGCCTCTAAATTTTAAAATACAAAAATAGCGGAAGATTTTTTTTTGAAATTCATTTTCTCAAAAACCCAGATGTCACCTCAACTCTGATACTATATACAATATAGTTTTTATAGAAGATAGACATTCATTTTATGAAACAACATGACTCATCCAGTGGTTCACATACACAACCCCTATAATCATTATACTAAATGTTCAAGTAACACAATCCAAATAACTAACTATACAATACAAAATTTTTAACAAAATATAAACCTGAGTGCAGAAGTATGGCTGTTGAACTCTTCTTGCTTGTGTATGTCTTCTCATGTCTGTCTGTATCTGAGATATTGTAAACGTAAAATATTTACAATATCTTAACAAGCTATGCTTGGTATGAGAGGGTTAAGAAAACATATTATTTACATATGAATTAAGCATTTTATATCAATTAAAATATTCAATTTCATCATGATGTTTATATGGAATGAAGTTTACAAAATAGTTCATAATTCAATAATTTCATTAATAATTCAATTAAAAACAAGTCATTGATAAAATAGATATTTATAATTCTTCTTCTTCATATGAATATAATAATCACATTTTAAAGAT
Organism: Warburgia ugandensis; assembly: GCA_035236585.1. Classification (NCBI taxonomy): domain Eukaryota; kingdom Viridiplantae; phylum Streptophyta; class Magnoliopsida; order Canellales; family Canellaceae; genus Warburgia; species Warburgia ugandensis. The sequence continues at coordinate 26,687,204 of CP141136.1, forward strand.
TACACTTTACATGATATATTTAATATATATATAATTCACTGATATTTTAAATATTCATCATTACCATTTTCCATATAATACCATGCTCCAATTCTATGAACCATACTTTGAATAATACGTCTACCCATTCACTTTCTCAAACGAAAACTTTTATAAAACTATGACCTCTAACATATACATATAGGACTATATTATATATATATATATATATATTAAAATCATTAAAAATCATACAAAGTTATGAACATAATCTATAGGTTTTATAACCTACATTCCTAGACTATACTAGGTCTCATACATATACCCCTTACCATATGGGGTTTATAAAACTCCAACCGCTACTCGTAACATCATAAAAGGCACCTCATCATGCCATCACATAAGGCATCTCATCATGCCATCATCATATAAGTCATCTCATCATGTCATCATCATATGAGGCGTCTCATCATGCCATCATCATATGAGGCATCTCATCATACCATCATATACGCACCATAGTGCATCAAATACAAGGACTACTATGCCGCAGTCTAAATTCGTACAGCGCGCCTAGATAACTACATAATAATCCACTGATACCAAGGTGAAAATAACAAAATTCATGTCCGCATGGGCGAGGACCATGGCTGTCACAGTGGTGGCCTTTATGATTGCATCACCTGACTTTTAGCCTCCCTTCGGGCTTAGTATCCATATCATCACAATTTTGGAGAGCAGGTGTGACGACCCGGGTTTTTGAAACATATTTCGTAATACATTTTTCAAAGGCAGGGCATCCCCTTAGTAAAAAAATTTTGCAAAACAAAATAGTAAAAATTCTTTTCTTTTAAAACTTGTTTTGAAAACCTAAGTCACCACTTTAGACATAACATAAGTACAATTTTTGTACAAAATAAAATTTCATTGAAGGAATATAATTTTATTAAACTTCCAGAATCCATCCAGTGGTTCACAGTACAACTCGGTATCAGTACAATACCTGTCTAATTTACATAATCCAAAATTTGCAAACCTCACCATACATTAAAACTCTCAATACAATACAATTTCCTCAAATAAAATACATGTCTTCAAGAGGATGTATCGTAATTGATTATTCATCCACATCTTCTTAAGTCTTCTACAGTCTTGAGCTTCTAACCCTCCTTCTCTATATCTGAGGTATTGTAAACACAGAAACATTTACAATACCTCAGCAAGCTATGCTTGGTAGGGGATACAAAAACATACTACTTCATCAATATAAGAATACGTACCTCAGTGCTTATTTCATCATAGTTATCCATTCGTAAGTATTCTCCATATAGAGTATATACATTATTTATGTAGTACATGACAAATTAGTTAATATAGTAAAGATTACTCAAAACGTGTTCCTTCCCCTGGCTATACTTTCACTTAGGAAATCAGTATCCAGCCAATCTTTATACGGGGATTTCCAAGAACTCATGTATTGGCATCTCATCCTGCCATGGCATTATATTATGCCTATCATATGTGCATCATAATGCAAAATATATTAGGACTACTATGCATTAGTCTCAATCTGTACAGCGCGCCTGGATAACTGCAATCCTCCACTAATACCAACTATGGAATATCAACTCCATGTCCTCATGGGGTGGACCATGGCTGTCACAATGGGGCCTTCCCATTATTACCCCACTCGACGTTTAGCCTCTCTTTGGGCATGACATCCATCATATAAGTTTCAGGAAGTGTGTGGCCAAACCCTCATAACTTCCCTAGCATAGCATCCTCGGTCTCTATCTTTGTGTAAAACAAAATCACAAGCATCCATACTTTTAAGGAAAATACATTGTTCATATCAGACGATGTGTTGTTTAACTAAGGATGGAATATTTTCTATGCCCTATTCTTAGGGTTTCCTTAGTCTTCACATGTCATTACCTTCACCTCATTTAATCTGATCATTAGATTACATCAATTGGATTAGATTATGAGGTTGGATCACTTAATTAGATCATTTGGTTAGATCACTTAGTTGGATCACATGTGTTGGATCACTTAGTTGGATCACTTGTTTAGATCATGTGTTTTGGATCATGACTATGCTAAGGTACTAAGCACAATTATATTATGAAGGTTTATAATTACAGACTAAGATCATGCATGCATACACATGAATCATTAATACATTCTTGTACATTCACCTACCTCAAAATAGTATCTTGTTTCATACTTCTCAAGTGTATTCTTCTACAATGTCCATCATGGTCTGGATTCATTCATTTGTCAAACCATATGTATAAGGTTATTTCTCTATTCAAGTATGTATTCCTAAAAGGGATACCCTAATCTTTCCTTGAATCATGTTTGATCAAGGGTTTGGATTCTCTATCTATGTTCTTCTACATACCCATACATAATTTCTACATATACATACGTAATACAATACTACATTAGTATTCTTATTATTTTTTATCATTCAAGATCCTATGGATCTTGTTTGATCATCCTTATCTTAATTATAATTTTTATTAGAATTAGATGATTTACTACATTTTATGCTCTTATTATTATTACTCAACCAATTAATGTTTCATTGGTTGAGGGTAGCTTATTTCATCCAAAGTCTAGAAGCTCCTCTTATGTCAAATTGGCTAAGGCTTACTAGTTGAATGGTTGAACACAAAATGGTTACTTCTATCCTCATGTAAGGAGGCGTTTAGACCTCACAAATATCAACAGAAGGTGGGGGAAGAGCGAGGCTCTGTTAGAGAACCCCCTTAACCATTATGTCCATCATCCACTAGATTGACCCTAGCTCAACCTTTCATAAGGTTCTTATGAGCATTTCAACCCTAAGTACTCTTTCTAATTGATTTTAATTAAATCCATGAACTAAAATGTCATTTATAGAGTTTTATTATTCTCCTAATTTGGACCAAGGAATTTATATTCCTTATATTATCCTACTAACTATGGTCATTACTATCATTAAGTCCATGTCATACATTCCATGTAAATGTTCTTTCATTCTAATTTCATTTAATTACAATTTCAATGAAATTTCCATTACTTAAGCATTAAAGCATAAACATAAAGCATAAAAAGCATAAATAAATAATTCTATAAAACTCTACTAAGCAAGGAAAATTAATGCAAATCTAACAAGATATAAACACTTATCATGATCCAACAGTCTTAATTGATCCTTATTCATTTTTCCTCTCTTTAAGGTTTAGATCTTGATCCTTCATTTTATTTTAGATCCAACATTTCTTATTGATGTAATTTCATTGTTAAATCATTTATGTATCTCATCCCTTGATTTGATCTTCCTTGAATTACCCGATCAAGGAGATCTTAAGTTACTTTATCCCATTTAAGAGCATAGATCTTGATCTAGCCCAAATCTTCATCATCTATTTCATAAATTCACATAATATTAACTCAATATCATCATCAACACATATCCATATAGCCCAATCATCCTTGATCAATTTGATCAAGGAGATTTCCATCCCTTTTTATGGTTTTTATTACTTTTAAGGCTAGACCTCTTAAGATATGCCTATAAAATTATATATAACTCACTGATATAAGTTATTAAGTTATTATATAATCATCCAAAAAGGTTTGATTGGTCTGATCATCCAAGATCATGTAAATCAAGGATGTTAATATACTTATCCACTTAATTATAAAAAATTTAATGAATTAAAATTAAAATTTTATTGGTTTATTATGTTATAACTATCACAAGGAATCCATCAAAACTTTTTATTTTTTATCTCAATTTGGATTTCAATTGAAATCAAAATTGAAGTTTAAAGCTTTCTTCCAGTTTTAAGGGCTGAATTTCACTCTTACTATTTTTCTTTATTTGATTTATCTATAAACACAAATTTTCTATTGTGATTATGTTTCTTAGGGTTTTGGAACCTTCTGAACACATCCATCGGTTTAGATTTTTAGTTTAAGGTCATTTGGACCATGATCCAAGATCAATGCACGGATTTTACTAAATATATCATTTAAATACAATTTAAAACATAGATATAATAATTTCAGTGAATTCTATAATAGACAAGGAATCCATAGCATGCTTTAGATCTAAAATCAGAGCTATATTGAGCTCTGAATTGTAAAAACAAAGTTTCTGTTCAAAATTGGACGGTCTAGATCAGATTTGGGTTACGGTTGCGGGGACGATCATCGGCCCGCACCCGTTACCGTCTACTTTAGGTTATCAGGTGGAGGTGACCGCCTATGTGCGAGATGTCTAGATCTAGACCGTCGGATTACCCATGATTGGATCTCGTCCATCCGTTAAAATCAAGTGCCTAGATTTCATATCCTGGGGTTTCTGGGCCTCAGAAATCCATCCAACGGCTCAAAAGTTACATTTGAGCTGTGGATGGATAGGATCTCAACCATTCAAGCCGGATCCATCATCTTCGACGGATCAACAGTAGGGAGATCCCATGCATGCCGGAAAACATGGTCTAACTACCGGAATTGGAAGGGGAGTGCAAAGTGCACCTACCTGTGCCGGTCCGGTGAGGAGAGATTCACTGGAAGAGAAGAAAAATCCCAGAAAGCATAGATAAAACCTTAGATGGCGAAAAACATATATAGAGCTTGATTCATCAACTCCGTTGCCAGAGAAGGATAAAAACCTTAGGGCTTTGGTAGATCTCTTTGTGATGAAGATCTTAAACGGTGCAATATCATCATTCACCAGCCCGATTGGCCGAAATGACTTGAAGGAACTACCAGAGATGGTGAACGGTACTGGGATGGATTTCGTTTTGAATTTTCTGGAGATCTAGGATATGGATCATTATGGAATCAAAGGACTTTTGTATATCACAATTTTTCGACTAGATCCAATGGTAAAGATAAATTTTTAACGGTTCAAAAGTGATGGATAATTAAAATAGGGTTTCCAGGTGGAAACCAAGTTCCATTGGGGACAATGTGTCCAAGGACGCGCTAGACGTCTCCATTAGGTTTGGAGTGTCTAGTGCGTCTGTGGACACGTCCACATGGCTTAAGAGAGAAAGAAAAAGAAATTGGGGAAGATAGGAACGTTTTTGGATCTGGGATTTTGGGACATGCTAGGGGACCTCGTGAGGAACATTAGAAAATTTTTTGGGATTTTTATGAGCTATTTATATAGGTGTTTTGAATTTTCCATGATTATTTGAAATCATCACTTTGATTTCTTTTGAATATTTAAATGTCTTAGGATTCCCACTACCAACTCCTTCTCCACTATCAGGTGGTAGTGGTTTGACTAATGATTGGTTGTTTCTAGATGTTGGATCCCTTTGTGGGTCCCTTGTGGACCACACGAATGTGTGAAAAGACCAAATTGCCCTTTTATGGAGAAAAAATTGTTTTATTCTCTCGGGCTCGGAATTGAGCCTACTTAGTGGCGTTAGATTCGTATTTCTGAGTACATTCCAAATTTTGATGTCTCAGATCTTGGTTATTTGTAAAATTATCATTTTTCCCTTTTATTCATGAAAATGAAGAAAAATACGGAATTTTCATTCGTATTCAAAAATTATCGTGCTTACAACCATTTTGAAGGGTTCGTTGAACATGTTTTCAATTATACATGTCTCAGACCATGATTACACTTCTATGAGAAGTGCATTTTTCATAACCCTAATATTTAGCTTGATTTTTATTGAAATTCTCAAATTTAATATTTATTTAATTTTCTTACAAAAAATTAGGGGTATTACAGCGGGTGACCAAACCTTCATAACTCTCCTAGCATAGCACCCCCAGGCCTATGTCTGTCTAAAACAAACTCTCATGTCACCATGCCTGGATGTAAAATAATAATAATATACGGTAGACTTGCCTGTCCATAATATATATGAATATCTTATTATAATCATACCATCCTCACTTATTAGGTGATCGCCCACCAAGGATGTATTGTAAAATCCTAGACTTATACATCACATATGACATAATGGTACCCATGTATCATAAATGTCTTTTTATCACAATGATAGCTATGATTTTTAAGAACAGATCGTATGTATCCTTTAATATCATTTAGTAGGCTTCAATTATAGGCATGTCATTCATGTAGCATTTCAAATCACAATTTTTCATCATCATATATCATATGAAATGCACAATTTAAATGACATAATATCCATCATAAGAATAAGATCATGTTTAAAACATATATCTTACTATTAAGACATGCTTTCTTAATTCTCCACTTACCTCATGTAGCGAGTTCATCCATTTCCCACTAACTGATTGATGATACTTGCAAAGTCTCACATATCCATATTGATCTAGTCCATGTTCTTCACCTAAATCTGCCAAATCAATAACCAATTAGTAATCTTAAGGGAATAATCCTTTTTAAACAATTTTTATGGTATGGACCATATAATTTGATTTTATTCCATACCTAAATTCCTCGATTGATCTCAGTCATGGCTCCGGGTTAGTGAGATCATCTCTAGCAGGCTTCTCATCCTAATATCTTATAAGATTTGTGATTTGCATGTCCTAAGGGTCATGATAGACTATTTGGATAGAAAAAGTGAAGCCAGATCATCACTAATCAGATGACCTGACCTCTGATCATTGGTCTGATAATTTCAACGGTTGGATCTTCCTAGATTGATATTTGGGAAGATGGATTTTGTTCTATTTGGAGAACTTCTCCTCAAGACTGGTCATTCTGTGTATCAGAGTGCACAAAGGATACAATATTGTCCTCTTTGAATCTATTGCCTCACAACTGCCTCACCCTCACAACTGCCTAACCAACGTCTATTAGGCCCTCCAGCGTCTCTTAGCTCACCCCTCAAGGTTTTGTTCCATTCGGAGAACTTCTCCTTATGACCAGTCGAGGTCTGAGCACGCTAGCCGTTCATGGCCAAGCCATGCCCCAATAATCTGATCGAGGTTTTGGTACACGGAGGAGATGGGGAAGGATCTAGGCAAACCTAAAAATTGGGTCATGCTAATAACAGGAAAGCGTAGGGGACAATGTCAAGGACGGTAGTGGTCGGGTGGCTTCCAATTCTTGGCCACCACCTAATCTAGTCAGGGGAACAAAGCACACTGGCCGGCTTGAAAGCCTGGTCATGCTGGTACCTAGAGAAGATGAGGAAAAGGGGGGAAAGCCCGAGTGGTTGGTGTGGCCTGAGCACGCCAGCCTTCTCAGGCCTGGCCGTGCTAATGTCCAAGGAGCATATAGGGTAACGGTGGTGGCTACCAACCACCTGTTGGGTCACTGTCCAACCACAATAGGGAAACAAATTGGGGCAAAAGGGGTTAGACACGTTAAAAATTGGGTTTGTCAGAGATCTGGTGACTTCCAGTCACCATCTAGTACAAATCCACCGAAAAATAGAGGGGAAATGGAGTTTTTCGAGCCAAATACATGATTATTGTATACTCTTTCATATGTATGGCGCAACCCAATCCTTGTTTGCAAGTTTCTGGATCTAGCACGCAGGCCTGACAGAGAAACCCAATCTGGGTTTCTTGTTGGTTGCAAGAAAACACATACTTGACAGAGATGGGGTTTTGCCTGTCACTGGAAAAATTGGAGAAGGGAAACCTTGCTTGATTGAGAAACCCGATCTGGGTTTTCTTCTTGGCCACAAGAAAACCAAAAAGGAAAGGATTTTGGGGGTTTCATTGGTGAACATATTTGGGTATTTAGGGTAACTTCCTGTGCCGGTGTACCCAAGAAGATGATGCTATGATTTTTGATGTGGGGTGTGCGAGTATGCCAGTGTTGATAAATTCGACGAGGATGCCTGAAAAAAATGGGGATCTTTCACAAAGACAAAGGGGCCTGTAGGAGTTGCTGATTTGAGTTGCTTTGGGCATCAAAGATTTGGAGGTGAAACGAAAAATTTCGATCGTAGTAGGGTAGTGCATACCGGCCCTCCATTATCTTCGGTGCAAGGAACTTCATCGGTGGGGAGGGGTTGTTGGTGTAGGGTTTTGGAAAGAACCAGACCCCACACCATGTCGGGTTTCCTATGTGAGGGGGGTGCCAATATCAATTTGGCCCCCTCTATTGAGTTATGTCATTTTTTTATCTTTTAATTATCATATTGCCCTTGACTTCAAAGTCCCATAACTTCTTTATCCGAACTCTGTTTTCAGCGTTCTTTGGCTTGTTGATTTCATTTTCTGAGTACTATCTAATGGTTTGAGTTTTAGTTTCAAATTATTATCCTATTAAAAGATACATGTCTTGAAAACTCATAAGTTGATCATGAAATAGTAAAATTTTGGGGTAAAATTCATCCGAACTTTGATTTTAGTGTTCTTTATATCGTTGGACTCGATTTTCAAGTACATTCTAAATATTCATGCTTCTACTCTAAATTTCCATAAAAATTTATTTTCTTTGGGTCAAAGATTTTGATTATATTCCAAAATTCCAATTTCACATAATAAAGCCAAGAATAGTATTTACAAAATTTGGGGTTGTTACATATACTAATACGGATCCAAGGTCTACACCAAGAAACCTTGTTCAAGTGGATCCTTTTATACATATGCGATGAAGCTAATAAAAAAAGAAAGAAGTATCACTCAATCAAGATAAAATTACAAGCAGTTGACAGACTTGCTGGCAAGTGTCAGATTATGCATGAATTAGAGTCTTGGATATTGTCCATGTGAAAGGCTGTAGAAGGTGTTTGTTACCGAGGAGTTACTATGGCTTTGCGTGTCTGTGAATGTTTCTTAGTTTTACTAGGAAGAAGTTGCATAGAAACACAAGGAGAATGCTGCCATGAAGCACTCGTGTCAGGCCCATTAATTAAAAATAGCTATCATGCATTAGTTGGCTTGATCATGTATCACGGCTTGGACTTCTCTCACAGTTTGGGCATTCTCCTATTGAGTTTCCATGTTGAGATTTCCATATTATTTCCACGAGCCCTGTTAAAGTAGATGCTCTTAAGCGTCTAAAGTATGTAGCTGCTGCATAACTTTTTGTATATCTAAGCCATTCTCAATAGATTAGAGATCAAATTTCAAGCCTATTGAATGGGTTAGCTTTAACAATTAAGATCTCTCTAATTTTTCACATGTTTCCCAGCAGATTTTCAATTAATTTTTAGATCTCATTCTTAGGACATCCCTTAGCTTATTTAATGTCTCCTATCTTTAATCTAAACTCTAAAAATCAATCTAAACCATCCAAATATCAAAATCATTATTTAGTCTAAATCTTTAAGATTTTGGGGAATCTGCATAATCCAACCATTGGATCTTTAATCAAGGAGATTATAGGGAGATTGATGAAGGCCAATTAACATTGACAATACCATATTTGAAGAACGTAGCTGTGATCAAAGTAGGGAAGTGGTTTTTTCTTCTTATTTAGTTTAATTTTCTTTCTTTTTGAACTAAAAATTATGTAATTTTTATTAGTTGAATAGATCTGAATGTTTATTTTTCTGTTAATTAAATTTTGTCAATTAAATTTTTATTTAAACTCATACTTTTCAAGTCAAGTACTTGTGGGATCAACCCGAACTTGCATTAGCTACACCACAATAGTTCGTGAACTTGCAGTAAAACATTCAACATGACTCTACAACTCAATTTGATCTTTAAGAAGGATTTTACTGAGTATCCTTAATATAAAACTGTAGCCACCTGAAATTTAAATCCTATTTTATTTTGGAAGATTGGATTGAGCAAGAGGATGAATGTTTTAAGAGTAAAAATTTATGAAAGTCAAATTTATTGAAAATATCCTCATAATTAGATTCAACTTGAAAAATGAAATTCAACGACACAAAAAAACACAGATTTAGCAAGGAGCCATTTTGATAACGACACACCCCTTCGTCGCCTCGTCCATATCCGTCTCTGCGTCTACACCAGAAAAAATGATAGGTGTCGGCCCTCCTTCAGTCGCCTTCTGTGGCGTTAGGATATATGTCAAAGATGACGGCTAGAAAATCATGAGTGATGGCGCGGTTGCGAGGACGGCGCCACCATCACCAATGTTAAAAAAACCCCTTCGGGCTACATCAGCCACACCCCCACATCTCTCTCTCTCTCTCTCTCTCTCTCTCTCTCTCTCTCTCTCTCTCTCTCTCTCTCTCTCTCTCTCTCTCTCTCTCTTCTTTGCTCTTCTTTTTTCTCTCTCTTTTCCTCCCCTCCTTTTGCACACCATTTCTTCCAGCAACAGTAACCTTCGGTTTGGTTACTGTTAGTTCTTAACAATAGTCACCCAAACAATAGTGGATCGAATATCAGACACCATTGTTGGATTCCCTATGAAAAGAGGATCAAAACTCCTCCATTTATTTCCAAGATCAGAGTAGATTTTAGTGAAAATCAGGCGAAGATTCTTAATCCACCCACTTTGGATTTTTTAGCGATAGTCTGCTAGAAAATCCACATTTTTCGGTATCAAATGACCATGAAACAGCTCCAAACTTGACAGGAATCTAGGTGAGTCCTTGATCTACAAACCCTTTAAAAAAATTCATTTTGGCAAAAAAATCATCACAGGCGACAACTACGTCAATCACCTTCTCCAGCGACGGCTAGTTAATGTCGATGACCGTCGATCACCTCTAACAACTTAGAATTTTTAACTAAAAACCATGGTTCTATGGTTTTTCAACCTGATATACACAACGGAAATGTTAGTTCTTTGATTAGAGATCATCTAATTGTCCAAATTGGATGCAATCCCTATATGAGAGTGCAAAATCAAATATGCAAGATTCGTACCATCCATCACTATCCTCGTGACATGAGTAACAAAACGCATCAATCAATTTGACCATCAATGAAGATTTAATAGTAATCATGAGTCGATAGTAATGTATGATCATGATCATGCTAATCTATGACCGATTTGACCATCCATTGCCATCTAGCTCTTGATCTAACACTAGATATCAGATTCATGATCAAATATATGAACCTCTATATGATCAATCCATTAATCAATCACCAAAATTCAAATATGTGATCGATCTGAACTTTTTATCACAACCTAACCATCCATCGGCGATTAGATGCTAGAGCTATACTCGATCCATCCTTTAAGATCATCTAACATGTGACCAATTACCTAACACCTAGATCAACCACCAATTTGAGCTTCCATTTAGATTTGGCCGTAGATCTAGCACTTGATCTGGACCATTAAACAAATCTAAAACATAAAATCTCTAATTGAGGAGGCTATACAAGTCTGATTTAGGTCGAAAAGGTCCGTTGGATTCTTATTGACGATGTAGATCTAATTATGCAATAAAATTTAGGATTAGAGAACAATTTTAACTAATCATGACCTAGAAACTATAAAAATCTCATAGATCTATAAGATCAAAGATGATCAGACCCCAAGAAGTGATCAATTGAATAATTTAGCAAATCTATACACCCAGATCAACACTGAATTAAGGACATTAATCTTTGGATCATAAATCTGATGATTGATAGATAGGATCAGAGTTTAAATCGATGATCTAGGCTGTTAATTTGTGAATTTGACTAATGATCAATAGATACTGGTAAATAATACTTGGATTCTTATCCTTAAATTACACCTAGAACCTCATAAAGACGATGAAGTAGATTCATGATTCGAATTGAAGAAAAACACAAATACTGCCTAAGCGACATCTTTGATGTAGGTAGTCTGATGTTACTAAGTTTTCAACTGAATTCCAAAACCTAAATTGTAAAGCCTTGGCCGATGAGGGCGGGCCAAGAGGGCTGGCAGGCTTCAAGGCAAGGTGAAAGACTGAGAGTTAGTCCCACATCGCTAGGGGGAAAGTTACTGGGCTCTTGATAAGAGTGATGAGGACTTTCCTTGCAACGAGGCCTTTTCCCTGGGCAACTGGGGAAGAACAAAACCGTGCGGGGTGTATGGGCACTCCGGCACAGACAATATCGTTGCAGGGTGTGGGCCCTCGGGCTGTTACAAGTGGTATCAGAGCCAGACCCCGACCCGGTGTGGGTGGCTAGCCGCACGTGGGCGCTCGTGTGTGGTAAGACACGCGGGGACGCGTGTCCCCTAAGGGGGAGAGGTTGTAAAGCCTTGGCCGATGAGGGCGGGCCAAGAAGGCTGGCAGGCTTCAAGGCAAGGTGAAAGACTGAGAGTTAGTCCCACATCGCTAGGGGGAAAGTTACTGGGCTCTTGATAAGAGTGATGAGGACTTTCCTTGCAACGAGGCCTTTTCCCTGGGCAACTGGGGAAGAACAAAACCGTGCGGGGTGTATGGGCACTCCGGCACAGACAATATCGTTGTAGGGTGTGGGCCCTCGGGCTGTTACACGTCGACCCAGTGCCGTGACACCAGTGGTAGCCCCCTGTACCACATGCAGTCGACGTAGGAACGTTGCCTCTTTTTGGGCGTGGTACCCATCCACCTAATAGTGGTAGAGGCCGGGTGGCCAACCCAGACCCCTCGGCATAGCACTCACGAGCTTACTAGCCCAAATCACATAAGATCAAATAAGCCAAAACCTCTTTTCAAAACTTGTCCTCTTTGGGTCCCTCACAACTGCTTGGCCCTCGACACTCCAGCGTCTTTTGGCAACCCTCAAGGACATGCAATCTTTGCAAGAACTTAATGCTCATAGATCATGCAATGTATGCAATAGTTTGCAAAATATATCTATGCATAATGTATATACAAAACATGTCTATGCATAAAGCATTTGTCACGTGCATGCTAAACAAGTCATATACTTAAATCATGTATTTGCAAAACAATCATAGTTCTTTTAAAAGAATCTAGTAGCAATATATCACCTACCTCAAAGTCTCCTGGAGTCGCGTCCTTTAGTACTCAACCCGTCCCTGGGTCTCATTTATAAACTCCTGGGTATAAATCGATACGAGGAGTCCTCATTAATTTTAATCTATTTAGACATTAGACCGCTAAATCTGTTGTTTAGGGTCAAGGGTCCTTGCCTAATTCATTGCCAGGCTAGCTCCTATAATATGGACCTACTTATTCAATAGTTAAATTCTATAAATGGTCCTATGATCCTAATTTTAAAGTCTCATTAGGTCCGCGTGTCCTGGTTCCCAGGACACCCATGCATCCTGGTTGAACCGCGAACGCCTCACTTGCGTGTGCGCCTAAAGGCCGTGCCAGAGACCGCGTTTTGCACACGTACATGCATGCTCAAGTGACGCGCTATGACATGCATCATTACACGGATGCACCTTGTAGCATGGCGCGTCTTAGCTCCTAGGGCACCCCGTGCATCCTAGTCGAGCTAGGACCCGTGCCCCATGTTGCGCACGTACCCGAAGGCCGTACCTAGGACAATGTTCGCACGTGCACAAGCATGCCTAAGCGACGCGCTATGACGCGCATCATTGTATGGACGCACCTTGTAGTGTGGCGCGTCTCAGCTCCCAGGGCACCCCGTGTACCCTGGTCGAGCCAGGACCCGTGCCCCATGTCGCGTGCGCACCTGAAGGCCGCACATGGGACAATGTATGCATTGTCGTACACCTGGAACCCGTCCCAGGTGCATGTGGTGTGGCCCAAGCCGTCTTGGGCGTTTTTCGGCCAAGAACCCGGCTGGAAAACGACCGGAAAGGACCAGGGAAAGTGGAAGGGAAGAGGAGGAGAGGAAAATGGCTTACCTTGGGTCACGGGTGATGGCGCTCTTCCCGCCTGAAAACTCTATGTTTGCCGGAAATCGTGAAGAGGGAAATCCCATCGTCGTGCAAGGCTGGAAAAGAGAAGAGAGGGGAAATGGGGAGACGGGAATGGGATGGCTGACCTGACTTGGGCCTGGCCATTGCCAGAAAACTCAGGGGAGATGGTTTGAGATGGGTCTCCGATTTTGCTGGAAATGCCAGTCTCAAATGGCTGGAAAAACATCAGAAAATCACATTTTTTGGAGAGAGGAGATGGGGTTTTTATAGGCCGGCTATGGCGGTGCCCCTCAATGGCGGTGCCACCATTGGCAGTGGCAGATCCCTCTAGAAAAATCAGGATCAAGGGTTTTTGGGAGTGCTTAGAGGTTGAAGACGACAGGGGGTGCCGTTATCAAAACGCCCCCCTGCGTTTTTCGTCCTTTTTCATTTTTTTTTCTTTTTTCTGTTTAATTTTCAAAAATACCCCTATCTTTAAATGGCTGTAACTTTTTCATACGAACTCAGTTTTTGGTGATTTTTGAGGCGTTGGATTCCATTTTTTGAGTAGAATCTAATGGTACTAGTTTCCTCATCAAATTCCTTCATTTACTATTTTAAATAAAATCAAACATTCAGCACAGTCCATTTCCCACAAAATGTCCAATTTTTGCTAAAAATAGTGTAAATTGCTCGGGCATGACATATATATACATTCATTGCATGTTTTAAAACAAGTTGCATAAATTACATGATCTATGATGATTGAGTTTTGGAATATATGTATACACATATATCTCTTTTTCAGGCTAATGAGCCTAGTGCGCAGTATGCTAAGAGGTTATTTGTGTTTGGGGTTGGTCTCCAGGCCTTTAATCACGAAAGATAGTAGGTATCCATGCCCAAAGTGGCTCTTATTTTTCTTGACTGCTATGGTAAGGAAAAACCATTGGAGTTGTTCATGCACCCTTTTCGAGATGCATCCACAGTCGCTATTGAGACTGGTCTCTAGATACCAGAGATACACGATTTTAAATAGATCTAGTCATGAGCATAGTGGGCCCTATGATTTCTGTTTTGGTATTGTCGTACATAGTGCATTGAGATGGTCTTAAATGAGTACTCGTGACTAGTCGACTGATGTGTTCACTGAGATACACATGTGCATAAAATTTGTTGTAGGGTTGGGATATCTAGCATTGGGTTTGATCGATTACTACTTTAAGAAATAGGTAATATTTGTCTTATCATTGATTAATTGATTTTCATGGAAACTCCATTACTTGAATATATAAATGTGCAAATGATTTATGCATGCATACCCATATTTACATGAGATGATTGCATGATTTTATTATCTAAAAAATCCTTTTTAAAATTGTGCATGTTGCATGTTGTATTTTTAAATTAGTAGTATCAGATCACGTATTGAGTATGATAAATACTCATCCAAAACATATTATTTTTCAGATCAGCTTCAATAGGATTGAAAGAAGCATCAAGAAGGTTTAATGTTACTTTCAAGTGAGTGGAGGTAAAGACAAGCATGAATGTAAGTATATGACTTATCCTTTTGGACATATATATGTAATTATTATATTTGGACTATGAGATGTGATTGGCTAGATCTGGAATGCATATATTTTCATCTTAGTTTTAAAAATTATTTTATTTTTTTGGAAGTAAATGATACTCCGGGTTTTCAAGATGACTTTAAAATATAAGATTTTTTTGATGTACTGCATTATTTTTATAAAAGTGTTTTCAAATAGGGATCGATCTTGCATTAGGAATTAGTTTTTTATTAAAAAATGTATATGAAAACTTGGGCTGTCATAAGAACATATTAATATATGAATCTTAGTATAACTAATGAGAAGTTGGGAATCAATATTATTGAAGAAGATAATTGATAGTTTTTGCACTGTCCAGCTATTGTTAAAAGATTCTTAGATGGTTTCTCAACTTGACTTATGACAGCCATGATATATATTTTTAAATGGAATGATATTAAATCATATTGATGGTATTTTATTTAGCTAAAGTGCTACAAGTACATTATGGTTTGATATAAGTAAAGAACATTGGATAGCTTGGTAAAAACTAGTAGGTGTCTTATATGACTTTGCAGTATAGGCTTTTATAACCCAAGGCGAGATGAATCATTGATAGCATGGATTTTTACCCAAGAGGTGACCTAGAAAAACTATGAAGCCATGAATGGCAATTTTAGAAATAACAATGCATATGAGAATCTGTTATAAGTAGACTTTTGATTGGTAGATTGTGATAATCATATGAATTTCGTTTGTTGAAACATGAAAATCTCCATAACCAACAAACTAATAAGCTCTTTTTTCAAACCTTAATATAAAAGCTGGATTTCAACTTACACTAGATTCAATTGGCTGCCTTTAATATGCCTTATTGAAAAATGGTTTTTTTTTATAGAAATAAACTCCATAGATTGGCTAGAATGCTTTTTGGTAGACATACCAACTTTGTGGAATTCAACAAAATTTATACGATCTTCTCTTAAGAAAAGCTTATGAAGATAGTTGTCATTATGATGTCGAGGAGAATGAGCTTAAAGACCCTTACATGACCAATAATGGCAACTCAACCTCGTGTTGTTGACTAGGTTCTAAGAAGAAGAAAAAACTACTTGGATCAAATGGCTATCCTGCAACTTTATTATTTTCTCATTCCTATGGTGTCTACAATGTAATTTGTAGTATTGAGGATGATTTATGTTTTAATGAGTCTATTGATCTGTGAATTATGGATTGTAGCATATACAGACTCATTATTGATCGATTCACCTATTTTGGGTGTGGAGGTTTGGTTGCCTCCTATGGGGCTTGGTTGGTCTTTAGAATACTTGATAAATTGCAAGATTAGTACATGACCATTAGTAAAAGCACCCAGTTTAAGTACATATGTCTTGTTTGAGAGAAGTGTGTGTTACATTTCTTTTTTTAGGGCAATAATTTAAGATTCATTTCTCTAGATGCCTTGATACTTCTTGATTCATATACACCAAGGTGGAGTTCAAGACTTTGTTCACTTTCTCTAATGCATGAATCTTATTTGAATACCAAAATATCTTCTTCTTCTTTTATTAATTTATCTTATTTTTACTTACTACTATTTGTTTTTAACTCAAAATAAGAGGAGAAATATTATTTGTGTTATTCTAACTTTAAAAACAAGTGGGGTTTGTTAGACTTTTTTTTAACATTATCAGTAGTTGACATATGTGTTATTATCAAAGATATGCCAACTCCTCTTTACAGTGTCAATTCTGAATTATTTTAGAAAGAGAAAAATCAACTTTAGACCATGGTTTTTTAAAGAGAGAATAAGTAGGCATCTTATTATCTTTTATCTCTCTCCTCATTTGTAATTGAGAGGAAAACTAACCAAACCAGCCCCTACTCACATCTATCCCCCTCCCATTCTCATCTCCCCTCTGGCTCGTCCTTTGTGATTGTGCGACATCCTGCAACTAGGTGCGCTATCCAATCAACTTGATTTTGATTAGCTCGACCACCTGCATTTTTCTCTTACCTACCATTATCTACCTCCCATTTTCCCCTACAGCTCGTCAACTATCCCCGATCCATAGAAAATCCTATCAAATCTAGGAATTAGTTAGCCTAGAAGATAGAGATAATAAAACCCAACTCAGATATACCTTCCACGTTGAAAGAAGATGGAGCAAGATTTCAAATTCTAGCTATTGTGAATTTTTTGTCTACCCTTTGATGAAAAAATTACACTTTTTAGCATCAAAAGTTCGCAAATTCCCCCAAAATTGTCAAAAACACAGGTAAGCTCACAATCCACAATACGCCTTCAGAAATTTTGAGATTTGAAGAAAAAAAGGGTCACCTCCAACAATTGTCAGTCATCACTAGCAACTAAGTATTTTGCAATGAAAAGGACACCCCTATGGTATTTCGGTCGATCTAGGCATCAGAAAATTTGAATATAGGATCTAAGATCATCTAACCATTATAAGTGAGATATGATCTTAATCCATAATTGACAATTCATAATCTATAAATCTGACTATGCAGTAACTAAATTGTGATGATTAGAGGATAATAGATGATAGTTGATGATCTAAAACCATCATCATATATTAGATTTATAGATCGACAGCCCTAAGAGTCAATTCAACCTTTGATCTTGATTGAATTGTCCATCCATGGCTATAATGGTAGATCTAAGCAAATATCTTACCATTTTCAATAATCTATGATAGTTGGAGAACTCTACTAACCTTATGTGAATCCTAAACGTCGATTGATGATCTGAAAAAGATGATCTAATAATATTATCATAAATTGATTTCTACGAATTTGAACTATTAAATTATGACAAAAAATACTTGATTAAAGCCTTTAATTGGATTTATGATTCATATAAGCAATTTCTAGTGGATCTGAACTTTCTAAATGTCAATTAAGTGTACTTTTATCTACTACTTCTATTTATAATATTAATTTTTAAGAAACACAGTAATTATAAATCTTTACTTGCAATATTAAGCTATGGCATGATTTGAGTAGTATTATTATTTAGACTATGTTATCTTAAATTTGTAAATTGATCATTGTGATTACAATCTCTATTTCCGTTTCAGTATAGATTTTGATTAAATTTGGTGCATTTTTATATTAGACCTCTATAGTTGTTCATTTATTTGTTTGTCATTTATTATTACCTATATTAAGATTGTGATTAGATACTATTTTTTTGTAGTGATGGAGTGAGTAGATATTATTACATCTATTGCTTCTGTAGACATTATATGATTTGAAACTTTAATTACAAATGGGTGGTGAATGTCACTAGATACCAATTAATTTATTTTACATGCTTGTAAATGTTGATTATTAGATGTAACGCATCATATGCGTGAACTATAAAATGTCCAAAAAACAGAGAAGACTCTACTAGAATTTTGTTAAAATAAAAGCAAAATCTTGCACTCTTATGTCTTTATGATGCAATGTTTGTAGCTCTTGCACAACTATTGTTGTTTACCGATCATTACTTTTATATGCAACAATGCATGGCAATAGGTGATAAGGCTCCATGAAGCTTTACATTCAATGGCGAAATGCTTCCTGTCATAAGATCAACTACGTCACATATACTTAGACAAATTAAGTAATGTGATGAGGAGGATGCCACACTACATATGCATAAGCCTTGGCCTATGCGTGAAAGAAAAAATATTGGAGGTTATGAGGAATTTTGGCAAGTTTATGATGAAACTAGGACAAAATTTTGGAAATTATACAAAATGCATCAATTCCAGTTTGATAAGTTAGTTATTATTTTTCAGACAATTGGCCTCTTTTCAAGAACCCATTAGGTAATAGTGGAGGAGATGGTAGCAACCTTTTAAATGATTGTTGGTTATTTGGCTTCCACAAGGTTCACTTTTACCATTAGTACTAACTTCCATAAGATCCTTTGTGCGATATTGCAATTGTATAGTAGCTTTATGACCCCTCATGTAATAGAGGATCATCTAGAGATTACAAACAACCATTAGAGGGACAACCATTTCATGGTAACTCCACTTGTCTTTTTTATATCTTCAACACGACAATTTAAGACGTGGCACACTTAACATTCAATCTGTCATTTCATTGACAAGATTGCATTGGAGCTGCAGATGGGGCATGGATCTCAACTAGGGTTTTTGGTGAGAGTCCTCATGATTTGACAAAGCGGCATAGTAGGAAGGCGTTTATTACACAAAATGTTCTTGCTTACTATAATTTTGACATGCAATTCATGTACGTGCTTGTGGATGTTGAGAGGGCCTCACATGACTCTACCGTACTGAAAGAAGCTCTTAGGATAAAAGGGGCAGTGTTGACAATTATTGATGATAAATACATTGTGTGTTAGCATATGTACATTAGTAGATTCTAATTTGTCGGTTCCTTTGTTATTCGCTGATGCAGTTATGGTGTAGGGAAGTACTACATGGTTGATGGGGCTTACACAAATAGATAATAGTTTCTTGCCCCTTATTGGAAGACCAAGTATCACCTCAAAGGAGTTTGGCCAAGGGATATAACAAACATAGAATGTGGGGGAGTTATTCAACTTTTGGTATGCTTTTTTGAGGAACGTAATAGAGCGAACATTGGTGTCCTAAAGGCTAGATTTTTGTTTCTCAAGTCTACGCCTCTCTTTCCTCTTCGAACGCAGATTAATCTTGTCAAGGCATTATGTGCACTGCACAATTTTATGCAACAAGAATGCGGCAATGACACATGGCCAGCATAGGAGATGAGAAAGGATCCTGAATATGAAAGCCATAATGACAATGACAATGCACTCCTGAGCAGTGATCTAGACGAGGAAATTGTCACGGCTATAGACATGGAGATGGTTAACATGGGTATGCATGTGCTGCATCAGGATATGGAAGAGATGCAGGGTTTACAAGCAATCTTGATGAGTAAAGGTAACTTGTAGAGCAAGCAAGTATGCCCACCCAGGAGTCGGCTTATAGAGATGCTACAGCTTGGCGTGTTCCCATCGCACAAAAACTTTTGTTCAATTATGTTCACAGAAACAACCAATAGTTGTGCAATGATGATAAAAAACATGTTGTTGTACTAAAAACTCTTTTATGATCTATTTAGTTGATTTGTTATGAAAAGTTAAACGATGATTTCTTGAAATTGTGTGTATTACTCACATAGCAAAATATATGTATGTAATGTCTTATTACATGAATGGATCAAAACCCCCATCCACTCTGTGCATGTGGTCGAGAGCTTGTGCTGCTACTCCAGGTGAGTTTGAAGCCCAATCATGGCAAGTGGTACTTTCGTTGCCCTACCCACAAATAACATATGGGATGGTTCATCTGGCTTAATGAGTACATGATGGTTGAGCTACCAGCCCTACCACCAATTAGGACAACAATACGCCAAAAAAGCAGGTAGATGGTAAAAGTTTTGATCATAATGCGGTGTTTGAGTCCGCTGGGGCATTACACGACCGAGAGAGCAATTGTGTCTCGCTCGTATTTGTTGCCCTATTGTCTTCATGCAAAGCAGTAGCATACGTCCTAGGCAGACTTTTGCTTGTTATTATCAGGTCTATCATTGTAATTTATGTTTATATAAGACTTACATTAAAAATTGCATGTACTCTGTTAATGATTTCAATGAAACTAATTTGTTATTTGATGAAACTATGAAGTTCACTCCTTGTCAGGTTATGCATCTTCGAAGCCACTACAATGGCTTTTGGTTCATTATATTATATTTGTTTTGTTTGTGTCCTTGTGCTTTTCACCATTTCAATTCTGAAAATAGTTGTTTCTTTGTTTGTTACAGGGGATGCCTACAATAGGAAAATATAGAGATCAAGATAATATTTGAACCCTTAAAAGTGCCTAATAAGACACAATTAAAATCAAATATATATTATTATGACTTTTACAAAGTAAAATGTACAATCTATTTTAATACAAATGATAAAGTGCTGCAAAAGTAAAATAAAAAAATATCAAAATATCTCTCATAACATGTCTCATATATCACTAAAAATATCATAAAAGATATTACAGAACATATTTCACATATCCCAAATATTACAGAAGATATCGCAGAACATATGATACACATCTTAGATATCACTGGAGATATCACAGAGATATGCCAATAGAAACGCCCAAGATATGTGGTTCAAGAAACCCCTCTTAGACAATTTTTTAAATTTGCCCCTGAACTTTTCATAAATACTCACTGAATGTTACATATATTTGGCAACTTATTTCTGCAGGAAAGTAAAATTGTGCCTCATGTATAAACGTTTTTGCGATTGAGAAAATAGCTGAAGAAATACAAGCGGCAATCATCAGTCTAGATGCTCGTGGACAAAAGTGATTAAGAGCCAAAAAGAGGCCCATTGGACGTAACTAGCTGCTAGAATCGCTATTGAACAACTCACTCAGGGCAGGATGCAATGCCTCTCCACACTTTAGCCCTTCTACCACTAGCCACCTCCACCGAATAGCCTTTCTTTTCGAAAGTTTCCATCACATTCACGGGCAAGCCACTGACTTCCCACGTTTTTTGCTGACTTTCAAATACAAATTCGATATTCAAAGGCTAGTTTTTATCTGTTAAAAAATCCAAGCAGATATTCCATCTTTTCAATGAATCTAAAGCTTCAAAACCAACATTTCCCCTTTATAAAATGGCAAGTGGGAAGGGTCAACCACCTTCCTCAGTTTAATATACTTACTTTCTTCGATCACCCATTACTGGAATTAGTGAAGTATTCCTTCAACATTTCTCATCCAAACTAAATTACAATCCCCAAGCACTGACTGAATTTAATTACTAACAAGTTCACCGCAAAACATTTTCTGTGATCAATAGATCCAAAGCTTACAGACCCATATCTGTATGAACATATAAAATAGGAAGAGGACTGACTTTCATTCTAGCAGTAGAATTTTGGCCTTTATTTTAGCCATTCAAGAGGAATGATGAATGTCTTCAGTGAGCTCATACTAGTTGTTTTGCTGTTCTTCATGTTAGTAGCGGTCGACATACAAGCAGCTCCAGCACAACAGCGTTTTACCTGTTCTAACTGCAGAACCGGATGCTTCCTTTGGTCAATAATGTGCCCACCAGAGAGCCCGACTATCAAACCAGCAAACGCAAAAACCAAAGGGTACTATGTCGATTGTTATTCACCAAAATGTGAAGCAGTCTGCAGAAGTAAGAGATCTAAATGATTCATTTCTCCTTAGTTTCTCTTCTCCTTCAAAAATCTGAAAATATGATAAGAATTGCACGTGCACACGTAAATGATTCATTTCTCCTTAGTTTCTCTTCTCCTTCAAAAATCTGAAAATATGATAAGAATTGCACGTGCACACGCACGCACACACAGATCCTTGAGACCTGTAATATGCTTAGACAATGGAACGAGATAGAGGTTAACATGGATGGTTGTGAGATTAGTTTTCAAGAATCAATGAGGCAATGTTATTGTTTGCTAAACAAATCGATGGAGGTTAAGACGCAGCTTCCAGTTCTACAAAAATTTCTTCCTTGGAAACTTTAAGCGCAAAAATGTAGCAACTTCGAACACCAATGAGAACTAGAAATTTGTGTCAAAAGTCTAACCAGCACCAGCACACCTCTACATAAAGCAGAGTCGCCTTTGGTTTCCTATTCCTTCTTGTAAGTCCCTATGAGGTTGGCCTTAACTCATTACTGCCGCCCGATATTTCTTTGCCATTCAATGCGTCCACTAAATTCTTCTAGATTCCATCTGTATCCAACTCCTTTCATTCAACTTTTCTTTTACAATTTTCATTGTTTCTAGGGAGGGTTTTAGACCCATCCAGTTCAAAGTCAGGGACAAAATATTTACTTTCATCAGTTGGTTTAGTATATCTTGTTGAAAGCGAAGGCTGCCAACTTCTTTCGTGCAGAGAATGTATGCAATGCTAAATATAATTCATTTCAGTTTTGCTCTCTATATTAAGATCTTTAATTGCATAAAAATATACATAATATTTAAGTGCTCAAAGTTAATGTAGAAAGGGCAGCCCATTACACAAAGCTCCCGCTTAAGTGGGGTTTAGGAAATGAGCGAACCACAAAGGGTAAATATATGCAGCCTTACCTTGTATTTTTGCAAGAGGCTATTTCCACCCCTTCAAAGTGATGTGAATGGTGACAAAAGATTGATGTGTAGTTTTGTTATATAAATCCTTAAGTATACCTTATGGAGCTTGCCCTTAATCTTTGATGAGAGGTCGGGCTAACAGACATTAATTTGATTAAAATACACATGATTTCACAAATTCGCAATTTTACTCTCTAATTTTCATGTCATTGCGTAAAGAAGAAGCAATATGTTTCTACTGGATCAACTCACCTACATTGCTTTAACTCTATCGCAAATCAAACTGTAACGCCCCAGGAGCTGCCTGTTTTGGTCCCCAATTCATTGGTGGAGGCGGCACTGTCTTCTACTTCCACGGAAAGAAAGATGAGTACTTCGCTCTAGTCTCTGACTCTGATCACCAGATCAATGCTCGATTCATTGCCTCCAGCCTGCAGGAAGAGCTAGGGGACTTCACATGGATTCAAGCACTTGGCATCATGTCAGGTTCTCGTCAATTTGCCGTTGAATTCGAAAAGACCAAGAAATGGTATAATAAGACTGACCATCTTCTGTTCTCTTACAACGGAAAGCCCATAACTAATCCAGAAGGCCCTGACTGGAAGTCTGCGGATCAGTCTGATAGTGGAGAGGACAGCTATCATATAGTGTCACCATTACACTGGCAGAAATTGCAGAGACTTCAGTCAAAGTGGTACCTGTAACTGAGGAAGATGACAGGATTTGCAACTATCACATACCATCAGATGACTGTTTGCTCAGATGGAAGTTCAGTTCAGATAACTTATCCTCAGGAGTTGAAGTTTTTCTTGGGCAAACCGACAGGCCAGATTTCACGATTTCAGCAAAGAGGGGGGTAGAGATGCCGGTAGTTGGTGGAAAGGACAAATACAGGACGTCCTCGCTCCTAACCTCTGACTGCACTT
Source organism: Warburgia ugandensis (assembly GCA_035236585.1). Classification (NCBI taxonomy): domain Eukaryota; kingdom Viridiplantae; phylum Streptophyta; class Magnoliopsida; order Canellales; family Canellaceae; genus Warburgia; species Warburgia ugandensis. Next base: position 26,711,447 of record CP141136.1, read on the forward strand.
CCTGCATATTCTCTCCTGATGCTATTGAGGCCAGAGAGAGAGAGCAGAATGGCCATAGATCTGGATTAGTTTGTAGGAAAATGAATTCTAGAGATCACATTATGGCCAGAAAGAAACAAATTTCAGAGATTTCATTTTGCAAGAGAATAAACATAAGGTTCTTTATGTAAAATGAAATTCTAGTGTTTGCTGTTCCAAGGATTTTTCTCTATCAATTTAAGAACAAAGCCAATTTTATCCATCTTTCAAGATGTATTAAAAGATCCAATTCCTACAGAAATTAGAGAAATAATCAGAATACAAGCACTGCCCATGCATTTTAGATTGCTCCTTCGTATCCCTTAATATGAATTCAATCCTTGTGTAAATGCAATATACGAAGGACTTCAAGATATGCAAAAACCAGAACCCAATACACGAGAGGGAAGTATATAAAAAAAATTTTATATTACATATTTAGCAACAAATAACCTAAAAGAAAATGTTGCCACAGAGATTTGCTGTTGTTCTTTATTTTCTTCCATCACCTTAAAAGGAGAAGCTTTAGATGTAATAACTATTATAACCCTTATCTACTACAGGTGAAAACCAATATGGGAGATTGAACTCAGCTCAGTTTGAAACATAACAAGCAGCTAGATCCATCTGGGTGCAATTTCACGCCATCTAGATGGATTTTCTGTTGGGAATAATAGCAAATTATAATACAAAATATAACGGATGCTTCAATGTATATCAGGAAAAAAATTTGAAGTGCAACAGATGAAATAGAATGGTAAAAGTCCATCATTCCAAGCGAAAATTGCAAATGGTCCCCTCTGTGACTCTGTCATGATCAGCAGATACATGTGTACATTGTCTCCTGGTTCATTCCTTTTCTTACCTTCCTCGAGGATTCACCAGTTGCGAAAAGACAGCACTGGTAGCAGCATCCGCAGCATCATCATCCGTACCTGAGTGCACCCCATTGATCATGCTCATACTATTATCAAAATGTTCAAGTGGCGTCAATGGGAAACTGGAAATATGATTTGTGCTGTTCTCATCTGGATCAGTAAGTGTTGATGTCTCTTCCAGCTGGAGAGCATACTCAAGATTCCATAGAACATCTCCCATTGTGGGTCTGTCAACTCCATACTCTGCAAGACATTTCTCAGCGGTTTCACCGAACTTCTTGAGAGATGCTGGATTTATCTTCCCAACCAAAGCTGGATCCATGATTTGATCTAGCATGCCCTTCTTCTGCCAGGTCATTGCCCATTCTGCTATGTTGACTTGCTCCCTTGGAAGAACAGGGTTGAGAGCTGGTCTTGTGCAGAGGACTTCCATCAAAACCACCCCAAAGGAGTACACATCTGACTTTTCAGTCAGCTGTTGCCTTCTAAAGTATTCAGGGTCAAGGTACCCAAAACTACCTTTAACAGCAGTACTTACATGGGTTTGATCCAAAGCAGGACCAGTCTTTGAAAGGCCAAAATCTGCTACCTTAGCAACAAAGTTCTCATCCAAGAGAATATTGGTGGTCTTCACATCTCGGTGGATTATACTTTGAGCTGCTCCTGTGTGAAGATAATGCAATCCCCTTGCAGCTCCAATGCAAATTTCAAGTCTCTGTCTCCAAGAGAGTGATGGAAGGTCTGTTCCATAAAGATGACTCCTCAAAGGCCCATTTGCCATGTATTCGTAAACCAGAATCATCTCTGATCTCTCATCACAGTAGCCAATCAGAGAAACCAGATGGCGATGGCGGAGCTTGGATAACATCTGAATCTCAGTCTGGAATTCAGCAAGGCCTTGCTCGGATCTTGGATTTCCTCTCTTCACAGCTACTTTAGTACCATCATCTAGCGTTCCTTGATAAACCTTTCCGAAGCCCCCTACTCCAAGAAGCAAGCTCTCATCAAACTTGTTCGTGGAATCCAAGATCTCCTGAAATGTGAAGACTCGTCCAAGACTGGAAGATGCCAGGGAGACGCAGCTTGCTGTTGCACTCTTTTGAGAGATTGTAGAACCTTTGGTAATGGTATGGGAATTTCCATATAAGGGGAATGGCAGCAGGGGATGACCTTGGTTACTAGTCTTTGCCCTCCGAGCCATGATGCAGCAGTAACAAACAGCTGCCAATATCACTGCAGCCACACATCCCGCAATCAATCCAATTATAATGCCCACCTTGCTCTTCTTAGAACGTGAACCTGGACGAAGACCATCAACAGAATATGGGCCATCCAAACTTCTCGCGCCATTGCTAATTTTCATGATCTCCAACCCATTCAAAATTGCGTTAGGAATATCAGCTACCATATCTGGGCCAACACTAACAGTCAATGGGCCCAAATCGGTTGATGAATTGGAAACGTAATCTCTGTAGTATGGTTGTGCCAAGTTACCTGTTTTGGAAGAAATATCCAGACTTGCAACAGCAAGATCAGAATTGACAAAGACGTTGAAAACAAGTTCGTTGAGAGCCTTGCTAACAATATCACAGAAGTGTAGGCGGATGAAATAACTGAAGCTAGGATCAACCTGGAAAACCCATGTGATATTGAAGTTTGTATCCACCACATTTGGATTTCCCATTGTCTCTGCAGTTGCATAAACCCAGTTAGGTGCTGTTTCAGGGGTCACTGCAGTCGGAAATTTTATTGTCCCCGGATCTACAGAGACATTTGTTGCAGAGCTATTGACATGGAGATATTTCCTGTCGTTTTCCCAAGTTCTCCCAAGTGTGTCATTCTGAGAAGTAAGCAAAGGTCCTCCCATGTTCAACCGATACATGGTCTCAAGTGCAAAATTAGAGAGGCCATTGAAAGGAGCAGAAGGTGTCACTACAGCTGCCTGATCCGGAATCAGAGCATCCGGTACAGACACAACTTCTATGCCATTCACAAAAGCAACTGAATTGTTCGAAGGAATGAAAGTGAGGGGCAAGGAATCAGATGTCACATTGATCAAAAACTCTTTGAACAGATAAGAACTATTCTGGTTTCTGAAGGTGAAGTTATTCAAGAGAACAAAGTCTTCGGTGATTACAGTCATCGAAGCCGAATTCAAGTCGTGACCTGAACTAGGAATCGGGTGGAAATAGAGACGAACCCAATGCCGGCCGGCTTGCCGTATATCAAATTCGTAAGAGGAAGAAGTGGTGAAAACCCTAAGGGACTGATAAATTGGAGATGGAACAGAAGAATTGGAGCTAGCAACTACATTTCCCTCACCTTCTAACCGAAAAGAAGATTTAAGTGAATCGGGAACAAATACCTGACCCTGAAAAGTCACATTCTGTGAAGACCCACATGCAATCAAGTAGTTATCGACAGGCTCAAATGCAGCAAAAGTGCCTTGAACCATGAAAAAACTACACAAAAGCAACACCAAGCGCACGAATCTCATCTTCCCGATCTCCTCAAATGCACAATTTACCCAACCAATAAATGAACACTCCAGAAAAATCTCAGATCCTCAGAGACCAAAATCTATAAACCACACTGCTACCTTCTAAAGCTTCAGATACAGAAGAAAACCAATACAAAAACACCAAATCTTTCCATATTCTACGACTGTAGAAACCCACCGAGGTATCAATTTGCTAATTTCTAAGCTTCATATACAGAAGGAATAAAAAACAGAAGCATCAAATCTTTCCAATATCCTAAAGCTGAAGAAACCCACCAAAATGAGATAAACCATGCCAAAAGATTAGATTTTTCTCAACAACACCTACCTCTGAGAGAACATTAAACACCCATTTGCTTCAATTTTCAGAGAATGGGATCCAATCAGAGAAGTGCCCACTGCCCACCTGAGATGACGACCAAACGGGCAACACGCAAACTACCACTGGAAGCTTTTCTTCATTCAAAACAGCTCTTTCCAGCTCTTGATTAGTAGGCTGTCAATTACAGAACAGCAGAGAACCCACAGGAAGAAAAAGAAACAATATAAGAAGCAGCACTCAAATCTCTTTCATCAGAATCAGCTGGTTTTGGGAGATTTCCTGGTTATTCTTTTAATCAAAGCATCTGAAAACAGCCGTGAATTTCAGTAAAAGAAACGGCCATGAGAGCTCCGTAACTGAGTTCTTTTTTCCTCTTTCGTGGTTGGTGTTCATATCTGAGAGTAGTAGGAAAATGGCTGTTTGCTGGCTGTGGGACCGTTGGTCCCTCCTCTTACGCGGTTTCGGAAATGGAAATCGAAAATGCTAACGGCGTCAAGTGACGGCCGTTGCGTGTCCTTGGGGTTGTCCGACGGCGGTCTAACGCGGTTATCTGCTCACTTGGCCGGTTCCTCAAAAATAGTTTTTCCGGTAGGGGTGAAGATAATTTACAAGAGTAAGATCTGATGGATGGCATTTTTTTTAAAGATCCGACCCGTTCATATTGTTCATATTCTTAACGTAGCTCCCGGACCAAATTTCACGACCATTGAATAATTATAAATTTTTGTTATTTTTTCAAAAACCTCAAATAAGTGCTTAGATTATCCAAATATATTGATTTATCGTGCTCTATATCTGATTTTAGAACAAAGTGAACGCCTTAGATCTCCAAAGGAAATCGCCATCCATCAGAAAAATGCATCGTCAACTTCCGCCTACTCTTATGGGCAATCTAGTCACAGAGTTTGGAGTTTCATGTGACTATACTTGTAATAACTGATAGATATTGCATCCCTTTATTCAATAGAGACACCCCTGCCTTACTACTATGTCTCTTTTACATAAATAATTTAAGAATGGTTAGGAGAGAAATATCCATCATTTTGTTGTGATAGTATTTTCAGACAGATGCAGTTGAGCAGGTGAAGGGGAGCCTTGTGCAATGGTAAAAATTGTTGTCAAGTGACTTTGAGGTCCTTGAGGGTTACGGGTTCAAGACTCTTGCAAAATATAAGGTAAAATTACTTACTATAAGTCTTTATGATTCGTTCCTTTTCTATTTCCCAGATAGAAAGAACCTTTGCGCAGTGGGATTGACATAAGTATGAGCGGGCGTTTGCTGTTTGAGTTGATTGCCAACAATGCGCTAAAATCCCCCGATCAATCCAATTTTCCAGGTTCCTGAAACAAAGTAATCGCAAACAGATCACAAGTTCCTGAAACAAAGTAATCGCAGATTTCCAGATGAAACCCATTATAAGGCGTGTTTTGCCAATGCACAAGAGAATTTCTAGCATTCCAGATAGACTTAAGCTAGAACCGAAGCGGCAAGACGAAAAAAAGGATCACCTCCGTAAGTTAGCAAAATCAACTTGGGATGATCAGAAATTCACTCCAAATCCGGGACTACAGGGGGAGGTACAGGGGCAACAAGTACGATGACTGAAGTGTCTATATCAAAACAAGACTAGAAAAATTAGGTCCCACTTTGGACGTAAAGTTGCCTGTTTTCATTAATGACTGGCAACGCTACTTGCAGTACAGAGATAGGGGAGAAATCCACAGCACTAACAAGAGTACTGGGGGAAGGAGAGAACCATGGAATCACTATCTTGATAGAAATATGGTCTAATGAACATGAGACGGATATGGAGATTGGGGTTGACGATGGACTCCCAGTAGACTTTACATGACTGGCTGGACTCTATAAAGGATCACTGTTTTGGTGGGTCCTGGCTAATATGTGACTCCTATGATTTTATCTATGGTTGATCTGAACCCTTGAAAGGAAACAGCTTTTGACAAGTGGTACTAATAGTCGTAGCATCTTAAATTTCATCAGGGAGATCGAAGACAATGCTTGCATGAGCTTTTATTTATGGTGTCTACATGTTGTGGTGTTAGCTACAGACACGTAGGGCCTAGATGTTTTAATCCAAACTGTTCATCTTTTGAGTATGTAGTGTATACATCTTAGATAGACATGCACAAAAAAATGTTCTCTTTGGATAGAGGGAGGATTGATCTCCCAATGAAGAATACTTTCGCAAAATTATCTATTTTGCATGCCAGTTTGCGTGGTGATTCGTAAGATGGACAATTCTAATCAACGACCACACGTGAATGTAATTGGTGGGCCCCAAATTGTTACAGATTCAGAGGACGTCGATGTAAGATATCTATGCTAGAAATTCAATCTCTCAAGCGACTTCTTAAGAACGATAACAATTTGTGAGTAATGTTATCTGTGGACAATGCTCTTATCTGCTGCTACTAACTCTCCCAAAAACATACAAGTAATCCACATTACAGCTCTTTAATCTATCATTAAAGAGGCATGCTATCAATTGGAGTGTGACCCCACCTTTGGTTGATCCTACTCATTCGTCTGATTTCTCCATATTTGTGCACCAAAAGTCACATGAGATCCTAAAACCAGTGCTTTTAATCATTAAACATGCATAATTGTTTATACTAACCAACTTCCTAACCTTAATTTCCTACACTTGAAATCGTATTTTGACAGATGCTACTAGACTAATCTGATCCACACGTTTTTTGTAATAATAAAAATTTAAAATCAGAAAAATCAGATGAACGGGTCAGATTAACCAAACATTTGGCGACAAAATATGATCGTGCCCGATGATAGTAATAACACTATCCATGGATAAACTTGTTCTGTGTTTACCGTTCAAGTAAGCATCATTAACTTCATCTCCTCAAGTATCGTGGACCTAATTAATGGAGTAAAATTAACTCCCTGTTCACTAACAGCCACATTAACGCTGTTTGTTCTTGAAGGCGACCGGATAACGGCCGTTCAAACTGAGCTTGGCTACCATCCACAAGCCAAATGCCGGGAAAACTGTCGCGTAGTCATAAGACGGTGACAGAGACAGAATATTGTCTGGACGACCGTTACATCTGACGTGAAGGATGACTTCGAAATGTAAACGGCAGCTCTTAATGCACATGGCCTAGAGCTATAACGTCGCCATCATATGCCTTTTGCTAGGGAAGATATTTTTTCATTCTTTCTTTTTTTGAAATTTTTTTTCTTGAAGGTAGGTTGTGGTCTCGAGCCAGCTGTTAAAAGAAACACGCTGTTGCTTGACTTGTGCAGTTGATTGAGAAGAGAAAGTCCACATGGAAGCACCCTATCAAGTGTTGCTACAGAAGCACCGTAGTTTTGTGTGAAGGGCCCATCTTTGGATGATTTAATATATTTATCTGATTGCTTTGAGTTTTCATGTTTAGTGGTCTATAAAATGTGTTGATTGGATAATTTTAACATCTTTAAACATTTAATTTTGATTATGAAAGTTTGGTTTCAAGCTTTTTGTAAAAATAATTGAAATTGAAGATTTTTAGGATGCTATATCATCCGCTTATCTGATTGTTTGCTTATGCGGATTCAGTTATTAATCTTAAAAACTGATAGGTCTGACCACATGTAGATGTCATATTAGGCTCTTGTAGTCCACCTCTTTTTTTTGACCCCGCATAAATAAGAGTTTCATGAGTTTCATGCACGGGGCTGCCCTTTTATTAGAAATATTTTTTATACCAACAGTCTAAATTCAACTTTAAAAAACACTGGTTTTAAGACAGAAGAATAGTTCATCGCCATATTTTCCTTTCTGTCGGCCAGTTAGATAAAGGGGCTAGATCATCTAAAGGTAGGGCCCGTCATGCAAAGTTTGGTGCTTTTCCAGAAGCGCCCTAGAGGGTGACTTCTGTAGCAATCTTATTTGACAGCCGCGAAAGAGCAGGCCTGGGTTTCGAAACACACCGTCCATCACGCTGGCCCATGATTACTGCCGGGAGGCGCGGTGCAGAGTTTTGTCCAAATAAATATCGGAGGTTCTGTACCTGCCTTTGTGAAGAAAGGTTAAAGAATGAGAGGAAGAGAAGCTCTTTAATGGACATAAACACCTGTTCATATGATAAAAGTACTTACAGGTCCTACAAAGAGGAAGTTATTTAGTTACTGGGTTTCTTGCATAGTGGATATGGAAGGGCAAAAGTTGGATTCACCTTGTCTAATGATCAAGACCATCTATCTCGTAACTCATGCTAGGGATTAGCGCTCTAAAATTTGGACCCATCTAAGAATTTTTAGCCTCCAATTTGTAGCCTTTAAATGGGCAAAAAGAAGAAGAAAAAAACCTTAACAAATCAATATGAATGACTCATCCATAGCATGAACTCCTTGATTTTGGTATGCCCAACATGGTGAACCACTTACATAGTCAATAAAAAATTTACCATGCATGTCAAAAAGGAGCATCGAACTCTGAGGTTCTACTCCTATCACGACCTAAAAATGAGACTCATAAATTCACATCTAGTTAAATTAAGGAGTCTCTCACTTGAGTAGCGAGGGTTTCAGGGTGTGCACGAGTGTGTGACTTTCATAAAAAAATAAAGACAAGAATTTCCCTCAAAACATTTCCACTAATTCACTAAGCACTCAGAGATATCGAAAACCAAAAAAAATAAAAATAAATAAAAATAAATAAATATATATATATATATATGATGAACGGTAATTTTAATAAGGAGCTGTAGGTGTAAAGTGTAGGTGATGTTTGATTAGCCAAGAAAAAGTTTTTAACTGTCATTTTCTATAACTTTTGCTGGTTTCTACTTTTTTCTAGCCTATCAAATGTCACATACTCCTTACACTTGCATGAAATAGTTGAAATTAACACACCGTATATTATATATTTATATCAAATAATTTAACTTAGTATCTTTCTTGAAATATACTTGGTTGCATGTTCTAATCGCCACTTTTTCCTTTGGATAAGAATTAGATTTAAGACTTTATGCAAGTGATTTCTTTGTAATTTTTTTGCTTGCAGCTAAAAAAAAAGAAAAAGAAAATCTCAGCCATTTTTTGTTTTAGTTTATTTTATGGGGCCACTTTTACGAGAACTTCACTTTCTACGTGATAAAAAGACATAAAACCCCTTTTTTATTTTATTTAAGAAAACTGCATGGCATTCTTTTCAATTGTGAGGCTATTTTCGTCATCTAAATATTTTAATCTGTATAGATTATTGCAGTTGTTGGTTGTTTTGGTTGCACATTTGGCTTATTATTAAGGCAAGTAGTTGTAGCAGAGTGGACTCAAGTGGAAGAAAGGGCAGGGAACTTCGCAGGTCGCCGCTTGACGTGCGGTGCCAACCGAAGAACGTGGGTGACGCCATCCCCCGCGTTCTTTGTGCAACCATTTCTCTTCTGCTGCCATTATGGCAATGTTCTCCCAACATTTCTAATGGACTTGCTTTCGGCCCCTACCAGCAACGGTGAAGATCATTTATCTGTCTATTTATGGACGTAACTGATTGACTCGGTTGGCGAACAGTCAACCGTTAGATGAGGATGGATCCCTTGATCGTATCTCACATTTTGGATCACCATCACCTCTTGATCGATTGAGATTCTTTGAAGAGTTTGGTTAATAAGGGGTGAACCGTTGATTTTCGGTTGGAGATCGACTCCGTTGATGCAACAGGCGACTGTAATCCGTCCTTTGGTTATGGATTGTGAGGTTAGATCGCGAGGGTTGGTAGTTGTTGTTTTACATTAATTAAGAAGCATGAAAGAATCTTGATTTTGGGCCCACCCATGTGATTTTAACACGATCTTGATTCTTCATCTAGTGGGTCCTGGTTGAAGTTGACAGAAGGAGAAAATATGAGTGGTTGAGATAGAGCGCACCATTTAGTGGTTAAACCATATAGCCAATAGATGAGTTCGAAATATAAATCGGATGAAGGAGATCTTTCGGGTGGGGCCCATTGGTAATGTCAATATCAGCCGCTCATAGCCTTGCCTTGAAAAATACTTGCATCCACGTGTTCACAGTTTGGAATAATCTGATAAAAGGATATCTCCAGGGTACGGTGGATCGGCAGTGTTGCATGTGATGCGCCACTTCTCCAGACACGGGAAATGAAAGCCCTTGCAGTTTCGAATGTCAATGGTCAACGGACAAGGAAATGGTATTCTGATACCGTCGATGGCGACTCCAGTGCATGACGATGTCGTTGTGGGAACGGAAGTTTTGCTGATCATTGACGAGTTGATGGATCCAATACATGGCGACTCCTGTATCTCTGTCTTTCCTTTTTATTATTGTCTCAACGTGCGTTTATCCCTTTTTATTTTTATTTTTTTCAACTCTCATTCTATCGTGGCCAATTTTGAATTCAATTTTCACAAGGAGAAATGTTTAAAATAGAGAATATTAATTGATGAAATTTATGGGCCTTCATAAATTTTTGAAAATATATTGTCTTATAAGATCACTGAGATTATTAATTTACCACGCTGGCCCATGCTATAATCGAAAAGATCATATTATCTCTCTCTTTCTCCTCCCAAGCTTTTTAGCTCCATCCGTAATGTTTACTTCAAAAAGATCGTGGTTGAGTGGGTGGATCTAATGGCTAGTTACATCTATTATACCTACATAAGGTAATATGCCCAATGTTAAGGACTTAGCTTTTGAGACTCGTGGCAGTGCTTAGGTTGGCTTCTCACTCTACACCAAGTAAGTATAACTACTAGCTCTAAGGAGAAGAACAGTTAGAGGGGAACTTAAAGAGAACTCTAGATTTGTTATTTACAAGAGCTTACAACTCCTGGATGGTTTGCAAATGAGGAGACTCTCCTATTTATACATGCTCTCCTTCTATCTCTTTATTGGATGGTGGAGAGTATGACATCTATCATTAGTCCAATTGTTAAGGATCATTGTAGAATACTATTTAGAAGTATCTACATAGATACCTACCTGTACTACATTCTAGGATACTCCTGGAGTATTCTAGAAACAAGGTATTTACATGATGCATTGGGCCTTCTAAATTGCCTTGGGCTAAGGTTCACGAACAAAGAGAACATGAGCTAGGCCTATAGAATTGGGCTAAGTTGGGTCAGGCCATGTCATTCACCCCTAGTGGATGAAGCACCATCCTCGGTGCGTCACTTGCAAAAGCTCTTGACGTGATCCTTGAATTGCCATAAGGACTTTAGTCTCCTAACTTAATGCGGCTTTTGACAGCCCCTTCCATTTGAAGTACTCCATGTCCTCGGCATCATTGTCAAAGGAAGTAGTTATGATGGGCAGTGCACTCATTCTTGCTAGGGTCTTCCTTGTCTGTTCAGTAGCTTTAATTGATAAGGTGCTTTTCCCACCTTCTTGAAGATGGGAAATGGCTCTTCATACTTTCTTAGCAATCCCTTGTGCAAAGGGTCTCGTAGCCTCGTATTGGGTTGGTGGGAATTTTAGCAAGACAAAGTCCCTTCTGGGAGCTCCAATGCCCATCTCTTCTTATTAGCCCACTTCTTCATTTTCTTGGCTGCTTTCTATAGGGAAGCATGAGCTAAGTGTTGCTGCTCATGCCATCCTTTTCCAACCTTGTATGATGTTATAGTCTATTGCTAAAGCATTTGGCGTCAAAGGTTGTTGTCCCATAGCGAGCTTAAATGGACCATGCCCTATATATTCAAACCTTTGTAAGTTATAGGAGAAATGTGTAATTTCTACTAGCTTAGTCCAATCCTATTGGTTGTCACTCAAATAGTGTCTCAAGTATAAATCTAGTACGACATTCATCCTTTTGATCTAACCATCTATTTGTAGGTGAAAGCTAGTGTAGAAGTTTAACTCTAAGTTGAAAGGTTTGAAGAGTTCTAACAAAAACTTCCTATGAAGCGCTTGCCCCTATCACTAACAATGGCCTAGGGGACTCCCCAATAGTTCACCACATTTTTAAGAATAGACAGGCTATTACTTCCGCTATGCAGTCCATGGATGCTACAATGAACGTGGCATTTTTTGTAAATTAGTAGACCACCACCAATATCACTTCAAATGCCTTGGAATTTTGGTAGACAAGTCATGAAGTCTAGTGAGATGCTTTCCCAAGGTCTCTTGAGAGAATAGAGCAACTCAAGCAATCGCCCAGGTGCTTTCTACTCAATCATGTCTTGATGGCATATCAAACAAGTCCTTATATTGGTCTCTACATCGTCTCACATGTAATGCCAGTAGTAGCATTCATTCAACAATGCTAAGGTGCAATGAGTACCAGGATCCCCTAGCTATTTGCTATGATAACACTCTTTTAGAAGTTCTTGTCAGAGGCTTTCTCACTTGAGGTAGATAGATGCAGTTGCCCTTCGTGTAGAGGAGCTCATTGTCCTACCAGAATCACCTTGTTCGTCCTTCATTGGCAACTGCAAGGATGTGTTTGGTCATGGAGTCATGTTCCATTTCTTCCTTTATGCAATGGAAGAGGGTGATGTTTAGCTAAGTTATGCTGACAAACTTGGCTTTCTAACTTAGTGCTTCTACCATAGAATTCATGTTGCCCAATTTATATTCTAAGTCATAGTCGAATTCAGATAGGAAGATCTGCTACCTAGCTTGTTTAGGACTTAGCTATTTTTTAGTTTGGAAGTAGATAATGGCAACGTTATTAGTTTTTACCAAAAACTTGGACCCAAGCAAATAATGTCACTATGATTCTTATTGTTCTTGATCATTTAAGATCCCATGGATCCTGTTTGATCTTTTATTATCTTTCTTACCATTTTCATTAGGATTAGATATTTTACTATCCTTTTATGATCTTATTATTATTATTATTATTCAACCAGTTAATATTTTACTAGTTGAAGATAGCTTATTTCATATTAAGTCTATACAGCTCCTCTTATTTTCAATTGACTAAAGGTAACCAGCTACAGGCTGCTCAAAGAGTGGTTAATTCAATCCTCATGTAAGGAGGTGTTTAGACCTCACAAACATGGCTTGAAGGTGAGGGAAGAGTGAGAGTCTATTAGAGAACCCCCTTAACCACAATGTTCAGCTTTCACTGGAGTGGCCTTAGCTCAACCTTCCATAAGGTTCCTATGAGCATTAAACTCTATAACCTCTTTCTAATTGATTTTAATTAAATTTATGAACATTTAAAATGGCATTCATGGGGTTTTTTATTCTTCTAATTTGGGCAAAGGATTTGATCATCCTTATATTGTCCTACTAACTATAGCCATTAACTATGCTTAAGTCCATGTTCTTTGTTTATTGCAAATGTCCATCAATATCTATATTTCATTAATTACATTTTTCATGTAATTTACATAATATGAACATTAGAGTATAAATAAATAAATTTAACAATTATATCTACTAAGTAATAAAAGACATTTACAATAACATTAATAATTCAAATAAACACATTTAACATATCATCATGATCCAACGATCATCTTTCATTTCTAATCATTTTTCATCCCATTTAGGGTTTAGATCTTGATCTTTTATTTTTATCAGATCTACTCATTTTCTTAAAGTGATCTCATCACTAGATCTGATCCTTCTTGACTTAACCAATCAAGAAGATCTTAAGTCATTTTATCATAATTAAGGGCATAGATCTTAATCTATCCCAAATTAGCCTCATTAGGCAATTTATTTCTCATGATCTTATCATTATAGCCTAAGTCCACCACCACATCTGCTAGGGGAGGAATGTATGCTATCATTGAAAAATATGATATGAATACTAAAATAGCATCCCTAGCTAGAACAGTTGAGGCTGTGGAAATGAGAAAAATTTCCTATAAGAAAGTCGAGCAGGTGTGTAATATTTGTAACAGTAATATACATCCCACTCAGGAATATCCCGTCCCTCATGCATTCTAGGATTCACTTCATAAACAAAAATATTCTAATGAGCAACATTTTTTCTCATCTTCAAAGACATATAATTCCAATTAGAGTAATCATCTTACTGTCAATTGGGGAAATGAATATGATGCTAATGTCACATGTAAGGCTCAATACACCCTTACCAACCACTGCAAGGACTACTTGCTCCTACACCTTAACTTCCTCTACCTAAGAGGAAAGTGGAGGATAACTTTCATCAAGTCATGCAATACTAGGAGAAGAAAATTGCTCAAATTAAAGCCCAATTAAAAGGGAACACAGAATCCATGACTGAATTAAAGGACATGATGTCTCAAATGCTACAGAACATTGACAAAGGACAATGTCCTATCCTACCAAATGAAAACCCTAATGATTTGGATGTGGTAGGTGAGATTAATTCTTTAGTTACAAACATGGAACAAACAAAGTCAATTACCATTATTCATAGTGATAAAATAATTGCGAAATCTGGTCATAAAAAGGCTGAGATAATAGAGCAACCTATTAGAAAAAGAGATAAATCTATTGATAAGGAAAATGTCCCACCCACTAAGCCATGTGACATCCTTGCTTCATTTCCACAAATGCTAAATCAAGCTCCCACAATTATCTCTAATTATGAGAACCAGCCTAAAGATATATTTATCTTGCCCTCTGATAAAATGAAAAATTCAAAATTGCAAGATAAATTCACTTACCTTTCCTTTTTAGAGGCCTGTCAGGCTCATTTTGTATGGGACCCAAGGAAGTTTCAAACTCTATAAATTTTTTCCTGTGAAAATTTTCCATCTATAATAATTATGTACTATAGTTTATTTTCAAAACTTCTCTTTTCTACATCTCTCATTTCTTTATTTTCTCAATGCATTATCATCATTCTACTTTTTAAACATTGAGGATAATGTTTCTTTCAAGTTGGGGGCATAGAATTCTAGAAAATTCTAGTTTTTGTTAGTTTTTTCTCTTAATTTAAAAATGAAATTTTTGCTTTTTTTTTTGAAAATTTTTAAGTTAATTCCTATACTATGATGGGAATTGGATTTTCTAAAGTATAGTCGAGATAACTTTGACTTATTAATGGAGTTGTACATGATTAATTCATCGTTTTACTCATTTTCTAAAGTATTCTATGAAAGCTAAGTCTCATATCACATCTATGCACGTAATTGCATACATATATATATCCTAAATTGATAAGTATTTATAACTTAGAGATCTTGAAGAAATTCAGTTGAGACCTATAACCTAAGTGAGTTTTAGAGCCAAAAGTTCTTTTTGAGAGTTTATAAATGTTCCTAATTTTCTTCAACGTGCTTAATGAAAACTTGATCCCACCATTTTTTAAATTTGGCTAACTACCTGAATTGTTAGAGTATTACCTTTAAAATTCTACAAGTTCATTGAATTTGATAAATTATAGAAAACCTAGAAAATAATTTAGGCCATCCTTGTTATTACTAAGAAACGTAAAACCTGCCCAAAAGAGTATTTTTACCACTAGTTGGACAAATTGAGCCGTTTATAGAAACCTTTTCTTTTTCCACCCAATTTATCCTTTACCCATAGTAACCTAAGATAAATTATCCACTACCTATTTTCTTCAAAAATTAAGTTAGAGAAAAATGAAGAAATATCGTTAGTTGCAATGAAAGTAGAAAAGTAAATATCAAGAAAAGAAATGTTATTCAAAGAGATTCAAAAGTACTAAAAAAAGGATTTTGAAGAATGCAAAAAAGTAGAAAATATATTTATTCATTACAGGCAAACTAAAGAAAGAGTTGCCAACTTTAGTAGAGGACCCATACTTATTCTTGAACAAACTTTGAATACTCTTTATACCCTTTCTTTTGTATTTGCCTTAAGCCCATAGGATTTTTCTCTCTTTTTCAGTCATACGTAAATTCTTTAAATCTTTCTCTCTTCTCTCTAAGCTTTCCTAAGATCTCTTTGTTGACCCCATCTTTTTTTATTTTTAGTAGTCACCTTTCCTAAAATCTCTTTATAATATATCCTTTTCAAATTGGCAATCAAACTTTATCTTAATGATCAAAGCCATCCATCAAATAGTTATTAATGTAAATAAAGAAATGTTAACCTCATCTTAATGATCAAAGCTATCCAACTAATAGCCTATATTAATATAAATAAATAATTAGTCTCTCTCTCCTAAGGAAACTTTTCTTTAAACACTTATAATCCTATTTTTTCTTGTAATATGTTAGCATATTTAAAAATTTTAATTATTTCTATTTTGTCATGCTTTATTGGTTGGATAAATGGACCCACATAGAATTTGTCTCTCTTTTCCAACCACATGTCAATTATTTAAATCTCTCTCTCATCTCTAACCTTCTTTAAAATTTCTTTGCAGACTTTATCACTTTCTATTTCACAAGCACCTTTTCCTAATATATTATATCCTTTTCAAATTGGCAATCAAATCTTATCTTAGCAATCAAACTGGCACCTAATAGTTCATATTAATATAAACAAAGAACTATGAACCTTATCTTAATGATCAAAGCTGTCTATATAATAGTCTAATAAATGAAAGCAAATTAGTCACTATATTAACATAAACAAAGAAATCCTAGAGGAAAGAAATATGATCTAAGTTATCTAATGATCTAAGTCATTCATCTAATAGTCTAAATGAATGTAAACAAATAAAAATCCTAAGAGGAAATAAGTCATGACTTGTGCCCTAAAGTTGTGTACGTGACCTAACCTTTTTTCTTTTTCATTTGCTATTAGACATAATTATTAAGTATTTCTAGATTATTCTATCAATAGATATAAAATTTTATCTCCATCTATGTCATTCATATATATATAAACAAATCAACCTCTACTATAACTATATCTTGTTCTATTTTATAGGCATCTTATCTTAGGAAGTAAGCCTCTAAGAGGAGTCCTGCAACATAGAGGCTTAGATATTTAGGGATGAAAATCGTTCATCCCCTCTAACACTTTATTAAATAGACCTTAGATTAAAATAAATTTTCAATGAATCATCTAGCTTTATTATTCAATTTGAAAAGTAAAATAGAATAAATGGATACGAGATTGTTATTAGCTACTCCTAAATATTGTTTTTATTTTAATTCTTGAATTGAATAATAGTGGTTGGATGAGTAGTGGAGATTTATTTTGATCTAAGGTCTACTTGATAAGGTGGTAAAAAGATAAACTGTTTTGATCACAAAATATCTAGGCTTATATGCAGCAAGAGTCTTGCAGAAGTTTGTTTCCTAAGATTGGGTGATATGAAATAGAAAGAGGTAGAATCCTTTTAAAGCTTTGTCTCCTAAGATACAATGCACACCAAATAGAAAGAGATAAATATTTGTAACTTTTGATAGAATAGGGATACTTAATAGAAGCTTCTTATTTGTAATGACCCCTGTTTTCCTATGCATTTTTAAATGCAAAACTAACTCTTAATGCAGGATCGATCCTATTTGAAAACACTTTTACAAAAATAATGCAATGTAACAAAAAAACCTTTTTCTTTTAAATTCATTCTTAAAAACCCTGGTGTCATTTTTCTTTTCTCAAAACAAGGATTCTCGGTGAAATGAGAGCTCATTTCTTCTAAAAATTCAACAAAGTTTTCTTTGTTTTTCGGACAATAGACATTTAGCATATGTCATTGTGAAGTACTTGATAAGCATTCACATAAGTTTTAAAAATAATTAGAGACTTTGTCTCCTTTTCAAATAACATTTAACATGCAAAATAAGTAAGACTTGTCAATCGTAGCCTAATTACAATTTAGATTCCGTAGAAGATTAGAATGTCCCCTAATAATCAAGATAGATTGAGTTTCTTGATGAAACTCTAAATTACCTTGCTTTTTATCTTCTAAAATCTTCAAGTGGCTTTCTTAGAGCCTTAATCTCCTTTCTAAATCTTTTCAAGCTAACCTGTGGTAAAAATAGTAGGGTGAGTATATGACATATTAAGTAGATAATCTAATACTACAAAATAGAAATCATGACATACACATACAATGATTTGAAGAGTGGTTTTTTTTAATAATAGTATCATATGTTCATAAGCCATTTCATGAAATACATCATAGCACACATATGCATGTATGTGTGTGTGTGTGTGTGTGTGTGTGTGTGTGTGTGTGTGTCACAAACAAAATATATATCATACTTGCCAATCAAGTAACATATCATTACTTTAAAATTCAAAGTAAAATTCAGTTAAACTACATGACGGTCATTTCAAACCACTAAATGCATTATATTTTCAAATAACCAACTCATCATGTAAAAACATATAATCTATAGTAAAACAAATACCACAAAATGTCTTTTGACAACACATGTCAGGTAGACCAACCATATAGGGCAAATCACTAAGTGTCCTTTTGCAACACATGTATGCGGACTAACCATATGTCCCTTTGCAATACATGTGGGCAGACTAATCACATAGGGCAAATCACCGAATGTCTCTTTGCAATGCATGCAAGCAGACTAACCTCATAGGGTAAATCACCTGGTGTCCCTTTGCAACACATGCAGGTGGACTAATCTCATAGGGTAAATCACCAAATGTCCCTTTGCAATACATGCAGGCAGACTAACTTGGTGTCTCTTTGCAACACATGCAGGCGGACTAATCTCATACGGTAAATCACCAAATGTCCATTTGCAACACATGAAGGTAGATTAACCAGAGGTCCCTTTGCAACACATGCAGGCAAACTAACCTAAGGTCCCTTTGCAACACATGCATGCAGACTAACCTGTTGTTTGTTTGCATAACCTATGGTCCCTTTGCAACACATGCATGCAAACTAACTAGTGGTCCCTTTGCAACATATGTAGGTGGACTAACCTTATAGGGTAAATCACCACAAAAATATCAACATCATACATCTCAAATCATATAAAATAGTGTGCATACTTTATGCAAAACTATATATCTCAAATATTTTTTTCAAAGGATAGCTCAATAGTCAATCTAGCTCATTTCCATAATTGTATACGTCAAAACCGTATCATATGACATGCATATCCTATACAAAACCATGCATTTTAAAGCTTTCCTTTCAAAATATAGAATTCATGCATATACAAATCATGATTTTCTCATGTCTCACAAGTAAATGAAGTATTTGAATACTTTGAATTGAATAATTTATGGTTCTTTCCAAATTAGGTATTCAACATGAATTTAAAACTGAATATCAATTCACATGCTTCAGTTGTAAGAATATCATATAAAAAATATAAGATGAATCATGAATCTATAAGAAAATCATATACACTCACATAACATATATATATATATGTATGTATCATATAATTAGTATAATAATTCAAAACATTCTAAACTAGAAATAGTTCTCAAACAATTTTCTCATTTGAAGATCATTTAAAACTTGGTAGTATTAGATTACCTACCTCTTAAAACAGTTTATCCTTTCTCCACAGCTTTTATGGTCCTCTCTCCATGGTCAATCAACTTGCGCATCAATCTATGCTATGCATAAAGTTGATGTTTATAACATCAGTTCTAACTTTCATATCATTTTAAATCCATAACTTAGATTTTTACTCATCTCATGGTCTAATAATTTAAATCATCTCAAAATCATAAAACTGTTAGACTTAGGATCTCTCATTGATCTATGATTAATCATTTTAGTCAATTTATCATCTGAAGGTCATATTTGTCTATTCCAATATTTTACTGTTACTGTTCCTAGGTCATACCTGGAGATATGATTAGATCAATATCTGATATGCCGTTCATCCTCCAAATCATTGATCCAACTGATGGAAGCACTCAGACTATGTTTCTAAATGATAATCAATAATTATAAATGTTAGATTAGGCACGACTTACTACATCTCTGCACTGGATGAGACTACACATCATCTAATCATTATAAGAATCATACATGCATAATTTCTACTAATCAAAATCATCAATTTAAATTATCATGAGATCTCAAGGATCCAATGGTTGATTGGAGTTCTAACCCATTGATTAGGGCCCTAATCAACCTTAGATAGTCATAATTTTTTGAAATTATAAACCTTTTATCACAATTTTAAGAATCTGATGTAATCTAAGGCCTGGATCATACTTATCAGATATTTACATGGAAGATCAAGACTCATGTGAGTTAATCAAGGCTTTTGTCAATCTCTATCCTTAGATTAGGGATGAGATCGATGGTTAGATCTATGTGAACATCTAAATTTAATGTTTTCCATCAGATTATAAGGTTAGATCAACCTTTTATAAATGATCGAATGACTAAGATTGGCTGAAAATGGTCGGTCTACCTTTTTCAGACAATTCATTAGTTAAGATTTACAAAGAGCGGTCGAATCTACCTTCCATAGATGATTTGGCGGCTAAGATCTACTGTAATTGTTTAGATTTAGCTAATTTAAGGGTGATAGTGGTCAGATGGGCCACTTTTAGCCTCAGATCAATGATCAAAACTCATTCGTGGTCTCTAATTATTGATCAAACATCATAGGTTCACTGTTTGAACAGTGATAAATTGGACGATTGAGATTGTTTGATTAGCTTCCAAGCTAGATCGACAATCTCAATTAGATCCAAGTTGCATCAAGTGTGTAATTTCCTATTTCTACTCACTGATTAGAAAATCAACAGTCAGATTGTCCCTAAAACTTAGATCTCGAATGAAATTGCATGAATTTAGAAAAATACTTCAAATTAGGAATAGGGTTTCATAGATCTTACCTTTAGAGCATGTTTATGTGCTTCCTCCACCCTTGGATGAGCTAGATTGACACTAATTTCAGGTGAAACCTCCTTGATCTCATCGCATGGTAGTTTCCTCTTCAATCAACATCTTAGATAATCATAGTTCCTTCCATAACCATGTTGTTTTGGTTCTTCTAGGCAAGCTATGGAAGATGACCGGCTCAGATCAATGATCCAAGCTGTCGTTGTCTCTAGTGACAACTTGCAAACTCCGGCCAGCTACAAAATCCCCTTTTCCTCCTTTGATTGCTGGAGAATCAAAGGGCTTTTGATTTTCCCTTTATGCAAGGTAAGATGGATGGCTCAAATTAAGAATCGGAGTAGCCCTTGTTGCAGGCGAGCTCCATCTTTTCTGACAACACGAAAATCCCCCAAAACCTCTCTTTTCTTCTCCGGCATGGCTGGATTTTTCAAGTGCGTGAGCCTCCTCTCCTTCTCTTTTTCTCCTTCTCCTTCTCCTTCCTCTCCTTATTTCTTCTTCTCCTCTTCTCCGTCGGGTTTTTCTCCTTGTTTTCTTGGGTTTGGGATGTATTTTTCGTTTTTCTTAAGAGGGGTGTGCCAATATCAAATTTAACCCCTCCTTTTAAGTATTTTAATAATTTTCTTTCCCCCTTTTTTTTAATATTAAACATATATGCATGATGTTCTTCTCATTAGTCTTCACAGTGTAATTTCAGTTAAAAGATGATTGCTACTCATGATGATTGTTTGATGTTGTTTACTATTGAACTCAGATTTTTAAAAGTGGGGCCCACTAGTGAAATGATCAAATTACCCTTCATGAGAAAAATCACAACTTATTCTTTCGAACTCCGTTTTTACGAACTTAGTATTGTTGGAATCGTCTTTCTGAATACAATCCAAATATAAAGGTCTCTTCTCTTGATTTGATGTCTATAAAACATTAACTTATAAAACTTCAAAAATTAAAAATTTCAATATTCTCTTTTCATCCCAATTTGAGATAATCCAAAAATTTACTTAAATTCATATTTAAAAATTAGGGATATTACACTATCATATCTCTTGATAGGATAATCTATACATGCAATGATATAGACTATTGAATGGATGGCATATATAATTGAAAAGTTTATATATGAGTAGTTTTGAATGAAACCACATAAAGAAATTTAATAAAAGTAAGATATTTTAATGATTGGCCATGTGGAATGGATAAAGAAAATAAGACATTGTAGACAAAAAAATGTGAACTGAAAATGCAAAATATGCTTGAGAGAGAGAGAGAGAGAGAGAGAGAGAGAGAGAGAGAGAGAGAGAGAGAGAGAGAGAGAGAGAGAGAGCTTTTAAGAATTGGCATGTAGCTGAAAAGAAAAGGTCATGTAAGGCTAACCTTAGGGGCCCATGCATCCAACTAATGACATATTATACAAATAAATAAATAAAACAATACTAACGCAGTGCAAGAAAAAATAGGGCATTGTTAAGTGTTCAATTTTGGTCAAAATACCCCTAATTTAGTATTTGATTAGAGCATCTAGACCATTAATTTTAAGATTTTACATCAAATATTTTATTTTAGCTTTAATTGGCCATCCAACCGTTGAATTATAAAATTTAGTGGTTAAATGACTATTAAAGCTAATGGACGGTTTAGATTGTGCTAATTGGGTCATATGCATTGCAGAACGGTCAATTCAGGCATGGACGCTCCAGATCGAATCAAGGATACAAGATGGAGATCAGATGAAGTTTCATGGAAAAAAGTGGATTTTGAAGAGACCTAAGACAGAACAAAGTTTAAGACTTGCAGAGTTCTAGCAAGTCTAAACTTCTAGTGGACCCCACTCTCTCTCATCTCTCCTATCTCTCTTCAATCTCCCTTTCCCTCTCTTTCACGTCTCTATCTCTCACTCTCCTTTTTATACCTCTTCCCCTCTCTCTCTAAAAATGTTTTTCCCTTTTAGGAAGGTGGGGGCTGGCTGACTTTCTCCCTCTCCTCTCTTTCCCTCACTCCCTCTTTTCTCCTTTCCTTTCCTCTCCTCTCCTCCTCTCTCTCTCTCTCTCTCTCTCTCTCTCTCTCTCTCTCTCTCTCTCTCTCTCTCTCTCTCTCTCTCTCTCTCTCTCTCTCTCTCTCTCTCTCTCTCTCTCTCTCTCTTCAACCGTACCAAACCCCCTCCCTCTTCTCCTCTTTCCCATCTCTCTCTCTTCCTCTCTCATCACTCTCTCCCTAGTACCTCCCTCTCTCTTTTACCTTCTCCACCGCAAGAGCAAACTCCCCATTCTCTCTTTAGGAATCGTTTTCAATATCCCTCATTTCCTCTCATTTTCACTCTCCCTCACCTCTGTCTCTCTCAATCTCTCTCTTTGTTTCTCACCGCACTCTCCCTTATCTCTCCCTGTTCCCTGCACAAACCACTTCGCACGTCCTTTTCTTTCTTCTCCCCCATCTATCTCGTCTCTTTCTCTTTATCGGATCACTCTCACCCTCTCCTCCTCTGCCTTTCTTTCTCCCTCGTTCTTTCTTATTCTCTCTACTCACAGGAAAACCCAATTCGGGTTTTCCCAAAAGCCTACCTTTTCCCCAAGTTTCTCCACCTCCTTTCCATTCTCCCTCTTCCTCCCAGATGGCACCTATACCGGTCACCGGCCAGCATCATTACCCAGACTGGCACCAGTAGAAGCCCTCTTCACCGGTGATCTGTGTGCACAAGGTCGTTCACACAAACAGACCCGATTCCTCTCTCTTCTTCGTTCTCCCTGGTCCTTTTTTTTCTCTTGCCACGCCCAGACCCATCTGGACGGTCCTGGGAAAGAAAACCCGAATTGGGTTTTCTCCCATTTCCTCTTTCCCTCCTCTTCTTCTTCTTCCTCCTTCTCCGACGGTCTTTCTCTGCATCACCAGACGCCCCGGGGGAGAAAACCCGACCCATCTTTCTTCTCCTCCTTTCTCTTCTTCTTCTCTTTCCTCTTTTCCTCCCTCTTTCTTCCTTCTTCCTCCTTCACCGGGTTTCATCGTTTTCCTGGTTTTTTTCGTGAAAAACCAGAAACCCCAAAGAATTACAGTTCTGCCCCTGGCAGATCTCAGGAATTACATTTGTGTCCCCTGGCAGATTTCGGAAATTCCATCTGTGTCCCCAAAAGAATTACATCTGTCCCCTGGCAGATTTCAAAAATTCCATCTGTGTCCCCTGACAGATTTCAGAAATACCAATTGGGTCCCCTATTTAATTACAACTGTGTCCTTGTGCTATTCTGGTTTTAACTTATCTGACTATTTAGGGACAGTGCAATCCAAGGACAAGCTTATCCAAGACGCATTTTATTTTTTATTTTCTGTTTTCCTTGGAATAAATATTTGTGAACATTGGAACAATTGAATAAATCTAGATTTTATTTCTTTGTTAGTTTATATTCTTTTATTAATTGAATTTTATTGAAAACTCCATCATTTTAAATCAAGTCCTCATGGGATTGACCCGTACTTGCATAAGCTACACTACAATAGCCCATGCACTTGCGGTTAAACAATCAATAAGTTTTTAGCGCCGTTGCCGGGGACTTGAAATGGAGTTTTTATAAAATTTAATTAAAAATAAAAAAAAAATCAAAAAAATCCAGAAAAATACAAAAAAATAGGAATTGCATTTTAGGCATTCCTAGGTGCATCTTTAGGCATTTTTAGTGCATAATCACTTTATTTCCTGAATTTGGTACTAATTGTTATTTTTCTTTTTCAGGAAATTGGAGTGGAGCTTCATCAATTGATAGATTTTTCTTGCTTTCCTAGATTAGAAATTTTATTTTTGAGTGAATCTTGTAGTGAGGCCCCTTGTAATTTGCATTTTCAATTTCAATTTTAAAGGGTTGTAATAATACAGGGCAAGTGTGGGACAAGGTGGCCCACACTTGATCTTCATCAGAAACCTCACTGTAAGTCTTCTCACTCATTTATTTTCTAGATTAGTGTTTGCATTTAGAATAATTTGCATTGTTTGGTACTTAATTGCATATAGAAAGCATATGTTATAATTGTTGCATCTTAGGGTTTTGCATTAGTTTATTGCTTTCAATTGCATTTTAGGACACGTCTAACGCTTTAAGGTGGATTATATGTTGATCGAATTGCCATGGTGTGTGAAATTTAATTAGTAAGGGCACCCTACCCCACAAGATCAAGGGTGGATTTCATCACCACTCATTGGCCCACCTAAGATAATCACCTCAAGCGCGCAACCTCTCCTTTCACATTAATTTAAAATCAATCAGAAGAGACCTATAGGGTTATCACATGCTCGTAGAACCCTCTTAATAGGACACGAATTACTGTTACTTTGGTTGCTTTTGATCACTGTGGTTATTGGGGGTTGTCTAATAGAGCCTCGCTCTTCCCCCACCTCCTGTCGACGTTTGTTGAGGTCTAAACGCCTCCTTACACGAGGGTTGTATTAACCGCTTTGGTTAGAACCTAACTGGTAAGCAGTAGTCAACTCCTAAAGAGAGTAGGAGCATTAGAGTAGGCTAATTAAAAGTGTTGTCCCCACAGAAAATCAAGAAAATCAAAATATCTATGGATGCTAGCCTTAGGGGATTGCTTGATTGTGTCCTATTTTGTGCATTATTTTAGGCATTTAGGTTGCATCATTTAGGATATAAAAAATAAAAAAAATAAAAAACCAAAAAGATCTTTCATTGTATGCCCTTTTGGATACGCGACGAAACTGGTAAGTTAGTCTCGTACGACCAAAAAGACAGACCAACAATGGCTGATCAATAATCAAGGGGTAACTCACCCCATGGTAGTGTTAGAGGTGATCAAGCTCCACTCATCATGAATGAGGACCCACCACCTCTAATTGATAATGAATATCAACCTCCACCAAGGAGGAATAATCATCAACAAAGAAATTGGAGAAGGAATGAAAATAGGGAATGGGACCAACAGAGTGACCATGGAGAAAATGATGTTTATCAGAATCCTCATAGACGAACCTTAAGAGACTACCTTCAACCTACACGCACCAGTACACCCTCTTGTGTCATTCTTCCTCAAAATGCTGGTGCGTTAGAATTAAAAATGGGAGTAATTCAATTACTTCCCAAATTTCATGGGCTAGATAGTGAGAGTCCTTATTTGCACCTTAAAGAATTTGATGAGGTATGTAGTACCCAAAGAACCCAAAATATAGGTCTAGACACTGTCAGGCTTAAGCTATTTCCTTTCTCTTTAAAGCAAAAAGCAAAAATGTGGTTTAATGCACTGCCACCAGGTTCCATAAGGACTTGGAATGAAATGACTAGGGAATTCTTGAAAAAGTTTTTCCCTACACATAAAACAAATACACTCCGTCGTAAGATAATGAACTTTACCCAAAAAGATAAAGAATCATTCTACCAATGGTGGGAAAGGTTCAAAGATCTATTGCTTACTTGCCCACATCATGGCTATGAACCATGGCGCATTATCAGCTTCTTTTATGAAGGACTTAATTCTGACATGTGCCAGTTTGTAGAGATGATGTGCAATGGTAACTTTTTGAATAAACAACCAGATGAGGCGGAGGAGTATTTGGAATGGCTAGCTGAAAGTGCACAGACCTGGGCTGACTCAGAAAGAGTAGAACATTCAGATAGACCTAAGCCCACTACCACATCTACTAGGGGAGGCATGTATGCCATGACTGAAAAAAATGAAATATGTGCCAAAGTAGCAACCCTAGCTAGAAAAGTAGAAGCCATGGAAATGAGAACGAAAATCTTAACTAATGATGAACAAGTGTGTAGCATTTATGAAAGTACATCACTTCTTACTCAGTAATGTCCTACCATCCCTACATTTCAAGATGTACTTCATGATCAGGCTAATGCACTCAATAATTATAAAAGACCTTTCTCCCCATATTCTGAGACATATAATCCCAACTGGAGAAACCATCCAAATTTCAATTGGAGAAATGGACCTAATGCAAATGTCTCACAACTAGACCCACACCAAAGTCATCAACAATCAAACCAAGGACTACTTGCTCCACCACCATACCAAACTCATCAACCTCATTCTCCTGGACTTTACTTGCCCCCACCTAAAAGGCATGTAGAGGATAATCAAGTTAATCAAAATCAGGAAAGGAAAATTTCTCAATTAGAAAAGTCTGTGAATGAACTAAAAAACATGATGAGTCAAATGATGCAAAATATGAAAAAAGGAAAATTCCGAGCTCAACCTCAAGCAAACCCTAAGGGAGTGCATGCGGTTAGCATTAATGCATCTAATGAAACATCTAACTCTACCATAGAACAGACTAAAGATGTTACTATTCTTAAGAGTGGTAAAATAATTGAGAAAGATGAGCCTAAAAAGATTGAAAAGGTAGAAAAACCTAAAGAAAAATCTAAAGAAAAGGGCCATGTTTCACCTGTTGAGCCATGTCCAGTCCCTACTCCATTCCCTCAAAGATTGCACCAAGCCCCAAAGTCTGCATCTAATGATGAGATTTTAGAGATTTTCAAGCAAGTCAAGATCAACATACCGATCTTAGATGCTATAAAACAAATCCCATCATATGCCAAATTCTTAAAAGACTTATGCACCATTAAGAGAAAATTAAATGTCCAAAAGAAGGCATTTTTGACTGAACAGGTTAGTTCTATTCTTCAACATCATACACCACCAAAGTACAAGGATCCTGGTTGCCCCACTCTTACTTGCATTATTGGCAACTACAAAATTAACCAAGCTCTTCTTGATTTAGGATCTAGTGTAAACTTATTACCATACTCGGTATACGAACAGTTAGGTCTGGGTGAATTGAAACCTACATCTACTACGCTCCAGCTAGCTGATCGTTCTGTAAAAATATCGAGAGGGGTAATAGAGGATGTGTTAGTCCAGGTAGAACAATTTTGCTTCCTTGTCGATTTTCTGGTTCTAGATATACAACCGGTGGTGAATGAGAAGAATGAAATACCAGTCATCCTGGGACGACCATTTTTGGCTACGTCCAATGCCTTAATCAATTGTAGAAATGGTGTGATGAAATTGTCCTTTGGCAATATGACAATAGAGCTTAACATTTTCAATATCTGTAAGCAACCTGGTGAAACTACTGATGATTTGCACTATGTTAACGTGATCAATTCAGTTGTGCAAGATCAGTTTCAGTCATCTTCCTTGTCGGACCCACTTGAGGCCTGTTTGGCCCATTTTAATGAGTTTAATGAGGCTGCATTAATAGAGGAAGTTAATGCCCTCCTTGATTCTTTCCTATCATGGAAACAGAAAAATGGAAACATCCTTTCGAGGACCTTCCACTGAGGGAGTCCACTCCCCTTCCATCATTCACAGAACCTCCTAAGCTTGAATTGAAATCTCTACCATCAGATTTAAAATATGCCTTTTTAGGAGACAAAGAGACTTTTCCTGTAATAATTTCCTCCCAATTAGAAACATCTCAGGAGGACAAATTAATAGACACTTTAAAAGAACACAAAGGTGCTACAGGATGGACCATAGCTAATATAAAGGGCATTAACCCTTTAATCTGCACCCATAGGATATATCTAGAGGATAAAGCTAAACCATGTCGTCAAATGCAAAGAAGGTTAAATCCTAATATGAAAGATGTGGTTAGAGCAGAAGTCCTAAAGTTGCTTAATGTGGGAATCATCTATCCCATAAGTGATAGCAAATGGGTAAGTCCTACTTAGGTGGTTCCAAAGAAGTCTGGAGTGACAGTAATAACTAACACCAATAATGAATTGATCTCTACCAGGGTTACTACTGGTTGGCGTATGTGTATTGACTATCGAAAGTTGAATGCTGTTACAAGGAAGGACTATTTTCCTTTGCCCTTCGTTGATCAACTGTTAGAAAGGGTTGCAGGACACCAGTACTATTGTTTCTTATATGGTTATTTAGGGTATAACCAAATAGAAATTGCACCCGAGGATCAGGAAAAGACCACATTTACATGTCCTTTTGGCACTTTTGCTTACAAAAGAATACCATTTGGATTATGTAATGCTCCTGCCACATTTCAACGTTGCATGTTAAGCATTTTCAGTGATATGGTGGAGAGAATTTTAGAGGTTTTCATGGACGACTTTTCTATTTTCGGTAATTCATTTGAAACATGTCTTGAAAATCTAAGAAAAGTATTAACTCGTTGTAAAGAAAAGAACTTAGTGCTTAATTGGGAAAAATGTCATTTCATGGTTCCTAAGGGAATTGTCTTAGGTCACATTGTATCATCTAAAGGTATAGAGGTAGATAGAGCTAAAGTTGATCTAATTTCCAATCTACCCATTCCAAAATCTATTAGGGACATTCGATCTTTCCTAGGTCATGCGGGATTCTATCGGAGGTTCATTAAGGATTTTAGTGCAATATCTAGACCACTATGTCACCTCCTCACAAAGGATACTCCCTTTGAGTGGACTAAGGATTGTCAAGAAGCATTTATAAAGTTGAAAGACAAGTTGACCACTGCACCTATCATGCAGCCTTTGATTGGAGTCTACCCTTTGAAATCATGTGTGATGCCGTTGACTATGTCAGTAGGAGCTGTACTAGGACAGAGAAAAGAAAAGAGGCCATACGTCATCTACTATGCCAGTAGGACCTTAAATAGCACCCAAATGAACTATTCTACTACGGAGAAAGAACTCTTAGCAGTTGTCTTCGCATTGGATAAATTCCTGTCTTACTTGGTTGGATCTAAAATAGTCATATTCACCGACCATTCGGCCCTCAAGTATCTTCTTTCTAAGAAAGATGCTAAGCCTAGACTAATTAGATGGATTCTCTTACTCCAAGAGTTTGACATTGAAATAAAAGATAAAAAGGGAGTAGAGAATGTAGTAGCTGACCATTTATCTCGCTTAGTCCTAACAGAGCCTTTAAATGAGTTGCTAATTAAAGACACTTTCCCTGATGAGCAACTTTTTCATGTTTCCCATCCTCCCTGGTTTGCTGATATTGCAAATTATTTAGTCACGGGGAAAATTCTTGAACATTGGACTAAACAAGAAAAGAAAAAATTCTTTTCCAATGTTAAGCACTATTTCTGGGATGATCCATACCTGTTTAAATACTGCCCAGATCAAATCATTAGGAGATGTGTCCCTGACTTAGAACAACATAGTGTTATTTCCTTTTGTCATTCAGAAGCATGTGGTGGACATTTTTCTACCCAGAAAATAGTGGCAAAGATTTTGTAGTGCGGTTTTTATTGGCCGACATTGTTCAAAGACACACATGTGTTTTGTAAATTATGTGAGCAATGTCAAAAGTTAGAAGGAATAACCCGTAGAAATATGATGCCTCTAAACCCTATTCTTATCATAGAAATTTTTTATTGTTGGGGTATAGATTTCCTGGGTCCATTTCCACCTTCTTTTGGCTACATTTATATCTTATTGGCCGTAAACTATGTTTCAAAATGGATTGAGGCTATCCCATGTAGGCATAATGATCATAAAATAGTTCTTAAATTTTTAAAAGAAAACATTTTTTCTAGATTTGGGACTCCTCGAGCCATTATAAGTGATAACGGTACACATTTTTGCAACAAACCATTTGAAGCACTAATGAAAAAATATAATATTACACATAAAGTTGCAACACCGTATCACCCACAAACAAGTGGACAAGTAGAAGTACCTAATCGGGCCATCAAACAAATCCTTCAAAAGACTGTTAATCCAGATCGTAAAGATTGGTCTCTTCGACTGATTGATGCGCTATAGGCTTACAAGACTGCACATCACACCCCGATTGGTATGTCTCCCTATCGTATTGTATACGGTAAGGCTTGTCATTTGCCTATGAAATTGGAATATAGAGCCTATTGGGAAATAAAGACATTCAATTTCAATATTGATAAAGCAGGCTCACATCGCAAACTCCAACTTAATGAGTTGGAAGAGATCAGGCAAGAAGCTTATGAGAGTAATAGGATATATAAAGAAAAGATGAAAGTTTTTCATGATAAGAACATAATGAGAAAATCCTTTACTCCAAGCCAAAAGGTTCTACTTTACAATTCTAAGCTCCACCTATTTCCAAGTAAGCTTAGATCTCGATGGACCGATCCATACATAGTAAAAGAAGTTTTTCCATATGGGACTGTCGAGATTGAGAATACTAGGACTGGTCATTCTTTTAAAGTGAATGGTCAACGTTTAAAGCCTTTCCTAGATTATGAGAATCCAGAAGTTGAGTCCACAACTTTAGAGGATCCTGTTTATCAGGATTGAGTGAATTTGATTTCTTTGTACCATATTTTGTATTTTGTTGTTTTCTACATCACCCATATTCATTTTAGGTCCTACTTTTTAAACATTGAGGACAATGTTTCTGTCAGGTTGGGGGTGTAGAATTCTAGCAAATTCTAGTCTTCTTTTAGTTTTTAGGTGTTTTCCTTGGTTTTTTCAAAAAAAAAAAAAAATGAAAAATTTTAGGCCATTTCCTATACTATGATGAGAATTCGATTTTCTGAAGTATAATCTGGATAACTTTAGCTTATTGATGGAATTGAATATGATTATTTCATCATTTTACTCATTTTCTAAAGTATTCCATCAAAGCAAAGTCTCAGATCACATCTGTACACGCAGTTGCATATAGATAGTCTAAATTGATAAGTGGCTATAACTTAGAAATTCTGAAGAAATTCAGTGGAGACCTATAACACAAGTGAGTTTTAGAGCCATTCATCCTTTTTGAGAGGTTATAAATGTTCAAAATTTTCTTCACCATGCTTAAAGAAAATTGATCCCAAACTCTTAAATTTGGCTAATTACCTGAATAATTAGAATACTACCTTTAAAATTCTAGAAGTTCATTGAATTTGATAGATTATATGAAACCTAGAAAATGATTTATGCCATCCTTGTTATTAACCTAGAGACATAAAGCCTACCCAAAAGTATTTTACCACTAATTAGCCAAGTTGAGCCTTGAATATAAAGTCATTTTCTTTTGTCACCCAAATTACCATTTACCCATATTAACCCAGTATAAATTATCCATTACCCATTTTTCTTTGAAAAATAAGTTAGAGAAGAATGAAAGAATATCTTTTAGTTGCAATAAAAGTAGAAAAGTGGATATGAAGAAAAGAAATATTCTTCAAAGTGAGTCAAAAGTACTGAAAAAGAAAGAAAAGATTCTGAAAAAAAAAAAAAAAAAAAAAGAGTTTGAAGAATGCAAAGAAAAATAGAAAAAGAAATATCCACTTCAGCAAAGAAAAGAAGAATTGTCAACTTTAGTAGAAGACCTCTACTTATTTTTTGAAGAAACTTTGAATATCCTTATACCCTTTCTTTGGTACCCTATCCTAAGCCTATGTTTCGTCCCAATTAAAGACCTATTGATTCTAGGATGAATATAGTCTTGATGAGGGAATTAATGGATAAGATTAAAAGAGTGGTATTTCTAAATATTCAAAGGTAATGGCATCTATTCTAAAGGGATCAAAACAATTCCTTAGTAACTCCCATTCTTCATGAGTATATGTGAGATATATTTGTTTTTATTGACTCTTCTCACATAATTAAAAAAGAGATATGATTTGAACCCTCTATCTGAGAGATTTTATTTCTGAGCGTATGCCATTAGTAAGGATTGAGGTCAAAACATATTTCAGATGGAGTTCAAAAGTTAGAAGTCTACTTAGAGATAAAGATTATTCTATGTGTAAACTGCATATGCACATACTTACTCTGAGATCTGAGCTTAAGTGGAATGTTTTTAGCATATGGGTAGGGTTTTGAATTATTCAGTCATCTTTATTAGTTTGCTAAAGTTGATAGATTTATTGAAGATAATTCTCTGAGAAAAAAATAGAGATGACCTGAAAAATAAAAAAAATTGTGAGTTGATTTCTTCGCATCTTTCGCTAGGGACTAGCAAAATGCTGGTTGGGGGGTGTGTTAAGTGTTCAATTTTGGTCAAAATACCCCTAATTTAGTATTTGATTAGAGCATCCAGACCATTAATTTTAAGATTTTACATCAAATATTTCATTTTAGCTTTAATTGGTCATCCAACCGTTGAATTGTAAAATTTAGTGGTTAAATGACTATTAAAGCTAATGGACGGTTTAGATTGCGCTAATTGGGTCCTATGCATTGCAGATCGGTCAACTCAGGCGTGGACGCTCCAGATCGAATCAAGGATACAAGATGGAGATCAGATGAAGTTTCATGGAAAAAAGTGGATTTTGAAGAGTCCTAAGACAGAACAAAGTTTAAGACTTGCAGAGTTCTAGCAAGTCTAAACTTCTAGTGGACCCCACTCTCTCTCATCTCTCTCATCTCATCTCATCTCTCCTATCTTATCTCTCCTATCTCTCTTCAATCTCCCTTTCCCTCTCTTTCACGTCTCTATATCTCACTCTCCTTTTTATACCTCTTTCCCTCTCTCTCCAAAAATGTTTTTCCCTTTCAGGAAGGTGGGGGCTCTCTCTCTCTCTCTCTCTCTCTCTCTCTCTCTCTCTCTCTCTCTCTCTCTCTCTGTCTCCCTCTCCTCTCTTTCCCTCTCTCCAAACTCCTTCTCCTTCAATCCATCTCTCTAACTCCTTCTTCAACCGTACCAAACCCCCTACCTCTTCTCCTCTTTCCCATCTCTCTCTCTTCCTCTCTCATCACTCTCTCCCTAGTACCTCCCTCTCTCTTTTACCTTCTCCACCGCAAGAGCAAACTCCCCATTCTCTCTTTAGGAATCGTTTTCAATATCCCTCATTTCCTCTCGTTTTCACTCTCCCTCACCTCTGTCTCTCTCAATCTCTCTCTTTGTTTCTCACCGCACTCTCCCTTATCTCTCCCTGTTCCCTGCACAAACCACTTCCCACGTCCTTTTCTTTCTTCTCCCCAATCTATCTCGTCTCTTTCTCTTTATCGGATCACTCTCACCCTCTCCTCCTCTGCCTTTCTTTCTCCCTCGTTCTTTCTTATTCTCTCTACCCGCAGGAAAACCCAATTCGGGTTTTCCCAAAAGCCTACCTTTTCCCCAAGTTTATCCACCTCCTTTCCATTCTCCCTCTTCCTCCCAAATGGCACCTATACCGGTCACTGGCCAGCATCATTACCCAGACCAGCACCAGTAGAAGCCCTCTTCATCGGTGATCTGTGTGCACAAGGTCGTTCACACAAACAGACCTGATTCCTCTCTCTTCTTCGTTCTCCCTGGTCCTTTTTTTTCTCTTGCCACGGCCAGACCCATCTGGACGGTCTTGGGAAAGAAAACCCGAATTGGGTTTTCTCCCATTTCCTCTTTCCCTCCTTTTTCCCTCCTCTTCTTCTTCTTCCTCCTTCTCCGACGGTCTTTCTCTGCATCACCGGACGCCCCGGGAGAGAAAACCCAACTCGGGTTTTCTCCCATCTTTCTTCTCCTCCTTTCTCTTCTTCTTCTCTTTCCTCTTTTCCTCCCTCTTTCTTCCTTCTTCCTCCTTCACCGGGTTTCATCGTTTTCCTGGTTTTTTTCGTGAAAAACCAGAAACCCCAAAGAATTACAATTCTGCCCCTGGCAGATCTCAGGAATTACATCTGTGTCCCCTGGCAGATTTCAGAAATTCCATCTGTGTCCCCAAAAGAATTACATCTGTGTCCCCTGGCAGATTTTGAAAATTCCATCTGTGTCCCCAAAAGAATTACATCTGTGTCCCCTGGCAGATTTCAGAAATACCAATTGGGTCCCCTGTTTAATTACAATTGTGTCCATGTGCTATTCTACAATAGCCCGTACTTGCATAAGCTACACTACAATAGCCCGTGCACTTGCGGTTAAACAATCAACAGGCATTGAAGGCTTATATCATAAAAAGTTGAGCCCATGAAGATGAACAATTTTGATTGTATATTTGAAAAGAACACCATATAAAGAGATTTAGTAAAAGTTGGAGACTTTAGGAATTGGGAATGTGGTTGAAGGAACAATAAGAAAGACTAGAAAAAATATGGACTGAAATAGGCAAGCTAATCATAGTAAAAAATGTATACAAAGATCTATGTAGGAATTCTAAAAACCTTGCCTCTCCACATCAAGAAGCAATTCCTTCTCTAGATAGAATAATATTATTATATAAACCAAAAAATTTTCCCTCCCTATTATAATAATTCCTATAATTTATTCGAATTAGAAATAGTTTGAAGTAGACTCTACTCTCCTAAAGCCACATAAGCACTTCCTATTTAACTTTTTCTGTTTTAGCTCTCTCTCTCTCTCTCTCTCTCTCTCTCTCTCTCTCTCTCTCTCTCTCTCTCTCTCTCTCTCTCTCTCTCTCTCTCTCTCTCATGAGTATATGCATGCTTGCCTTACTAATTAAACTACAATCTCATACAGTAGTTTGTGTCATGTTTGGATAATTTTCATTTTTATCGCCAGTCATTCCTATTTTCTCTCTATGCTTTCCATTTTTCTTTCTGGTAACAATCTCTCTCTCATATTCATGCCTCTTACTAATCCTCTACTAAAATGGGAGTTAAACTCAAATTTCCTATAGTATAAGTTTGAAAAGAGAGTTTCCTCTTCTATGCTTTCCTTTTTCTTGCATGTATCTATCGTAATATGAAAAATACAAAGGAGAATCTATTGCATACTTTATATCCCATTTTACATCAATACTAATCTTCATTTAACATAAGTATTTATAAAAATAGACGCAAAGAAAGAAAAATGGCTATAGGAAAACTATGCCCTTAGAAGAGACAATATGAGAAGGTACTGCAACTGAACCACCATCATGTTATGTGCTAATTGGTCTTTTGAGCTTCTAGAACCATGAAACTGATAACTATTTAGTCCTTTGGCCTTTAAATATATCAATTCCACTCTGAATTCATTCAAAAGCTTATGGAAGTAGTTGCTGTGAGGAGTGATAATGTTGTGGTAGAGCTCATGCAATATGGTCTCAATAACCTACTCGTAAGACCTAAAATTAGAATCATCTCTATTTGGCCATAGCAAATTCAGCTCAGTCATCTTCCCTCTACCATGGTTTTACCCAACCCTAACTTGTTGAACTCTGAAAGGACTTTTGGTCTCTATTTTCTGAAGCATCTTCCTTGCCTCTGCATTCTTGATTTTCCTTTGAGGGTTCTGATATGTCACACCTAGTAATAATCATCAAGACCCATTATCAATACAAGGGAAAATCCTAAATCCCAAAGAATTGCCCCTCCTAGTGTCAAGTTTGGATCAAGTTTTTTCTTCTATCAATTCTTTTTGGCGGAATTCTCTTTCATTAATTACAACCATAGAATTTCATATTTTCTCTACATCCTCTATTATTTTCTCTTTATTTTATTCATTTTTCTCTCCAATAATTACATAAATATATTGCTCCCAATATTCTTGCATGCACGTGCATGTGTGCCCCTACTATTCTTTGATAAAGTCTTTCTCCCCAAATCTCTATAGTGGCATGCACACTTTATGTTTAATTAGTATACCTAAAATGGTACTAGTAAAAGAAAGAAAGAAAACAATTTTCTACATAATAATTAACATTTAATTTTGCATCAGTTCTAATTTTCTTTCAACATATAAGTATGTGCAGTTGCATGATTTTTTATTTTTTGGGTATAACAAAGAATTACGCAAGCATCAACACAGTTGGTCACATATAACTCTAAAATCTCCCCTAGAATATGCTTGGTCACATGTTCAAGTTGCTGTGCTTACTCTTTTGGCTGAGAATAAGATATAGGAGTGTGAAGTGATTTGTTCCATAATTCACCCCTTTATGTACTAAAGAAAAAAGAATTAGTATAAGTGAAAAAATGCAATATATGACAAACTTATGACAGTGATGATAATCTGATTGGCTAGCTAGTAGTATCTATAAGCAGCTAACATTGCAAGTAGTGTCTACATGTTTGTGATTGAGATCTTCCATCTTCTAGGTCCTACGTACTTATACGGACTTGTCCAAAACAGGTCATTGCATGTGCTACATGAAAGTGAACTCCTCTTATATTAGTTGAGGATAGTATTAAAGAAAATAAAAAATGGTTTTATAAATTCTGGGTAAAAAAAAGGAGAGAAAAAAAAAAAACCAGTTTTAGAAAGAGAAATCACTTTAATATTCTCTCCTATTATCTCTCTAGCAACTCTGCATTAGTATTATCATACCGATATCTTCTGTGTGTGTGTGTCTCTCTCTCTTACGTTTACTAAAAGAAATTTCCTCGTAATGGAAGCCCAAAAACTTATCGTTCCATTCACCTTTTCTCTTCATTTAGATTTAGAAGACAGATTGGAAGATGATTTTAGTATAAAATTGCTCACGTCTTTTCATCACTTATTTTATCTCGTTAATCTCCTTCCCCCTCAATTCATGTTCTCTTAGCTGCTGCCTCACTGTTGAAGTTTCAATACCATCCGTTCCTCCTCTCATGGTAAGCATGTACACTTGTGTGCTCTAAAGGGTTATTCTGCATATCACAATCTTGGATTAGTTCTTGTTTTACTAGTTTTGTGTACCTATTGGTATTTTTATCCTTTAGTATTATGTTGTTTTCGTTTCCTTGTAATGGGCCTTTGAACCGAAGAAGATAAGACAAGATTATAGAACATTATAAAATTGAAACTCCAGATGAATAACTAATGTTCTTCTGTAATATGTTCACTAATTTCATAATTACTTTCTTTGCAACATGATATAGGTTTTATCCTTTTGGATGAATCTATGCCAGTACAAAGTTTCTATTTGCTTGGTTAAATATTATTAAAAGGGCTATACATATCTTTTTAATTTGTCGGGTGTGTCATAGATGTTGCATGTCGTTCCCAAATACTTGTTACTTAAAAACCTTTTCATCTTTGGATTATGATCAAGTACTGTAATTTATGTATTATATGATTGAACTAGTAATTACGTTATGTTGGTGCGTAGCAGCAGAGACATGTAGGTCGCAAGTTGCAGGGTATTAAAGGGCTAGCTCAAAAAATGGCAAAGGAAACTAAAACACAAGAACATAGGTCTTAGGGTCTTTATAACTCATAACCCTAGAATTAAGTGAAGCTTAATTAAGTGAACTTTTAAATATGTTCAAACTCAACAAACCATTTCTTCAAGCACTCTAAATTTAAATTGCAGGAAAGTCAATTTGGACAGTAGATCCTTTTGCATCGAAAATCTTCATTGTCGTCTAACTGACTTGTTACTTTTTTGGAATGTGTGATTGATCTTAAATGAGATTATTTTTACATGGTGTGTTCTTTCGTTGATCTTAATCTAGATTCAACTTGATTTCGTGATTTTGACGCTTTTGTGTGGTTTTGATGCCTATTGTAGTGTAGGTACGTTCTGATCGAAGTTTTGATAGTTTTCCAAGTATTTACTTGGGAATAGGAAAATGCTAAAAGGAAAACGATATGGAGGTGCAGTTGAATATGCATTGGCAGACGCCACATGGGACGTGTTTTATCTCCTTTGAGTCATTTGGATGTTGCAAACAACTGAATTGAAACCAGTTTCCCTTGAATTTTTCTGTGTTTTGTGGAGAGTTATTTTGACATGGCCAGCTTCTATTAGTAGTATCTCAAGATACGTACTCCTTAGCCACGTTTCTTAGGTAGGAGTTGATTCATAGAAGGATGATAAGCTAACTCCCACCCTTTATCTCTACCTCATAGGTTTTTGAAGTTCATTTTGTTTCCAATTAGAGTTATTTGCTGCGGTTTAAGTAATAGAACAATTAAACTAGTTTCACTTTTTATTTATTTTTTAGGTAATAACTTTCCCTTTTTATTGATATATTCATTTATGTTAGTAGATAAGAGGAAACATTTTTTCTATCTTCATTATACGATTTAAATGTAGAAGTAATTAAGGAAGATGCACATAGTACTACTTTTGAAAACTATTAGACCACTCGAAGATGTATGCCAGTGTCCTTGTTTTTGTTTGAACTTTTTCTTTTTTTATTAAATGATGCATTTTTCACTTTTGATGGGTGCACTGGACTTATTTGTGATTCATTATTAGATTTTTTTATTCGTGTAAATTTTTTATGGCTATTTTGTATAGAAATTTGATTCATTCTATTGAATGGAGGATTGTAATGTTTGGGTTGATGAACCATATACCCTTTACTTAGTATTTCGATGGATTGTAACTATCCAAGGGTGCATAGATTATTGTTATTTTTAGCTCTATCTAAAATATTAGCTCTTCGACCAAAAAAAAGATTTACTTATTCTATTATGTTTGTACTTTAAATTTTATTATTTCAGACTTCAAAGAAAACTTCGATGAGAACCAGACGCGCTTTTATATTTCCTAAAAGAAGGAGAAGTAATGCAACGAGAAAAGGTAGAAAAAACAAGGCCAAGGAGGCAAGTGCAGTTGAGCACCATGCCCAGACAGAGGAAGAAGTAGATGTGCCACAACAGAATGACCATCCCCAGAACATCAAGAATATGCTAGCCAAGGTGAAGACCTCCATACAAGGTACGTGAAGGCTTGGACCCATGTTCAATTAACGGCCCTGGCCTTGGAGTGGGAACTGGATGAGGCTCTCAAAAGTTTTGATGTGCTGGTCCATAGTCGCATTGTGGCTAGGGTCAATTCCTTGGGCTATACTGCAACACTGGTCAATCGTCGGACCAAGACCATGAATGTGGACCTGCTTTCGTGCTTTGCTGCACTTGAGTCACTGCACCGCGCGGACAATTAAGGAACAGGATGATGCCCCAGTCGAGCATCTCAAAAACAAAAATCCCCGAGCCCAACATCATCAGAGTGTCCAGTCCCTCTCCCAGTTGCTAGACAGATTCAGGACCGGGTCTATCCCTTGGGACCAATAGAGACTGTGGATCCTGCTCGGGACCTGGCCTGCCCACGACTCTTGTACACAGCCATGGCGTCGTCCCAGCACATTCTGTCCGAGCGGTGGATCTCAATGTTGAGGCCCACTTGGCCCAACGGCAAAAACCTAGCCCCAGCACTGGACCAAGCCTTTCCCGTCGCCCAGTCCACACAGGCAACTTCTAAAATGGCCGAAGCACAAATAGTATTGGATGGTATTGATAATGCAGCAGTGATCCATTAGACATGGGGAGACTTCTTGATAAAGATGGCATAGTAGTGACAGCTACATAGAATAATAATACTACCAGAAAAATGTTGCGTGGATTAGTCCAAAATATGAGAATGTGGATTCCTATTCAGTGGATGCGCACAAGTGAATACAAGTGAGATATCATCATTTGGATGATCACAACCATCCATTTGGATGACTTGCTATGGATGAAAGACATATAAATGTTAACAACAGTAATGATTATAACGTTTAGTATTTGATGCTTTTGATAATGAATGCAGACCGTTGGTACATGACTCCCCCTATAGTGGTTCAAAAATAGACGATTTGGATCAACACAATCAAATTCCTTAATCTCACGGGTGAACTAAAGCCGAGTTGGAATGCAAGCTTGGGGAAAAAGGACAATTGTGCAAATTTAGAAGAAAGCACAGGTAATTACATGATTTCTTTTCAGGAATTCTCTCTCTTGAGTAATTCTCTATCTTTTGAAAGCTTTCGGTGAACTTTTTTTGCTGTTTGTATTGTAAGATTATGCGAAGCGAGAGCTGATAATGATAATATAAGAAGCATTGATGTAAGCTATGCACTGAGCTCTTAAAAGCTTAACTTGTGTGCTACTCTTATTCCCAGCAGTGGTAAGTATAAAAGACACAAATTGAGATAGCTCCTCTTCAGAAATTTCTACTACTCCTAAAATATGAAATAGGAAAGATGGGAATTTGTTATTTTTTGAAATGGTTGAGAATTTTACAAGTGAGGGAATACTTGTGAGTTACAAGGACATGACTAAGAATGTCATGAGATCAACCATGTTGATGAGCAGAAGAAGCAGAAATGAGAAATTGGAAACCTAGAAGTACCGGGCTTCAATTACAGCCTTAGTTGTGATAATTGATGACCATTTGTTGCCTCCTAGCACCTTCTTTAGCAAGGCTATCTGCAGATTCATTAGCCAATCTTTTCACCCAAGAGAATTACACCTTAACTTCAAGCCATTCAACAATCTGAACTAGAACACTATCATACTTCCATGGCCAGTTTTCCTCATCTTTCGTCTAGTTTATCTCATTGATTGTGTCTTCTTCGATAAGGAGAGCTTGGCATTGGTGATTTAGAGAGTGATAAATGCCAATGAAAGGTGCTCTTACTTCAGCTTTGTTGGACTCATTAAATCCAACTGGACCTGAGAATGTAAAAAGAGTCTGCTCATCATGATTTCTAGAAATTCCTGCAATACCTGATTGCCCTGGGTTTCCAAAGAGAATTTGAAAACTTTTGACTGGGGATAAATGTCTTGGTAGGTGATGTCTCATCTTGCACATAAGTGTGAACATCTGAGAATGTTTTGGTGAACTTTTGAAAAATGAGGATTTTTTTACTTTTTTTTGACATTTGGATGACATTTAAGAAGGAGATACCAGAAGTCGCTTTTCTGGATATCTAATCCCAGATGTCTTTCATGTTATACATCTCTTTCTTGATGGCATCCCTCTTATAATT
Organism: Warburgia ugandensis; assembly: GCA_035236585.1. NCBI lineage: Eukaryota > Viridiplantae > Streptophyta > Magnoliopsida > Canellales > Canellaceae > Warburgia > Warburgia ugandensis. The sequence goes on from CP141136.1 coordinate 26,752,351, forward strand.
TCATTCATTTATGTATTTGGACATGCAGAGACATCAGTATTAAATTCTAAACATATGTTTAGAGATTTCTAAACATAAGCAGTTATCATAGCTTCTGCAAAGGGGTCAAGGCACAGAAATATAAATCTAAGAGTTATAAGTGCAGAGCCCTGACCTATGGGGGCCATCTGTGTTAAATTCCACTTTCTCTTCATGGCTTCCTAACTATAGATTGTTCATTTGAATTGCGCTTCTGTGCTTAGGTGCATCTTGGCATGCACTGACATAAGCAAGACTAGATGTTCATGTTAATGATTGATCTTGAAAAATATATCTGTACACACATGCAGACATGTGGCTAACCACTTTCCATGCGTTATGGAAAAAGTAATTTTAGCTGTCCACACTTCACTCAATGGCATATGGTACATGACATTGACTGTGTTAGAGAGTGGCTAACGACTTTCCATGCCTTATGGAAAAAGTGATTTAAGTTGTCCACACTGCGCTCAACAGCATGTGGTACATCGAATTGACTGTGTTAGAGCGCTAGCTGAGATCTAGAACTTCTATTGGTAGATCCAAAGCCATTTTAGCGAAATGTAATAGAACAATTATTGGACATTTCAGGGGCTATTGACTGAAAATGCTGTTGCTGTTTTAAAGATGTTGCTTCCAAAGCACCCCGAAGGTGATCTTGCTGCTGCTTGTTCCTAACCTGATGAAATTTGCCTCCACTGGAACTAGCAATTGACTGGTTCTTTTCTCTACATTGATACGCCAGGTTTCAAGTGTAACTATAACTACTGCAGTGACTTTTATGTATTTGTGCCAGGAGTTACAATCCTTTCTTCTTAGCAAGTTCTTCCATAGTGAATTATTTCCATAAATGGAAGATTCTTAGTTAAAAATTTGTTCAATATATCTATTTTATTTGTTAAGAGGAGCCTTGGCGCAACAATAGAGTTGTTGTCATGTGATCTTGAGGTCACAGGTTCAAGGCATGGAAACAGCCTCTTGCATTGACCCTTGTGGTCCACCCCTTCCCCGGACCCTGCATACACGGGAGCTTCGTGCACTAGGGTTGCCCTTTTATATCTATTGTATTTGTCGTTAGTGTACTTGGTGCAATGGTTGAGTTGTTGCTGTGTGACCTGGAGGTCATGGGTGCGAGGTGTGGAAACAGCCTCATGAAAAATGCAAGGGAAGGGTGTATGCTATAGACCCTTTGTGGTCCACCATTCCCCGGACCCCCCATCCTTGGGATCTTCGTGCATTGGGCTACCCTTTTTGTTGGTATACCTCATGATGCCCAAATTTCCATCCTTGGGAAATGGCAATCAAAGTAATAGATCCATTCGAACTTGATCTTGAGTTGCCTCAAATTAATTCTGAAGGCAGTGACAGAAGTAGGCCCTAATCTGGCTACTTTTTTGGCTTCGTTCTGTGCTGAACCAAGTTGGTTTTGGTATCTCTGTCTCCATTTGGTATGATAGACCTTTGACAGTGGAAAAACTTGAAAATGGCCTAAATTGGTCATAATTGTTCTTGACATGGAGAAAATGAAATCATCAGTTGCCAATAAACAGTGTGGTACCCACTAATGGGAAATTTGACACTCCCTAACAGTCTATGTTCACATCTCTTCTCAGTTCCTATATCCATTGATTGTTGTCCTTAATGTGAATTCTTTATCTTGTTGGAAACTAATGGCTAGATTCTTTATTTTCTAATAATGTTTGTTCCTTGTCAAGTCAGAGAAACTTATTCTTTCACTTTTGCAAATGAGCATTTATGGTTTTGTGATGAAAAGAATGTCGATGATGATTATGATGTGTAGTATTCCCTATTTTTGTAGCTCCTTTTTCTCATCTTATTGCTCTGCTTCTCAACTGCTTCAAAAAGGTTGAAATTTTATATATTCTTAGGCTCGGTCTTCAGTGGAACACACACATACATAACGTTATTAGAGAACAGAAAGATGATACTAGTTGAATTTTTGTAGGAGATTGCCATGACTTCGCAGGACGTAAAGACAGATGTGTAACTGGAGCAATTTACAACTATTCAGCACAGCTAACAACTTATCAGGAAGTTCATTCTGAATTTGAATGTAATGATGGTTTTCATCAAGAACTTTCTGGGTTATGCAATTTCCACTCGTTATATTTCATTTTCGTTTATAATTCAAGGGTACATAGTGGGTTGATTAGAAAAATAAATAAAATGCTTCCTGTTGACTGCAGATAATCTCACAGACGCTCTGATGTTCTTATCATATTTCGTGGGGGCCATCCATCGGGTCTGTTCTTTTTGTAGTGCATCAAAAATCCAATTTAAGTTCCGAACCACATATACATTTTTTGTTTGGCCATTTTAATTATCATCAGAAATGCAACAGGGTCGCTTCTTTCCACAATAACAACACTCTACATATGTTGAACACGTGTACACAATTCTATACAGCTATAGAGATGTGCCATTGATTCTTTTTTTCTAATACTGGTACACTGGCCTAGTAGTAGTCTTGGTTTTATAATACCTGTAGTTGTAGTAACAATCTATTTCCAGTCTACCAAATCATTGCACGCATGTTTTTATTTTGAGTTTTCTATGATTGCCATCTCTAGTTATAATTTTCAGGAAAATAAAGACATGCAATGCACTCGGTTTTACCTTCCACCTTTTGATGACAGCCTTTACATGTTGGATTCACCAGAGACAAAGGTGGGAACACAATAATTTTCCACTGGTTCCGGCAGAAGACTAGTTTACGCCATATGAGTCCATAGGATTTTGTTCTCATGAACTTGCCTTTTCTTCGAAGTTACTTGCAAAAGAAACAGACCTAACATGAAACAATTTAGAAGGAACAAAGCGGCATGCGAGAGCATCAAGTTGAACTTTACTTCATGGAATCCAGCTAGTTCTATTGTATCCTGCAATAGCATAATTGTCGGCAACCAGATCAGGTTTGCCGTGTATGTGAGATGCCTCAGGAGAAGAGATTATGTCCACAAAATTCAATAATCCCTGTAAGATCTCAGCAAACAACTTAGCTGGAGATAAACTATTGCATATAACCCATCTAACATCATTAAGAGCCATCATTTAATATGAAAGCAGACTAGTGATTATCGCCTCTGTCAATCTTAAGTTCTAGCAGTCTGTTGGTGAAGTTGCAAAGAGAAGGATAACTTCAGTTTGTAGTTTTCTCTGCACATCTTAAGTATCATTTAATTCATCTGATGTTGTATTATCTTTTGCCTGATGGTATCAGTGTTCTGGGTACACATATTGCCTGGTAAACACATGCATATTGTATGATTTGTATTAATCCAAAGCAGACGAAAAAAGTATCAACTTTTGGGGCTAGAGATGTTATCACCCACAAAATGTTGAGGAAATGGGTTTCCTTCTTACTTGTTACTTACTTTTCCATCATAGTGATTATTAAATCTGGTTGTGCTGTTCTTTTTCCAGGTATGTGATAGCATGATCATTGAGTCTGACATGAAGGAATTTTACAATTCAGACATTGCTCTTCTGATACAAGAGATACAAACAAATATGCGGGTATGCACTTTTAGTTATTTCATCTCATAGCTTTAAAATTTGACTGGAAAAACAAAAAACAAATGCCAATCTTTTTCTGTGGTAAAAGACTGCAAAATATCAAGATATTCTCAGAAACTACATGTTTGAATTACAGTAATTCTTTCTTTGGTAAATGAGTACAATTATCCCCATGGAGAAATATAATATTTCTTTTACAAAGTACTAAACAAGGTTGGAGAGAGCGAGATGGATCTTTCTAGAAACTGGTAAAGCAGTTTGAAGCTTTTGATAATCTTTTGTATCCATTTGTGGCTTTACACTGACTCTCGTTTGTTTGAGGTGTTTACTATTTTACCTAGTTGTCTTTTGCCTTCTGTGACTGGGAGTGCTGGTCTGATGGTATTTCATCATGGGAAAATTGTGTTCCAAATCGAAGTGTTGTCCAGACGTGTAAATCTGTCTTTATGAAATTCTCACTGACCGTGTGACCTAAGAAATGCTAATTTTGTTGAGAAAAGGGTTCCAAACCTAGTGATACAGTGTCCTTGTTCCCCACCCAAAGGTTGCAGGTGTGAGTCCACTAGCCCACAAACTTTTCAAAAAAAGAAAAGAAAAAACAAAAAAATGAGGCTAATTTCTGGGGCATAGTCGGAAATGCTGAAAGTAAATATACAAAGGCACTTTCAGCCCAATGGAGTTATGCTATTTTCTCAAGGCATGTCTGTCCAATGAAGTTATGCTATAGACTCTTGTGGTCCACCCCTTCCTTGGACCCCACACATAGGCAGGAGCTTCGTGCAATGGGCTGCCCTTTATCTTCAAGTAAAGCTTATGGGCAGCCCAGTGTACAAAGCTCCTGCATATGCAGGGTTCAGGAGAGGGGCAGACCACAAAATTTCTATAGTACGCAGCTTTTACTTTGCATTTTTGCAAGAGGCTATTTCCATGCCTCGAAACCAACTCAACCATTGTGCCAAGGCTCCCCTTTTCAAGTAAAACTTTATTCATCTATTAAAATGTTTTAAAACTTTGCAGGAAGCCTGTCAGCTTTTCACTGAGTCCTTGGTTGATTGACAAGTTTGTGGGCACTGATGCAAAGCAATTTGAAAACAGAAGTGCCTGCTTTATTAGATATCTCATGATATTTTCATGAGTGAACATGTAAATATTAGAAATGCTAAGAAAATCCTCGGATAAAACTTCATATATGCATATATGCTTCTGAATGCATCATTTTGGCCTGCAGGTTTGCATACAGGAATGCGACATCTGGAAGCACATTGTCAGATAACTGAATTGATTATTTCTCTTGAAAAGTCATGTTATCAGGGAGGGTGTAGTTCTCAATATAGTGGGCAGGCAGCCCTGGTGCACGAAGCTCCCGCCCATGCAGGGTCCGGGGAAGGGGCGGACCACAAGGGCTTATAGTACGCAGCCTTACCTTGCGTTTTTGCAAGAGGCTGTTTCCATGCCTTGAACCTGTGACCTCAAGGTCACATGATGACAACTTTTACCATTGCTCCAAGGCTCCCCTTCTGTTCTCATTATAGTCATATCTGTAAACAATCAATTTATTTTCAAGAGATTTGCATACTCAGGACATGGCTTTTCTCATGTCAAAAGGGCCTAGTTCTCCTAAACCTGAGATCTGGCTGTGTGGAAACTTCGAAAATTGCCTAAGAATTCACTGTAGTAGTAAGTAATTTGAAGTCAAACAAAGATTGGGGACTGGACTTTATCTTCAGCAGACTTGGACCTAGCTGCACGTGCTTAGTCCTGTTGAAACTAGCTTAAACCTGGACTGGTGTTGATGGTAAAATTATCTTGTTTTCCAAGTTCGGAGCACATGTAAAGCGTCACCTATTTTACTTTATTCAGTAAATATTACCCTGGTGATACGCTATTGGTGCAACATAGATGTTGCAATCGGCAATATGGTGCTGACCTGACCGGCCACCACTAAACGTAATTGTGATGGAGCATCAACCTTGCAGTATTCCTATATTGATTTGATAAAAGCTGAAAGAATAATAATAATGCATTATGAAAGATGCAGTTCTAATGCAGGAACTGGATTACTACCTTTCAATAAATATCTCACCATTTTATTTATGAAAATCAATGTTCTTCAATAGTTAGGATAAAGTCCTCTTCTGTTATTCAGAAACTGATCATTTCAATCTTGTGTTCTACTATATGTGAAGAAAGGAAGCATCAAGCTACCACAGTATCCTGCTTGATACAGGGAGGCACATATAGAGATGTGTTTATGTCCGTTCAGATTGTCAAATTATGCGCTCTCACCAGGATAGTTAACTGACTAAACCTCTAATATTATCCTTCAACAAATGACTAATAAGGGACACTAAATATAAGTGCTATGTGTAGCGAAAACGGCCAGGTATGGACTACCATACTGTGACATACTATTATGGAATTCTTCCCCAAAGAAGCTAACATTTCTTAACTGTCCTAAAAATAATTGAGTTTTAGTTTTAGAGAATATGATATATCAACATTAGGATCAAAGTGACTGCTGCTTTTTACCCAAACAAGTGGCTGCTGTCAAATATCGTCTAGTGCAGCTGGCTGCAGACAACAAGATGACTCTCCTTGTTACTCTTGGGTGGAGGTTTGAGGTGGTACTTTCCCCCTTGTTGGAGAGATTTCAAGTAGATTTAGGAGTTAAGACAATATGTTAGTAGATAGTTTCCTTCCTAATTCTTCATTATACCAAAAAAGAAAAAGAAAAAAGAAAAAGAAGTGGCTGCTTCTGTGACCAAACCTTTATCCCTGAGAGAATTTACAGAAGTTCTGCTTCAAAATAAGCCTTCTGGATTACAACCGTAATCAAGATTAGTGTTGCATGTAGGGGTTATTGTTAAGCAATGCCATAAAGATAGAGGATAGGAAATGTTAATTTTGCCATAACTCTTACACATGGATGAATGCTCAAACTATCCATGATAATTGATACTAAGTATATAATTCGAAGGTCCCACAAATGAAGGTTTTGGATCAATGCTAATTTTATGTGGCTAGAGTTGGATTTACTATTTTATATGTCAATGATCTGTTCCAAATGGTATGACAAAATGCTGAACTCCTCTCTTTCGCTTGACGTGTAGATGATCACTTTCTCCCTCCGCTGCTAGTCGTGGAGAAGAGATTGGCTCAAGGCAGGGCCCCTTTGGCTGCTACTCTTAGTCGCATCTTCACGCCTCGGTCATTAATCTCGGCAGATTGATATAAATGGAAAAGTTGGCGACGAACGATTCATCTTAGTGTAGCCAGCTGACATCAATGGAACATATTTCACGCATTCTCATTGACGTAACTTTTCCTGCAGGTTAGAGACACTTCCAAGACAAGCAAATATTTGGTCATCTACTTTTACCTAGTTTGGCTGGTGTTGACGATGTCTCTCTATGGGAAGCCGAACTTTGGGAGCACACTTCGGCAAGACAAACGTGAGTCTCGCGCTCCTTAAAATCCCCCTTTCGTCTGCATATATGTACATAACAAGTCTTCTACTGGGTTCATTTCGTATATGATTTGAGAGAGAGAGAGAGAGAGAGAGAGAGAGAGAGAGAGAGAGAGAGAGAGAGAGAGAGAGAGAGAGAGAGAGAGAGAGAGAGAGAGAGAGAATGGCTGAGGTTGGAGGATGGTGGAGGTTGTTTTGGCGCTTGCTGGTGTTGTTCGGTCTTGTTCTTTTTGCTGCACCTAGTGCTTGGTCATGGAGCAAAGAGGGCCATATCATGACTTGCCGAATTGCGCAGGTAGCTACTTGGTGCAATCTAAAGTCTTCTTCTCGGTGATTTCAAGCAAAGTTGTTTTAGTAATTGGAGTACTTAAATTCGTTGTCCATTTGCATGTCAAAAGCTGTATAACACAGTTCTCAGATAAGAGGCACCTCTCCTGTTTGTACATTAGGTTCAGCGTTCGAAGTTGGCAGCCATCCCAATAGGGGGTGTGACATCCAGCCTAGTAGAAGTTATGAAATACGTATGCGTAAGTGGCTGAGTGCATGAGGTAGAAATTATTGTACTACAAAAAAGGTAACTTTCCTAAAAGATATGCTTTGGGGAACTGAAATGGTAAAGCACAAATAGTTAAGTTTAGAATAAGGGAAATGTACACCTGTAGGCGTAGACGAATGCTAGGTCGAAAGCCCTTAGGGAGCGCTTCCCTGGAGCACCCTCTCGTTTTGCATGAATTTACCCACCTGAGGATGATCCAGCCCGCCTATCTGATTACGTGGGTGACTGGAAGTTCAAAAAAAGTAAGGGGATTGATTCTAGCATCTTAAAAATTGTACTTTTGATCCCAAGAAATAAATAATTAGAAACCTTGTATAAACAATGCACTAAACTTAAACAAAACAAAAAAATGGAATGCTAGAATCATCCAATCGCTATATTTGTTGTTTAGCCAGAGTCATCAGATGAATGGATAAGATTACCCTAAGGGAGGCCTGCTTCATCCAAGGTTTGGAGGGATTGGAGGTGCTTCTTGATAAGTGCCCTGGCAAGAGCTTAGCATTTCTCGTGTATCTGACATGAGAGGGATTGCTAGGCCGAAGACCATGTTAGGCGCTTCCAAAGAAGCGCCCTCATTTTTGTGTGGATGGTGACCTCCTTTGGATGATCGAACCTGTCCTTCATTTCATTGCCCAAGTCTTGGATATGTAGTCTTTCAAATGATATATGGATTGGATAGTTTTTAGCATATTGTTTGTCTCTAGAAACAGACGGCTAGAAACTTTATATGCACAATGGTCTAAATTGAACACCAAAAAACATAGTTCTTTACTTCTTTGGTCATTTGATCCTCGTGATCATTTGGTTACTATATATCTAAGACTATAGCAACGATCATTCGGAGGCAGGCCCCACCCATATAAAAATGAGGAGTGCTTCTAGTAAGTGCCCTAGCCTAGCATGACTATTCACCCTTGTGGTCTGCTGCTTTCTCGGACCCCGTATACATAGGAGTTTGGGCTATCCCCATTCGTGTCTTTGGATAGCAATAATTTTAACTATTTTATGTAGGTGACATCTGATTGGCTAGGGAAAAGTAGAAATAGAAAAAGTAAGAGTAAATGGTCACTGGAAACTTTTCTTCAGTCAATCTAATGTCACCTGCTCTTAACACTTATAACTCCTAGCTAAAATTACCGCTTGTGTTTTTCTCTTTGGGGCTTTATGGTTTGGTGCAACTTGCCAATTTAGATACTTCCAGTGAGGCTGGACACCCACACGTGGATCAATGTCAAAGCTTAACTAAGTATTATCTGTTAAGTATGTCTATCTTTATTAGGCTCTACTAGACCCAGAGGCAGCAGAGGTTGTTCATCATTTGTTGCCGGGGTACGTCAATGGCGACTTATCGGAACTCTGTACATGGGCCGATCAGATTCGGCACTGGTATAAATACCGCTGGACCAGTTCCCTTCACTTCATTGACACACCCGACGGACTGTGCACCTTTGATTACTCAAGTAAGCATCATTAATATTTTATTTTATTTAAATAGTTTTCATTTGGTTTGATGCTATATGTATCATATTTTTAGAACTTAAGCATACTGGATTTACTTAGATAATTATGACATTATTTATTTATTTAAATCCGACATTTGTTTCATAAATGTTGGTGTCTAACAGGAGATTGCCATGATCAACATGGAACTAAGAACATGTGTGTTACCGGTGCCATTAGGAATTTCACATCTCAGCTTTTGCACTATCGCGAAGGATCCTCCGATCGTCGATGTGAGGAACTTAAACACCTAGGAAGTTGGTCATTTGCTGAATACTTCATTATTTTTTGTTTTCTTTTCATTAACTTGTTGTCTTCTTGTTATGAAATGTTTCACAGATAATATGACTGAAGCCTTGCTATTCTTATCACATTTCATGGGAGATGCCCATCAGGTAAAAGTTGAGCCAGGATCTTAAGCTCTCTCCTTCGAGTTAATAAAGTTCTGTTAGTAATTTCCATTCTCAGCTTCATAGAGATTCATTGTGTTTGTGATTACAGCCTCTACATGTTGGATTTACTAGCGATGAAGGCGGAAACACCATACCACTGCACTGGTTTAGGCATAATTCCAACCTTCATCATGTAAGTACCGGAGAAGTTATAATCTGTAGAGAGAGAGATGACTTCCATGAGCTCCAATGGCTCTTTCTTCTTAATGGATAGGTATGGGACAGGGAGATTATTCTTACTGCTATTTCAGAATTATATGGAAAAGACATGGACAGGTTCCAACAAGATATCCAAGAGAACTTCACTGTTGTAAGCAACCACTTTAAGTTTATGGGTTTTCTACTTTGTTTTCATTTGGCAAGGAAATTAACTTACATTCATGTTGGTATTTGTGAAGGGAATTTGGTCTGATGATATGTCATCTTGGGGTGATTGTGATGATCTTTTCTCTTGTCCAAATAAGTGAGCTTCCAAGACTCAAACACATCTAAGAGCTAATCTTTGTCTTGCTTGTTTAATCGCATTCTTATATATTTTTCTCCCTCTTTCTAATGAACAAGGTATGCTGCTGAGAGCATAAGGTTAGCCTGCAAATGGGGTTACAAGGGTGTCACGTCTGGCATGACTCTTGCTGGTAATAATCAGATCTTCTTAAGTAGCCACTTAGCAAAATATATATTGAGCTTTTCCTGTCAATGGTTTTAGCTTGATTGATTTTGGGCTTGATTTTGTGCATTTGCAGACGATTACTTCAATTCGCGCTTACCCATCATTGCTAAGCGAATTGCGCAAGGTGGTGTTAGGTTATCTATGATTCTAAACAGAGTATTTAGCAAGCACAACCAAGCCATCCCTGCTCCAATCTGAAATTCACTAACCTCAGCTGGTCATTATCTGATTCTTTTGTGGAGTAATGTCCATCCACTAAAATGTTATTTGTTCTTCAAGTCTATTGCAACAGGACCAATAAATTATATGATGCATTGAGAGAACTGAAAAATTACCTCAAACGAAAGAGGCATTGAAATCAATGAAAAACCGAAAGATGATGTTCAAAAGCTACCTATTTGTGGCATGCTTCCCACTGTGTTAGCTACAGAGATTATTACATAACAAGTCACCTTTCAAGGAATCGGAAAAGGAAGCCCATAAGTTTTTATGGTTTATTGAGTCAAGAACTACTATCTATGCATCTCAAACCATGATTTGACATGAGGGGCCCCTTATAATTATAGTTCTCAAAAGTACACAGGTTAGGTGAATATTTTTCGAACTTGCCTAATTTTTGCATAAGGACTTAGATATCCAAAAATATGGTGGTCATCCTATTTTGGAAATAAGGTTAGGCTCTCTCTCTATAGAGAGAGAGGAGTGGTAATTTTAGTTGTTTATTGTAGGTGTAAAGAGCAACTTACATTTGATTAGTTGACAAAGAGTAGAAAACTATTATTTTCTTTAAATTTTTTTGTTTTCTACTTTTTCTTAGCTAATCAAATGTCAACTGCTGCTTACACTTACAGTAAACAGCTGAAATTATCACTCCATATATATATAAGAAGTAAAATGATCCAATGGCCGTGATATACGAGAAATAGTCTACTTAAGACACTGCCTAAATGATGAGTAGCTTAGATCTGCCAAAAATTAAGCCCGCTGTTTCTATATGAGCGGAGCCCACAATTTCTTCTCCCTAGAAGAATTAATAATCAGCAGGAATCTTTATCTTTTAATATGTATTCCTTGTCTTCTTACCTTATTTGTACAGAACCTTTTCTCTTCTTTGTGTTCTTCAAGTCTGACCCCGAGACTACGATCAAGATGCTTTCTTGCCTGCAATTCGTAAACCATGTCGGATTGAATGAGGGTAACAACGGCTCCAACTTTGACATTTTCTCCTTTATCGATCCACGTCGCTTTTAGCATGGGCGCTGCAGGAACAAACGGTCGTACCTTGGAGGAGATGTTATCTTTCTTGGGATCCGAAAGCCTCGATCATCTCAACTCGTTCTCTTCCAAAGTCGTTGATGTGGTTCATGGATCTCAAAGTGGAGGGTCTATTTTTTCTTGTGTTAATGGTGTTTGGGTTGAGAAGCCTCGACAATAGGAACACAACTACCAGGAGATCTTGAGTCCACTCTATAAAGTCAAGGTCAAATCTATTGATTTTAAGAACAATGTTAGATTTTTACTCTCTCTTATCAAGTTGTCTATTGTATAAAGTTGAAGTACATGTAATGACTTTCAAAAAAGTAAATGTCAGGACATCCGAATCAGTCATCTTCTAAACCATGCATTGGATTAGCCCATGACTGCCTCAAATTTTCCATCTGCTAGTTGATCCTGGCCTGGCCATTCTCATTTGTAGATATATGATGCCCGAGAACCAAAGGGTTCCTCTGCAAGGTCCATGGTGAGTAAGGGCTTAAGACCAATCTGAAAGGCCTAGTTGAGGGACAACATGTGAGTATTCCTATACTACCCTTGCTGGTCTGGAGGAAAGTTGGTTATTGGATTAAGGACATAAGGTGATTCAAGGCAGGGTAAGGAGTAGAGAAAACAGGTGTTACGGTTGGATCGCCATAGATTTCACTATGATAAAATGAATAGCAGGAAATGGTACTATGACACTGACATGTACATCTGAGCGTACGAGCTAAGAGGATTACACTCTTGAAGTGGATTATCTCACATTGAGGTAGGTGATGACATTTAATGTTATATTTTGATTTCTAAAACTTTGCATTATCATAGCATGATAGTTGCTTATGATTGATTGTCATTCGTTAATTATTCTAAGATTTTGTGAGATTCAACGTTTTATACTGCGATCGATATTAGATTTTGATAGTATATTGAACGAGTTTTCATGATCGATTGTTTTAAGATATTCACACCAGGTATCTTATGTATGATTAGTAAATATCTTTCTTTATTCATTGCATCACTTAGATTGGTGGTTGTTCACAAAATTGATGGTGGAGGATTGGTGGCTAGTCCATTGAGAGGCTATCCCCGAGATGAGGGGCATGCCTTGGGGACTGTGAGTCACGAGTGCTCCTGGTTTTTAAGATACACGATTTTTGTATTTTGTGTTTTATGACAGGTACTCTCACCCGGTGGATGTCATGCTAGGAGGGAGTAGGACCAGCCACTCACCCTCCGAAATTTGTGATGTGATTATGATATGATAGACACATGCCCACAAATGGCTTTCGATAAGGGTTTGGTAACATGGATAGTCCACGCTACCAGTTCGAGCCTTTCTATGGGGACGGACGTTAAGTCTCCCATTATGGTGTCGACGGGAAGCGGCAATGGTTGAAATCCTGGAGGGTTGCTACTGCAACATAACAATCCATACTCTTATTCTGTGTGCTTGCATGAGGAGCATGGAGATGTTATTATATGCCTGGGTGTGACAACACTCAGAGGTTAAATACAAGTACTCATGATCTGTGATACGAGTGTATGGGATACTAGTGGGACCCACATACCTTGGGTACCCTGTTGTTATTACACACTCACTTATGTTAGATCATATCATGTTTTAAATCTATGAGATACATGTTTTATCGTATATGATGTTATAAGATTTTATTGGCATTGCTTATAATCATTATATCGATCTACTTATTATATCAGCACTGTTATTCGATTTTGTTCTATTGTTATTACATTAAATGTCTATGTACCTATCAAGTATTGCTTGCTGAAGCATTGTGTTATTGTTGCAATGACATTATTGTTGCAATGCCTCAGATATTGAGAAAAAGACAGGACTGATGGGGAGTTAGACGAATAGTAATCGAGATGTCTCATTGAGAGGTATGTTCTAATTCCACATGGACTGTGTATGTATATCTATCTTATTGGACTTGATTATATTGTTGTGTGAATGTGGTTGTTGACTGGATGAGTCTTGGAGTAGTAAATTTATTTTAAAAATGTTTACTTGAATTTTTTTCTTTTTTTGAGTTTTGAGTCAATGGTTGACCCTCAGAGTGTTCTAGAAATGAAATTTGTTTGAAATTGTTTTTTACTGTTTTGGTTTTTATAAAATTTGGGCCCCACCTTTCGAAAAGTTTTATAAAAAAAAAAGTGCTGAAAAAACCTGGTCGTCACATAATCATATGCAGCACCACCTTTCAAGGGTTGGTTACGCACAATTAGAGGCAAAAGAAGTAAGTATATCATATGACATTTCATTTTTGTCTAATTATAGTAGATTTTTATTTTATTAACTCTAACTTAGTCTCTCTTAATAGCAAAAGAAAGCTAGGACAACAGAGCCCATCAACCATGCACTTCTTTGGAAAATGGCACATTCAAAAGGGCGTAACTCTCAGATCTTTACTAATGAAACAACTACATCAATTGCATGTAGAATTGTAAGTAGTTTAAAACTTTAAGTTTTATACTTTTACTTTATGCGCCTACTGCCTAGTTAAGTAGTTTTATACTTTCATACTCTTGTATTATATAAATATTACATATATAATAGGGATTTGATCATGTTATAATATTTACATGTGTAGGAAGAGTTGACCCAAGAAAGTGCAACTATAGGGACTCTTAGCAGCACTGCTGTAAAGGTGGTCATCCTGTGTAGGGCAATGGGCAACAAGGATGAGCACCCTGGCCAGGTAAGGGACTAAGGTTGCGGTGTTGTTCCTTCCAACTTCTTCCCTAAACAAAAGGCTCCTGCACTACAAGAATTGGAAGAATGGAAGAAGCAAACTATTATTGAGATATATAGCAAGGTGAAGGATCAATTGCTAAAGAAACTCTAGGGTGGCGGAAGAACCTCATGTTAGGATGTTGGCCATCAAGCTCAACCTCAAGTTCAAGTTCAACTACCCCAATTTGACAATAGCTACACTCCTCCATCAGACGAAGAGGTGGTAGAGCAAGTACTTGAAGGTGATCTCCCGATCAGTAAGGTATGTATGTTGACATGTTTACTTTTACAATGTTTAATTATTTAGTAACCTTTTCAGTTTACATCACTAATCATTATATATATATATATGTTATTTCTCAAATACAGGTGGGTCAGCGCATGTTGCAGCTAAATACATTTGAGAACAATGTGGCTATGGCAACACTATACGAGGTTCAGCCCATGATTTTCTCCACCTTGCGTGGCAAGTTGATGCATACACACACTAAACGCATGTGCATTACTATAGCCATTCAACCATATGCTCCCCTTCCATTTTCAATACAAGGGGATGATATTGAAACTATTGGAGATGCAATTGGATATTATGTGAGTTGGCCAAAGGAACTTATCAAACCAATGATATCAAATTCTAAGGTATATATATTCTAATTGTAGTGATGGCATCATTTTCTACTACCTTTTTTGAGTCATCCTAAATTGTTAATTGATTAATATTGTATGCAGCATGTCAGATCACCAGAAGCAGCACAAGGTGCAATTGAAGCGAACCTCCCTACCAGCAAATTATGGCGTAGTGGCAAGTGTAGCCCCATCCCAGCCTTCCCAGGTAGATTTATATATTTAGATAGTTGTATCATGTTACATGTGGACTTGAACAATGCAACAACTAACAAGTTCAAAGCACTTGAAGTGTAGTAAGTTCAAAAGAACATTACAGGTGTAGTAAGTCCAAGTGGACTTGAAAAATACAACAAGTGAAGGAAAAGAAAAGCACTACACTCATTGTAAACATTTGTTAGGTGCCCACAAGCTCAAAAAGTTTTATTGTTTTATCTTAGGTTAGAATTTGTCATCTTAGATTCATACTTGAAGTAATGATTAGAGATAAAAAAGTTTTGTTATCTTATCCTAGGTTAGAACTTGAAGTAATGATTAGAGGTGTTTTATAGAATTAATGTGTTTCTTTTAACTTTTATCATCATGATCATCAACACCTTATCCCAATATATGATAAAATTTGATCTCACTATCTCTTTTCTTTTATATATGCTAGTATACCAATATATGTTGTATATATTCATTACTAATTTTTGAAATGTTATATCTACAGTGTAGAGATTAGGTGGAGGTTCCACCTAACATGCCTCCATTCCTAAGGGTACTGTATAGACTGGCCAATGAAGATAAGGAAATGAGCCCCGTAAGGATAGAGGCAGGTGTGCTTGCAGATGATGTGGTTGAAGTTTCACTCTTTAAGGAAGACCTCTTAGCCATATGTAATATGGCTCAATTAGAATACATGCACATTGTCATCTATATAGGGTATGATGTGGTGTAACTACTCTATTAGAGTTAGACTACTACAAATCAAAGTAACATTACTTACTTTTTTAATAATACTTGATAATTATTTGCTATTAACCCAAATTCCTAATGCAGGTATTTGCATGACAAGTTGCAAAGATTAGATGTCAAGGACATTTATCAAGTTCATTAACCCTTCTCTTGTTTTTTAATTGGACCATTTGCCCACGGACAAACAAAGTGAAGATATCATTCTTGAGCTCATGGGTTGTACGAAGGGGCAAGCCTTACTGATTCCCTACAATAGGGAGTACGTTGTAACATATGTTGCTAAATTATGTCATTTCAATTTCATAATTCATACACATGAATATCTATATCAATTAAAATTTGAGAACATACAATTAAATTATTGTTTTTATAGGTCCCATTGGATGCTGCTAACTTTAGATGTGCATGGTGGCCATGTAATGTTTTTCCACATTTGAGAACACCTGATGAAAATTATAAACAATTCTTTATTATTCCTTTCATTATAATATAATTATTCACCTAATAAGTGACAACTATCATAATATTCATAATCTAATGTTTTCAATTATATGTGTGTAGTGCATGGCATAAATGGGCTGAGCGGGAAGGTATTGACCACCCAGTAAAACTCAATTAGAAGAAGGCTAAGGTAAGATTTACTAATTAATGTTCTTTAGACTCTTTACTATAATTTTAAACCTGAACTTATTTGACATGATAGTTGAACCTTTTTTGTTGTCTTTGGTAACATTAGTCTGCAGTGCCCTAAACAAAAATCCGATTGGGAGTGTGGGCATTATGTTCTCAGATACATGAGAACCCTCATTTACAATGGATTTACAATCTCACAATTGAGAAAGGTAAGACTTACTAACCAATGTTACATTTTTGTTTTGTGTATTTCTTGACTGAATCCAGGATTACATGTCTAAACTAAGTTATTATATGTTTCTTGCAGGCAAATTTGGGAAGCAAGAGTTACTCTCAGTTGGATCTAAACAATATTAGAATGGAATGGACAAATCATATTATGAATTTTAATTTGTAGTTCAGTTATGTAAATGAATGCATCAATCATGTATATGCATTTTACTCAAATATAATACAAAGATCAGTTCATTTCTATGGATGTATTCTATTTTTCTTTTGATTGAAGTACACTATGTGTCAATGTATGTGCTTTCTTTGTTTCAGACTTTCAATGATGAGATTGGGAAGTTGGTGTCTTAAACTAGACATATGATATGGGGCATGGCTGTCCATGAAGAAGAGTAAATGTATCGTGTATGGGTGATTGGGTGTGCTTTTATTTGCTCAATTCAATGTGAACTGTATAGAGAAGTTATAGAATGTTAGAAGTGAATGTGTACAATGATTATAAATATAGTAGGTTGAATGTGAATGTGTTAGTGTTATTTTGTCACATCAGTCCATTTCTATGGATGTATTCCATTTTTTGTTTTGATTCAAGTATGTGTCAATATGTGTGCTTGCTTTATTTCAAAATTTTAATGATGAGATTGAGAGGTTGGTGTGTTCAAGGCTTCAATACAGGGCTGTGATATATGAGGTTGTGTATGGAGAGAGAGAATTGTGTGCGGACACATTGGACACTTGGACAATAATACTGGAATGGTTATACTTTTTAACTAATATAAGATGGGTATTTAGTATCGGTCCTATTTAACTAATTAAATATAGGACGGTTAACAAATAACCATCCTATAGAATCTTAAAATGCAGGATGGTTACTTAATAACCATCCTATAGAACCTTAAAATATATTATAGTTATTTAATAACCGTCCTATAGAACCTTAAAATATAAGATGCCTACTTATTAACTGTCTTATTGAACAAATAGAAATATAGGACGGTTTTGTATTAACCATCCTAGAGAACCTATAAAAATATAGGACTGTTAAACCTTTAATTATATAGGACGGTTACTTATTAACCGTCCTATATAACATACAAAATATAGGACCGCTATTTATTAACTATCGATATTAGTTTAAATATAAGACTATTACTCAAAAACCATGCTATTTAGTGTAAAAGAATATAGAATAGTTATTTAGTAACTGTTCTATATTTATAAGACAATTCAGCATGACAGTTTAACATGTCGCAACTCACAAGTAGAACGGGTCAACGTGATGTGTTCACAAGTCACGTGTCATACAGGTCAACACGAAGTTTTACCTAGTCACGTGTCAAACAGGTCAACACTACCGGTCCTAATGGTTGACACAAACATGACATGATTTTGAGCATGCATTTTCTGGGTTGACACAATCAATGACATGAACACGATAGGACTCGACCCTAACCCGCTAAATGCTTGTCATGTTCGAGTCTTGTTATCGTGTCATGTTGTGTCGTATTTTGCCAGGCCTACTTGCAACTGACAAGAGAAAACTTGCTAGAAGTCTACCCTCACAGGAGCTGCATTTCTGCAGATGATGGCCTGGAGACTTTCCTCAGCCAGGAGGCCGAACCGGTTCATGTCCTGACTCCACCCTTTAATGTTAAGGTACTACTAGTCCAGCCTCACGATCTATTCTCTGATGAATAGATCAACACTTATAACCATCAACACCATTGCTGGAGATTGGTTCCTTCTAATCAATAAAAACCAGAGTATATTGATCCACTTAGAAATCATGAAATCAAGCAAATCCAAACTGAGTACTTATACTGTCAATCGGACGACTTGCAATCAAACAGCGGATCTTCATGTACCATTGTGAAAACTTCACTAGTAGTAGCCCCAAACATAAACCGGTGATAAGGAAAAAACCCTTTGAAAATTGGTCCATGTACGTGGCACGCAAATATATGAAAGCCCCCACCCGTAAAGGCAGCACAACAGGCACGGTATATAAAGAACATTGCATATTCTTTTAGTCTTGTAGCATGATCTCATTGTTGCACGTTTACAAGTCTTAATAGATCATGACATAAATAGCTATTTCAGCACGATACTACTTTACTGCTCCACAGTATAACCTTTGCTCGGCTTTAAAACCAACAAGTAAACCGATATTTTAGTGTTTCTGAATATGGATTTTCAAAAGAAAATCTGTTGTCATTAGTCTAGGAAATCCATGTTCTAAGTCTCTCAGTTTGAAAGGCAACAAGCATGGAAAGAATAGTAGGAGCAGAAGAGTTTGTGTAGTATTATATGCTTTTGCATGGCAGATGTTTTAGATATGGGAGCAACAACCAACGGTGCCAGATTTCAATGATTTCACTCCAGCCATTTCACAGTCAAAATGAAAATAACATAAGACTGCTAGGCAGAGGAATCAGATGCTCTGATACCACATGTAAACCTTTCTATTTCATGTTTACACAAATCAGAAACATGTAGCAGAAGCAAGAAAAACGAAATAGATAGGAAAGTTACCTCCAGCCATTAGCAGTAGACTTGATGCAATCCTTTAAGAGATCTTCTTTTTCAATAACAGATATATCTGAAATAACTTCAGGTATCTTCTGATTCAATAGCAGTGAATGATGATGGAGAACAGGGATGTTGATCTACTGCTTTGAATCAAGGACCCTTATATTAAATTGTCTAATAGATGACTAATGGGTAGTTACCACATGTAAACCGTTGGATTTTGAACAAAATGTATGGACCACTAAAATTCCAACAGAATCACGAAAAAGACACATCACAAGGTCTGCAAACAATAATGAAAAACGGATGTAAAATCAGTAGCTATAAGGAATGTAATTATCAATTTCATACGGTATTTTCTATTCTAAGTTTGCATTCAGAAACTACAAAAAGGTTATTGTTTCAAGCACCTCAAATTGCTGAGCAGCTGTACTGTTTTACTAATGGTATGAAATGCACTATCTTACTCACTAAGAAATAGATGTGGGAATTGAGGGTGATTAGAGCAACGTGATTTCATGAATTAAAAATAATGGATCAATTCCTTGAAGATTCTAGCACATAAGGGATAAAATTTCAGCTCTTGTTGGGGAGAACGATATTTTTTTTTCCCTTAATGATCGCCCAGGTCTGCTAATGAGGTTGCAAATGAACTTGTCATGGAAGGTTTATATCTTACATCCATCAGAGTAAGATACCCTCAACTTTAGTCATCTGATGTAATCGTCACTGTTTTTCTTGCTTTGTTTTGGATGTGATTTTTGGTTTTGTTGATCATCTCCATCTTGTTGTATGGTCGCGGGGAGACTTTTCTCCACAGTCTAATAAATTTGCCGTTTTCTCAAAAGGAAATAGATTTGACACTTGTTTTATGGGCGACTTCAATGGGATTTGCCACCCTGAATAGCAATGGGGTGGCGATCAACCCCAAAATCTTATCTTAATTCTTTATGACAGTCTCTCTCTTGTTGACCTCCAATTTTTTGGTCCTGCTTTTACTTGGTCTGGTTGTTGTGAGACTCATTTCAGATCCTTGAAAGACTGAACCGGGCCTTGGGTAATGATCTCTGGATGATTGCTATGTTGGATACTCATTTAACGCATCTTCCTCGCCTCGTCTCTGACCACTGTGCTCTCCTTGCTGGACACTTGCCATACTTGGAGTAGACGACCTCGACCTTTTCGATTTGGACTTATGTGGCAACTCCGTGGTGGGGGTGCAGTTCCGATGTCCGAAGCTCAGACCACTAGGGTCAATAGTACACAGCCTTACTTTGCATTTCACAAAAGGACATTTTCACATCTTAAACTTGTGACCTCAAAATCACAGGGCGACAACTCTACCGTTGCACCAAGATTCCCCATCTACAACTTAATGGCGACTTTGAAATTACCTTAAATAAACCCTGGCTTGAGAATGTTCCAGGTTCGGCTAGATTCTCCCCATGTAAACAACCTAAAAATCTGAAATGTGACCTTAGTCTTGGAACCATTCTCGCTTTGGTAATATTAGAACCAGAATTGATTTATTGCAATAGGATCTCCGCAAGTTGCAGGCTCATATACCAATTGACTGTGCCAGAGAACGTGGTGTCCTCTGTCAACTACATAATTTGCCGCGTTATATGGGAATTCATTGGTAGCAAAAACCCGGTAATGATTGGATCCAGATGGGAGATTTGAACACTAAGTACTTGCAGCAATCATCCAGAGCTACATCACTTGGATTCTGGTCAGAACACTTAGAATCCTGTGGAGATCCTTTACGCTCTCCAGAATTACCTTGCTCATCTGTTTGATAGCAGACGTCCGCCTTAGATTTCATCCATGGTGCAGAATATCCGGCCTGTTCTCTCAGTCGAAGCTAAATATGATCTCATGGCTCCTATCACTATGGATGAATGCAGACAGGTAGATTTTCATGTGGGAAGATCAAAGGCCAGATGGATCTCAAGCAGGATTTCTTCAATACAATTGACCTTGTGTGGGTAAAAGTTGTCTTTGTGTGACCTTGAGGTCACGGGTTCAAGGCATGAAAATAGTCTCTTGCAAAATGCAAGGAAAGGCTGTGTACTTTAGGCCCTTGTAGTCTGCCTCTTCCCCGGATCCCACATAGGCGGGAGCTTCGTGCACCAAGGCTGCCTCTTAAATTGGCCTTGTGTGAGTCATTCCATCTTTGCTACGGTCTCAGTAGCATTTTGTTCTGGTGCATTTCCGAAACAGATTAACAGAACATATGTAACTCTCATTCCAAAAGATGATTTGGTGGAAAACGGTAGATAGATTCCAACCTGTCAGTCCATGTAATGTTGCTTACAAGATCATCACAAAGGTTCTCGTGAACAGGCTTAAACTATATCTTTTGAGTCTAAATAATCTAGCGCAGGCGGAATTTCTCTCTGGTAGAAGTATACCTGATAACCTTCTAATTGCTCATTAGGTTCTGTCTGTCTTTCGAAAGAAGCAATCAGATCATTATAATATGGCTATTAAGGCGGATTTGGTTAAAGCCTATGATTCCATTGAATGGAACTTTCTTCAGTAGGTCTAGACCAAGATGAAATTTCCAAGGCACATTATTGATCTCATAAGGTTCAATGTTTCTACCACAAGCATTGCTGTCCTTGTCAATGGCTACCCCCACTTCATGGCTTCATCCTTGTAGAGGTTTGGAACAAGGTGACCCCTCGTCTCCATATTTAATTCTGCCCTTTGCTGAAGCTCTGGGAGCCACCTTTGATGATTGATTCATAATGGTTTCTTGGCCCCAATGTTTCTCTGTAAGAATCGAAACTGTACTATTCACCAAAAGAATCATTGGGACGAAAGTCGCCAACTCAACTCATGGATTGCAAGAGCCAATGAGTTTGCTAATTCTTATTCTGATTGGCTGTGGTACTCAGGCTCACAGGTTGATCAGTTCAAAAGGTAGAATCAGAAAAACCTCATGAAAGCCAGTAACAGAGAAATAAATGTTATATGGAAACCACTGCCATTTGATTTCTTCAAGTTGGCTTTTGATGGTTTAGTGTAGGAGAACCTTAGCAACGCCAGAGCAGGTGGTCTTATCAAAGATGAACGAGGAAAATTCATTATTGTCTATAGCATCTTTTGGGGCCTCAATCTAATAATGGTGCAGAGTGAGTCCATTATTGTTTGGACTTGATTTTGCATCTGAACTTGGCATCTCTTTCTGTCTGTTTTTCCTAAGCTTGATCTTCGCTGGAAGCCCTACGAAGGTATGCCTGTTTTTCATACACCTATCTAATGAACAGGGAATGTGCTAATCGTATGCTTAATCTAATTGACATGTTTAGTACAAAAGAAGTTTTGCTATTTTGTCAAGAGGACTAATCCGATCATTGCACTTCCTAGTAGTTGCAAAGATGGAGGCAGCCTTACATTCCACTTTGAACATGGAAGATGAGCCCAGGACGTAAACTGATGGCAGCAAATTGGTGAACCCACATAAATCTGTACGTAAACTTATTGAAGGGGAGCCTTGGCACCAGGGTTCAAGGCATGAAAACGGCCTTTTGTAAAAATACAAGGTAGGACTGCCTACTATAGGCCCTTGTGGTCTGCCCCTTCCCAAACCCTGCATTGGCGGGAACTTTGTGCACCAGAGCTACCCTTTATATAAATCCGTTAAGACCGGAATTTATAAATTGAATATGTAGTTATCACATTTATTGTCAAGATGCCTTCGCCTACTAAACTTCCCCACTTACAGAACAATGAAAAGTCCCCTCAAATGGTCCAAGCCTATGACCATATTATTTTAAAGCTTCAGCCCCACATTACGACTTTCTTCTAATTTCTGATCATAGAAGGTACCCCTACAACATCTGGTACATATTTGGCCACTGGGACTTACCGTACTAGAAGATAGGATGTTATAAGCATATGCTCCCTTGGAAGAATATGACCGAGGGGACAAAACTACATGTGGGTCCTACTCATTTATTGATCTTAACCATTTATCTACTAAGCCCTGCAGGGAAATTGATCTCCATATAAGTTTTTACTCCTATGTGGAAAGTTCGGAAATGGAGAGTCAGCTGATCAACGAGAATCGCTTGACTTTCTGCTCATCCATAGTAAGCACTAGTCGATCAACTGTTCCGATCATTGAAAAAGTCTCCCAACCTTTTTTCCCTGGCCATGGATCGATCAATGTGATATCGAGGGTGCATGGGATTTTTTAGGTTGTGAAGCAATGTTGGGTCCTATCTAATGTTGTGGACCCCTAATGCTTTATTTTGTTTTATCTTTTCAATAAGAGAATTGATGCTTGGAGAACGGCATGTGAAAATCATTGGAGGGTACCGATGGCCATTCCGGAGATGTGATTGGGACCATTCATTTGTTAGACAGGACCATGGATCGATCAATGTGACCTCCTAAATGAGATTTTTTATAAATTGTGAAGGTTTCCCTAGTGGGTTCCGTCCGAATGATGCGGACCCATAATGTGATAGTCATTGGTGGAGATTAAGGACCACTTCCAAAGATGAGATTAACACCGTTCATTTGGGAAACACTATTCTGTAATAACAAGATGCATGATTGTTCTTTAACCTAGCAATTGCGTAACTACTAAGAAATCGCCCACAATCAAGTTGAATGGTCAGACTAAAAGAAATTTTAACCAATTACATAATGCAGTCTATTAATTAAAAATATCCTGATGAAATAATCAAATAAGCTAATATATAACCCAGTGGTTAGGCTGATGCGCCTCTCTTGTAAGTAGGTTACCAGTTTGAAGCAATGCATTGCATCCCCTTAGGACATGTATGGAAAGAGTACAGATATAAAGACCTATTGGGAGGGTGAGTTACCAGTTCAAAAAAAAATTAAAAATAAAAAACAAATAAGAGAAATGTTGCCAAAACAAATATCTAGCATAGTTGGGCAAAGACAACTTGGCATCTTTCTTAGAAAATAGTTGGTTGCAAGTTTGAGTCTGTATGTGTAATTTTGCTTTGTAATTCTTTGCTTGTACCAAGGACTGATATACCAAAAGTCCTCTAGGTTACTTTTCTACAAGTGTTTATCATTTTTTTCATGTAGGGACTACCTTTGAATAACTGATCCACTTATATGATTGCTCTAGCCCAAGATATCTACTATTTCCATGAGCAAGTGGGTAGGATAATTCTAACATTTAAAAAAGTGTAGCTTTTTATCACAGGTAATGAACAGTTAAAATTTTCATATAAACATGACTTTGAAGAGGTTAAGCTCATTTTAATCATTATGTGTGTGTGTGTGTGTGTGTGTGTGTGTGTGTGTGTGTGTGTGTGTGTGTGTGTGTGTGTGTGTGTGTGTGTGTGTGTGTGTATTTATGAGATGTACAAGGCTAGACAAATTAAAAAATAAAATAAGATTTTGCTAAATTTGAACTTAAATTTCCTACTCATCGACACCAATTTTCATTTTTTAAATATTTTCAGTGCTTTATTCCCAAATCCAATATTTGGATCTATGGCTATATATATCATCATAGGAAACATATCGTGGATATTCATGAATAATTTGATGTTTTTTTTCTCTTGCTTAACAGAGATTATGCACCTAGCATCTCATATGCTGTTACAGTGAAATGAGTTAGGAAGAAGTTGACAATAAAAGATTACCCAGATAAATAGGTAAAAGAAATTTCCATCCACGATTTAATAGTTGGTCCATTCGTGTCCTAGGTAAAGTCCATCTTGTTGGGATAGAAATGAACAGGAATAAATAAGCTTTAGCTAATGTAATAAGGATGCTAACTATTATTCCACTTTTAAGAAGCTTAATTAGAAGTAGAAAACTAAGTTTTCAATAGTACATAGACTTGCATCCTTTTATTTCCAAGCAATCTTCTTGCCATCCACTTGTATTCCAAAATGAGGGTAGGCTTTGTCATTCCCTAAGAAAGTAAGAAAACTTTTGTTCATCCCTCATGCAATTGGAAAGTTTGTTAGGCCCATTCAAGAAAGATGGGGTGTCTTCACATACAAAAGGACTGCTCACCACTTTCTTGTTCCAACCAAAAAGGTCTTTTGTTTTGCATATTTATTAAAAATTAATATGAATTTAACATAGTGTTTTCATGACTAATTTAAAAAAATTCTTAAATATAATTTGTAAATCTACTTATAAATTCACATTCTCAATATAATTGTTTCCTATTCTTGTTTTTTGAAAATTTTCACAAATATTTGCCAAATTTTACTAATATTTACCTTGCCAATTTAATGCACATCAAATGTTTTACACCCTTTCCCGTTGCTTATATTGGCCAATATTTTAAGACACGACCTATGAATGGGTTATATCAACCAAACGTATGCAACAACTTCCTTTTTTCAGTATAGGTAGGAAAAATTTTGACAAATAGAAATTATTATGGAAAGTTCCCCCGGTCTTTTGATTTTACAATTTATTTATTTTTTTTCTGAAAACTTCAGAAGTTCTTACGTATTTCTAATTTTAGGAAGATTTGCCAAGTAAACATGATTTTTGAAATTAAATTCAAATTTGTAGAATAATTTATCAAATTCTTAAATATTATCAGTAACATGGTAGGCATTAAAAGATAATCATCCTTATAATTCTTTTTTCCTTTTTAAAATATTTTCTGATTGTTACTATTTTTTGCCTTCTCAACTTATGTCTGAATGTGAATTTTGTAACTATATTATTTAGATATGGACGTGTGATATGGAAGAAAAAGATAAGATAAAACTACGTACTATTAACCCTTTGTAATTTGCCCTTTTCTTTATATCCATGCGAATATCAAAATTCTATTTCTGCTCTACTAGACGAACAGTTTGGATAACCGAAAGAGTAAATTATATCTGTCAATAATCCAAATATCTCTGGTACTTAACAGGGCTAGCCATGGATTATGGGTCATTTACAAACTTTCTCTACCTATTGTTCCTTTTGTTTTCTAACAATCCGTTTACAGGCGACAATTATGAGCCGTAGATTGTAAAATAAAATAAATAAATAAATAAAATCTACCATAGCCTACAATATAGGGAAAAGACTGGCCCCAGTTTCACCTTCGGCTGCTCATGTTTCCCATCCCCGTTTCTTTGACATTTCGAATTTGCATTAATAAAGCACGGCCGCCCATGTTCCAGTCTGCTACGTGTACGGCCGAGATTTAACACGGAGGTCTCATTTCTGGTTAGCAGTTGGCAATCAGTGTCTCCCTTTCACACATGCCAGTAAATCACATTGTTTTGATGAAAGTCGAAGGGACTAAAATCAACCTAGTATCTACCATCCACATCCACGTGTCGCAGGCCAACTGCCTGATCAAACTCAAAGTCCTCCAAACCTGCTCGACATTTAACATCCCCTCGCCATTACATAAGCTTAAGCCGACCTTTCAATTACAAACTACTCCCGTACTTCCCCGAACCAAAGAACGTGCTGCCGAAATCCAACCGAAACGTCCGATTTCCGGCCGAAATACAGCGACATCCATGGTTTTCTTCTGCTTTCTCGTCGATCAGAAGAGGCGAACGAGGAGCACAAAACCTGCGGCCGGAATTTGTTCCCGGTGCGGCTCCGGAGCCAGTGTTGCTGATATAGAAACTTCGACGAGATTCTGCTACATTCCTTTTTACTGGAAAACATGGCGAGCTATCGTCTGCACATTCTGTGGAGCTGTTCTCAAGTCTTACAGATGAAAATGGAGTTTCATTTCGATTTCTTGACTATAGAATGTAATCGGACGGCTAGATTTTTGTTATCTAGATCAGATATATAGGCAGATCGCTGTAACTGGAGAGAAATCTTTCTAACTCGAAGGACAAAAATTAGCTGTTTATTCGTTTTTGTCCTGATTATAGATTGTAAATTTTACTGGAAAAGTAATTATATAGCAGATCTGCAGTGTTATATAGAGCAGATGGAGGATGTTGTGATTGTTTCTGTAACAGGCGGTTGGATTTCATTGTTTCATGATCGAATAGCATGTTTTATGGATTTTATTCTGATTAAAAGTTTATTCTTTGAATTCTTCTTGGTTAGTTCTTTAGCAGATTCCGCAGCAGCTTCAAAGATTTATGCAAGATGGTTACGAAAAAATCTTATTTTTTCTGACTTTTCTAACATTTCCGGACCGAAAATCTGGTGAAAACGATCAGAGTTTTGGGTAAGCTTTGCTTCAATTTGAGTGCTTAGATTGCTTGAAATGATTGGAAACATATTATTTTGCTCCTCATCTTTGAATTTGGAAAATTCATGTTTTATTTGATATTGCCACTCCTTACACCGTTTTCGACAGATCTACAGAACTTGCTGGACAACAGCAGTTACTGTGGGATCCTTCTTTTGGGTTTTTACTTGAAAACGTAGTTGTGTGTTTTACGCTTTGTCCAACTGGATTGCGTGAGGAGGAGAAGCAGGTGCATAAGAAGAAATGTCTACATCTGCCTCCTCATAAACCCATGGACAGACCCACAAGTTTCCATCTGCATCTTACAATCAAGTTCATGCATGTTTAATACCAACTTTATTGCGGAAAAGGTGTTTACATGCATAAGGAGATAATGTTGGCACTCCCCATATTTGATATCTGCACGGCTTAGTTCTATTGTTGGTGCTTGAGCTGAGTTGAGATGAAGTGATATCTTGTCATCTCATTGCTAATGGTTCTTGAGATGAGATGAGTTGAGATGAAAACCACTTATGGTAGCTCACTGTTAAGTTGAATTTTCGGTCATCTCACTGTTAAACATCCATATTGAGGCCTAACTGTCATAATCAAGTATTATCATCGACCATAAGTGTCATAATCGTGTATTATCCTCCTAGATATATTTGGGTTATACATCCTGCATTTATAATTTTATATTTAAGTTGAATGTTAGGTAATACATGTCCTCTGCATGTTGACTGTAGAGCTAGATTTTTTGGCTGGAAAGTTGTTCATTGTCCTTAATCCGGAGATGGAAGTGTTCATGAGACATAGGCAAAGGTTTTGCCTTATTCTTTCTAATTTTTATCATCAACCTTCAGTTCTTGGGCAGACCATCCGATACGTAAGTCTATCTTTGTCTTCACTAGGATTATGTGGGCCTGTTAGTCACCAACAAGAAGCGATGGCTTTGACTGATGTTTTTGGCTGATCCCCTAGCTTGCTTGCCTGTTTGTTGCCTGCTTTGACTACTAGTAATAGCCATTTGTGACCCCCTTTTCACAAATGAAGAAACATATGAAAAGTTTTTTTTTTTTTGTGGTCATTTGTTCCAATAAATGCATTTTAAAGGGGTAGACTTCACTGATAAAGAAATTAGCCATCATGATAATAAAAAAATGCGTCCCACTCTTTCAATAATCTCAGCCATGCAACTGCTAAGATGTGGTCAGATTTAGATACATGCCAAATGTTTTCAAGTCACCTGAAAGTTGCATCAGTCCAATTTATGGACTTCAACTCAAGGACATGAATCATCAAATGCTGGCGATTATTCATGCATGGCCGATCTATTACAATAAATGGCTTAGATCATTTGAACTGGTGGGACCTACTTGTAGTTCCATAAATCATTTCTTTCCAAGGAAAATACGTACTTGGCAATTCTCCTTGAAGGGAAACCTTCTAGTTTCAGCTGAAGAGAGCGACTACTGTTACAATAAACCAAATGGCACATGTATGGAGTTCAGTCAATCAATGTTGCAGTCATCACAAGCCAGCCCCTTTGGCCTGGGTTCCAGGTGTTCCTAGACCCTGGAAAAGATATGAATTGGATTCTTATCATGTGGGGTTTGGATGTACGTTCAAGAGGCCACCTAGTTGGTCTAAGTAGGAAATAGTAATGACAATGAGGGGGTAAAAAGGCTGCTGATATCAAACAGCGTTGTGTAAATTATTGTTTATTTTTTTAAATTCTATTATTTATTTTATGTAAATAAAAGTCAATATGAGGAAACCTAATAGCGTACAAGCCAAAGTCAAACGTTAGAGAGTAATGATTTGGAAAATGTGCCACCGTAAGTGACAAAATGTTATTTCTTCACTGATTTACGCTTCCCAGCATGGGGCACCACACCTTTCTACGTGAAAAATATGAGCTGCTAAAGTACAAATTGTGCCCATTCTTTTGACCATGCAGCCAGCCTAATTGGTAAGTCTTGCTATGGACCAGCAGTTAACAAAAGTCTGAGCCCACGGAACAATTATAAGCCACTGATTTGTGGACTTAGAGGAAGATTACAATTCCAGAACTACCAACATTCCTCAAGAAACACTCCTAAGGCTTGGAATCAGCCAATAATGAAGAATATGTTTGAATATGACCCATCCATAGCGGGCACTGTTGGATAAGTGGTTTGGACCATTGGAGAGAAGGAGCTCAACTTTGACAATGTCATTACTTTTAATTCGATATTAGGTGGGTCTAGAGTTAGGGAAATGGCCAGTTCAATTCTAGTTCTAGAGAAGTAATTAGTTCATTATCTCACTTATGAGAATTAATCAATTCTAAACTTAGTTCAAGTTCTAAGTGAGAATTGATCAACTCCCAATTAGCAACTAGCTAGCTCTCTCTCTCTAACATATATGGTTCTTATCTGGGTAATCTAAGTGACCTCCCATTTTATAAGGTCTCATCGTCTTCTGTAACCACTTCCATGTCCCCAGACCTTCACGAAACCTCAAATCTAGAAAGAGATGGAGAGAACTATTTGTTTCTAGAACCAATCAGTCTCACCTTGTCTCTTAAAATTGAAATGGAACTAAAATATGAAATAAGTACACTATAACTTGGAGCTCCAAGGCATTTTAGAACTAATTAGTTCTAGAAATGAAAATTGGGCTAGTTCCCAGACTCTACACCCACTTTAGAATAAATATTTTAGATTTTAATGCTGGTGTAAAAAGGGCAGCCCGGGTGCATGAAGCTCCCACCTATGCAGGGTCCAGGGAAGGGGCAGACCACAAGGACCTATAGTAGCAGCCTTATCTTGAATTTTTGCAAGAGGCTGTTTCTATGCCTTGAACCTGTGACCTCAAAGTCACACGATGACAACTTTTGCCGTTGCGCCAAAACTAAAATAAGGACACAATGTGAATTTTTCTAAGAGGAATCGGCAGCGAGAATGCAGAAATACATTTTTAACCTTTTTTCTTCAAAAGAGAAAAATTCAAAATTTGACAAAAGCAGTGAAACCAATCCGACCCTATTTTGCTCAGTCCCTTTCTGCTTTGATACAGCGCTTTTTCATACCACGATGATATGAGTCCTTAAACCTAAATAGGCTAATGTTAGTCTAAGCTCTCCTAAAACCTGCTTCTCACTTTTCTTATAACTCATTTTTATTCCTTCAGGAAGCAAATATGGGGTGTAGATATTGATTTGCTCCTAGAGTAACTATGGGAATCCAATTAAGCAGACTGATCTTTATTCATATGCACAAGCTAAGCAAAGTTCTAGTCTCATTCTCTCTGTGGAATTTAAGATCTACATGTGGAAGGATGAATGATGCTACTCTGAAGGCTTTCCTGCAAGTAACAAACTTCATTTCCATTCCTTTGAAAGTTTTGTTTCCTCATAAATGCATTTCATGGCTATAGGAGAAATTTATTGTCTGAGAGTGGATTCTCAAATGGTTTTTTTGCTTTTTATATGGAGAATGGAAAAGCCAATTTTCTGAAAGGCTGCCTTTTTCTAGTTCATCCTTTATGTCTCTACAGCAACAATAGAAATGAATGTTGAATCAAAATGGGAATTTTTTCCATAGTCCGAATATGGGTACTACCCATGAATTTTCACTTGCTGCTTGTATAGCACCAAGATTGATGAGAAAAGGGGTAGTGATAGCACATGACCAACTTGGTCTAGGACTTCAATTACATATTGATATTGTTATGATGATAGGGTCCTACTTAAGAACTTAGCTATCAATTCCATGGGGCCTTATGGTTTGTAAGGAGTGTTGGTTAAGTTGGTGACAAATGATTTTCCAAGAGAAGTGCTATTTGGACTAAGTTTTGGGACTAACTCTAAAACCCAGCCTAGCCTTTGGATGCTCTAACTTGATTGTCTTGTTTGTCCTTTTCAATGTAGGCTATTGGAAAAATATATACCTATTGGATGCTTCTAAATACTAGTTTTTTAATTGAAAATTTATATGGTCATGATTTAAAAATCAAAACACATACTTAAAATCATCCAATGGTCATGAATTTTGGTGTTTATGTAGGTGGCATTTCAAAGTTAGTCCATAAACTTGCTCTCCCTTATGATAAGGGCCAAAGAAAAGAATATAAATTTGTGGCCCCCATTCCTTCCTAATGATTTGAGCACAACCATAGAAGATGGTTGTAAAAGGAAAGCAATCTTTCAAAGGTAACTTTTCTATCTACATAAATAAATGAAGGAGTTATTTCATAATAAACAAAGAATTGCAAAGCAAATTACTATGTGCACTCATTCATAGACACTCTTAAATCTTGTCTCCAGTCAAATAAGAAAGAGGTGACTTGAACCTAATACCAAGGGTATTCTAGGAGAGATGTTGACTTATCCATGACCTACTGTGCTAGACATTTGATGACGAATAAAGGATGATTTTGGATTATCTTAGAAATCCCTACTTGCCCCAAAATAGGAAAAATAAATGGAATGCTAGATAGTAGGGATGGCAATGGGCAAGATCAATTAAGGGTACTCGACCCTAATAACCTATAAGGGTCAGGGTTAGATGTGAAATATTTATGCCCCAAGATGTGCTAGGGTAAAAAAATGTATGGTGCGAGGAGGGCTAGGGTTAGGTTGGAGTCAATACTAAAAGAACTAGGGGATCTATGTAACTTATGTAGTATATTTCAGATGACAAAAATATCCTCGTATAAAGTTTCTCTAAAATACAAATATGATGGAATTATAGTAATTATGACCATATAAAAACAAGAATCAATTAAAACTCCAAAGCTTTTGTATACAAGTTTATTATGGTGTAGTCTAAAATTGCTTTTGAATGTTATAACAAGCTAGGGTTAATTAGAGGACCTACCCAAATGACCTATAAGGGGCAAGGCTAGGGAATACATTTTTTTACTTGAGTAAGGCTAGTGTAAAAAATTCTTCGAGTTAGGTCAGGGCAAGAGAAAAGAACTAGGGCTAAGATCAGGGTTGGCAAAAAATCTAGCCTACTTGACCTATTGGCATCCCTTCTAGAGATCTGGAATAATGTAGGCTCATGGAAAGGGACTATCTACAAGTACTGGAGTGAGAATTGCCAGGAGTGTGGGCCACAGCTACGGAGTGTGTGGTGATCTGAAATAATCCTGGCTAAGTATTCAATTTTTGGCTCTAATCAACTTGAAGTTTTAAGAAGCATTGGTTAAGTTTTTAACAGCTTGTCTAATCCTGCTAGAAGACCCCTGACTTGTAACCAACATAGCTTCAGTGCCTTAACAATTTTTGCAGTTGTTAAGATGATCGATGAAGCCAAACACCAAAACAACATTAACTGCTGTAGTCATTCATCCATGAAATACCGCGGGTCACTTGGCGGAACACTTGTCGATTTGGTCAGGTGTGGTTGGCCTCGGCAGTTGTCTACTGTTGGACAAACACGAGCATGTGGGTCTATGACATGTAGCTGAGACAGTTGAATATTCTAAGCCAACTTAAGGTCGAAGCAATGCCAAGGAGTTCCAATTTCCGATGCTAAACAGTTATTACCAGGTGTTTCGCCTTCTGCAGGGAAGTATTGTTAACCAGGGAAAATAAAGCTCCGGGAAGCCGTCGACGGAGATATTCATGATACTATTTGCAATGTCTGCGTAGCAGAAGAGAACACAGATCAGGGGAAATTATGTTATCCTTCCTTTAAATTATAATGATTTTGCTGTTCATCCCTGGACATAGGCATATTCCAATGCTAAACTATGTTAAATTCTTTGCCATTATTCTTTTTATCAATTTTTGCATGCGTAATATACTCACTTTAACCCTCCCTCACAGCCAAAAGTGGAGCTTCCAATGCGGTGTTACTTCTTATAAACCAATATTTTACCTGAGCAAATAAAAGTACGTACCTAACTGACCCCTAATTGAGATAAGACTTTGATAATAAAGAAATAGAAGTACATATCTGATGATGATATCTGATCCGTACATCTCCTCTCTTTCTTGTCTTGATGGGTAATCTAGAACCCACGAAGGGTCTCCATCTATCAACAAACCCATTACCTCCTCAGATGGAGATTTTGATGACCATCGTATTCGTAGCAACTATTTAATTGTCCTGTTCATTGACCAAGTGGGCTCTACTTTTACCTTTTTTCTTCTTCTTTTTTCCTTGGATAAATGGGGTTTGAGGCACCCCAAACTAAGTATTATTAATACATGTAATCAGTTATATTCTTATTTATTCTCTACCATCCTTGTCATCTTGAATATCACAATTTGAGTCACAAGGTGGCAGCCCAAAAGGAATGTCTAACCCTTCGCAGATACAACTATCTTTTCAGAGAAATCAATAATTGCACTGGTCTTTCTCCAAATGGGCATGGCCTTCCGATGGGTGAATTTGCTAAGAAGCTTGGGAATATCTGCTCTAACTTGTTCTATTTTTACCTTGGCATGGAATTTTCTAAGCCGTTGAATTTTTGACAACCGAATGATATTGGCTCGGATGAACGTGTGGATGAAGAAGATCTTCAGTAAATTGCTCATCGATCGATCGATTGTCTGCAAGTGTTGGTTAACCCAAGTTCAAGAAGGCCGATGGCCCACGGCAAGGCGGTCTACCCATAGTCAAACAATGCAGCGACTTATTCAAAATTTTCAGAAAAATCGCTGAACTCTTGCCCCCCATGTGGCATGAATAGAAGTTGGCAAGGGAGCGTCTTTTTCGTTGAGCGTGCAAGTGTTGGAAATTTTTTGAATTTCACGCATAAAACGCGCATTTTTTAACAAGTCGCTCCTTTTCTTCCCCGTGTTTTGCGTATTTAACCTACCTTTAGGTGTCGGATTGGTTCTTTTAACTCTTCTAGCTTCTCAAAATTTCACTTTTTTCTAATTGTCACGTATCATATTTACGTTTACTAAAAAGGGCAGTTCGTACACAAAGCTCTCTCGCCTATGCAAGATTCGAGAAAGGGGTGGACTACATTGGCTCATATAGTAAGTAGTCTTATATTATTTTTGTAAGACTATGTCTCGAACCCGTGACCTAAAGTCACATGATAACTTTTACCGTTGCTCCAAGACTCTCCCTTTCTTCATATTTACGTTTGCTAAAGATGACCAAAAGACAATTCCATTACTTTTCTGTCATTTCTTTCGAAATCAAACCAATTCTCCCAAATTTCAGAATTTTTACCTCACCGACTTTTTCCCGAATCAAAACTATATTGCAACTTTTTTTACCAAAATTATATTGAATTAATCTCGAATTCTCCAAAATTTGCCTGTCTTTTTCCCGAATCTGAACTTTCATATTCGGACGTCATAAATCGTGGCAGAAGGGCAACTCATTTGCAGGGCCTGTGCCAACCGACTAAAACGAAAATTCAATCTTCTTAATCGAATCCAGGACAAGTGTTCGACCAGCCAGCGCTTTAATTCAAGAATCGAAGAGACACGGCCCTACATGTAGTTGAACGTCTTATTACGTTATCAAGTTTTTAGGTGTGGAAGGTCTTAATTATACGCTGGTTAGTGTCTCCGTAGAACTTTTGGCGCCTCTCGCCACCTCTACTTTTGATATTATCCTCTTCTCTTCGCTTTAATACTTGCTAACTAAATCTCAGTGCCACTTGTAACCTCTCACTTTAATGCCAGTTGGGTATATGTGTTTGACGTGAAAACATGAGGGGGACAAGTACCACTTAGCTAAAAAGTAGATAAAAGGTACTATAATTGGGTGCAGATGGGGACGCAATATTCAATTT